>CM060913.1:625223714-625834548 GCA_030737875.1 Allium sativum
TTACATCCATCACTACACACTCTTAGAATTTGGTAGAGATTCAAAAGGAAAACCGATGTGATCCTTCAAATGTAGCAAGTGGTAGATTGGATCTAGAATTCCATATGAACTTTGATGAATTCCCGCATATTCGTGATGAATTTTGTGTTGGATCTTCACTTGGAGATAATTAGAGATGATGAAATCGCTAAGTAAATGTTGTGACTTGGATTTAGCAGCCCTTCGGGGTCTCAAAAATCCCCCCTCAAAGTGGGGTTGGACCTCTATTTATAGGAGTGGAGAAATGGACTGATATTGCCTTCAGAGCCACCGGTCGATCAGACTTTATTTACGGAATTACCACTGGCTAGCCTGGCAATAGCTGTTTGGAAGACAGGCTGGCAATAGCTGTCTGGAGGACCGATCGGTCAAAAATAGTACTGACCGGTCAGTATAGCTTTCGTTTTCTATGTGCGGATGAATTATTGTGGGTTCTGCATCTTGACCGGTCGGTTGTCTGTCTCTAGGCCAGCCGGTATTGTAATGTCTGAGAGAGGCGCAATGCTCCAGGGATGGCCGGTCGGTATGGATGAGTTCTAGCCGATCGGTGGGTGAGCTTTTCTATCCTTTCACATGAGGTTGCTCTATTCTGGATTTGTGACTGCCCGACCGACGTATTTGGATTCAGACTGACCGGTGTATTCATAGTTGTACCAAACGATATGTTTATATTCTGACCGATCGGTGCTTCTTTGCTAGTTCAAGCTATGTTATTCCTTCTTGATGCAACTGTCTAATACCGGCCGGTGCACCTAAACTTAGGCCGACCAGTATGTTTTCTCTCAGACCGACCGGTTCTTCTTTCTGCTAACCGACCGGGCGTGTTCTGATTTGTCTCTTCATAAATCAGCTAAATATATTCACGATATATTTTGTGGATAACATTAGGCTTAAATAAATAAAAGTAAATTATGAAAGACTGTGATTTGCATATGTGTGAACCGTGGATCTATGCTATTATCATATCTTATGCTAGGTCATAATAGATCTATTTCTCTAGATTCAATTCAGTTGTGATTATTCTACTATAATATTATTGTGGATCTTGGTTTGTAACTATATTATGGTTAACAAAAATCTGTTAATTTGAACAGTTCTATCATTGGATAGATCTAATCATTTATGTAAATCATGGACATGTGTCACCTTGAATTGGTTAGGATTGGATCTAAATCATTATCTTAACTGTAACTTTTATGACATGCTATGATGTGGATCTGTGTAGATCTATTTCTAAATTAGTAGATCTAATTTATGTGGACATTGAAACTGTTAGTAAAATCTAGATTATCACTTTGTGTTTATCATGTTAAATCTAAACCAATTGGACATCTAAATTGCTAATTTAGATCTCACTATGCTTATTGAGATATCATAGTTTTGTAAGAACAAATTATCTGCCACAAGTTCACCAGTTTTATGTCCACCTTGTTATGATGTTAATTACATGTCCATGACAGTATGTTTGTTCACCTTATCACCATGCCAGTTTATGTTTATGCCAAGTTACGTTAAAAATGATCAGTTTGGTTATATTCCCATTATTCTCCTTATTCTTGTTTATGACTAGCTATTATCTAGCCTAAGCATGCCGCCAATTTATGAGTGTGCTAGTTAGGGAACGGGGGAAAAAGGGTTAATATTGGCATAATTTGAATATGAACATTTTTGGACATATAATTCAAATTATTGGAATGGGCATTAACACCTATAAAAGGGAAGGGTTTAATTAACTGATTAATTAATTAAAAATGGAATGTTTAGTAATTGCAATTAGGAATTGTACTTATGACACGAGGTTAGGTTGCATTAGTGGTGGAAGTCTGCCCGGACCCGACCGGCATATCGAGCAACCACTAATGTTGAACCTTATGTGGGAGGTCTAAGTACGTAAATACGAATCGGGCTATGACACGAGGTTAGGCCCAACTGTGGAATAAGTCTGCCCGGACCCGACCGACATATCGAGCAACCACTAATGTTGAACCTAATGTGGGAAGTCTAAGTGCATAAACACGAATCGGGCTATGACACGAGGTTAGGACCAACTGTGGAATAAGTCTGCCCGAACCCGACTGGCATATCCAACATCCACTTGTTGTAGGCCTAATGTGGGAGGTCTAGCCCATTATAAACCATTAGTGGACATGGTAATGAATTGGACTACTTAACCTAAGTTAATCCATAGGGATTGTATGAACTTAAATTTATGTTAGGGTTTAAGTAAACTTGGTTGAATATACGGGTGGGTTAAGTTAATCTGGGAGGGGGGGATGGGGGGTGGGTGGGTAATATTCACATATAGGCCTACAAACTGAACCCATTAAGGTTACGTAATTAAAGACACCTAGTGGTATACTTAACCGGAGGAAATAATAAAGTTATGTAATTAAAGACACCCTTTAGGGTAAGCATAATTGGTAAAAATAAATAAGGCTATGTAATTAAAGACATTTGTGGTATACATAGTCAGTAAAAACCTAGTGGGGGATACAAGACAAAGGGGATAGCTTGTATCATATTATGTGGGACCCATTTCAGTCAGTAACCCGGAGTAGGTATCAAACAAAGTACTCCGTACTAGGCGGAGAAGAGGCACGCTTACTGACTTGTTGTAAGAGATCCAAACGTGGAGGGCAGTGTAGGCTGCGCAAATCGACCGAGCTATGCACGTGAATGAGCCAGGAAGAGGGGGATAAGACGACCGTGACACCTGTAGATATGGTTGTACACATTGTTATGACGAGGGGTTACAACTTTAGGAAGTGATACCTACTACTGTGGGGCCAGCACAAGGTATCTACGAGGGTTAGGGAGCCGATCGATCAGGGTAGTAGTTAGGATACATTTGAACGTATACCAAAGTCTACCACCTTATAATTGAAGGGATCATCTCTTTGTGGATATACTAGTAACAATGCAGAGTAATCATTAGAAGCATATACACCTTATCATGTTTACCTTGCCATACCTGCCATTTATGTAGTGATCTTTCTTATCCACTTTATATGCCTATCATGTTACTTTTATTTATTTACTAGCTAAAAGTAATTAGACTCACCAGACTTCATATATGACCCTTTTTGTTTCTCTTTCTTTCTTCCGTTTCCCCCCAGGTTCTCAGGGAGGAAACACTTAGGCTTGACCGTGATTCTACTTATTTTGCTGGGGCTGCAGATATGTATGGCTCAAGCTCCTATCCTTGTTGCTATGGCTATATTTTGTTCTTAGGCAATTTTATTTCTTTTATGTACTCTGATATTTTTGAAGTACAAGACAGTAGTTTTTGTGTTGTAATGTTCTTTTATATTTGAGACAAATAATGTTTTGGACCACAGTATCTTATGATTAATAAAGTTGTTTTATTCCGCTGCAAAATTTCATATCTGTCTTGTAATATTCTATGTCTGTTTACCAAAAATGCTTCACGAAACTTAATGCATTCACTTAGTGAGTGATATTAATGGACGTGTGGTGTCACACTTTTTGTGGACTATAGGGAACTTAATAAATTAACTAATAAGAAAAGGCACCCTTTACCTAGAATCGATGACCTTTCTGATTACTTGGAGGAGCCCGAGTATTTTCCCAACTAGACTTTGCTACTGGATTTCACCAGTTAAGAATTGCGGAGGACAGCAAGGACAAAACTGCGTTTAGGACGGCAGATGTATTGTTCCAATGGGAAGTTATGGCCTTCGACTAACGAATGCACTCTCTTTCTTTGTTGACCTCATGAGTACAGTGTATAGGGACATTCTAAATAAAATTGTGGTAGTCTTTGTAGATGATATCATTATATTTTCAAAAGATTGTGAAGAGCTTGAAAAACACTTAAGAAAAGTGTTAAGGATATCAAGAAGGAACCAATTGGAAGAAAAATTCTTGAAGTGCCATTTATGGAGGGAAGAAGTAAGATTTTTAGGATATATTATGTCAAGTGAAGGCTTGGCCATAGACCCCGCAAAGATCGAGGAAATCAAGGAATGGAGAATACCTCAGAATGCTACCGAAGTGAGAAGCTTCCTTGGATTGGCCGGATATTATAAGAAATTCATTCAAGACTTCGCAAAGATTGCTACTCCTTTAACCCAATTAACAAAGAAGAATTTGGTGCTCACTTGGAGGAATGAATTTGATGTAGCCTTTAAGAAATTAAAGAAAGTATTAACTAGCGCACCTGTCCTAATTATACCCGACAGTCCAAGATTATTCACCGTTTACACTGATGCATATGGGACCGGTTTAGGAGCAGTCCTTATACAAGAAGGAAGAGTAGTTGCCTATGCTAGTAGAAAACTCAAGGATCCATAGAAAAGATACCTAGTACGATACCTTGATTTAGCCGCAGTAGTGTTCGCCCTGAAGATGTGGAGGCATTATCTTTTAGGGGGTTGAGAAATTTGAACTCGTTACTTACCATAAATCCCCGATGTATTTATTTTCTCAACATGACCTAAACTTAAGACAACAACAATGGATGGAATATATTTCCTCATTTTAAATTATGATTCAATATACCATAGGCAAGGGGAATGTGGCGGCGGATGGTTTAAGTAGGAAACATGCGATTTTGAATGCAATAACAAAATGGAAACAATCAGATTTCCTCGCTAATTTTGATGTGCAACCCTCACTAACCACTTTTAATAGTTTTCTTAGGGCTATGATAATTAGACCTACCCTAATAGAAAAGATCCAAAGCGCACAAGACTTTGACGAGGAATTAAGAAGCATAAAGGAAAAGTGGGGAAGAAAGAGACCTGTCCTCATTCGGTTAGGTATTCGATCAGTGATGTCGCGAGTTTACTTTGGGATGGACAATTTTATGTCCCTAAAGGTGAAGAGCCGAGGAAAGAAATTCTAGAGGAGTGTCATAGGTCAAAATTGACCATACAACCCGGTGGGGACAAAATGTACAAGGATATGAAAAGGAATCTCCATTGGGAAGGAATGAAGAGAGACGTAGCCGAATTCGTGGCCAAATGTTTAACATGCCAAAAAGTTAAAGTGGAGCAAGGGAAACCCGGAGGATTGTTGTTACCGTTAGAGATCCCCACATGGAAGTAGGAACATATTTCCATGGACTTTACAAATGAACTTCCTAGAAGCCAAAAAGGCAATAGGGCCATTTGGGTTGTGGTAGATCGTTTAACCTAAAGCACCCATTTTATACCAGTCAAGAAGACAATTACTGCAGCCTCATTAGCCCAATTATATGTCAAAGAGATAGTCAGACTACATGGCATCCCATCGAGTACCGTGCGTGATAAAGACCCAAAATTCACGAGTGAATTTTGGAGAAGCCTACATGCACAATGGGAACGACCCTCAATCTAAGCACAGTTTATCATCCATAGACGGACAGACAGAAAGAGTAAACAGAATCTTAGAAGACTTGCTCAAAGCTTGCATCATCGACTTTAGAGGAGTTTGGGAGCAACACCTAACGCTTGTGGATTTCATATATAATAATAGTTTTCAAACGACGATTGGAATGACCCCTTTTGAAGCTCTATACGAGGGGTACGCAAATCACCAACTTGTTGGTGGGAAACTACCAACAAGGTTATACTCGGAGCAGACTTCGTCTTTGATTTCACGTAGAAGATATCTTTGATTTCACGGAGAAAATATCTTTGATTAGCCAGAGGATGAAGGTAGCCTAAGACCGTCAGAAATCATATGTGGATAAGCGAAGGAGGGAACTTGAGTTTAAGGCTGGAGACTTAGTATTTTAAAAGTATCCTCTCTTAAGAAGACTCTTCTGTTTGGGAAGATTCGGAAGTTGGCTCCCAGGTTTATTGGGCCTTTTAATATGATCGAGAAGATAGGATCTTTGGCTTATCGAGTGGATCTCCGAAAGCATCTATCGGGAATCCATAATGTCTTTCATGTATCTCAGCTAAGGAAATGCCTTCATGATTCTGCTATCAGACTCGAGCTTGGTCAAATTGGAGACATAGAAAAAGTTGTGTTGGAATCCAGGGTGGCTCGTGTAATTGCAAGGATTGTGGAGCACAGAATCATGAGACTCCGCAACAAAACCGTTCACCTTGTTCAAGTACAATGGGGAACTGATTTAGCGGAAAGCACATGGGAGATCGAGGATAAGATGAGACAGACTCACCCATAGCATTTCGCGGGAATATTTCTCTTCAAAATAACGTTTATGACTGCATAGTGATTGCTGGATTGATTGTTAGGAAATGGATGCAACACCATTGCACCGAACACTCACATAGAAATATATGCATATCTAGGTTATTTTCATACACATTACATCACTTATTACACATAAATGCTAGGGTAGAGCTCAATTTAGTGGGTCTACAGTTCATAATCTCTGTGAGTCATGGATATTTGTGGATGAATTATAAATAACATGGGTGTACAACATGGATGCTTTGAGCGAGTTGTATTTTCGTCCCATAAACATATTTTGGGATGAAATCTATTTTATGGGGGGGCGGGGAGGAATGTAACATCCCGTAAAATTCATAAGTATTAATAATAAATAAATAAAAATAAGCCATTAAATGATATGGATGGAAAATGAGATGTTAGCAGCTTTAGAAATTTGTCTATGAAACTCTTTTATATGGATTCGTAGCGAAATTATGAATTGTTTTCAAATATAATATGCTGAAAACGGTCAATGTATGAAGTTATGAACAAATGAATTTGGACCGTAAACGCAGAAAATATATATATAATTAAATGGATAATAAATATGTATATATACGTGTGTGTGTCCAAGATAAAGTCAAAATAAAGAGGGAGAATTTGAAATTCGAATTGAAGATAAGATCATGGAGACAAAATATATTGTATATATGGAATGAGTTTAAGAGACTAAGGAACGTATTAATTAAAATAAACAACTCAACAACGCAACCTTGTTAGGCATTCGGGCCCCAAAGGGGTCGACCGCCACCGTTAGGGGTGTCAACCGCCGATCGACTACTCGGCAGCCGGACATCCCAATAAATTTAGATGGTTAAGGATTTTTCTAAGAGGATATATATAAATTAAAGACTTGGATTAATTCTAAGTAATCCAACAGTTTATGCTCACACGGGCAACTATATATAGCCCCTCATATCACATTATGAAAACCCTAATTATTCTTTATCCCTGCCTCCATGCTACCCCTCTACCATTGCTAAATTCCAAAGAAAATAAAGGTTAAGATTTCTTCTAATTCTGCAATCAAATTCTTATATCCTTTTTATTCTAATTCATATAGGTTTTAGAATAAAGTTTGGAATTTGGTATAAATATGTATATATTACATTAAAATACATGTCTCTTGTATATGTACGTATATATAAGGAGGATTGTTGGAGCAAGTTTGAACACAAAGAACTAGTGAAAATCTAGATCTACAATATATTTCTCTCTATTCTGCCTCGATCCGTGAGTGGAATATCGTTTACTTGAGGCATATTCATGTTTCTGTTAGATTATCATGTTGAAAGATATTGTTGATGGCAAAAGTTTTCGTAAGCACCCAAAATTCCAATTACAAGGAATTATTAATTTCGTCATGTAGACAAGAGCGGAAAGCGGTAAATAACATGAGAGATTTATAGTAGTTCAGTCTCGAGAGAGGCCTACGTCCACTTTGAGGAGTTGTTGGAATATTATTGATAACACAAAGCTACAAGTTCAAGACCATCTCATTACATTCATCTCTAAGTTATATGATGTCATAATTATCATACATTGCATATATTAGGAAAAAGAAACTTTTGCCTTTCTTCTTCCTCAAAGTGGAGATGCCATTAAAGGAGCTCCCAAGAGGTCTCAACTTCACAAATTCCAACCCCTTTGAAGTGTGAGGCCAAGGGATATTTATAGGAGAGCAGTTAGGTAGGCGTAGGTAAAAATAGGGGACCACACCCATAAATTTGCACCCGATCCATAAGCATGCCAAAATTTCGAACCCCACATAGGGTGCGAAATTCGCACCCCATTGGGTTTTAATTTCGCACCCCTTAGTGGCACGAGATTCATACCCGAGGGGTTCGAATTTCAAACCCTGTTGGGTACGAAATTCGCACCCCTTGGGGGTATGAAGTTCGTACCCTAAGGGGTTCGAATTACGTACTCCTTGCGGCATGAATTTCGTACCCCTTGGGGGTACGAAATTCGCACCCCAAGGGCTATGAATTTCGCACCCAATTGGGTGCGAATTTCGTACACCTTAGGGGTGCAAATTTCACACCCCGAGGGGTATAAAGTTCATTCCCCGAAGGGCGCGAAGACTATATGCACGAGTGTTTGGAGGCTCGAGACTTGGACACGCAACTCTTTGAGGTTCGAGGTCTTGGTTTGGCAATGTTTGGAGGAGCAGCGAGATTCACGAAAGTTGTTGGCTGAATCCTGACTTTGAGTCGATCTAGTAATTCTGGGAAGCACACTTGTTGGCGAAAACCGGTTGAATCGGGCAGTGCCCACTAATTTGACCTAATCGATTAGGTCGATTGGGGGCCCAGACGCCCACTGGGCCTACGCCCGGACCCGCTAGATGGCTCGCCTTCGGCTCGGAGCACGGGTTGCCTTCGGCTCGGCTGCGGACGGGTACTGATGGGGGTCGCGTTCGAGGGATGCGACTTTCTGCTAGTGGCCATACTCGAGTCTTCTTGTACTAGACCCCAGATGATATTGTCAAAGCCTCTGGGCTATAATATCATGCGATATGTTGAGTCCAGCGTGTGTTGCATACATTTGGGAACCGGACAAAAAGTCGGTTAACATTTGCCCCCTCAATGTATGTCCTAGGTTAACAGGACGTGCTTTGAAGTGAGATGAGTCTAATATGGGCACAAACATTTCCATGCGGTGGTTAGCGATTGGTTATGACCTTCCTCCTGAGTTGTATGCTGAGAGCGCCTTGCTTTGGAACGGTTGGGACGCCTTGTCGAAATATGTTGATACGGGTTTAGAATTCCAACATTGCTAAGAGCTTTGACTTGCTTAAATCTTGTGGCTTGGGTTGGAACCTGTCCAAGGCGTTTAGTTCCGACTGGTGTTCATACTTGATCCATGAAGGCTTGTGGCATGCATTTGGTTAACGAATCAAGTCAGTCTGTTTGGTTGAGATTTCTAAAGCGTGTATGCATGGTCATTGCCATGGCTTACGCGCATGATCGCCCTAAGTGGTTACTGAAACATTGTTGGGATGGAGCCTGATTGTTTGGAGTATCCACTAAATCATTTAGATTTGTGATCCCGATGTCGTTCAACGTTCCGTGCAGGTCCCAATGATCAAAGTTTCATCAATGTCATTGTAAGGACAATACTTTGCATATATCAAGGCATGTATTCGCGTAGATTTTCCTTTGAGGCGAGGTCGGACCCAAATTTTGGGCACGCACTTTGATGATTGGGCATTTGGTGAGTATAGAAGTAATTGCTTAGCCGCGATTGATTTTGGGCTTCGAAGATAAGTGGACGCGACCATAGCCTGGTGTATGATCACGAATTCCAATCTCGAAACGCTCGTTTGTAGCATGTCGATCCCCTGATTGTAGTTGCTTCCTTTCTTCTCTTCTCCGGACAGAAAATCAGCTTAAAGCATGAAGGATACCAAAATACTTCTTTTGTACTTTGGATGTTCGAGGTGTTGTTAGGTTTCCAAGAGAAGGGAAGAAAGATATGGAAAGTAAGAGGGCTTTCAGATTTGGCACTTAAGAACGTGGAGTGGTGGATTTTGGGAAACATAATTAGGAGTACGGATAAAGGTCGCCAAGTATGGGTGGATACGAAATTGGGTTTCGTATCCTGGAAACTTAATAAACCCTTTTGGTTTTTCTAGAAGTCGAAGTTGATTTGAGGGATATGATAATCTAGCAAGTGGGTGGGAGCAGAAACATAACTTCGCACTCCGATGACTTAGTCTTGGCTTCGATTTTGGGCTAGTGAACTTAAACATTTTCATGGCGCCCGATGAGCAGACAATGATTAGTGAGTTTTGGTCTCGCGACACGGTTCCCGAGGAATGGACTTGCTTGGATTGTCGGCTCGAATGCGTATGTAGGGTGTTGACACATAGTCGAACTGTTAGTCTCGGGATCTGATTAATAACCCAACCACGACGCAGCTGCATTTTGACCCAGGCGTTGCGCTGGCGGTTGGTGATGGCCATGGCACTAGTTGTTGAGGCTAAAGGTTGACATCATGTTACGGAGTGTCTGATTTTGTGGAGTCCGACACTAATGGAAAGCCAAAGAGCCTCCAGGGCCTGGACTCTGGCTCTGGATTGCCTTCGTTGCGAGGTGGAGGCGCTCTCAAGATGGTGGCACTAAGGGATGCGGTGAAGATGACGCTAGTGCAGGGACCGAAGGGGATCTGACCGGGTCCTGTGATGGCCAGGCCTGGTGTGATAATTGGTAGAGGGCTGCCCCCAAGCCTGAGTACCTTCTAGATTCTATTCGATATCAGGGATGAGTTAGGAAGTTCGGACTGTTGCTTAATGCGGAGTGTCTGGACTATAAGCAAAGTCAAATGTAACACAATTGATTAGCGGATCATTCGGGAAATGAACTTATTCAGATTGACTGATTGGATATGCGCATAAGATGTGTACATATGGCCGAGTCATTAGCTCCAATCCAATCATGTCATAACCAATTTCCGTCCCGAAAATGGTGTTGACAATTACCGATAATCACTACCATAGTTATTGAAACTAGGTGCCGTCACCGCGTTCCGATGCACTTGTAGGTAGGAAGCTTTCACATCGGGGAGTGTGAGTTAACTTTGCGTTGCGTTTAAGTATGAATTTGCTATCAAAGCTTTGAGACTTTAGGAACCCAATGAACATGCCCTCGGAACTCGAGAACTTGCATCGAGGTAAGAACTTTTTATTTCACGTACTGAGAACTTGTCTCATTTCCCCTGTTCCTCGGGGGATTAGTGATTGTGTAGCTCACCCTATCTTTCGGTTTGGGCCTCTATGCCTGACCTATGCAATATTATTGGAAGGTCAGAAGCTTCCGAGAACTAAGCTTTTGGGTTTGAGTTACCCTCGACGTGAGGTGGGCATTCCTCTTTAGAAATGGTTGCTTTGAAGCTTGCGGCGATGGTCAAGCTAGTGCAAGGATAGGTGGAGGGTTGCCTCCAGGCTTGGATGCAGTTATGTGACCCCAGGCCAGGGAGCTGGCTGATCATAAGGCCGCTGAAGATGTTGAGAAGAGAGTGCGGTTGGCCACCAGGAAGGCTTGGAGAGAAACCCAGGCTGCATTGGTCCTTGCTTCTTACATCATTCCTAAGTCGTAGCCATTTATTTCCCTTGGGGAGGTTAAGATGGTTACAAGCAGCGAGGATGATGATGGGAGGCTCACATCGATGTCTCATGAATTCGTCACTCCTGTGTAGGGTAGAGGAGGAAGCAGTTATGGGCCGAAAGGGCCCATCACTGGTGGTGACCTGCCTAGTGTCGAACCTGTACAGAAAAAAGAAAAGAAAAGTGAAGGGTGAGTAGCATCAGTAATTGTTAAAGGAATTACAGGTACTTTGGGTTTGGTAGACCTATAACATATGCGAGTGCGGTCCTCGCTTTCGGTCCTTTAAAGACATGGTGTGGTATTCATGTATACCCTATCATCAGAAAGAAGAGATGTTAGACATGTAATCTGTTTAATGCGTGTGTGTGTGTGAAAATGAAATATGAATTAGGAAAGATTGCAATTTATGTTGAGTGTTCAGATGTTCTTCTCATGTTTTCCAGCGTCCTGTACTTGCATGAGCGTACTTGTCATTACACTTAACAAAAATGCAATCGGAGACTGGACTCTGGGTCGATTATTCCATAGGGGTGAGATAGAGCGCTGGTTTCAGTAAGTTTCTCTCAGCTCAGGAAACCCGTAATTTGCGAAACCAGGCTAATCGCCTGCCGTTTTAGGCTGCATGGAGTAAGTCCCAAGTAGTGCGAAAGGGTAGGACATTGAGTAGTCCAGTGGGGTGCTCTCTCGTTGTTCATTCGGGTTGTTGCGAGCGACGACATCATTCATTCGCCAGAGAAAAGCCCAGATCATCAGTCTGTAGGGTTCGATCGTGGCCATGGGCTGCACCTATGCCTTTAAATCTTTGGGGAGCAAATGATTTATGTCAGTCTCGGCGCTGCACCGAAATTCGACAGATGTCCAAATCCCGACCTAAGGGGTCGGTTGAAGCTGTGCGAGTAGTTAGCCTCGCGTTAGGTTGGCTGATGGGCTGCCCCCAAGTCCTGGGACTTGAAGGCTGAATGATTTGTCCTCGGTCTCGGTTCTAGGCTGAGATTCGAGTTAATGGTTACTTATACTCGGTCGCGTCGTCGGCTGGCCACTCGAGTGGCGTTGCCGACTCCCTTGCTCGAGGTGTCAGTCATAGCCAATGGTGTTTGTCCTCGATGTGGGCTCGAGGCTTGGATGGCGGCATTGGCTCCCGTTCTTAGGGTGCTGATGCGACGATCTGGAGTTGTTTTGCGGAAATCAGCTACAATGGTTAGTCAAACATGTAACACCCCACACGCGCTAAGGTCACTCACTAAGGGAATGCCTTAACTTCGGTGGAGTATTTTAAGTGAATATAGAACAGAAAAATTACAACAAGACAGATATGAATAATACCTGAAATCTAAAACATCATTTCATTGCAGCAGAAGATAAACTTGTTTGGTTACATATCAAAACCAACTAAAAACAATAGTCAAGTACTAAATATCCATCCTGATAAAACATAAGTACATAATCCCACTACATAACTAATAGCCATAATAGAAACGATAAGCTGGGCTTTACATCACGGTCCAAGCTCCAACGGATAGATAAAGCAATCTGATCAAAGCCCACTAGTGCTAGGCCCACTCTGAGAACCTGAAGGTTGGGAAAAAGATAAAAACAACGGGGTCAGACATAAGTATGAGTGAGCCCTATAACTTTAACAATACAATCATTAAAGAAATTAGGGTATGATATAAATTTGGTACAATGATGACTAGGGATAAATGACTACACTAAGCAGCCAACTAGATATAGGATGAACTAAGATAACGGTAAAGACGCATCTACCCACCCAAGGGTAATTACTACACTGCACCACACCAGTCATTCCTATTTAAAGGTTAATCCCACCCAAGGACTTAGAAAATGTAACTAGTAGTTTCGTGTACCCCTAGCTGACCACATAGGTGCAGTCTGCCCCCATCTCCACTAGGTGTACCCACTACTCCCCAAGCGATCGGCTCCCTAACGTAGATACCCGTGCTGGCCCCACAGTGGGGTGTATCACTCCCCAAAGTGGCAACCCGATACAACCAACGGTGCACGACTTATACCTACATGATGCAACAACGTCTTACCTACCAATCCGGGTCCACACACGCATATGAAACCCGTTGGACTTGCGTTGCCATCGCTAACCCGTTTTTGGCCTCTTACAGTCAAGCCCAGTACGCGTGTCCCGTCCTCGACATGGGTCGAGCCCAATAAGATACATATGGGTTACTGGTTGAAATGGGCCCCCACAAGCTACCCACCTGAGCTTGTCCCTTTTTCTAGTGCATCCCACTTAACCCTTCAATCATGTTTAATTACATGTTCCCACTTGGTTAAGTATTCTAATCGTATTTTCTATTGCCACACAAGGCAACCCACTAGATTTCCACATGCCACCCAAGGCACTTACTTGATTTCCACATGCCACCCAAGGCACCCACTTAACCCCTCATGCCCCACTACATGCTTATCTTGTTAAGTGTTTCTTAATTGATTAAGAACGTAACCTTTGTAAAGACCTCTCACATTAGACTGTCTTTTATGGCAGCTGGATTTGCCGGTCGGTTCCGGGCAGCCTTACGCCATAATAGAGTCTAACCTCGTGTCTTTACACTTGTCACGTATTTAGTTTATGCCTAAGACCTCTCACATTGGGCCAATCATTTGTAGCCGCTGGATTTGCCGGTCTGGTCCGGGCAGTCTTATGCTACAAAAGGGTCCAACCTCGTGTCTTAGTCGATTAATTACACCTAATTAATCACCCCCATATTTTAAATTAATTTTCCCTAATTAATTCCAATTTAATGATGTACATAATTGACTCAATTATGTCCATCCACTTATGGTATGCAACATCATACCAATTTCATCACAATTTTGTTAACATGAATATTAACCCCATCGTTTCCCACGTAATACGCTAACATGACATACTTAAAAGGGAAGATTCATCACAAATACAATGGGTTCAACTTAGCATAACATTAGCATCAACATGGGTTTTAAAGGTGTCAACTTGCATATATGACCATAGCATCAAACCCAACTAGCATAAATAATCAACCCAACTTGCATGAATCACATATGTCATAAAGAGGGTAACTTGCATAAGTTACTTATGTCATACAAAGGGGTAAACTTGCATATATATGTGTGACATATAAAGGGGTTAACTTGCATATGTATGCATCTCATACAAAGGTGTAAACTTGCACATGTTACTTGCATATAATCAAACACCAAACTTGCATAACATGTCATATATGAACTTGCATATAATCAAACACCAAACTTGCATAACATGTCATATATGAACTTGCATATAATCAAACACCAAACTTGCATAACATGGTGTCATAATGGATCAATTTTTATCATAGTGATTTGCATAACTAGCATCATGAACACATAGCATAAAACTTGCATAACTAGCATCATGAACATATAGCATAAAACTTGCATAACTAGCATCATGAACTCATAGCATATGACTTGCATAACTTGCACAACATCATGAACACATAGCATATGACTTGCATAACTTGCATAACATCATGAACACATAGCATATGATAACATAACTTGCATTGATCCACATACATAACCATAACCTCATTATATCCTATCATAATTAGTTTAGCAATTGCTTGCTAAAGGCATAGAAACTCACAACATGTTGATTAGCACTCCTATGAAGAAGATTAAGTTGCTAGAGTTGATTAGAAGTTGATTTGAGAAGCTATCTTCTTCTACAATTTGATGGAGGCTCCTTCAAGTTGCATTTTGACGGCATAACGACGTTGTATCTATTTTTAGTATGAATTAGGGTAGTCTTAGGGTGTATTTATAGAATTAGGATGTAGTTTAGGCCCTTAGATTAACCCTAATTTAGTGTAGAGCCGTCAGATTTCGTCACAAGCCACCAAAACACAGCCCAAAGCTCAAATCAGTGCACCCAAGCCAAACTGACCGACAGGGGGGGTCGACCCCTGGGTCGACCCCTTGGGGGGGGGTCGACACCCATGTCGACCCTAGTGTCGACACCCTCTGTCTGGCGGGAAATTTCCCGCCTCTTCTGAAATTTGAAATTTGAATATTTTAAATCTGTTTTGAATTTTCTGAAACTTCGGATGGCCATAACTTCTTCATACGAAGTCCAAATCACGCAAACTCGGACTCTATCTCAACCAGAATTCCGAGACGAACACAATGGCGCAACCCGTTTCTCTTAATTCTCACGTCTGAGATTAATTATTCTTTAATTACTAAACATTAATATTAAGTGAAATTCGGGGTGTTACATTCTCCCCTACTTAAAGGATTTCGTCCCCGAAATCTCCAAGTCAAGAAGAACGTATCATACCAACCAAACAACCATCTACTCAAACCATCAAACACTGGCATCCATTGTCCTTAAAGTCTCTAATGCTGTATGAACATATGCAAAAAGTGTGTGTATATGTTTCCTATCTAATGTAAAATTAGGCGGTCTACTGATTCAGTCGACCTCCTTAATGCAAACCATGATAGTGTCATGCATCCATTATGTATGCGAAAGAATCCTATCGACACATACTATTACTACATGTGTGCACAACCATACACCAAAATGCATCATCCATAAGACAACACAACCATTATACATCCATTAATATAGCTACCTACACACAATTATATGCAATATGCAATATGAAGTGACTGAGCCGATCTAGTGTCTAAAGTGTGTGCATATGCATCCACGAGCAACCACTAGCAACCACTTGCATCCACACGCATCCATCAATCATAACATGTCTCAAACACATGTTTCAACCATAGGTTTACCCTATCTAAAGGTCAAAGGTACTAATGAGAGGACATACTAAAGATAAGATTAGTACTAGACAAACGATAAAGGAGAAGTTAAAAGACATACACTCAAAAAGGAATGGGTACAGTGAACGCATCTTCGCTTCTGTCTCCCAAGTAGCATTGCTCTCATCCTCTCCCCATTGCACTTTGACTAGTCGAACCTCTCTGTTTCTCAACTTCCTAACCTCTGACCCAAGGATGCGAGTAGGAGCTCGTCGAATCGTCGCATCACGCTCTACCTCCACTTCTCTAAGCAAGCTCGGCTCTACCACCTCTGCGGTCTCATGTAGGCACTTCCTCAAATGTGACACATGGAATACGTCATGTACCCCACTAAGTCCCTCGGGTAAATCCACTCTATATGCCATCCGTCCAATCCTTTCCTTAATAGGAAACGGTCCTACAAATCTTGGTGCTAACTTCCCAATGGACCCAAAGCGAACAACATTCCGTAATGGAGATACTTTGACAAAGACCATGTCCCCAACATCAAACTCAAGATCCGCCCTCCTCTTATCCGCGTAAGATTTCTGTCTGTCTTGCACCGCTTTCATCCTTCTTCGAATCAAATCAATCTTTTCCGAAGTCTCTCTAACCATATCAGGCCCAAGCAAGATCTTATCCGTAGATTCCCACCAACATGTAGGTGATCGACAAGGCCTTCCATAAAGAGCTTCGAAAGGAGCCATACCAATACTAAACTGAAAGCTGTTATTATACGCGAACTCCACCAATGGAAGATGCTCTTCCCGTGTACCTCCAAAATCTAAGATACATAGCCTTAAAAGGTCTTCTAGAACACGATTCACCCTCTCGGTATGGCCGTCCGTCTGAGGATGATATGCGGTGCTCAAACACAACTGAGTCCCCACTGCTTCTTACAAACTCTTCCAAAACTCGCTAGTGAAGATAGGATCTCGATCACTCACTATGCTAGAAGGTACCCCATGCAATTGAACTATCTCTCGAAGGTAAACTGAAGCTAGCCATGGAGCAGTCCTCTTGCTCTTCACGGGTATGAAATGGGCGCTCTTAGTAAGTCTGTCTACCACAACCCAAATTCCCGTATTACCCTTCCTCGATCTTGGTAACCCATCAATAAAATCCATCGAGACGTTATCCCACTTCCATTGCGGAACTTCCAATGGGTGAAGCAACCCACCAGGTTTCTTTTGCTCCGCTTTCACTTGTTGGCACACCAAGCATCTAGCGACATACTCGGCCACATCTTTCTTCATACCGGCCCAAAAGAAAACTCGCTTCATGTCTTGGTACATCTTGTCCCCACCGGGATGAATGGTCATCTTTGAACGATGCGCATCATCAAGAATAGCCTTCCTAAAACCCTCGTCTTGCGGTACACAAAGTCTACTGTCTCTACGCAAGCACCCCCTATCGTCTAGGGTGCACCTACTCAAATGGCTGGACGACTCCCCCCTTATGAGCCTCTCAACCAACTCAACCAACTGTGGGTCGTCCCGCTGTGCCTCGCCAATCCGTCCCAAAAGAGTAGGTCTGACCTCTAAAGATGCTAGCAAACCGGGTACAAAGTCAACGGAAGGTCTGAAGTCAAACATCGAGATAAATTCCAAGCTTCGTCGTTCCACGAACAATGGACTCAAGGACAACCTTTTTCTGCTCAAGGCGTCCGCCACCACGTTACCCTTGCCAGGGGTATACGCTATCTCGAAATCATAGGATGCTAAGAACTCCATCCACCTTTGCTGTCTTAAGTTCAAATCCTTCTGAGAAAACAAGTACTTCAATGATTTGTGGTCAGTGAACAATTCAAATCTCTCGCCAAGAAGATAATGGCGCCATGTCTTAAGCGCAAAAACAATAGCGGCCAACTCTAGATCATGTGTAGGGTAATTTTTCTCATGCGCCCTCAACTGCCTTCCACCGTAGGCTATTACCCTTCCCTCTTGCATTAAGACTGCACCCAGTCCTGTCCCACAAGCATCGGTATAAACAACAAATGGCTTACTCCCCTCTGGCAACACTAAGACTGGAGCTGTGGTTAAAGCTCTATTTAACCGCTGGAACGCGTCATCACAATCTATGTCCCATGTGAGGACTAGATTCTTCTTCGTCAAGCGAGTTAATGGGGCCGATATCTTCGCGAAGTCCTTGATAAACTTCCTATAGTAGCCAGCCAACCCCAAGAAACTCCTCACCTCGGTAGTATTCTTCAGAACCTTCCAATCTTGGATGGACACTACCTTCGCGGGATCCATAGCTATCCCATCTTTGGAGACCACGTGCCCCAAAAACCGCACTTCCTTCCTCCAAAAGTGACATTTAGAGAATTTAGCCTTAAGGCTATGCGCTCGAAGAGTCTCCAACACTTCCCTAAGATGTAGGTCATGCTCTTCTTCACTCTTAGAAAAGACTAAGATATCATCCACAAAGACCACCACGAACTTATTAAGGTACTCCCTGAACACCCTACTCATCAAATCAACAAAGTATGCTGGGGCGTTCGTCAAACCAAATGGCATCACAAGCCACTCATAGAAACCATCCGGAGTCCTAAAGGCAGTCTTCTCTACACTATCCTCAGCCACTCTCAACTGATGAAACCCCATGGCCAAGTCCAACTGCGAAAACACTGAGGCGCCAACCAACTGATCAAAGAGATCATCAATCCTCGGCAATGGGTGTCTATTCTTCTTTGTGAGCTTGTTGAGTTCTCTATAGTCTACACAAAGTCTGAGGGACCCATCCGCCTTCGTGGAAAAAACTACCGGAGCACCCCACTCCGATATACTTCGTCTTATGAACCACTTCTCAAGCAACTCCCCTACTTGCTTATGGAGTTCCCACCTCTCATGTAACAACCCGTATTTTCAATAACCTGTTATAAAATAAATCGAGGCAGAATTTAATTCTAAAATCTGAATTAAGGGAAACGGGCTATGCCATTGCGTTCATCTCTGAAAAATACGCGAAATAGAGTCTGAGTTTTCGAAAATCGGAGTCCGTATGAAGAAGATATAGACGAACGAAGTTAGGCAGAAAAACCGAAAATCAAGCCAGAATGCACTGGCGCACTTGTGAAGTGCGCCAGCACAAAAATACACTGGCGCACTTGGGAAGTGCGCCTGTGTCGAGCCAGAAGCCTGCACAGCTTTCTGGCTTGACCCTGGCTGGCTTGGTGCACCTGTTTTGGTTCTCTGGTCTGTTCTGCTGGTCTATGACGATTTTTGATGGTTTAGATCTAAAATAGGGTTAATCCTATGGCCTAAACTAACCTAAACTTCTATAAAAGGACCCCTAACCTAGCCTAATTCATCATTATTCATTCATACAACTAAACTATGGCAAAATCAATCCTCTCATGGCCTCCACTCTCTTCATAAAATTCCTAAATAAATTTCTAAGTGATTTTCCATGCATACAAGTGTTTTCAAACTTGTATGAGCATCATTAGCTTGCATTCAAGTTAAGTTTCTATATTTGCATCATAAAGAAAGAGTTTTGATCATTTTGGCTCAAGGGTTTTTATGTTAGAGCTTGCATTTTGGGTCTATTTGATTGCATAAGGGCTTTGTCATATCTTTTGTGCCTTCATAAGTATTGTAAGCCCTATTCTACTTTCATACTTAAACTCTAAAGTTAAAGGTATGATATGCAAGTTTGCCATAATATGCAAGTTTACTATGATGTGTTATGCAAGTTCATCAAGTTATGTTATGCAAGTTCATCAAGTTATGTTATGCAAGTTTGATATGTTATGATATGCAAGTTTGCCATGCTATGTTATGCAAGTTAATCATGTTATGATATGCAAGTTTATCATGTTATGTTATGCAAGTTTGATATGCAAGTTTGTCATATGATATGCAAGTTATGTTATGCAAGTTTGGGTTGATCATTTGGTTCATGTTATCATGTTATGCAAGCTTATCTTGAGTATATGAACATAAAGCTCCAAGCTTTATGCTAAAGGTTGCATTTTGGCAACATGTAAGTTATCGTATCTCTTATGATAACTTGCATGTGAGGCTAAATGCGAACTTATGGCCATGTCTACATGTCATTTAGCACCATGTATCACCAATATGCCAAGTTTGGTTTTATGCATGCTTTTGAGGCCTAAAAATGTAATATGCAAGTATATGAACACATGTACATTTCTTATGCCACCATGTTGAACTTGTGGCTTCAACACCTTTATGTCATGATTATGCCAAGTTCCCTCTTTCTATCCTTTATGCGCTATTGCGATATGTAAGCGATGGGATTGCGTTTGGGGTTGGGTAAACTTAAAAGACATAAAAACATAAGCTTGGGAATTTACCTATTAAGTTAGGTCTACCCATTGGGAATTTACCTATTAAGTTAGGTCTACCCAATTGCTTGAAAACTTGTAACGTGTTTTGGAAACATGATGGACATGACACTTAGAAAAGATAAGTGTGACCAACTCGAGGTTGGGTTGAGTTTGTAGCGTAAACCTACCCGGAACCGACTGGCTTAACTAGTTGCTACAAACAATAGGACCCAATGTGAGAAGTTGGTCATGTTGTACCTTGAACCCGAGGTTAGACCAAGTTGTGGTGTAAAGCTACCCGGAACCGACCGGCTTAACTAGTAACCGCAAGAAAGTCTAATGTGAGAGGTTAAGGCGCATTAAATTAATTAATGCCTCATGATTAGGGTTAAGTCATGGACCGCTTGAATACTTAACCAATTAAACACGATGGGTTGGTAGGGTTAAGTCATGAACCTTGGGTACACTTAACCAACTTGGTACTTGAATGGGTTGGGTTAACCACGTTTAACCCATTAAGGAAACCCTAGTTACGTGGTCCTTTACACCAGTAACCCTCTTAGTTGTATCATGATACCCTAGGGACTAGGCTAGGGAGGGGCACGATTACTAGATGCCATGTAAGCAACTAAAACGACGGCTGAGTAGGTGCGCCGGTGTAGGTTCAGGCGGGCCATGGTCGTGCACATGGTCCGAAGTTGAAAAAGCAGGCACGGGCACCAGTAGGTTTAGACTGTGCGTGCATTGATTTGTGTCAGTGGTTGACACCCTAGGACTTGATACACCCTAGGGTGGACCTAGCACAGTTTAGCTACACTTCGTAGTTGGGCCGTATGACACCGACACTTGACGAGTTAGGCTTATAGGGAGCCGATCGACTAGACCGTGCTAGTTGGACCTTGGTTTAGGTCATTCATGATGTTTGGGCCAAACTTGGGCCTGGGGATCACTTCTTGTTTACACTTTGGACCTCGTATTGGGGTCACTACATGTTATTGGGCCAAAGCTTGGGCCAAGGGATCAATACTTGTTTATTCAAGTCATGTTAGTTTGCTAGTACACCTGTGGTGCAAAACCTTAAACCTGATTATGCGATGACACCTTTATCTACCTTGTTAGTTAATCACCATGCTCGTATGTTGTTATCCTTATGATCATACCTGCTTCTCATGCCAGTTAACTTTATCAGTTTACATTGATTGTAGTAGGGCTTACTCAGTCTTTTTGACTGGCCTGTTTTCTTTCGCCTCTTTTCTTCCGTTCCCCCCCCCAGGTTCTCAGGGAGGGAATATTGGAGCTTAGCTTGGATTTCTGACCGCTTGCTTGTGGGATTTTAGCTCATGTACGGTCTTGACATGAAGCTAGCTATGGTTATCACTTATTTTGGGGATAGTACTTATGTATTTCAGTTTTTCAGTAATGTTGTTTTTATCTAGACTTGTGTATTTGGAAAATCGACATTATGTTGTACCAGACTTGTTTTGAAATGGTTTGAAATCTTCCGCTGTTTTTATCTATGTTATTTACTCTGTTTACATATATACATATGTTCTTGTTCTGCCTTGATATATCATTATGCATGTTTACCTGATTCAAACGCCCCTACAAAGTCAGAGTGCTTGCAAGAGTCACCCTGGCGGAGGTGGGGTGTTACATTTGGTATCAGAGCATATGGTTTACGAGAAGGAACAAAAAGGTCTTTAAAACTTTTGGAAAACTATTTTCAAAACCAAGTATAAAGTATTTTTCAAAGAAAAGTCTAGTTTATTTTAAAGGCTATTCCCCAAAAAGCCATTAGCAAAAATTCCTTCGTTTTTCTCCATTCTGAATCTGTCTTTTTCTTCGTTTTCAGTATGGCCGATAACTTTGCTCTTCCGGAGGGAGTACACGTACCTGTTTGGTATAGGAGACTTTTGGAGGCTAGGGCGACCGAAGCCGGCCCCGCAGATGTTCCTCCTCCTCCAGTAGTTAATGTTCCTCCTCCTCCTCCTCCTCCGGTAGTTAATGTTCCTCCTCCTCCTGTCGCTGAGGTTCCTCTTCCTCCTCCCCCTCAGCATCCTCAAGCTGACTTCGCAAAGACTTGCAAAGATTTCAAAGCAATGGGTGGCAAGAACTTTCAGGGCACTGAAACTTTTGTAGAGGCCAGAAATTGGTTGAAAGAGACCAAGGATTTATTTGCTATCTTTGGGTTAGACGATCAGAGGAAGATCTTGTTGGCGGTTTGGCTTATGAAGGATGAGGCCGCTTATTGGTGGGAAGTCACCAATGGTACTAGGCCTGTTGAGACTTGGGCCGATTTCAGGGCAAGGTTCGTGCTTAAGTTTCTATCTTCTGCTGAGGAGATTCTGCAAATGGAGAGGTTCATAACTTTGAAACAAGGAGATATGTCTGTCAAAGAATATGTGAACAAATTCAATCAGTTAGCTCGTTTTGGCTTGGATATGGTGAATACTCCTCAGAAGAATGCTCTTCGTTTTGCTAGAGGATTGAATGAGCCGTTGCAGGGATTGGCTATGTCACATATTCCCCATGGGGCCATGTTTGAGAGCTTGGTTGATATGGCGTTACTTCAGGGATGTCAAGAAAAATGATACTCAAGCCAAGAAGACTGATTCCCATGGAAAAGGAAATCAGGGTAATCCAAGTGGTCAGAGCAGTCAAGGCAATCAGAACAACAAGAACAACAAGGGCAACAAGAACAAGGCAAAGGAAACAAGAAAGTGCAACTTCTGTGGGATTGTTGGGCACATAGTCAAGGACTGTAGGAAGAAGAGAAGGAAATTGGGTGGGTGCTTTCACTGTGGAGAGACGGGACATTTTAACAAGGATTGCCCTAGGAAGCAAGGGCAAGGCCAGGGTCAGACTCAGCGTGCTGGACCTTCAGGAGGGCAAGTTCATGCTCTCAATGTCGCTCCGGTTCCCGATCGAGGTAGTACTTCTGTTGAAAGTCTTGTTTATATTTCTGATTTTCTAGTTCGTACCTTGTTTGATTGTGGTGCATCGCATAGTTTATCTCGTCTGATCTAGTTGAAAGTTTGCACCTAAGTACTAGCCTAGTTAATGATCCCGTGTGTGTTTCAAATCCAATTGGGGGTTCCGCCCATTTGTCTATTATCTAGGTGGATTTGAATTCTCGCGTGATGCTTATATTCTCGGTTTCATGGGGTATGGGTTGATTTTTGGGCATGGATGGGTTGTCCAGTTTTGGATCCATCCTTGATTTTTGAGCATAGGGTTGTGAGGCTCATGACTCGCCTCGGTAATACCCTAAAAATTTCTAGTAACCCTATGAGTCCCGTCATGTTGTGTTATCTTGAATCCCTCAAACTCGTCTATCGATAGTTTGCAATCGGTGAGGGTGGTCCGAGAATATCCTGATATCTTGGGTGAAGTGAAGGGGGGGTTACCCCCAAGCGAGAGATTGATTTCCGCATTTATCTGGTTGATAATGCCAAGATAGTTTCGTGGCCGGTTAGGCACATGGTCCCGCAAGATGAGAGTTATGAAAGCAAGTCAGGTAGTTGCTTGAGAAGAACTTCATTAGACGAAGTATATCTGAATGGGGAGCGCCTGTAGTATTTACTACCAAGGCAGATGGTTCTCTTCGACTTTGTGTTGATTATCGTGAGTTAAACGAAAAGAATAGACAACCATTGCCAAGGATCGATGATTTGTTTGATCAGCTTGTAGGAACATCTGTTTTCTCTTGATCTTGCTACTGGATTCCATCAGCTCAGAGTAGCTGAGGATAGTATAGACAAGACTGTGTTCAGAACTCCGGATGGATTCTTAGAATGGCTGGTCATGCCATTCGGTTTGACCAATGCACCCGCCTACTTCGTGGACTTGATGAGTAGGGTGTTCAGGGAATTCTTGAACAAGTTTGTCGTGGTCTTCGTAGATGATATTCTGATCTTCTCTAAGGATGAGGAAGAGCATGCAAGACATCTCGTGGAGGTGATGGATACGCTTAGGGCGCATCAGTTGAAAGCCAAGTCCTCCAAATGTCATTTTGGAGAAAAGAAGTTAGATTTCTTGGGCACATAGTTTCTAAGCAAGGCTTAGCGGTGGATCCCGCTAAGGTAGTTGCAGTTCAGGATTGGAAGACTCCAAGGAATGCAACTGAAGTAAGAAGTTCTCTCAGTTTAATTAGTTAGCGTCCCTTGAGCTTAGACCTACCCTTCTGGATCAAGTAGGGACTTCGCAGAAAGAAGACCCGTAGTTAGTCGAGATCATAGACAAGTTGATTCGAGGCGAGACGTTAAGACACCTCGCTATAGATAATAAGGGATGGCTAAGACGCGATGAGAGAAAGAAGGTTCTTGAAGATGCACATCACCTGAGGAGGTAGCCAAGTTTGTCCCAAGGTGCATGTGGTACCAACAGATTAAGGCCGAGTTATAGAAGCCCGGTGGGCTATTATATCCATTGGAGGTCCCCGCAATGGAAGAGGGAAAAGCATCACGAAGGATTTCGTGGATGGACTGCCTAGGTCAAGGAAAGAGAATACGAGCATGTGGGTCATAGTAGGTAGACTCGCGAAGAGCGCTCATTTCACTCCGGTAAAGAGCGAAAGGACTGCATCATAGCTAGCGACAGTTTACTTTCAAGAAATAAAGCAGTTGCACGAGGTTCCCTAAAGTATAGTTAGTAACCATGACTTAATCTTCACTAGCCAGTTTTGGGATAGTCTACGAGAAGTCATGGGCAAGCAACTGAATCTAAGCACGGCCTATCATTCGCAGGCGGATGGTTCATTGGCAACGTGGATTGGTATTTTCGAGAAAAGTTCTGCTGCGTGGAATACTTTATAGTAAGTAAACGAGATCCAGGATTCACTAGTGAATTTTGGAGAGCTTGCATGAAACCATGAGGTCATAGTTATGTTTAAGCCAAGAATGATAGAAGAGTAAGTGAAAGAGGAAGACGAGAGGCGACAATGAAATGGGTTCCAACTCATATTTGGAAATAAGAGTTAAGAAGCTAAGAAATCATGAAGTAAAAGACAGTCAAAGCACAGTGGAGTTAAACTCAAGGAAACGTGACTTAGAAGATTGAAGGCTGGATACGCGCATCATATCTCTTTTTAAGAGCATATCCTTGATCCTTGTTTTCCTGTGGAACTTACTCGCATGTTATCTTTTTACGTATATCCTCTCGGTCCCATTCTCAGGGAGGTATGACTTATTGGCTAGTAATACATGTCAGGGTTTGAAGGGGTCTGTTAGGTTGACTAAACCTTTTGGGCTTTTATAGGATTGGGGTTAGGAAGGGATTTCTTGTAATCCGAAAAGAGTATATCCTGCTTATCTTCCCGATCTCTTTGTAGCATATCATTTGCTATCCATGTTTGTCTGGATTATCTAGTTTATCGTGTTAATCTTGTCATGAGAACCTTAGGTAGAAACCCTTTGGATGAAACATGTGTTTGAAACATGTTATGCTTGATGGTTGCAAGCGGTTGCAAGTGTTTGCAAGGGGTTACTCGTGGATGCATTATACACGTTAGGCACTAGATCGGCTCACACACTCCTCATATTGCATATGCATGAGTGTTTATGCTTATTCATGGATGGAAATTTTTGTGTTATCACATGGATGTTGCATATGGATGTATGTTATGTGCACATATATAGATGTTATACATTATGTTAGGAATTGCATACATATGGATTCATTTCACTAAAATAATTTGCATTGATGATATTTGCATTAGATAAGTACATATACACACACCTTTGCATATGTTCATGCAACATTTAGAATCTTGTAAGGACAATGATTGCTCGTGGATGATGTTTTGAGTAGATGGATGTTGGATGGTAGGATACGTTCTTCCTAACTTGAAGATTTCGGGGATGAAATCCTTTAAGGAGGGGAGAATGTAACAACCCGTATTTTCAATAACCTGTTATAACATAAATCGAGGCAGAATTTAATTCTAAAATCTGAATTAAGGGAAATGGGCTATGCCATTGCGTTCGTCTCGGAAAAATACGCGAAATAGAGTCCGAGTTTTCGAAAATCGGAGTCCGTATGAAGAAGATATGGACGAACGAAGTTAGGCAGAAAAACCAAAAATCAAGCCAGAATGCACTGGCGCACTTGTGAAGTGCGCCAGCACAAAAATACACTGGCACACATGGGAAGTGCGCCCGTGTCGAGCCAGAAGCCTGCACAGCTTTCTGGCTTGACCCTGGCTGGCTTGGTGCACCTGTTTTGGTTCTCTGGTCTGTTCTGCTGGTCTATGACGATTTTTGATGGTTTAGATCTAAACTAGGGTTAATCCTATGGCCTAAACTAACCTAAGCTTCTATAAAAGGACCCCTAAACCTAGCCTAAATCATCATTATTCATTCATACAACTAAACTATGGAAAAATCAATCCTCTCATGGCCTCCACTCTCTTCATAAAACTCCTAAATAAATTTCTAAGTGATTTTCCATGCATACAAGTGTTTTCAAACTTGTATGAGCATCATTAGCTTGCATTCAAGTCAAGTTTCTATATTTGCATCATAAAGAAAGAGTTTTGATCATTTTGGCTCAAGGGTTTTTATGTTAGAGCTTGCATTTTGGGTCTATTTGATTGCATAAGGGCTTTGTCATATCTTTTGTGCCTTCATATGTATTGCAAGCCCTATTCTACTTTCATACTTAAACTCTAAAGTTAAATGTATGATATGCAAGTTTGCCATAATATGCAAGTTTACTATGATGTGTTATGCAAGTTCATCAAGTTATGTTATGCAAGTTCATCAAGTTATGTTATGCAAGTTCATCAAGTTATGTTATGCAAGTTTGATATGTTATGATATGCAAGTTTGCCATGCTATGTTATGCAAGTTAATCATGTTATGATATGCAAGTTTATCATGTTATGTTATGCAAGTTTGATATGCAAGTTTGTCGTATGATATGCAAGTTATGTTATGCAAGTTTGGGTTGATCATTTGGTTCATGTTATCATGTTATGCAAGCTTATCTTGAGTATATGAACATAAAGCTCCAAGCTTTATGCTAAAGGTTGCATTTTGGCAACATGTAAGTTATCATATCTCTTATGATAACTTGCATGTGAGGCTAAATGCGAACTTATGGCCATGTCTACATGTCATTTAGCACCATGTATCACCAATATGCCAAGTTTGGTTTTATGCATGCTTTTGAGGCCTAAAAATGTAATATGCAAGTATATGAACACATGTACATTTCATATGCCACCATGTTGAACTTGTGGCTTCAACACCTTTATGTCATGATTATGCCAAGTTCCCTCTTTCTATCCTTTATGCGCTATTGCGATATGTAAGCGATGGGATTGCGTTTGGGGTTAGGTAAACTTAAAAGACATAAAAACATAAGCTTGGGAATTTACCTATTAAGTTAGGTCTACCCATTGGGAATTTACCTATTAAGTTAGGTCTACCCAATTGCTTGAAAACTTGTAACGTGTTTTGGAAACATGATGGACATGACACTTAGAAAAGATAAGTGTGACCAACTCGAGGTTGGGTTGAGTTTGTAGCGTAAACCTACCCGGAACCGACCGGCTTAACTAGTTGCTACAAACAATAGGACCCAATGTGAGAAGTTGGTCATGTTGTACCTTGAACCCGAGGTTAGACCAAGTTGTGGTGTAAAGCTACCCGGAACCGACCGGCTTAACTAGTAACCGCAACAAAGTCTAATGTGAGAGGTTAAGGCGCATTAAATTAATTAATGCCTCATGATTAGGGTTAAGTCATGGACCGCTTGAATACTTAACCAATTAAACACGATGGGTTGGTAGGGTTAAGTCATGAACCTTGGGTACACTTAACCAACTTGGTACTTGAATGGGTTGGGTTAACCACGTTTAACCCATTAAGGAAACCCTAGTTACGTGGTCCTTTGCACCAGTAACCCTCTTAGTTATATCATGATACCCTAGGGACTAGGCTAGGGAGGGGCACGATTACTGGATGCCATGTAAGCGACTAAAACGACGGCTGAGTAGGTGCGCCAGTGTAGGTTCAGGCGGGCCATGGTCGTGCACATGGTCCGAAGTTGAAAAAGCAGGCACGGGCACCAGTAGGTTTAGACTGTGCGTGCATTGATTTGTGTCAGTGGTTGACACCCTAGGACTTGATACACCCTAGGGTGGACCTAGCACAGTTTAGCTACACTTCGTAGTTGGGCCGTATGACACCGACACTTGACGAGTTAGGCTTATAGGGAGCCGATCGACTAGACCGCGCTAGTTGGACCTTGGTTTAGGTCATTCATGATGTTTGGGCCAAACTTGGGCCTGGGGATCACTTCTTGTTTACACTTTGGACCTCGTATTGGGGTCACTACATGTTATTGGGCCAAAGCTTGGGCCAAGGGATCAATACTTGTTTATTCAAGTCATGTTAGTTTGCTAGTACACCTGTGGTGCAAAACCTTAAACCTGATTATGCGATGACACCTTTATCTACCTTGTTAGTTAATCACCATGCTAGTATGTTGTTATCCTTATGATCATACCTGCTTCTCATGCCAGTTAACTTTATCAGTTTACATTGATTGTAGTAGGACTTACTCAGTCTTTTTGACTGACCTGTTTTCTTTCGCCTCTTTTCTTCCGTTTCCCCCCCGCCCCCCGCCCCCCCCAGGTTCTCAGGGAGGGAATATTGGAGCTTAGCTCGGATTTCTGACCGCTTGCTTGTGGGATTTTAGCTCATGTACGGTCTTGACATGAAGCTAGCTATGGTTATCACTTATTTTGGGGATAGTACTTATGTATTTCAGTTTTTCAGTAATGTTGTTTTTATCTAGACTTGTGTATTTGGAAAATTGACATTATGTTGTACCAGACTTGTTTTGAAATGGTTTGAAATCTTCCGCTGTTTTTATCTATGTTATTTACTCTGTTTACATATATACATATGTTCTTGTTCTGCCTTGATATATCATTATGCATGTTTACCTGATTCAAACGCCCCTCCAAAGTCAAAGTGCTTGCAAGAGTCACCCTGGCGGAGGTGGGGTGTTACATCTCACGAGGTGCCATGTGGCGCACTGACAAAGATACTAGTTTAGCATTGTCCACC
The DNA here is from genome assembly GCA_030737875.1 of Allium sativum. Lineage (NCBI taxonomy): Eukaryota > Viridiplantae > Streptophyta > Magnoliopsida > Asparagales > Amaryllidaceae > Allium > Allium sativum. The sequence goes on from CM060913.1 coordinate 625,253,222, forward strand.
AGATATATTCGGAAGTCTATCCCCCGCTTCGGAGGTAAGCCCTTCACCTCCTCAAACACATCCGAGTATTCCCGGGCCACTCTAACAGATCGCAAACTCTCGACCGAAGCGTCAAGCGATTCAAGATAACTTAGCATAACAGAATCCATGGGATTACAAGAGATCTTGAGAGTGTTACCCAAGCGGGTCATGAGCCTAACAACTCTCCTTTCACAATCAAGAATGGCACCATTACTGGATAACCAGTCCATGCCCAAAATCAACCCATAGTCCGTGAAGCCCAAAACAAAAGCATCACATCTAAACTCAACGCTAAGTATGGAAATCTTCAAACCCAAACATATCATGGACAAATAAGTGGAGCCCCCAATTGGGTTTGAAACAACCAAGGGATCATCTACTAGACTGGTGTCTAAGTGCAGTGACTCAATTAATGATGATGAGATAAACAAATGTGATTTGCCAGAGTCAAACAAAGTACGGACAGGATGATCAAACAGAAAAACCAGACTTTCAACGGAAATAGTTCTACCTCTTTCCTGAATCGGTGGAACCGCGAGAGCCTGAACTTGCCCCCTTGCCCGACCTGGTGCCATAAGAGCTTGCACCTGTCCCCCTGAGGTAGATCTCGTCCTTTGCCCCTTCTTAGGGCAGTCCTTCACTAGATGCCCTGCTTCTCCACAGTGGAAGCAACCCATCTTCTTCTTCTTCTGACAATCTTTGCTTAGGTGGCCTGGTGTCCCGCAATTGAAGCACTTCTTCTTTCCCTTGCCAACGTTGCCTTTCCCACCCTTATTTTGCTGTTGCTGTTGAGGTCTCTTCTGATCTCCTTTCTTCTCGGGTGCCTTATTAGCATTGGGACCCTTCTCTTCCTCATGCATGAGTGCCATGTCTACTAGCTTCTCAAAGGTGGCCCCCATAGGGATGTGAGTCATAGCCAATCCATGCATTGGTTCATTCAAGCCCTTAACGAACCTCAAAGCCTTCTTCTCCGGTGTATTCACCATGTCTATGCCAAATCTTGCTAGCTGATTAAACTTGTTGACATATTTCTTTACCGATAGGTTTCCTTGCTTTAGAGTCAAGAACCTTTCCATATACAGATTTTCTTCCGCCCTTGAAAGAAACTTTGCCACAAACCTTTGCCTGAAATCCGCCCAAGAGTCAACAGGGTGCTCTACATTAGTGACCTCCCACCAGAACGAGGCCTCTCCATTCATTAACCAAGCAGCTAACTTGACTTTCTTTCCTTCTTCCATCTCAAAGATATCTATCAACTCTTCCACCTCCTTAAGCCAATCTCTAGCTTCCACAAAAGTTTTTGATTATTGAAAAGGTTTCCCTCCCATAGCCTTAAATTCCTTGCAAGTCTTAGCAAAAGTATCCGTGCGAGGAGGAGGAGGAGGAAGATCGGGTGCAACTGTTGGTGGAGGAACATTTGCTGGACTCGCAACGGCGGCCCTAGCCTCCATCAATCTCCCATACCATACTGGTATCGTCACACCCTCCGGAAAGTTAAGATCTTCAGCCATGCTGAAACGAAAAAGGAAAGATTCAAAATGGAGAATTCGAACGATAAAGATATGGCTATTGGGGATTATGCTTTTCTTTCAAAAACTTTTCTCTTAAAAGACATGTTTTTGAAAATACTTCTTCCAAAAATGTTTTTAGAAAAATAGTTTTCTAAAAATTTTATCTGTTCCGGTAAACTTCAGCTCAGATACCACGTGTAACACCCCACACCCGCTAAGGTCACTCACTAAGGGAATGCCTTAACTTCGGTGGAGTATTTTAAGTGAATATAGAACAGAAAAATTACAACAAGACAGATATGAATAATACCTGAAATCTAAAACATCATTTCATTGCAGCAGAAGGTAAACTTGTTTGGTTACATATCAAAACCAAGTAAAAACAAGAGTCAAGTACTAAATATCCATCCTGATAAAACATAAGTACATAATCCCACTACATAACTAATAGCCATAATAGAAAAGATAAGCTGGGCTTTACATCACGGTCCAAGCTCCAACAGATAGATAAAGCAATCTGATCAAAGCCCACTAGTGCTAGGCCCACTCTGAGAACCTGAGGGTTGGGAAAAAGATAAAAACAACGGGGTCAGACATAAGTCTGAGTGAGCCCTATAACTTTAACAATACAATCATTAAAGAAATTAGGGTATGATATAAACTTGGTACGGTGATGACTGGGGATAAATGACTACACTAAGCAGCCAACTAGACATAGGATGAACTAAGATAACGGTAAAGACGCATCTACCCACCCAAGGGTAATTACTACACTGCACCACACCAGTCATTCCTATTTAAAGGTTAATCCCACCCAAGGACTTAGAAAATGTAACTAGTAGTTTCGTGTACCCTTAGCTGACCACATAGGTGCCGTCAGCCCCTATCTCCACTAGGTGTACCCACTACTGCCCAAGCGATCGGCTCCCTAATGTAGATACCCGTGCTGGCCCCACAGTGGGGTGTATCACTCCCCAAAGTGGCAACCCGATACAACCAACGGTGCAAGGCTTATACCTACACGATGCAACAACGTCTTACCTACCAGCCCGGGTCCACACACGCATATGAAACCCGTTGGACTTGCGTTTCCACCGCTAACCCGTTTTTGGCCTCTTACAGTCAAGCCCAGTACGCGTGTCCCGTCCTCGACATGGGTCGAGCCCAATAAGATACATATGGGTTACTGGTTGAAATGGGCCCCCACAAGCTACCCACCTAAGCTTGTCCCTTTTTCTAGTGCATCCCACTTAACCCTTTAATCATGTTTAATTACATGTTCCCACTTGGTTAAGTATTCTAATCGTATTTTCTATTGCCACCCAAGGCAACCCACTAGATTTCCACATGCCACCCAAGGTACTTACTTGATTTCCACATGCCACCTAAGGCACCCACTTAACCCCTCATGCCCCACTACATGCTTATCTGGTTAAGTGTTTCTTAATTGATTAAGAACGTAACCTTTGTAAAGACCTCTCACATTAGACTGTCTTTTATGGCAGCTAGATTTGCCGGTCGGTTCCGGGCAGCCTTACGCCATAACAGAGTCTAACCTCGTGTCTTTACACTTGTCATGTTTTTAGTTTATGCCTAAGACCTCTCACATTGGGCCAATCATTTGTAGCCGCTGGATTTGCCGGTCGGGTCCGGGCAGTCTTATGCTACAAAAGGGTCCAACCTCGTGGCTTAGTCGATTTATTACACCTAATTAATCACCCCCATATTTTGAGTTAATTTTCCCTAATTAATTCCAATTTAATGATGTACATAATTGACTCAATTATGTCCATCCACTTATGGTATGCAACATCATACCAATTTCATCACAATTTTGTTAACATGAATATTAACCCCATCGTTTCCCACGTAATACGCTAACATGACATACTTAAAAGGGAAGATTCATCACAAATACAATGGGTTCAACTTAGCATAACATTAGCATCAACATGGGTTTTAAAGGTGTCAACTTGCATATATGACCATAGCATCAAACCCAACTAGCATAAATAATCAACCCAACTTGCATGAATCACATATGTCATAAAGAGGGTAACTTGCATAAGTTACTTATGTCATACAAAGGGGTAAACTTGCATATATATGTGTGTGTGTGTGTGACATATAAAGGGGTTAACTTGCATATGTATGCATCTCATACAAAGGTGTAAACTTGCACATGTTACTTGCATATAATCAAACACCAAACTTGCATAACATGTCATATATGAACTTGCATATAATCAAACACCAAACTTGCATAACATGTCATATATGAACTTGCATATAATCAAACACCAAACTTGCATAACATGGTGTCATAATGGATCAATGTTTATCATAGTGATTTGCATAACTAGCATCATGAACACATAGCATAAAACTTGCATAACTAACATCATGAACATATAACATAAAACTTGCATAACTAGCATCATGAACTCATAGCATATGACTTGCATAACTTGCACAACATCATGAACACATAGCATATGACTTGCATAACTTGCATAACATCATGAACACATAGCATATGATAACATAACTTGCATTGATCCACATACATAACCATAACCTCATTATATCCTATCATAATTAGTTTAGCAATTGCTTGCTAAAGGCATAGAAACTCACAACATGTTGATTAGCACTCCTATGAAGAAGATTAAGTTGCTAGAGTTGATTAGAAGTTGATTTGAGAAGCTATCTTCTTCTACAATTTGATGGAGGCTCCTTCAAGTTGCATTTTGACGGCATAACGACGTTGTATCTATTTTTAGTATGAACTAAGGTAGTCTTAGGGTGTATTTATAGAATTAGGATGTAGTTTAGGCCCTTAGATTAACCCTAATTTAGTTTAGAGCCATCAGATTTCATCACAAGCCACCAAAACACAGCCCAAAGCTCAAATCAGTGCACCCAGGCCAAACTAACCGACAAGGGGGGTCGACACTTGGGTCGACACATGGGTCGAACCCTTGGGGGGGTCGACACCCATGTCAACCCTAGTGTCGACACCCTCTGTCTGGCGGGAATTTTCCCGCCTCTTCTGAAATTTGAAATTTGAATATTTTAAATCTGTTTTGAATTTTCTGAAACTTCGGATGGCCATAACTTCTTCATACGAAGTCCAAATCACGCAAACTCGGACTCTATCTCAACCAGAATTCCGAGACGAACACAATGGCGCAACCCGTTTCCCTTAATTCTCAAGTCTAAGATTAATTATTCTTTAATTACTAAACATTAATATTAAGTGAAATTCGGGGTGTTACAAAACATGTCATGCACGAAGTAAGCAAGGAGTAAGCATGAAAGGGACACAGGAAACTGAACATCATTTCTACTGATAACTTTGGCAGTGATAGCCTTTAAAATGCGTTGAATTGCAAGAAAACAAAACATCATTGGAAAGCATAAGCAACTGTGCACTAAGTAATGTAAAGTAGCGGCGAAGATGTAAGTTTTTCCATGCACTTGGACGCTCGACTCCATCCACGGTTGAGAGTTTATAAGTCCCATTATTAAACTTCCGCTGTATGACGTACATGCCTTCCCATCGAGAAGCGAGGCCATTTGGTGGAGGAAAGATCCTTTTTAGGACGAGGTCGCCGATGTCGAGGTCCTTATGACGGACTTTGTAGTTGAAGTATCGGGCCACTCATTTCCGTTGGGTGGCGGACCTGAGTTCAGCTTCGTTCCTTTTTTCTTTGAGTAGATCGATCAATTCCATAAGTAAGTCTTGATTGGTCCTCGGATCAAAGAAGGTTACTCAATGAGATTGAAGCTTCAGCTCAATGGGGATGACGGATTCAGATCCATAAGAAAGGGCAAAGGGAGTGTGGCCGGTTGCTGACTTGTGAGTGGTTCGATAGGCTCATAGGGCTAGAGGAAGTCCATCTGCCCACATGCCCCAGGATTTTTCCGAATGCTTCTTGATGATGGGTTTAATCACTTTGTTGACATCCTTCACTTTCCCATTGGCTTGAGGATGAGCCACCGTTGAGAATCTCTTCTCGTTGTTGTGCCGCTGACAAATGGTTTTGAACTCGGCGTTCTCAAACTGAGTTCCATTATCGGAAATTATGGTCTGAGGGACCCTATAGCGGGTGACGATGTTGCGAACGATGAAGTTGATCTATTTCTTAGTGATTATTGTGGCAAGAGCTTCGGCTTCTGCCCATTTGGTAAAGTAGTCAACTACGATGACAGGGTAGCATGCAACACCCCTGGCCATTGGAAGAGTTACAATGAAGTACATTCCCTACATGGAAAATGACCAAGGACTGACTATTTGTGTCAGCTCTATAGGTGGGGCTCTTGAAATCTTTGAGAAGCGCTAGCATTAGCCATATTGCGAGCATAGTCTACGGGGTCTTGATCGAGCATAGGCCAAAAGTGGCCATGTCTGATGATCTTTCTTGCCATGGTTTATCCTCCTGTGTGGTCGCCGCACTCGCCTTCATGCACATCTATTAACACAAGGTTGGCGTCGTTGTGGGCTACACACCTCAATAATAGGACAGAGAAGGCTCTGCGATAGAGTGCTCCATCCATGAGGAGGTAGCGAGATGACTGGCGAATAAGCGCTTGTCTTTCTTTGTAGCATTCCGAGAGGGTCACGTGTTACAAGTAGTTCTTGATTGGTGTCACCCAAGATTCAGGTTTGAGTTCGGCGTTCATGACCACCTCAGTTCGTAGTTGCTTAATACTTAGGGAATTAAGCACTTCGACTGGGGTGAATCCTCGAAGCTCGCCAATTTGGCTAGTGAATCTACTTTTTCATTTGTTCTTGGGGAATATAAGTGAGGACAAAGTGGTCAAAGTTGGTGAGCGATTTCTGAACCTGGGCTAAATATATGGCGAGTCGTTCCCCCTTGGCTTGATATTCTCCCTGTACCTGGCGCACGGTGAGTTGTGAATCAGAGAAGGTTTGGATGGTCTTTAATTTAAGTTCGACTGTGATTCTAAGTCTGGCTATCAAGGCCTCATACTCGACGTTGTTGTTGGTAGCAGGGAAATTGAGCTTTAATGCGTCGCATATCGAGCGTTCCTCTGGAGTGATAAGCACGACTCCGGCCTCAGAGTATTCGTTGTTGGAGGACCCGTCCACAAATAATTTCCATTGAGTATCGGGAGCTTCGATGTTCTCTGTAGGAGTCTCCTCAAGAGCAGTGAATTCTACTATGAAATCAGCGAGAGCTTGTCCGAGGATGGCTCGACGAGGGATGAAGGTTATCTCAAATTGGCTTCGCTCCATACTCCACTTTAATAGTCATCCAGACACCTCAGGTCATTGTAGGACCAGTGGTAGCGGCTGGTCGGTATAAAACTTTACGGGATGAGGTGGAAGTATGGTCGAAGCTTCCAACAGGAAATCAATTAGCAGAATGCTAGTTTCTCAAGATTTGGATAATTCTTCTCTTCCCTTGTCAATCATTTGCTTATGAAGTAGACGGGTCGGCGGACACGGCCTTCGAGGCACACTAATGCCGAGTTGATTGCCTTTGTGGATTTCCCAATTTGGTTTTTGAAGATACGATTAACCATTCGCTAATAGTGGTGCCGGTATTCTTGAGACCGAAGGGCATGACGTGATAGTATTAAAGTCCAAGATCGGTTATGAAAGAGGTAGGATCCTAATCAGGGAGGTACATCGGAATCTGATTGTAACGTAAATACGCGTCCGTGAAGGATAAGAGCTGATATCAGGCGGTCGAATCTACGAGGTGATCGATCTTTGGAAGTGGGAAGCTGTCCTTGGGACATGCTTTGTTTAAGTCAGAAAAGTCGATGCAAGTTCGCCATTTGTCGTTTGCTTTCTTAACCAGAACTGGGTTGGAGACCCATTCGGGGTAATCTGCTTCGCGGATGAATTTGTTATTGAGTAGGCGATCTACCTTCCTCGAGGGCTCTGGACCTTTTGAGTCCTAAGAAGCTGCATTTTTGCTTGACCGGAGGCATCGTACGATCGAGATTTAACTGATGATAAGCAATTGCGGGGTCGATGCCCCTCGTGTCTGAGTGAGTCCAAGCAAACACGTCTAGATTAGCCCTTAGGAAATTCATAAGATCTTCTTTTATTGTGGGATGGAGTTGCGATTCGATTTTTAGTACCCTCATTGGATCGTCGGGTTTGATCAAAACGTCCACCGTAGGTTCAACTGGAGTAGCCTTTTCGTACTTGGGCTCTTCATCCTTTCTTGGATCGAGATCATCGGAAAGACGGCAGTGGTGCCAGAGCCGGGGCCCAGACACCGTTGATTACTATGCAGAGATGGTCTTGGCGCAAGAAGGCGGAGGCACGACTTTGCCTTTATCATTGTTGCATGTATTTTTCCATTCTATTACGTAGAATTCTCTAACATTTGCTTGGTTGCCTGTAACTGTTTCAATCCCATTTTCTGTCGGGAACTTCATCAAGAGGGACCATGGTGACATGCAAACTCAGAATTCTGTAAGGAAGGGATGCACGAAGAAGATTTTGTAAGGGGAGACAATGTTGATAACCACGAATGTGAGGACTCGGACTCAGTTACGGTCCCCGTCACCAAGTTCAACAGGTATGTCGATCACGCCTACTGGGTGACTGGAAGATCCATTGAAGCCATGGATCGTGGCATGGCATGGTTTCATGTTCTTGGTTCCCAGCTTCATTTTATCATAAGCATCTTTGAAGATGATGTTAACTGAGCTTCCCGAGTCTATTAGTACCCTTTGGACAGAAGCGGCACAGATCTGTGTTGTGATAATGAGAGGATCCATGGTTGGGATCTCAATTCCCTTAGATTCTCTTTCGCGGGAGACTTTCTCACCCCATAATGTTTTTTGGAGCTTAGTAGGTATGGATTCGTCCGGAGCGAAACAAGCTTCATGGGTGGCATGCTTGATAGAAATTACAAACTTTTCCATTTTACGGAAGCCTTCATGTGTGGGGTATGGCTCGCCACATATAGTGTTATTCACAATTCCCCACCTTGGGTTAGACGAACCTGGAGCCGCCTTGGCAAGTGCTGGAGGCATGGGCACAGTAGGACCGGAGTTTTCTTTGGGAGGAAATGGTTCTTGGACGTGCTGCTCAATGCACTTCTCGCAGATATGCTTTTCTATTGCGTCTTTGAGTTGACAACAATTATTGGTATTATGCCCATTGCATGTCGTGGTATCGACAGTACTTGTCGTTATTCTTCTTCTGACTAGTGGATTCCTTATTGTATGGTTTCTTGTATTGAATCGTGTTACACATTTCTAGGTAGATTGTTTCCAAGTCTTCATTCAGTGCGGTGTAGGTCTAGTATGCCCAGTGAGGGCCAGGCTTCTTGGGTTCCGTAGGAACCTTGCCGTTGTTGCGGCTGCCTTGCCTAATGTTGTTTGGCCTTTGCTTGTAGTGACCTTCCCCTTGTCCTTATCGAAGAGCTCTCCAGTCTGTTTCCCCTTGACAATATTGTTGATGGTATCCGCATGTAGATTGTTGGGAAGACTAGCCTAGGAGAGTCGGTTTCGTCTCGCTTCTTCTTGACATAAGTATTGCCTAGCCTTTTCACGGAAAGCGTCGAGGCTTTTAGGTTGCTTCCTGTCGATCCATGCCCCAAACTCGGAAGTAGGGAGGACACCTTTTGCTAACTGAAAAAGTACAGTGCGAGGTCCCAGGTCGTCGACCTCGGCGAGGGCGGTGTTGAAACGAGAGAGGTAGCTCTTAAGTGACTCGGTGGGTCCTTGGTATAGATTGGACAGAGTGAGGGCATTCTTTAGAGTCGGGATGTGTACTCTGAATTTCTTGACTAATTCTGTCGCTAACTGGACGATGTTGTTAATGAAATCAAGTGGGAGGCGAGAGAACCATAACAAAGCGGTTCCTAATAAGAAGAATGGGAAGCACTTGCATTTGACCAGGTCATTACCCCGGCTCGAGTACATTTTCCATTTATATCGATTTAGGAAGGTACAGGGATTGGTTATGTCATCGTAGAGCGTCATCTGTGGCATGCTGAAGCGTCGTGGCCACTCAGCTTCACTTACCCTTCTTGTGAAGGGGTTAAGCCTAATGTGTGCCTCCAATGAATTGTGCATGTTCCCTCGCATTTCCCTCATGATCCTTCGGGCCATGTTGGGAAGATAAGTTGGATGAGGATCCGCCATCGGGACCCATTGATTTTGGCGAGGTTCTGGAGTTCTGTTGCGAGGGCATCTTCTATGATGGATGTCCGGGTCATTTTCTTCCATGTCCTCAACATCTATAATCGGATCCTAGTGTGAACGTTGAGGCGGAGCGGGTTGATGTGGATCCCATTCTGGAAGAGTGCGAGCTGCTGGAATAGTAGGTCCATCATCCTGATTGGCGACCGTTGGGTTTTATTGAGGAATGGGTTGGTTGGTCGGACCCGGTCGGTCATTGATGATCAAGCGAGAGGGATCTCAGTATTGTGCCCCATCGCTATATGTTACTTTAGTTCGGTCGTCGTTGTTGTTTCCATTGCCGTTGGCATAGCCATTGTCATTGCCGTTTTCAAGGGCGTTGGTGTGGACAACGGCATTGTTGATGAGACTAAACCTCCTTCTTTGATGCTGTCCCCTCGACTCGGAATAGGAAGTTTCCAAGACAATTGGTCGGGGTCGAGCGTTGTTCCGAGACTTTCTTGAAGTTGTCGCATAAGGTCGATGTTATTCCTTAATTCTTGATTTAGCTCGACTGCTGTGTTCTCATATTTTTCACTAAGTGCGCGAATCTGTGCTTGTGTTGTGGGCGCTTTGAGGTCTACGGTAGGAGGGACGTTTTCATTAGTGGCCGGGATAGCCGGCTGAGGCTGTTGAGATGTTCCGGCTTCGGCTGCGGCTAAAGAGACGACCATTGCATTCTTTGGTCGCTTTGCCATCGTGAGCGGACTCGGTGGCAGGTTTAGCAAAGGAACCTACTGCTCGCCGAAGTCGAGATGACAAGGTGCGACAAAGGCACAAATACGAGTCCTATTCTCAGTGAAAGCACCAAATGTTGACGGCAAAAAATGTCGTAAACACCCAAGATTCCAATTACTAGGAATTATTAATTTGGTCATGTAGACAAGAGCGGAAAGCCGTAAATAACACGAGAAGTTTATAGTGGTTCGGCCTCGAGAGAGTCCTATGTCCACTTTGAAGAGTTTCGGAATATTATTGATAACACAAATTTACAAGGTCAAAACCATCTCGTGACATCTCATTACTTTCATCTCTAAGTTATATGATGTCATAATTATCATACATTGCATATATTAGGAAAAACACAATTTTGCCCTTCTTATTCCTCAAAGTGGAGATGCCATTAAAGGAGCTCTCAAGAGGTCTCAAGTTCACATATTCCAACCCCTTTGAAGTGTGAGGACAAAGGGTTTTATATGAGAGGGGTGAGGTAGGAGTAGGTAGAAATAAGGGACCACACCTATAAATTCGCACCCGATGCATGCGCATGCCAAAATTTCGAACCCCCCATAGGGTGCGAAATTCGCACCCTGCTGGGTACTAATTATGCACCCCTTAGGGGTACGTACCTGAGGAGTTCGAATTTCGTGTCATGCTGGGTACGAAATTTGCACCCCTTGGGGGTACGAAGCTCGTATCCAAGGCGTTCGAATTTCATAACCCATAGGGCACAAATTTCGTACCCACTAAAGGTATGAAATTCGCACCCCAAGGGGTATGAATTTCGCACCCCGTTGTGTGCGAATTTCATACCCCTTAGTGGTGCGAATTTCGCACTCCGAGGGTTACGAAGTTCATGCCCCGAGGGGCGCGAAGACTCTATGCACAAGTGCTTGGGGGCTCGAGGCTTGGACTCGCGACTCTTTGGTGTTTGAGGTCTTGGTTTGACAATGTTGGAGGAGCGGCGAGGTTCAGGGAAGTCGTGGGATGAATCCTGACTTTGAGTCGATCTGGTAATTCTAGGCAACACACTTGTTTGTGGAAATCGAAGGAATCGGGCGATGCCCACTGGTTCAACCTAATTGGTTATGTCAATCGCCGCTGGGACTGTGGGGCCCCGGACCCCATCGGCGTTGTGCCCAGACCCGCTTAACGGCTCGACTTAAGCTCAAAGAACGGCTCGCCTTTAGCTTGATTGCGCAAGGGTACTGATGGAGGTCGCGTTCGAGGAATGCGACATTCTGCTAGTGGCCAAACTCAAGTTTTCTGGTACTCCACCCTGGATGATATTGGCAATGCCCCTGGGTTGTAATATCACGCGATATGTTGAGTCGAGCGTGTCTTGCGTACTTTTGGGAACCGGGCCAAAAGCCCGGTTAACAGATATGCCTAGGAGGATGTAGAAATCTGACAATATAAACGCTAAAACACCAGACTGCTCTATCTTGTATTTGCATATGAATTGTCATGATAAATTGGGTTTAGTGGATTTTCGATTTTAATATTGGCTTAAAGATGAAAATGGGTGTTGCTACTATTGTTTCTATTTTGTATGATTCACCTTTATCTAACATTTGATTGTAACCCAAAAGGGTTTAGATTTGGGTATTTCGTGATTTAATTAGGTTTGGGTTCTTTTTTTAATCCAAACGTATTCATACTTGAATTATGATTAATGTAAATGTTTTTATGTGCATAATACCCAAAAAGGGGTGGATTAGAGAAAGTGAAAATTTTAAACATACATGTTCAAATGTATGTAATACACTATTTTTAATCTAGTATTAATATCATTCCAACAAGCCTAGGATGCAAGTTGCAAGTTTGTATGAATGTATATTTTCCATCCACTGCTATATGTTATCTTGTATTATGTCATCATGCCTAAGTTGTAGCGGTAAAAGTATGGAAAAATTAACTTGTGTGCCTTGATTTGGATATATTGACAATTGCCACCTAATTAGAACGTCTTTTTGTTTATACGAATATTTAACGTTGTTATGAGTTATTACTATATTATTAATGTAGCGTAATCAACGTAGTTAACGCAAAATTAACATAATAGTGCGATTTGGATAAGGTTTGAAAATGAATTGTCCCCATATATGTAAATGTATATTTGATTGCTTGTGTGTGCATATATAGAATGACTTTAAATATACATAAATAGTGACACATAGACACGAGGTTAGTTGACATTTGTGGTGGTAGCCTGCCCGGAACCGACCGACAAATCCAGCAACCACAAATAGGCACAATTAATGTGAGGTGTCTAGGTGCCATGGGCCATTCAAAAATTTATTACACTAGGCACGAGGTTAAACCAACTTGTAGTAGAAGTCTGTCCGGAACCGACCGACATATCCAACATCTACAGGTATACGGTTTAATGTGAGAGGTCTGGTGTGTGTGTGTGTGTGTATATATATATATATATAACTATATATATATAAGTTTGTTGTGTGTCAGAATAGGCAGGTTTACTATGCCTTGAGAATGTCTTAAGTGGCTGACTATCCTTTTATATAGTTTAAGTCTTAAGTGGTTAGGACTAGGATCCTTTTGAAGGTTTATTCCTTGAAGAGGAACCAAAGTCATGGGACCCATCCTTGTTAGATTTAAAGTAGGTCTTTGGGTCCTCCTTCTCTAAAAGTGGTTAGGCATAAATGGTAAAATATTAGTGTAGTTCATGGGGATGTCTACTTCCTCTAGAAGCTTGTAAGGGCTCAACTAGGGACAAATTGGTATTTGAAAGATATGTAGCCATTGCATGTGAACCAACTGTCTAAAGGAAGTCTTAAGCGACATAGGTGTCCTACCGTAATATCAGTTAAGTATTAATGTTCACAATACTACTTCTCATATTACTATTGAGGGTATAGACTTAAGAACATTAATATATTAGGATGGGGTCTTAAGGGGCTAGGGGTTAAGAGACCATAAGAATCCACCTTTAATAGGGCCATTGTAACAACCCAGAATTTTGACGATAAATAGTTATTTAATTAGAATCTCAAGAAAAGAAATTTTTGCAAATGATAGAATTTGACCACGAAACCTTATTTGATGCATCGTCTCAGAATTCCGGTCAAATTTCATGTTTGGAGTTTCGCGAACGGAGTCCGTATGAAAAAGTTACGGACGAAATACGAAATACAGACGGAAATAGATAAACAGAATAATTAATAAATTCCTTTCCCTCTTTAACGCACCTTCATTGGTCATCTTGGCTGAAGGGTGGTCGAACGCTTCTGTAATGGCCCGAATTTCAGTACCCTTTGAGTTGACTACTAACACCACACGTCCAACCCAAAATGAAATAGAAATACGAATCATTAGGAGAAAGAAGTTAGAGGATGAGAAATAGAAAGAAAGAAAAATTAGAATAGAATAAAACGAAGAAACAAATCTCACAGCAGACCAAATAAAATATATTAAATAACAAAACTTTTGAAATAAAAATTAGTAAGTGTATATACGTACCATCATCAGAGCGCAATAGTTATTCCTGGAACTGTTACAACAAAATCAGCTTTTAGTTACGGTAATTGGTTGCGTTTCAAGCTATATGCATCCGTTTGATCATTCTAACTCCTAAAGGTAAACGGATGAACGCAACCAAATGGTTCCCGCCACTTATCACGAAAATTTCCATAAAATTTTCAACGGCCGCTTAAATTTTAATTAGCTATTAAAATAATGGTTTCTCTTTATCTTCGTCTTGTAATTTTCCAAACTTCATCCTCCATTTCCAGCGCTGCTCACTGAAACCCTAGTCCTGAATTATCATTCCACGCAACCTCCATAAATTCCCTAATCCTCGTCCTCCATGACATCGAGGCTGTCAAATTCAGCACCTTTGCCATGAAATACAGAATCATCTCTCCTATCTACATCGACCTCAGCTCATCCTCTCTTGCCCATCTGTTTTAACGTGGATTTCCTCACTTCCATACTCTCAAATCTCCACTTTGGCATCTTTCACTCTATTTTATGGTATCCCGCGCAATACTCTCCCCATCGCCACTATCCTCTTCTTAATGTACTCCACCCCTGTGCTCATTCGCCAAAAAGAGGTATAAATCCTCAACACCACTAAGGTTATTGAATTTGCTTTTCTAAAGGTTAGGTATGCTTGATTGTTGAAGATTTGGTCACCAGTGGTGCCTCGGTGCTAGAAACTGCGGCATTAATTAAGGAGTTGGGGTTGGAGGTGAGAGACGGAGTACTATTAATTTTTTGTTATCCTTGTTTATTTATCTTTTCTAACTGTATTCACTTTAGATCTTTTTTTAAGCTACCTATCGATGAAACTGTCAAAAGTTATCTGCACTTTTAATTTGGTGATATTTTTGTATTTTAAGAAACATAGATTTTGGAGAGAAAGTCGTACTGTTAATTTTATCCATTTTAGGTTTAATAAACAAGCTGCTGCAACGAAATACAATCATCATCTATTCATCTGCTCGATTATATTCGAAAATAAGGAACATATCATAGAAATTCATGATCAGTATTAATAATTGTAAGAATTGAAAAAGGGTAATAACTAATCCAACTCTTTAACCTGTCTTTTATTAAGTTGACTGTAAAGATTACTTATAGGATATTAACAGAAGTAGCTTGTAAATTATGAGTACATAAAAAAATAAAATATTTTTCAGTATTAGTAGGTTGGCAGAGCAGAAACATGAAGAGTGGGATGTAATTTATACGTCTTAGGGAAGTATGAATACACAGCTTTGTTTGAATTGTGGATAACCAGTGTATGCGAGTTGATAGAACAACCAGAAGGACAAATTAATGAATAAATTAGATTTGTTTTTTTGAATAATATAACTTCAATAGAAACCACCTGTGCTTTTAGTTATGTTCTTCCCATCAGGAAACCGAATGATCTTCTAGCACAACTAAACCTCACCGAACACATCATAATATTTAACCACAGAAAAAAAACAATGCACATAATAAAAATTTGGCAAATAAATCACCAGCATCAAACAACATCATCATTATATCTCTAGCAGCTTCAGTCACTTGATATCTGCAGATTCACTGGCCTCCTCCTTTTTCTCTTCCACATTCTGTTCATTCTTCCCAACTCCATTCAAGTCCTTCTCTTCTTCCTTTAGCTGAGCCACTTCTGTCTTAACACCATCAACAGTGTCTTCTTTACGACTACAACTGCAGGGGGAACTATAACTTTAGGATGTTGCTGTTGCTGCTGCTGCAGTGAACGAGCCACCACATTTGGAGGAGCAGAAAAAACAGGCACTACTTGCCTTATATGGACTGGACTTGCCATTCATATGGGTTGTGGGCCCACCATTGATTGAAAGCAATGCCCAGATGGCCCAGGAATGGGTGGAGCTGAAAAGCAAGGGACAATCGTTCTTATCGTTATAGGAAGTGCCAATCTGCACTGATGACTACCTGGTACATAAGGCGGTGCCCCTATAGCAAGAAATTTGGGTGCAGGTGAAGGAGAAGTCATTCTGTTGTATCTTTAATTGCTGTTGTTACTATTATTATTTGGTCTTGGATGGATCATAGGAAGTATTTTCGATCCAGACTGCTGATGTGGTTGCATAAGAGAAGAGGATTGTCTCTTATCGAGCTGTATTGGGAATTCCTTTGGAAATGGATTTGCATTGGGAATATGGGACATTGCCATTTTCTCTTTCAAACGAAAGTTGAGGAGCGCACGATCTATTTGGATCTGTTTTTGTTCGTCATTGTTTTCTAGATCGCTTGACGAGCTCACGATTTCTCTTGCCAACTGCTTTAGTGCTAACCAAGCTACCATGGTAGCATTTTTCTCTGCCTGCTTGTTGTCCTTAGATGGCTATCCTGTGAATATGATTCTTGCAAGCTACATGTGAAGACAAGTAAGTGACCAAGCCTAGAGTAAGAGGTTGTGTATGATGGTAATGATGCTTCTACCCTCTGAGATATTTCTTGCAAAAGTTTTTTGTAAACCCTTGTTTCATTGAGAATAGGAGCGGCAAGAGAGTGAGATGGCCCTCGATTAGAGAGAGAATTAAGCACCACTTCAGTAGCAAAATGCTCCGCTTGCCTCAACATGGTGTAAAAAAGTAGGACCCTCGAAGACTTCGCCATTGAAGTTAGCGGTAGCCTTATATCTAGGAGCATTATCAGGCCCTTCTCATATGAAGGTGTAAGATGGGAGGTTGAAGCAGCTGCATTGAGCTGGTTTTTACACATGCTTCTTAGTTCACCGGACAGTGACCAAATACGGATCTGATCACTGGATGGTGAGCAAATTGTCAATTCCGCTCTTTACTTCTGCTGAAGTTTCCTTTTGGTTCATATGTGAAGAATAATTATGGGTTTTGTGGGTTTTTAATTTCAAGAAGAAAAGAACAGAGAGATCTGAGAAAGTGAAGAATAGAGAAGAGAATAAATTAGATTGCTGAAGTAACTCTTTGGAAGAATATTACAATTTTTCATCGATAGTTGGATATGATATAAGATTGTTTGAAATATATGTTGGCCATAGGTCTGACAATAATTTGCAAGGATTTTACACTATGTTCTCACAAACTATGTACAGTGGAGGATGAGGTTGGTTACATTCAGCCATACGGGAATCCCTGCGTTTTGGCATAATGAACTACTAACATTTTGTTGAGTTGATTTTGATATTACTGTAGGCTGAAGTAAAAATATATTGGTATCTTGTTATGAACATTTTTTCCATCATGATTACTAGCTAACTTGTTACAATAATGATTAAATATGGCATTCATAAGGAAATTTTGGTGGCTTTATGAGAACTGGTTTACTAATATTTCTGTCAATTAAATGTAATTTATTTCCTGTATGTTGATTGGTTTCATTTCCATTTCATGTGCTAATTGTTTTCCAATTTGATTGCAGTCATTCCATTATTGCAAGTACAGATGAGATGAAAACGAACTGTATACATTTGCAGATGACTCTATTCCAGAATGGTTGACTGCAGCATATTACGTTGATTTCGACACCATGGATGGTGCTAACAAGTTTGGTAATAGGTCTGAAATGTCTTAATGATAAAATATTCTTAATGATATAATTGCTATCCTTATCCATCGAGGATCTCTTAGTAAGTTGGTGATCTTGGACTGTTGTAGAGCATTGCTTTTTCATCAGGTATTCTAATTTTTCATCTGGTATTCTAATTTTTAGCTGTGTTAAAAAGAGGCATCAAATTCATTGTGTATCAATTATAAAAATGTGTATTTGTGCAATATTTATTACATATATTATAAATTTAAGTTCACACCATTTCATATCATTATTTTAATATATCTACCATGCTAAAAGTATAATAATTTTTGTGAACTAAAAATAATAATCTACATATACGAAACATCAATATAAAAAGTAGCGGTATATGACGAACTATGAAGTTTTATATCTTGTTAGAAATTTGAAATTCAGGATAACGGGTATTTCATTGTTTAAAAATGACATTAATTCATATGAAATTTAATGTCTAAAGTATGCTTATAGATTGGTACGATTGCAACTGCCAAGAGGTTATTTTTCTTAATTTTGTTGTTGAAATATGTCACTTCTATTCAGCTATCTGACAAATCACCAATTGGTTAAGAATTATCTCAAACAACATAAGTATATTCTTGTCAGTTGAATATAAGAGTTGTGTGGGGTTAATTTACTTCCATTGAAGTGTTCATTTCCCACAAATATAAACAATATCAAAGAAACATGGTTATCTACCAAAAGTTTACAAAAAGCAAGAGAGCAACAAATAGAAAAAGGCTTGGATTGAGAAATTTATGGCACTGGTTTCAAACATTTTCAGCTGTGTTAAAAAGAGGCATCAAATTCATTGTGTTTCAGTTATAAAAATGCGTATTTGTACAGTATTTATTATATATATATTATAAATTTAAGTTCACACCATTTCATATCATTATTTTAATATACCTACCATTCTAAAACTATAATAATTTTTGTGAACTAAAAATAATCATTTACACATAATCTCCATATTTTCAATCAAGATTCTCCAACTTCACACCATATAGTGATATGAAAGGGATAATTTCAATATAGCTTAGCTGCTTGACAGGCGAGAACTAGTTGGCTGAGATCCTCTTGTTTTAGGAAGTGGGCCTGCGGCTCTGATGGTAATTAGGCTAGGCTTATTTAGGCCCAGCTATATGTAGGGAAGTACATACATATAAACATATACATACATATACACATACATATATACATACATACATACATATATATATATGTATGTATATTAGTAATAAATATATATAAATGTAATAGATATATCTTTGTGTAAAAGAATTAATTTCTAGGCTATAATATAGAGCAATCACTCAGATGGGAAATAGCTGGGAACATGTATAATTGGAAAGTTTTTGTGAAATTGCAGTCCTATTCCAGTAATGATGCTATATATAAACAAAATTTTATAATATTAATTTTGTAAGATATATATAATTTGATAAGATGTATTGAATTCTTCATTCTGTATTTATGTGTCATATGATTCTTCCATCTATTGCATCTATATCATTTCTAGTCACAATTATTCATACGTAAATACACACATAACACTATTACTTTGATCTACTATAAATCTGGCTCACACTTTTGTTGACTTTCAATGAATAAAATCAGGTTTTTTCCCTGAAGAATTTCGGTAAACTTCAAAAGATAAATATTCATCTTTTTATCTCTATTATAGTACACTGTAAAAATGTGCATGTGTATTCTTATTAAATTCCCTTAAATTTTAGGAATTTTAGTTAAAAATACCCATTGTAGAGGAAAGTGGGGAAATCACCGGTTAGGCTTTTTTGGGTGCTGCAATTTAATTTTGGCAGTTATTTTCATGATGCTCGGTTTCCTGTTTTTGGTTTGGATACTGTAATTTGATGCCTTGCTTTGTCTTGGCTTATGAGATCCGTTATTGTTGTGGTAAGCCCTGCCTTGGGTCTTTTCCTGGTGATGTTTAGTTTATGCCTGGGTTATGGTGCATTCAGTTTTTAGTTTTGCCATTTTAGGCTTTAGCTTCACATGCTAGTAAGAAGATTGGATTTGTAATTCTTTGTGATGTGAGTTATTTTGCCCATGTGCAACTTGATTTTTTTTAATAAACATCTAATTGGAATTAGGGAACGTACGTGATGGCCGAGAAGAAGATAGTTGTGGTGTCTGCATTTTCTTCTTCGTCACTATCATTGATTTCCACACTGTAAACAATAGCCACCTTCTAAAAAGAACAATAAAGGAGAGTCAAAACTAGTTTTTTTGTTGAAGTATTAGTATTTATTTGGTGGTAAAAAATTAGCATATAAATTGTTTACCATATGTGCTGTCTAGTAGCAGAACATTGCGATGTAAAAAAATTAGCATATACATCATCATGTTTTAAATTTTAATTGTTTAAGTCACTAGAGAAAAAAAAAGATTGTGCTCATGAGAATGAGATGATGACTTATGTGGCTTCGCTTTGTTCAATTCAGAAAAGAAGGTTTGTTGTTTTTAGATATTTAATTAGCATTGGTTAAGAGAGGTATCAAGTTGCCATTGCGATAAAATGTGTCTGATGATTTGTTTATCATGGCTTTATAAGTGACATGGTAATGTGCAGATTTATGAGTTTCCAAAAGGAAGTAGGAATATTTGCTTTAATCATGGATACTCAAATACACTGGAAGCAGTAAATTCATCATCTAGAGCTTGGAATCTTGGATTCTTCACTTCCATGTGAGTCTTGGGATTCCTCGTTGGAACCTTTAAAACTAGTGCACCTCTCTGCTTAGAGGGGAGAATTTTTCTCAGCCAAATTATTTCTCCCCAATTCTGAAAATCATGGCAACTCCACTTCATCAATATAAAAATCAAAGTCTTCCTCCCCTCCGCCTGTTCACGGCAGACCGCCACCGTGTTCATCTCCATCAAGCCGCGACCACCAGCTTCCATCATCGACTGCCTTTTTCTTACAACCATTGCTTCACCGCATCGTCCCACCGCACCCAAGGCGTTTTCATTCTCGAACGTTGGCCCAGGCCTTCGCCAGTTGTGATGCCAAACTCAAACCCATGAGGAAAACATAGCCACCGCGTCAAACCACGGTCTGCTCCTCCTAACTGTCAAGTACCGAATTAGCGTTCGCCGAATACATGTAGTTTCTCTCGGCTATGTTCTCCTTCATCCACTGACGATCCATGACATTGTAAGTTTACCCTTTTCCCCTGTTTTGCTTTTATTTTGCTCTCCTTTTAGTATTATTAGGCTATGCAGAGTTCTCAGTCCATTTGCCGGTTTATATTTCATGTTTGATTCTGTGTTTTTTTCCGTATCTGTTATGCAGTTTTGATGTTTCCCTTTTTTTTCAAAAAAATAAATTTTATCTTTCAATTCTCCTTTGTTCCACTTTTCCATGTTTCTCAACCCTACAATGAATTTCTGGGAGGGGATGGAACGCAATTTGTTAAAAGGGGCATCATATTGTAACTTTCATGTAGATTTGTTAAGGGATTGTAAACTCAAATTTTACTTCTCATCTACATCAATGGAGATGTAATCTTGTTTATCTACCAAAGCAATGGCAATTAGAAAAGGTTAGGTACAAAAATTGACTGCTTGGTGCTTGCTATTAGGTTTTCTCCATATTTCAGACTGCTTTAGAGTATTTCCTGATCATCATTTTTTTATTCATAAATGTGAATGTACAATATAGAGTCATTTTTTTTGTTTTGATAGAAAGCCTTCTTTCATATCCTTTTTGTAGTATTTAATATGAGTACAAAGTGCATGGCTTCTCTAAGCATTGTGTGATTGCATGGTGTCTTGGCTTCTATCGAAATGCATACCTAACATGTGAATGTGATTGTGTGGCTTGAAATTCCTTTAGGATTTGTGAACTAGTGCCATGAAGAAAAAATATTTCCACAAACTGTGCAATAAGTTAAACTTCATTCATGTTTAGAAAGTAAATTACACCATGATGCTCCAATCATAATGAGAAAATTAAGGATTTTGGTTTTTATCAAATAACCTGGTACATAAATTTCTATGGGTGGTCACATAGATTATCAAAGCTAATTGATATACTAAATATTTCATTGCAACTCTAAGATGCTTGACCCATGCGAACCAGCACATTCTATTACGTAGGAAAGGTATATGAGTTGTAGTAGGAATTTGGACAGATGTTTACTGAAGAAAAAAATGTGATAATCTTACAGTGTAGAATATTAGTTCAAAACTACATGAATAATTTATCATAGATTATTGTCTTTCAGTTAGAGATAATGAACATGGAGCATCGTGTCGCTAGTTAATAGAAACTATTGGGTTGGTTATTGTAGAATGGTAATAATCCATTCTGTTGTTACATTTGGTATCAGAGCTTTTATATGGAAATTTCAAAAGAAATTTATATAAAAAAATATTTATTTAATTTTTTTTCTAGGATCTCTTCAAAATAATTTACTTTTCCCTTTTTAGTTTAAATATCCAACAAATAGAGTTTGAAATTCTTGTAATCTTCTCCTATCTATTTAGACTATAACAACAAAAATCTCAAATTTGATTACTTAATTGTAAGAATTTCCACCCTTATCCTGGATAAAATGCATACTCTGGGTTGCCTACTCGACGTTTTCGATATTAAAAAAAGGCATCGTATATAAGTCAATACGATTTTGACGATAATAATTCTAGAAAGTGTGATTAAATTAGACAGAGTATATAATTACCAATTTGATACCCATAACAAATGCCATGTAAAATATAGTAAGGAATCAAGTCAAAGTATTATGTATAAGCCAGTAAATCCTCACATTTATCATATATAAGAACGATATGATAAAATAAATTGGTGAGGGGCCAATAAAATCTTCGTGGCATTTACCACATGTAAAAACAATATAATAACTTAAATCAAGTTGGGGTATCACATGTAAAATCAATAAAATCTCTTCATTTCTTTTATTATTTGTAAAAGCAATATGATGAAATAAACTAAATATGAGTACCATATATAATACAATACTCACAAAATTTCAGAAATAATATGACAAAAATGAATTAGATCAGAGCATCATTTCTAAATCAAAACGATACTCATAGCAAATACAACCAAATGGTAAAAGTAACAATAATAAAATAGCTTATTAAACATTTCATGACATTTATCATATATAAAGCAATATGCTAAAATAAACCGAGCTGAAATACCATATATAAACCAATTTGATATTTATAATATATCTAACCAGAGTACCACACGTAAATCAGTGCGATGCTCCTAACAAATATCATATATAAATCAATATGATAAAATAAATCAAAACAGAGTATCGCATATAAATCAATGCGAAGCTCTCAACAAAATCACATATAAGTTAATAGGATACTCATAATAATTAATTCAGAGTACCATAAACTATTGATATTCACATGACATTGATCATATATATAAATAAAATAACCCAAAACAGAGTACCATATATAAATCAATATGATACTCATAAAAAATATATATACAAAACAATAAGATACATATAATAAATATTTTGTGATAATTAATCAAGTTAATAAAAACTTCATGGCATTTATCATTTGTAAATCAGATCAGAGTATCTTATATAAATCAATATGATAATATAAATCAAATCAGAGTATCATATATAAATCAGTACGATACTCATAACAATCATCATATATAAATCAATGTGATAATATAAATCAAATCAGACTATCAGCTTGTCAGAGTGATGCGATTCACTTCCAAGCTGATGCATTTGTTTATTTTGATGCTTAAAACAATTATGACATCCTTGTATTTCGTAAACTATGTATACCATGTGACTAACCAATTTCTAATGTAGATACATGCAACTAACTGTCTTCTAAAAAAACAATACAAATATAGGTTTATTTCTGAAATTTTAAAGCATTCGGACTAAGAAAAATGTCATGCAAGCTGCCTTTGTTTGGGTTTTTGTCTGCACTATGCAGTAATCGTCATGCATAGGTATCATCCTTCAATTGTGTATGACAACTTGTATCATGAATTACTTAACTGTCACAAAACCAAATGATTATATTTATTGATACAAGTAGTTGTTTTGAGCTTCAAGCAACTGTACCTGTTAATCACAACATGCATACATTATTTGAAGGCAGACAACATCTGATCATGTTTATCTTCTTTGTTTGTCTTATTGTTTATCTTATTTGGTGTTCTGTAGATGCATAGGAACACCATATTTTAAATGCACCATATCTATCGTCATAATGTACAATATTGTATGAATGTTATTTGATATTCAGCTTAATTATTTATGTGTTTGTTTTAATAACAATCAATTAACATTATTTGAATGTTATTTGATAATTCATGACTAATACTTATTGTTGATTATTGAATGTGTTTACAGGTAATTATCTTTTCAGGAGTAAAGACCATCACCAACAATGGACATGACTTCAATTGTTATATGTATTATGATATTAGTCGGTACTTAAGTAAAACTCTTTGGGAATGTTTGTGGTATGTGAACTTGCTCATTTTGTCAAACAATTATTATCTAAATGGCTATGGATAGTACTTATGTAATTACGTGTTTTCAATTATTTAAATATGATGATTATATGATTGGTTGATTGTTGGTTTGAATACGATAATTATATGATTGTTGTCGATTTTGGTATGATTATTACAAAGAGGTTGTTGGAAATAATGTAAGCCATTAACAGTATATAGTAGCATTTAAAATATGCTACAAAACAATTAATACATTTCAGCAGCATTTCTGAAACGTTACTGAAACAAACATAAAATATTATTTGAATTTATAGTGGCATAAATTAAATGCAACGAAAAGTTTTTAGTTACATAAGATAAACGCTACAGAAAATCAAAGAAAAGGGCCAAGCACAAATGCAACAAAAAAATGTTAGCTTTGGTTGGATTTTTTAAACGTTGCAGAAATTTTTTTGCTGCTTTAGTTTGGCAGCGTTTATGGAAACGCAACCGAAAAAACAGACTTTTAGTTGCGGGACCTGTAGGCGTTCTCTAAAATGCTACCAAAGGCTTTGGTAGCGTTTTTTAAACGCTACTAAAGGCATTTTCTAGTGTAATGATAAACACCTGTTTCTAGATACAACATAATACACAACGGAAAATATAATAGTCTAAAGCTAACTAACGAAGCCTCCTGTTCAAGCTCCTCCTGGTTAATCTGTAAAATCTCGACTACTTGACTACCCATACAAATTTGGCCACCCAAGAGTTTATGGGAAACAAAACAAAATAAACTCTGGGTCAGCCAAGGGATTATTGTGAGTAAACTCCAACCATTGGTTTATCTTTTAAAAATCCTTTCGAAAGAAATGATATTCGTAAGTCCGATCCACATATAAACACGGATGAATTTTATCTTACAATAACCAAAAATATTTTTGATATCAAATCCAGTGATGTTATAATAGTATCTACATCAAACAAACAGAATCTAGTGGAACGCTTGCAACTCACGCTTCATATATAATATAAAATCGTAGGGCACTTATTGGAGATTGGATTCAGACTATGACAAGGTATGGAACCACCTTCGATAGTGTATCTCTAGAGGAGAATACACTGGGTTCAACAAGAATGTCTTGCAACCCGACCCACACATGGCTGGCCACTCATTTAGCTTGACTATACCGAGCATATTATCACCAACGGTTGTGATCAACAACCATTGCCGAAAGCATACAGCAACGAATAGAATAAGAAGCAAATAAAATTTCTCTAGATCAGGTGATAATACCCCTAATGGTAATGACCCACATAGCTATGCTACCTGCCTGATTTCTGTCATTTCCCGGTTGATGAGGCTTGAGGTCACGATTGGCTTTTTAGAACATTCTGCCACCATTTACTTTGAATGCCAAATTGTCAGATCCGTCAATAGATGTTGTCCTAGGACTGGACAACCCGAAGACACCATTTTATTAATCCATCTTGTGCAATTTCTACCTAGGATTAAAAGAACAGCCTTTTCCTTTCACTCTGTCTTCAATTATCTTTGGCATATTTGATTCACAACGCTTATGCCAATGCAGAGTGGTTTTTAGGTAATAACCTGATCCCAGTCTCTCCGCATTGACAACGGAAGAATGAAATAAACCAAAACTTTGATAGTTGGTTATTTAACTATCAAAGGAACATCCATACAACCAATGATCCTATTTCCAAATGGAAATTATATCAATCAACCATCAAACAACACTAGCCCCATTTTAAATCAATTCCTTATTTTATTATCAATTTCAAATTTTCATCTTTCCTATCTTTTCAAAGCTCGATTTTCTCTTTTGATTCATGTAAAACATTTCCAATATCCTAATTTCTTTATTCGAGAAAGTATCTCTTATTCCAATTAGAAAACATTTCTATATATTCACGAATCCATATTTTCTATATTCAAAAAATATCCCTTATCAATGCCGGAAATTATTTCCATATTCCATTTCTTAATTCCTCATTGACCAATTCATTTCATTTTCTATGTTAGAAACATCTCTGATATTATTTGGAAACGTTTCCAAAACTTCTTTATTGGATTAAAACTGATATTAAATAAAACATCGCTATGCAACCCACCATTAACACTCATTAACTTACTTCACTTAACCATCTCGCTATCAGACATTAACCATCCCTTAGTTAACAATGAAGCCAATCAAGTTGGGGGTATAATTACCTATTAGACCTTAACTGAACAATATTGTTAACTTCAAAACGGACAAAGCTCACCACTTCAATCTTTAACCAACATCTCATACGTAACTCTCGGATCCATTTACGAATTCACTTCTTTTACAAAAATACATTGATTATAATGGTAGCGTTATAATCGTTCTTTCCAAATATTTGATTTATACATTTATTACAAGGTAGCATTAAAATTGTTCTTTAGATTTATTAAACATTTATTATAACAGTAGCATTATAATCGCTGTTTAGATTTACTAAACATTTATTATAATGGTAGCGTTATAATCGTTGTTTAGATTTATTTGGTTTATAACAATATAACTTGTACAATCCAATATTTCGTACATGGTATAATTAACTTGTTTTTCCAACTCAGCTGTAAAGTGTGGAAATACTGTTCGAACTCCTCATACCTTCCTTCTTCATTTATATGTATATATCGAACAACTCCACTTATGTCCAGAACTACATCATTGAATTTACATCGCATTTGTCACCTCCCTGGCACCATTGAATTCTCATCACCGACACCATCTTTGTGCTCATCAACAAACGCGGTACTCTCCCAGTAATCCACATTTACTGTCCTTCACCATGCCTTTTTGATCGCAAAAACTCCACTTTCAGTTGAAGCCCGCACCTTATTTCTTCCTCCCCGACTGTTTTCAGATCTCTGCTTCTATATTCTGTCGAACTCCTCACAAGCCTCATACTCCCCTTCAATGTTCAACCAACTCGTTTCCACCCCAAAAACACTGTCGACCACACCACCGTACTAAGACCCGACCCCAACCTGCAATGCGTCACCCACTCCCTCATGTTCAACCCCTAATTACTTATTACAGCAACCAAGTCTTTCTTTCAGGAACCTTCATTTACAAACCCAGAAAATAATGCACCCTCTCTTTCAATCATTCAACCAGTCACCAGACACGTCCGTTTTCAACCTTAAAAACACCCACCATCTCGAGCTCCATGGACCCATATTGTACGACCCCTGACCAACTCTTCTCTTCATTCATATCACTCACATGTACCTCCTTCATCATACCGATGCTTCTACTCTAGTTTTCACGAACCCAATACAACCCACCTTCTGCCCATACTATGATCTATGCTACAAGACCACCACCTCCTCCTCACTACTTCGAACTCAAGCACCTCCTCGTGGTTTGCGACGTCGGCACCGAACCACCCTGTGCCTCGGAACAGCGACACCAAAATATACGAAGATTTCCCAAAACATGTTGTTGGGTGTCAAATTCCATGCTAATTCCCAAACCCATATTCATTTCGTGATATAAAATCCCAATCACCCAAAAATAGAAAACTTAACTCGCTCTATCTTATTACAAGCCCAAAAAAAGGGTTCGAACTCAGCAAACCGCACCTGATGTAGAAGAGAAACTAAAGGGGAGCACGAAAATACAAGAATTTCGATTTATATAATTTTATTTGATTTATGAAGGATTTTTGAAGAGCATGATTTGGTTTTTTTAATATTTGAGAGGGGTTTTCGTATTAACTGCTTAAGGAAAGAAGAAGAAAATGAGGTCGGCTTGTCTTTATTATAGTGATATTAGTGGCTTGCTACCCATGATTTTGAATGCTTGGTACGCACGGTGTAGAAAAAAACTTTCCACACACAAGAACGAAATGCCTTGTTACGCACGAAAATGAATTGTTTGGGGAGCACGCTATTTACAGCTTACAAGAGAAGATTTTCTTACAATAGTGTTCCAGCGCGAAGTTCTACAGTATTCGTTATATAAAATTTCATCATTTTACAGACTGTTATAGTCAAATTAAAATACCGTTATGTTAAGCAACGTGTTACGATCCCAAAACTATAATAAAATAAACAATATGACTTATTTGGTGGGATTCCAAAACGATGATGTATGGTGTAAATTACTTTAAACAAAATAGTTGTTTATATTTCCAAATTAAAATTACAGTAAAATTCTATAAATTAAATTAACAATACGTTATTTAAAATCTTCTCCAAATTCAAAATCCATATTTTACAATAAATCGTTGGAATATTAAAAAATTCAAAAGCAACCTAATTTGATAATAATAAATCTATATTAACATATATATCCAAATAGAACAGCATACTGTTCCAAATAACGTATTTAAATTTATAAATCATGATATTTCGAATTTAAAACAACACTCCGATTATTTAAAATTGATTTATATACAAAATAAATCGTTATAACTTATAAACAATTCCATAGCGACTATTTAAAATTCTTTTGGATATAAAACCAAATCTACAATATGAAAACTTGATTTGTCTCTTTCATTAGAAAGATATAGTCAAATAAATCTGAGCGTTTCTTGTTTCAATGAAATTTGACTTATATTGGATCCTGTATATCCAACTGAAGTTTAAAACGGTAAATTTCGAATTACCGCGACGTTATGAGCTCGTTTTAAATTATATTATAAATTATTCGTTCGAACTTCGTTCTAATTAATAAATTCTGTATAATTCACATTTATACTTTTTAATACAACATTTAAAATAATTTAAATGTTCAAAACTAAAAGGCTAAAAATTCGGATAGTTACATTCCTCCCCCCTAAAAATAATTTCATCCTCGAAATTGCTAAGCAGTAAAAATGCTATAACGCTAACTCCTCATAACCTGCTTAGTTGATATCTTATATTCCATATCTTCATAACCCAGTTCTTATCCGACCTTAAATTCTCATACCAATGAAATTAAATAAAGAATAAAACCAAAGCATTAAATTTAAAAGAATAAATTATAATAAAATAAAAATAATAACTACTTTGACCGCACGAAAACATAAAATAGAAACATATAAATATTATCCGTCCAAAGCAGTGTAAAACGAAAAAAATTATACATTGTATTAAATATATGAAGGTTTGTAATGTTGAATTGTATTCATTTATGGAATCATACATGTAAATTATGTTCCATACATAATGAATATATTTTTGGTAACCATTATAGCAATTAGTGTAATTGATTGGTGTAAATAAGGTTATAAATAAATAAATAACAATTGTAACAAACGTTGATTGGGGAAAGTAAATATAATAGGATAATGGTTATAATTCCTAAATTAATTAGGATAAATGTTGCACATCAAATTAAGAAATTTGAATTATAACCACATTTGGACACGAGATTAAATTCAACTTGTGGTATAAGTCTGCCTAGAACCAACTAGCAAATCCAACAACCATAGGTAGTCAGTTTAATGTGAGAGGTCTAATGCGTAAATATAAATGTACTAAGGCATGAGGTTAAGTTTAACTTGTAGCAGAAGTCTGCCCAAAACCGGTAGGTAAATCCAACATCCACAAGTAGTCAACTTAATGTGAGAGGTCTGGTGCATATATATATACACATATAAATATAAATAAAACAGTCATCCAATAAATAAATAAATATGAATAGTAACTGTCTATTGGGGTACAATAAATAGATAACATGGGACTGATAAATAGTTGCCGTAGGAAAATATGACCGTTATGGTCATAAAAGGCAATAAAACTAGAAATATAGAAAATGGGTGTCATAATGGGATTAATGGATATTTACTGTAGTTTAAATACTAAGTCCAAATTAGGGTAGAAATCAAATAAATACCTTAAGGAAAAAGGGATACAACCTTCCTTAGTTATATTAGTAAATATAGATCTTGAAATATAAAATATAGTTGGACTTAGTAGGTTAATAATATAAAATATTACTAACAATATAAAGCCGTGACGATAATGAATCTTATACGTAAAGTATTTCCGTGTTGAGGGACTAAATGGGAATAATTTAATAACGTAGCCTACTTTATCCCAATATGGTAATGCGCTAAACGTAAATAGTAGTACGAATCCAGTATTCTTCGCATATAGTCTGCTTCCTTGGGTCTTAAATGGCTAGGGTGGAGGAGTCCACCTAGGAATAGGTCTTTCAGTTTAGGGGTCATAAATGGCAGGTGTGTGTGGGCTTACCCAAACCTGGAAACTAAAAACATCACATATGGCTACCTATCCTATGGGAAGTAATAAGCGACTAACGGGGTTATCTAATAAGGTTAGCTAGAAGGTATAGTGAACGATAAAGTACCATCTCTCACCTTATGTGGGGTAAGGGTATATGCGCATGAATGACGGAAGCCTTAACTAGTAAGTCCCATAACTAGTGCCCTCTAATTCATGCTGACGTTAAGTAAATTATCGAGAAATAATAAGTGACCAATCGGTCCACCTAGGGTCTTAAGCGACCAGGAAGAATCCGCCTTGATGTAGGACAAGCGAATGAAAGTTTATGGATATAAAAACTCCGTAAATAGGGGTCTAATCTTGATATAGTAACCGGCTAAGCTCTGGTATAAAGGCTTCACAAAAATATGCATAAACGTCCTATCTCGTTATTATACTTTGGGGGAACACTCCTTTGGGAAAGAGTAGTAGAGTCGTGTGTAAATAACTACAAGGTTAGGTTAGAATTACTAACCTTGATAGGCATACATCTTGGGTTGAAACAAGCGGGATACATCTGTGTATTATAATTTGTGTTGTATGTTTCCTGTTCACCAGAATTTTGTTGTTCTGACCCCCTCCTCATTACAACCCCAGGTTTTCTAGAGAAGGTTGGGTTCTAACAGGTGTCTTAGTTTGGCTTTTGGTTCTCATTCACTCTCATGCTAGTATTAGCAAAGTAACTTATTTCGAACAAGGTAGGTACTTAAGTTAATACTAGTTATCCTATTCTATTTCCTTTATGAGTTTTCTTTTATCATACTCTTATATTGCTCATGCTCATTTATTGCAGGTAACAGATATACACGCTCCATGCTTGGATGTGTTCAAGTTTTGATTTTTTTCGAAATTTGGGTGCAGAAAAGTGTGGGGTGTTACATTTGGTATCAGATCTTAGGTTAAATGACTAGAAGAAATAGTTACATTTGGACTCGAGAGAGAACATAATTCGATTTTCTTTCCTGTTTATCTTCGTCTTTTTTACTTGATTTTAAGTTATATGGATGATGAATTAGACATTGGCCTAATAATAAAAATGGACTTTAAGCAACTAAGAGTAGAAATATGTTGAGAACGGGTTTCTAGCCAATTCTGTCTTACCCCATATTACATTGGCGATCTCGTCGTGAAGAGCATGAGAACGACGTATAGTGGATTCTGTTGATTCGAGTTTGGAGACTTGACGAAAATCTTGCTACAACCGAGATAGTCATAATTTCTTGTTTTTGGTTTCGTTGGTTGTTCCGGTAAAGATCATTGCTTGATATAACGGGAAAATTCCAATTAGTATGTCATATTTATTTCAAAAATATAATTATGAGGTATATCCATTCGTTACTTCGTAGAATTTCTGAATTTACCTTTATTGAAATATTCGATTGAGTTCATAGCCTTGTATTCAAGGAAATTTTATTTTAAAAGCTATTTAGAGAAAATAAAAAGGGTTTGAAAGTTATGAAGTACGGTTTTAGAGAATGGTTTTATAAAGCCTAGTTTTGTAAAGATATGGTTTTTAAAATTTTAATCTATTCGTGTTTCAAAATTATTGGGGCTTTGTGCAACTTTAATAAATATAATCCGATTGGTAGGAAGAAAGGAATTAGAAATGACAAGGAATATACCACTAAACTTAAGAATAATATTTATACATTCCTTTTGATTTTTAGTATCCATCTCTCTATATATATTAGATAATTAATTGAAATAGTCACAATTAATCCTTAGTATTTTAAAAGCTCCAACATTTTTGAACATGGAAAGGTTTTCCAGTTTGTAATACAAAATGGAATATTAATAATAATAGTGATAGTAGATTGGATTTATAAGTACGAAACCGTTAGTATTATAATAAATTCCATTTTTGGAAAAGTTTCAAATTTTTCTACGGAAAGGCTAAAGAAAATCCTTCATCTCGATTTTTGAGGTATTTGATTTCGTGAATTGTCTGTTTATTGTTAGCTAGAAGGGGGAAATCCATTTTAAATTTTATTACAGATTTCTAGCTAAATTATTTTTGGAATTCGTTCGTTCATTCGTTATGTAATCACAGCATCATTGTTGAGACTATAAATCCTTGGAGTTGGTTTGGAGTTTAACTATGGTCTTTAAAGTACCACGGTATAGGGATAATTATTTTTTGGATTGCATTAAATCTTAAAAGATGATACAGACAATTAATATTTTAATCTGGCTAAATAAGGTCAAGGTCCAACCTCTGTCCAAAGCTTATTTGGTAGTTGACCATTTAGTGCTATACTAGGGCGGTCAATTAGTAGTTGAGTTTTGGTACAACTTGAAACAATGACTCAACCGTAAAAGTTGCATCCAAATCACCCCCTTAACTTATTTCTTTCGTCCTTCCTTCCTCATTTAGCCAAACCATATCTCTATTCTTCTTCTTTTTCTTTGTTGTCTCCTCGCCTCCTCCTTTTTACGCTTGTTTGCGCATTACATCTTGCCTCACTAGTATTCCAAGATCTAATTTCTTCTCTTCGACCATTTCTTAGCTTAAAATATCTAGATGCAATATTCGATCCTACTCACACCATTTAAGCCTCCTCCTCAGGCGGAGATCATTTGGTTGGATCGGAATGAGAAAAAAGGTCTCACCGCTTTAGGACTAAGAAAA
Source organism: Allium sativum (assembly GCA_030737875.1). NCBI lineage: Eukaryota > Viridiplantae > Streptophyta > Magnoliopsida > Asparagales > Amaryllidaceae > Allium > Allium sativum. Next base: position 625,286,080 of record CM060913.1, read on the forward strand.
TTTGTCAAGGCAGTTGGACTTGCACCGGCCAGTTGCTTCAAGATCTTGTAATAGGGTTTGTTGTTTTTGCTGCATCCTCCATTGTTATACCTTGTTCGAATAGGTACTTTCGAAGGTGATCGTTGTTTCAGAGATAAAGAAGCTATCTTTACATGGTTTTTTGAGGAGAATCTCAAAGAGAATTTTGAGATACCGGTGTTTTACACAGACTTGAATGGTCTTCTATTTAATCGACTTTGGAGATTTTGCAGCAAATCTCTTTTTCCTAATGTCAGGTTTTGAGTTTGGGAAATTATTTTTGAACGGCCCATATAAACGTATGACCCATTTAGCACATCATTATATAAATGGAAGTCATGACTAGAATTGTCTCATGATGCGGGAATTTAATCCTTTGTTTGATCGGTGGCGTAACCGTCATTTATTGTCGCATCATATTCGATTCAGCTGGCTGTTCTTATGTGTTTTCTCATGAGGTTACTTTCTATAATTTCACCTATTCATTTTTGCCTTCAGACAATATAAGGTGGATTTCTATGAGGAGCAGTTTTGGGGTAGCTTTTTTCTCTCATCATAAATTCTATCTTAGAAGAGGTGGTAATGTGAAAACCTCCAACAACACCAGCATTGTTTGTAATACGAGATTGAGCATTTGCTACCATGATACGATTAATTAAAGATCAAAAAAATTGGATTGAGCTCCAGCTACATAGAAAGACATCTCGTTGTTTATAGCCATTATTTTGGGAGTTTGGTGTTGTTTTGTCGTTGTCTTTGTTGTTATCCCCTTCCAGCATCAGGATCTTGGCTTCGTGGTGATTCGTGCTAGTAACTGTTAGTGTTGTTTAAATCGCACGACTTAGGTTAATGAGGTTTCTAAGTTTGGAAATGTGACACCCTACGTCCGTTAATGTCACTCATTAAGAGAATGCATAAAGTTTCGTGAAGCATTATAAGTAAGCAGAAACAGAAACATTACAAGACAGATATAAAATAGCAGTAGAATTTAAAACTTTATTAATCATAAAACATAACATCGTAGTTCAAAACCTCATAAGTCTGAAAATACATAAACACAGTACATAATCTTAAATTTTTGTATTATACTTAAAATATCAGAGTACAGTAATAAAAGAAGCGTAATTCCCTAAATAAAATCATAGCCATAGTAGAAAGGATAAGAGCTCGAGCAATACATCTAAGCAGCTCCAAACAGAATGAAAGCAAAATCTTGATCAAGCTTGAGTATTCCCACCCTAAGAACCTGATGGGGAAACAGAAGAGAAAGAAGAGGAAACAAAATGGGTTAGACATTAAGTCTGGCGAGTCCAATTACTTTTAGCATATAAATAAGTAAAAGCATCATGACAGACATATAATGGATAAGAAAGATAATATCATAAAAGACAAGTATGACAAGGTAAACAGGATAACATGATAGAGTATACTATGCTTCTCTAATGATTTCTCTTTCTCTGCACCAATATTAGTGTCTTATTAATAAGATGATCCCCATCAAGTATAAGATGGTAGACTTAGGTGTACTTTCAGTGAGAGGTTTTCACCACATACAATCAACAGACAACCGAACATACCGAAGTTACCCCTAAGGGTATTAACGGGCTCCCCAACATACCGGAGTCTAGATGTACCCTAATTACTACCCTAATCGATCGACTCCCTACTCCGTATATACCCTGTGCTGGCCCCACAGTAAGGTGGCAACCCTTCATTTTTAGGATGTGCACAACCATATCTACAGGTGTCACGGCGTCTTATCCTCCTCTGTCCGGACCATGCACGCACATGACCCGGTCGGTACGTACCGCCCACACCATCCCACACGTTTGGATATCTTATAATCAGCCCAGTAAGTGTTTCCCGACTCCGACCTAGTTTGGAGTACTCGTTCAATACCTATATATGAGTTACTGACTGAAACGGGTGCCACGCACAAGATGATACAAGCTTCCCCCTACGCTTGCTTCCCCACTAGGTTTTCCACAGGTTATGCCATACCAGAGTAAAAAATTGCATAACCCCACAGGTTAAGTTTGTGGGCCAATATATATATATATATATATATATATATATTACCCACCAACCCAAGATTTACTTAACCCACCCCTGTTCATACAAGTTTACTTAACCCCAATTCAAGTTAACATATACAATCCTTATGGATTCAACTAGGTTAAGTATTTACAATTCATTACCATTTTCATTTATGGTTATAATGTGCTAGACCTCCCACATTAAGCCTTCCACTTATGGATGCGGGATATGTCGTTCGATTCCAGGTAGAATTCCCCCACAAGTGGGCCTTTACCTCATGTCTTAGCACGTCTCGTGTTTATGCACTTAGATCCCTCACATTAGATTCACCACTTGTGGTTGCTGGATATGGCGGGCGGTTCTGGACAGACTTCCATCACAATTGTTATCTAACCACGTGTCTAAGCGCGGTTACAGTTTCTAATTGCTATTATTCTATGTATTTCAATTATTAACCAATTATTCCTATGCCGTTATATGTTTTCATGCCTCTTTCCCAAGTTATGTTCATAATGAACCATATGCCCAAATTAAGGCCTTTAATCACAAGTTGATTTATGCCCCCAAATTCATGTTCATGTATTATATTCAAGTTATGCCCAAATTTACCAATACAAGTTAAGCCCCAAATTAACGTTTTCCCCTCATTCCCAATTTAACGCGTTCGCATATTTCAGCGGTACACTTAGGCTTAAAAGTAGCCTGGCTATAAAAATAAAAAGGGAGAAGGTAGATAGAAAAGGACAGAAATGATCATACTAACCAAGTGGACATATAATGGCAGAAATAGGCATAAACATATAATGGCATAATGACAAGACATGCATAAAGGAACAGATCTGATGAACATGTGACAATAGAACTAATTCTAATATGATAGGGGTATCATAAACAGCATGATGAGATCTAGGTAATAAATTAGATCAACTAACAATGGCAGACTAACATGATAAATAGGTATAGGCTTAGATCTAGTTCATAGTCATGTCAGAATAACTTAGATAAAAAGGTTATAGCAGATCTGATATGATTCAAACAATCACAGGCATAGATCCAAGTTATAGTCATGTCAAGATTTACTTTTTAAATATTTAGATCTAAAAGTAACGTAAACTCAATATAATTGGATCTAAATAAAATAGAAGAAAGAATTGCTGATGTTGAATCATAGATCTCTAAACTCTAGTTGATTGACTTGATTGTAAAAGAACAAAAGGCTCGATTTAAACTGGTTTGAGGTAGCATCTAGTTCTCCATTATTTTTGATGTAGAAAAATAAAAGAAATGAGGCCATATATATAGTCGTTCGAAACTCTAGAAATTTGCCTAGATCTGTCGTAGGGGGTCGACCCCCCTTATGGGGTCGACCCATGGGTCGACACCCCCCTTATGGGGTCGACCCCCCCTTATAGGGTCGAACCATGGGTCGACCCCCCCTTATAGGGTCGAACCATGGGTCGACACCCCCTTATGGGGTCGATCCAGGGGTCGACACCCTAGGGCGGGATTTTTCCCGCTCCCTTAAATTCTGCGATTTTGAACTATTTTGACTTTTCTGGACCAAATATATATATATTTCTTATGTGTATACAAACTTCAAGCTTCATAACTTCTTCATACGATGTCCGTTTTACACAAACCAGGTGTCTATTTTGACCAGAATTCCGAGAAAAACGCAATGGCGTCCATTTCACTTAATTCTGGATATTAAATTAATTAATCTTTAATTTACCATCTTTAGTGTTGTTAAAATTGCGGGGTATTACATTCTCCCCTACTCAAAGGATTTGCCCTGAAATCTCTAAGTTAAGAAGAATGTATATACTACCATCCACATCCATCTACTCATCCACCAAACCTAGGCATCCATTGTCATTAAAAGATTTCTAATGCTTATATGAACATATGCAAAGATGTGTGTATATGTCCCAATACTAATGTGAATGATCAGGCGGCCTAATGATTCAGTTGACCTCTTTAATGCAATGTATGTTAGTGCCATAATTCCAACATGTATGCAAATGATCCTATTATAACATTTAAGTTCTACATCCGTGTACAATATGTGTATATGCATCCATAAGCAACCTCTAGCAAACACTTGGATCCACTTGCATTTACCAAACACAACATGTCTCAAACACATGTTTACATTCATGGGATTTTACTTAAAGGTCGAAGATCTGATCGATTGGATATACTTCAAGGATAGAAACAAGCATAAACAAAAGCTTTGGAAAGGAAGTTAAGAATGTACCCTCGAATAGAAAAGGGTACGAAGTGTGAAACTTGTCTTCAGTCTCCCAAGTCGCATCCTCTGGGTTATCTCCCCACTGAACTTTCATCAACTTGACTTCTCGGTTGCGTAGCTTCTGATCCGAGAATAGGGTAGGAACTCATCTAACTGTCACCTCCCGTTACACCTCTACTTCCTTCAATAAGCTCAGATACACTACTTCTGAGGTATCATGTAAGAACTTCCGCAAATGAGAAATGTGGAAAACATCATGAACTCTGGATAGTCTCTCTGGTAGCTTTACACTATAGGCCATCTGGCCAATCCTTTCCATTATAAGAAATAGCCCTATAAATCTTGGCACCTATTTCCCTACGGATCCAGAGTGAAGAACATTCCTCAAAGGTGACACCTTGGTGAAAACCATGTTTCCTACCTTACACTCAGTATCAGTCCTTCTCTTGTGTGCATATGACTTATGCCTATCCTGATTTGTCTTCATTCGTCGTCTAATGGATCAACCTTTTCGGACGTTTCTCTAATGATATGTAGTCCAAGTAGTAATCTATCTGTAGATTCCCACCAACAAGTTGGTGAACTACAGGGTTGTCCATATAATGCTTTAAAGGGTGCCAAGCCAAAACTAGGCTGATAACTGTTGTCGTAGGCGAACTCTAATAAAGGAAAATGCTCTTCCCAAGTCCCTCCGAAGCCTAGGATACACAGTCTTCAAAGATCCTCAAGAACTCTGTTCACCCGTTCCGTCTGTCTATCGGTCTGAGGGTGATAAGCGGTGCTCAAACACAACTGTGTACCTAATGCTTCTTGTAAGCTCCTCCAAATTTCACTGGTGAAAATTGGGTCACGATCACTCACGATACTGGAAGATACTCCATGAAGATGGATTATTTCGCGTACATAAACTGCAGCCAACCATGATGTTGTCCTCTTACTCTTAACTGGAATTGTAACAACCCGGAAATCTGGGCCAGTTTAAAAATTTTATTTTGGCAATTTTAGTGAATTTTGAATATTTAAAATGAATTATTTTAAATAATATCGACGAAAATTTATTTCGAATAGAATTAGAACGTGTATAGTTATATCGTTCGTCGTTATAATATAAATAATTATTTTAAATTATAAAAGGAATTGAAAATGGCGCGGTAGTTCGATAATTCGATTTCAAAATTCAAATGAATATACCGGGTGCAAAATAAACCGGATTTTAGTGAAACCAAAAATATTTGAACCTAATTGAGAATATCTTTCCAACGAATCTGGGAAATCAAAATTTCATAGCGTGAATCAAAAGATATGTCCAGTTGAAAATTCTGAATAGTCGCTGTGGAATTCAGGCCCTTAAAATGGAAATTTTGCAAACGACCTCGGATTTCGACGAAACCACTTTTGTTGGATCTGTGATGTCAAGTTATTGCTAGATTCCAAATTTCATAATTTTTCGAATCAATATGTGAGCGTGGCAAAGGAAAACGCGTCTGACCAGTTTCAGTTGATTTTAATCGACTGGAAAATGGCCATTTTTCAAATGGTCTCAGAATTCGATGAAACTAGTTTTTAGGACCGTATCGTCAATAAGAAGCTAGAAAATATTTTTCTGTAATTGTTAGAGACTGTATGTGGCCTCGGTAATTTGAAATGTATGTTTAAATTGAATATGCAAAGAATTATACTTTGATTTAAATGAAAACTGATTGTAACAGCCGAATCTGCTTACGATACATATCCCATTGTGTTCAGAATGGGGGTAATTAGTTATGGACGACAGGCGGTGGGCCACGTTTAGAGGTCGAATGAAAAAGTCAACTTTTTGAAATTAAATAAAAAAAAATATAATAACCCACCCTTCACTTTCTCTCTCCCCCTCCTCCTTTATCTGTTCGATTTCAAAAGAAAGAAAATAAAAAAGGAAAAAAAAGGAGGAGCACGACGGGGAGGGGGGATCCGCCGCCGTTCTCTGATGCCGCGCCCCCCAGTAACCGCGCCGCTCGCCGGAGGCGCACCACCCTCCGTCTCCAACCTCCCCCTCTTCTAAATCGACGCAAGTCCCCAAACCGAACCCCCCTTTCACCAAAACCCTAACCTTATGTCCCCTGAACACCCGATTCCGCCACGCCCTGGCAACTGGGACTCACCGCCTCCTCCTGCGTCCCCAAGCCGACGTGGACAGCCTCCGATCCCTTTCCCCTCTTCGTAACAGCCAAAGTAAGTATTTATGATGTTTGTTTAACATTAAAACTGATTTCTTTAACATGAAAACTGATTTCTTTAATAAACAAAAAGATAGAATTTTTATATAGTACAAAGGTTTCATTTTTATCAATACAAAGAATAGAAAAGACGTGATTATTAGAATAGAAAAGATGTGATTTTTATCATATGTGAAATATAAAAATTCGATCTTTATATTAGAAGCAGAAATATAAAAATATAATTTTTATATATGAAGTAGCATTATAAAAATAAGATTTTTATAATATGATGGCGGTTTAAAAATATGACCTTTATTACGAAAGTAGCAATATAAAGGTTCGATTTTTATATACATAAAAAGGTGATTTCTTTTCTTCTTGTTTGGATAGCGAATAAGGTTGAGATTTTTATTATAAAAAGTATAGATTTTGATTTGAAGAAAATAAGATTTAGCGAATAAGAATATAATTTTTATATTATAGAAAGATTAAAGGTATGATTTTTATATTTTTAAAACAATAAAAATATGAGTTTTATTATATGTAGACAATAAAAAAATTCGATTTTTATATATTGAATAGCAAAGTAAAAATTCGATTTTTATATATTGAATAGCAAAGTAAAAATTCGATTTTTATATATCGAATAGCAAAGTAAAAATTCGATTTTTGTATATTGAATAGCAAAGTAAAAATTCGATTTTTATATATTGAATAGCGGTATAAAAATATAATTTATATTTGAACAGCGTGAAAAGAACTGCATAGGAATTTCAAGCAGATCCAGATGGTTCAGCAGTTCAACAGCAAAGCACGGCGGAGTGGAACCCTCTGTGAGAACTTCTCACTCTAAATTTCTTTTTCTAGTTGAAATATATATACTAGGATGTAGACGGTGTTTAGTAGCACCCGACACCCGTCGTCCACAGACGATGGACGGCTTGTATGTTTGTTTGTTTGATTTTGATGTGTAGTTGATTGTGTGATGTTATGTGAAACGAAATGAAATATTTATATAGTTGAAATAAAATATTTTATAGTGGAAAATATTTTATAGTTAAAAATAGAATGTTTAATGTGTATATGAAATGAAATAAAAATAAACAAATCGGATGATTTGTTTGTATACACACATTTGACTGATATTGATTGAGACGATAAATTTTACACATCGCCTAACTGCACAAATAAAATCTGTGTTTGATTGTTTGAAACCCCACACGGGTATTGGGATGATGTATGACATACACTAATCCCAATAGTTAGTTGTATGTCGATCGATTGATTGACAGACTGTTATGAGCATTAAATATTTATATTTGATGCTTATACAGTGTAGGATGCACTTTGGATGATGGTTGATTATTCATCGTTGTTATTGTATACATGTATGGTAGAAAATCCATATAATTAACATTATATGGTAATTGATTGGGCCTCATTCCAGTTTTGAATAGAAATATTTGAAATAGAAATATTTGAAAAAGAAATATTTGAATAGAAATATTTGAAATAGAAATATTCGAAATATAATATTTGAAAATCGGAATATATGAAGCCGTATTGATTAGACTGACGTCATTTTGACGTGAACGATATTTATATCGATTTTATTCATTTTATAATGAATATCGAAGTGATTTCAAAATCTGCTTTTCGAAAAGAATTGAAATTGAATAGAAATGAATTCGAATTGAAATTGAACATAAATAAATTCGAATTGAAATTGAATATAAATAAATTCGAATTGAAATTGAATAGAAATGAATTCGAATTGAAATTTAATATAAATGAATTCGAATTGAAATTGAATATAAATGAATTCGAATTGAAATTGAATAGAAATGAATTCGAATTAAAGTTGAATTAATTTGAAATTCAAATTGAATTGAAAACGAATTGAAACTGAATTGAAACAGAATTAAAAATAGATTTGAATTGAAATCAATTTGAAATGAATTTAAAACGATTTATAAAATACGTTTTGAAAGGAAATCGACGAAGTATATATTATATATATATTATAAATAATATAATGGCCTGAATAGAACGCGCCGCACCGCAGCAGTTCGCGAATTTCGACCATTGACTTCGAACGGTTATTACGGGAGATCCGACCGTCGTATTATCCTGAAACCGGAACCGTTGGGTTCATATCGAAAAGAGCTTTCTAACGAATATTAGAAATTTGAAATCTAACGGTTGGATTTGGAATTATGTCCAAATCAAATTTGGAAAAGGTCGCTGTAAGTGCAGTTCGATGACCGTTGATGGAAATCGACTGTACGGGCCTTGATAAAATTATTAAAAATAATAATAATTTGTGTAAAACCATAAGAAATGATTTGGGAAGAATCGGGATGAAAAAATCCATATTTGAAAAGATAAAAATAGATTTTTATCAAAATGAACTAGTTTTGAACTAGGATTAAAATTCTATTTATTTTTAAATAAATAAATTGCATTTGAAAATAGTTTTGGAAATAACCAGAATTTCCAATAATTGAATTGGAATAGACTTGAATCGAAATTGTCTTCGGAATATTTCGATGTTTAATTTCGTGATGATACAGATATTGTTATGGGAATTTGAAAGATATAATTATATCGTTATTTCCAATACGATATTTGTTAGTCGTAGAGTTTGATATTGAATATAAGCCGATATAATTTCTATTCCGAGCCTTGTATTTAATATCAAATGTGATTTAGGTTTGTCATGAATGGTGTCTTCATTAACACCTTTCTTAGGTCCAGTTGAGAAAAAGATTAAATCTTTTTATTTAGATTTAATGAAGTGTACCCATTTAAATAATATTTAATTGGAATCGAATTGGTATTGATTTTTGGGTTTATCGTGAACATAGTTTTAAATAACACTTGTTCTTTAACCCGATAATTAATGAAATGTGATTTTGGGTTGTCGTGAACGGTATCTTCAATAATACTGTTCTTAGACCCAAAGGAGTTAAGAAAATTCAGAAACTAACTGGAGATTAGTTGAGTTGAATGGTTTCTGGGATATTGATCTGATGTTGGTTTCGGCCTTCGGGGTCAATACTTAGGGAACTGCTCACTTGCTAATTTACGGTTGGGGACTGATTGAAATGTGATGCGATTTTGGGTTTATTGTGAACCGTGTTTTAAATGACACTGATTCTTTAACCCAGTCACAGATTAAAACTAAGTGGAGTTTTAATGAATCTTTAATTAGATTGAAATGATCGAGAATGGAGTATCACCAGTTTTGCTCCAGGTGATAGTTAAATCTTTAATTAGATTTGAACGTGAAATGGTAATTGAATTTACCGATAACACCGTGGTGTTAGATATGAAGTATTACCTGTTTTACTTCATGGGATGAATAGGTTGGGATTGGGAAATTAAAACAAATGATTACTTCGGTAAGGTTCGTTAATCCCGACTAGTTGAATCGAAATCCAAAAGAAGATTAAAGAATAAATTCAAGGAATTTATCTTTGATAAAATTAATGGGAACCTTTCCCTATGAATGTGAAATTTAGAAACTAACTGTCGGTTAGCTAAGCAGAATGGTTTTCTGGATATTGATCTGATGTTGGTTTCGGCCTTCGGGGTTAATATTTGGGGAATTATTCTCTTGTTAATTTACGGTTAGTGACTGATGAATTGGAATGAGGCGTATGTTGTGTTTGTGTAACACATGTTTATTATATACACGAGTTATTCGGGAAGACCGGGTTTATCCCATTCTGAATAACTGATACGACGATAAGTCAAAGATGAAGACGATGGTCGAAGACCGGAGGTCTTCACATCGTTTGGGTGATTACTGATGATCTTGATTGGGATGTACACCCAAGAAGGTGGAAACAGTTGGTGATCATCCAAACGTATTTGGAGATCGATGGATATGCGGGGTACTTGGTGCCTCCGGTTTCGTTCAGACCCAGAACGAACTTGTAAATGGACTGTGTGTCTGACATTGGATTTCTGTCTGTGTGATTGAATTCTATTAAATATATATCTGTTTGGCGGCGGAGAATTTATTCTCTTGCTTAACGCCCTTCTCTGAGACGTACGAGCTTAGAGGTTATATATTGATGGATATCAAACACATGGAGTGAATTTCCTATGTGGCATGCCTAAGTGGCAATTGATCGAGGCTTCTGTTGAAAAACAAAGTCTTGTGGTGGATGATCAAAGCACGGCCTTTCTGGCATAGCTTTGTGTAACGTTTACCTCGCGAGTTTCACACCCGGTATGAACCAGAAACGGTAGAAGGACCTCAGGGAGGACATGCGTTTCTTTCTAGCTAAAAGTGGCGTCAGTGGTTTTACACGACCTGATGAGTTTGACTTATGTGGTTGTTGCTGTTGCGAGGCGCCTCAGTTTGATCGGATGATCCAGGTCAGATGGAGTCATTTGTTGGCGCATTTGCGCTCCATATGGCGGGGAGACGTATTGTTCAGGCATAATAATCCACTCCGTGTGGACCGGCCCTGACGATCCATGGGGCAGTTGTGGCTGTTCCTGAGACATGGTAGGCTAGACTGTCTCGAATCGGTAGAGGATGATCCCTTGCCTCGGTTCATAGATGGAAATCTAACTTCCAAATACGTGACATTTGTGGTTTTGATTGTAGAGCCTAGTATGGCGACATGATATATGGTACTCATGTCGCCTATGATTGATACTTATGATTTGAAGTTGTTTTATACACTATGCACTTATAATAGGATTAAATGATTTGTTTTAAACGTATCAAGCATTCTTGGCTATTATAAGGTAAAACCCTATCCTCCGGCTTGCGTTGCATTGTGTGATGGGACCTGGGTCTTATAATAGCTTCATTTTTCTTCATTTAGCATTGCGCTGTTGTTATATGCACTGGTATTCTTGGGACGAAACCCGTTCCGTGTTATACGGCGTGGTCCCTTGATTTATTGAACTTTAAAATAAAGATTAATAAATGTTTTAGTTCTCACACCAGTCCCATGACTGACCTGGAGTTTATTGTTTTAACCTAAACTCTGGGTGCCCTTATTTTCGACATGGGGAGCTAGTAGTTTTGGTTTTGCAGATTTATATTCACAGGATCCTGGTTTACAGCTGGATTGATATCCGGAAAGCTTTGTATCCGTATATCTCCTTCAGTTGTGTTTTGTATTATTTCCGCTGCGATGTATTTAAATGTAATTTAAATCTCTGATATTTCTGTGTAATATTTATTCATACTCTGTATATTCTTGTATTCTGCTGAATTGTTGTAATTAACAATGAAATGTTCTCCCGTCTGCGTTCTTCTGTGGCTTGTCCTCGAACTATGCGCTCTTTCCTCACCGGGGGAGTTACGGGTTTTTACAGGAATGAAATAAACGCTCTTAGTAATTCCGTCTATCACAACCCAAATACTGGTGTTGCCTTTCTTTGATCTAGGAAAACCATCTGTGAAATCCATAGAGATGCTCTTCCACTTCCACTGCGGAACCTCTAAAGGATGAAGTAAACCACCGAGCTTCTTTTGCTCAGCCTTGACTTGTTGGCAAACCAAACATTGGGAAACAAATTCTGCCACATCTTTCTTCATTCCAGCCCAAAAAAAACCTTTTCATATCCTTATACATCGTAGCGCTATCTGGATGAATGGTCATCTTAGGACGATGGGCTTCCTCTAGGACTATCTTCAATAAACTCCTAATTTGGGGAACACAAAGCCTCCCATCTTGTTGCAACCACCCTTTTTCGTCTATGGAATATCTGCTGAGGTGACTAAAAGTCTCCCCTTTACTAAGGGTATCCAAGATGTCTGAAATCTGTGGATCCTTTTGCTGTGAAGATCCTATTTGATCCATAAGAGTAGGTCATACTCTAGTGATGCAAATAAACAGGGTAAAAACTCGGTGGAGGGTCTAAAGTCAAAAGTCGATATAAACTCCAAGCTTTTACTTTCCACAAACAGAAGACTTATAGCCATCCTCTGCCTACTCAGTGCGTTTGCCACAACATTACCCTTGCCAGGGGTATAAGCAATCTCGAAATCATAAGATGCTAGAACTCCATCCACCTTTGTTGCCTAAAATTAAGATCCTTCTGCGAGAACAAGTGCTTGAGAGATTTATGATCGGTGTACAACTCGAACTTCTCTCTAAGAAAATAATGACGCCACATCTTCAGCGCGAATACTATGGCAGCTAGCTCTAAATCATGGGTAGGGTAGTTCTTCTCATGAACCCCTAGTTGTCTACCCCTGTAACATACTACCTTTCCCTCTTGCATCAAAACCGCACCAAGCACTGTACCACATGCATCAGTGTATACTGTAAACACTTTGCTTCCATCGGGCAAGGTCAAGACTGGGGCTATTGTCAGAACGCTCTTCAATCATTGGAAAGCAACATCACAATCTATATCCCATGAAAACGTCAAATTCTTCTTCGTTTGCCCGGTGAGTAGGGCTGATATCTTTGCGAAGTCCTTAATGAACTTCCTATAATGGCCTACCAATCCAAGAAAACTTCTCACCTCCGTTGCATTCTTTGGAATTTTCTAATCTTGAACTGCAACTACCTTTGTAGTATCTACTACTATCCTATCTTTGGAGACCACATGCCCTAGAAATCTCACCTCTTTTCTCCAAAAATGGCAATTGGAGAATTTATCCTTAAGCTGATGCGTATGCAGAGTTTTCGAAACTTCTCTCAAATGTTTAGCATGCTCTTTCTCGCTCTTTGAGAAGATCAAGATATCATCAACGATGACCACGACGAACTTATTTAGAAACTCCCAAAACACCTTACTCATTAGATCAACAAAATAGGCGGGTGCATTCATCAACCCAAAAGGCATATCGATCCATTCAAAGAAATCATCTGGAGTCCTAAAAGCGGTCTTGTCTATACTATCCTCGGCCACCCTCAACTGATGAAACCCCGTGGCCAAGTCTAACTGAGAGAATATAGATGCACCAACAAGCTGGTCAAACAAATCATCTATCCTTGGGAATGGGTGCCTATTCTTCTTTGTGAGTTTAATCAACTCCCTATAGTCCACACATAAGCGAAGCGAACCATCCGCCTTAGTTGCGAATACCACCAGAGCACCATGTTCAGATATGCTTTTCTTAATAAACCCTTTCTTAAGTAGCTCCCCTACTTTCTTACTGAGCTACCTTGTTTCTCTTAGAGCCATATGGCGCATAGACAATGCAACTGGCTTTGCATTGTCTACCAAGTATAAATGAAAATCGATCTCGCGCCTCGGTGGTAATCCCCGAACCTCATTTAAAACATCAGAATAATCATGGACTACAGGAACAGATTGCATATCATCGATAAACGCATCAAGTAACTTTAGGAAACTAAGCATAACAGACCCCTTTTGGTCACAAGAAATATCAAGGTCATCCCATGGAAAATCAAAAGTCTAACGACCCTCCTCTCACAATCCAGAATGGCACCATACATGGCTAGCGAATACATCCCTAGAATCAAACCATAGCCCATAAAACTGAGCACATATGCGTCGCACTCAAATTCAACGCCTAATACCGCTATTCTCAAACCCCAAAAAATCAAGGACAAATGAGCCGAACCACCTATGGGGTTTGAGACAACAATGGGATCCACTAGCATACTAGTATTAAGGTGCAGAGACTCAACCACAGAATCAGATATAAATGAATGTGAAGCGCTAGAATAAAAAAGAGTTCTAAAAGGATGATTGGAAAGAGAAATCAAACCTTCTGCGAAAACTTTCCTACCTCTATCTAGAGTGCTAATCGCGAAAGCATGCACTTCCCCTATAGAAGCTCCTACCCTTTGACCTTGTCCCTGCTTCTTCGGGCACTCCTTAGAAAAGTGTCTGACCTCTCCACAACTGAAGCAAGCATTATTCCTTCTTTTTCAGTCCTTGATCAAATGATCCTAGCATCCACAATTATGACATTTCCTCTTATCCTTAGCCTTGTCATTCTTTCCACCTTTCTTTTGTTGTTGTTGTCCCATCTTGGGCCATACTTTCCTGTTTTGCGTTTCCTTAACCTTAACTTCTTTCTTTTCAACTTTATCCTCCTCATGCATCAAGGCCATATCAACGAGCCTTTCAAAAGTTGCTCCCATTGGAATATGAGACATAGCTAACCCATGAAGGGGTTCATTCAGTCTTCTAGCCAACCAAAAAGCTTTCTTATGCGGAGTATCCACTAGCTCTAGCCCAAACCTCGCTAGTTGATTGAATTTATTAAGATACTCTTTTCCAGTCATGCTTCCTTTCTTGAGTGCCAAAAACCTTTCCATTTGCATGCTTTTCTCAGCTTGAGAAAGAAATTTTGTTTCAAATCTTTTCCAAAATCCATCCAAGTCTCCACTGGACGCCCTGCTTGCATCACGTCCCACCAGAACGAAGCTTCATCTTTAAGTAGCCATGCGGCTAACTGAATCTTCCTACGACCGTCCACTTCGAAATTTCCAAACAGATCCTCCATCTCTTTGAGCCAATTCCTTGCCTCTACGGACGTCTCAGTTCCACGGAATGGCTTTCCTCCCATACAATAGAAATCTTGGCAGATCATAGAGAAGTTATCTGAACTCGGAGGAGGAGGAGGAACGACGGGTGCAACTGGGGGAGGAACGTCTGCTTAACCACTGGTGGGCACTTTGACCTCTAGATACCTACGGAACCGGCCTGGTATTGTAACGCCCTAAGGAATATTAGGTTCCCCGGACATGTCGAAAAGAAAAGGAAAGGGATTCAGACAATGGATCAAAAGATATTACATGTGAATTTAGGGAATATGTTTTTCAAAACAGACTTTTCTTTTGAAAATACTTTCTTTTCAAACATTTTTGAAAATAATTTTCAAAAACTTCTATCTAATCTAGTAACCTTCTGCTCTAATACCAAGTGTGACATGCCACGTCCGTTAATGTCACTCGTTAATAGAATGCATTAAGTTTCGTGAAGCGTTACAGGTAAACAGAAATGAAACATTACAAGATAGATATAAAATAGCAGTGCAATTTAAAACTTTATTAATCATAAAGCATAACATCGTGGTTCAAAACCTCATAAGTCTGAAAATACATAAACCCAATACATCATCTTAAAATTTCTGTCTTGTACTTAAGACATCAGACTACAATAATAAAAGAATCATAATTCCCTAAATAAAATCATAGCCAAAGTAGAAAGGATAAGAGCTTGAGCAATACATCTAAGCAGCTCTAAGCAGAATGAAAGAAAATCTTGATCAAGCTTGAGTATTACCACCCTGAGAATCTGGGGGGAAACGGAAGAGAAAGAAGAGGAGAAAAAAATGGGTCAGACAAAAAGTCTGGCAAGTCCAATTACTTTTAGCATATAAATAAGTAAAAGTATCATAACGGGCGTGTAAAGTGGATAAGAGAGATAACACCATAAAAGACAGGTATAACAAGGTAAACAGGATAACAAGATAGCGTATACTATGCTTCTCTAATGATTTCTCTTTCTCTACACCAATGCTAGTATCTTATTAACAAGATGATCCCCAACAAGTATAAGATGGTAGACTTAGGTGTACTTCAAGTGAGAGGTCTTCACCCCACACAATCAACAGACAGCCCAACATACCAGAGTTACACCTAAGGGTATTAACAGGCTCCCCAACATAATGAAGTCTAGATGTACCCTAATTACTACACTAATCGATCAGCTTCCTACTCTGTAGATACCTTGTGCTGGCCTCACAGTATGGTGTATTACTCCCTAAAGTGGCAACCCTTCGTTTTCAGGATGTGCACAACCATCTCTACATGTGCTACGACGTCTTATCCTCCTCTGTCCGGACCATGCATGCACATGTCCCGGTTGGTACGTGCTGTCCACACCGTCCCCCATGTTTGGATCTTTTACAATCAGCCCAGTAAGCATTCCCCGACTCTGACTTAGTTCGGAGTACTCGTTTGATACCTATATATGAGTTACTGACTGAAACAGGTACCACACGCAAGATGATACAAGCTTCCCCTTACGCTTGTATCCCCACTAGATTTTCCACAGGTTATGCCATACCAGAGTAAAAGATTGCATAACCCCGCAGGTTAAGTTTGCGGGCCTATAAATATATATATTACCCACCCACCCAAGATTTATTTAACCCACCCATTGTTCATACAAGTGTAGTTAACCCCAATTCAAGTTAACATATACAATCCTTATGGATTCAACTAGGTTAAGTATATCTAATTCATTACCATATTCATTTATGGTTATAATTTGCTAGACCAACCACATTAAGCCTCCCACCAGTGGATGCTGGTTACGTCGGTCGATTCCGGGCATACTTCTTCCACAAGTCAGACTTAACCTCGTGTCTTAGCACGTCTTATGTTTATAAACTTAGATCCATTACATTAGATTCACCCCTTGTGGTCGTTGGATATGCCGGGCGGTTCCAGGAAGGCTTCCACTAAAAGTGTATTCTAACCTCGTGTCTAAGCGCGGTTACAGTTACAAATTACTATAATTCCAGGTATTTCAATTATTAACCAATTATTCCTATGTCGTTATAAGTTTTCATGCCTCTTTCCCAATTTATGTTCATAATGAACCATTTGCCCAAACTAAGGCCTTAATCACAAGTTGATTTATGTCCCCAAATTCATGTTCATATATTATATTCAATTTATGCCCAAATTTCCCAATACAAGTTATGCCCCAAATTTACGTTCTCCCCTCGTTCCCAATTTAACGCGTTCACATATTTCAGCGTTATGCGTAGGCTCGAAGGCATCCAGGCTATAAAAATAAAAGGGAAGAAGATAGATGTAAAATGAAAAAAATGATCATACTAACCAGGTGAATATATAATGGCAGAAATAGGCATACACATATAATGGCATAATGACAAAATAGGCATAAAGGAACTGATCTGATGAACATGTGACAATAGAACCGATTCTAACATGATAGGAGTATCATAAACAGGCATGATGAGATCTAGGTAATAAACTAGATTAACTAACAATGGCAGACCCGACATGATAAATAGGTATAGCCTTAGATCTAGTTCATAGTCATGCCAGAATAACTTAGATAAACAGGTTATAGCAGATCTGATATGATTCAAAAAATCACAGGCATAGAACCAAGTTATAACCATGTCAAGATTTACTTTTTAAATATTAAGATCTAGAAGTAACGTAAACTCACTGTGATTGGATCTAGAAAAATAGAAGAAAGAATTGATGATGTTGAATCACGGATCTCTAAATTTTAGTTAATTGACTTGAATGCAGAAAAAGAAAAGACTCGATTTAATTTGGGCAGATGTAGCATCTAGGTCTCCATTATTTTTGGTGTAGAAAACAAGAGAAATGAGGCCATACATATAGCTATATGAACCCCTAGAAATATGCCTAGATCTGTCATAGGGGGTCGACGCCCCCCTCTTATGGGGTCGACCCATGGGTCGACACCTTCTTGATGGGTTCGACACCCCAGAGCGGGATTTTTCCCTCTCCCCTTAATTCTGCAGTTTTTGAAATGTTTTGAATTTTCTGGACTATATATATATATATATATATATTCTTATGCGTATACAAACTTCAAACTTCATAATTTCTTCATACATTGTCCATTTTACGCAAACAAGTGTCTGTTTTGACCAGAATTTCGAGACGAATGCAATGGCGCAGTCCGTTTCACTTAATTCTAGATATTAAATTAATTATTATTTAATTTACCATATTTAGTGTTGTTAAAATTACGGGGTGTTAAATTCTCCCCTACTCAAAGGATTTGCCCTGAAATCTCTAAGTTAAGAAGAATGTATATCCTACCATCCACATCCATCTACTCATCCACCAAACACAGGCATCCATTATCCTTAAAAGATTTCTTATGCTTATATGAACATATGCGAAGGTGTGTGTATATGTCCCAATACTAATGCGAAACATCAGGCGGTCTACTGATTTAGTTGACCTCCTTAATGCAATGTATGTTAGTGCATGAATCCAACATGTATGCAAATGATCCTATTATAACATGCAAGTTCTATATGCGTGTACAATCATTCTTCCAAATACAACATCCATATGATGATACATCTATTTCCATCCATAAAAGAAGAAAAATAATGAACACACATCCATATGCAGTATGGAAGTAATTGAGCCAATCAAGTGCCTATTGTGTTTGTATATGCATCCACGAGCAAACACTAGCATCCACTTGCATCTATCAAACATAACATGTCTCAAACACATGTTTACATTCATGGGATTCCTACCTAAAGGTCGATGATTTGATCGATAGGATATACTTCAATGATAGAAACAAACATAAAAAAAGCTTTGGAAAGGAAGTTAAGAATATACCCTTGAAAAGAAAAGGGTACAAAGTGCGAATCTTGTTTTCGGTCTCCTAAGTTGCATCCTCTTAGTTATCTCTCCACTGAACTTTCATCAACTTGACTTCTCGGTTGCATAGCTTCTTAACTTCTGATCCAAGAATTTGGGTAGGAACTCATCTAATTGTCGCATCCCATTCCACCTCTACTTCCTCCAATAAACTCGGCTACACTACTTCTGCGGTATCATGTAAGCACTTCCGCAAATGAGAAATGTGGAAAACATCATGAACTCCAAATAGTTTCTCTAGTAGCTTTACTATATAGGCCATTTGGCCAATTCTTTCCGTTATGTGAAATGGCCCCATGAATCTTGGTACCAATTTCCCTACGGATCCAAAGCGAACCATATTCCTCAAAGGTGACACCTTGCTGAAAACCATGTCTCCTACCTTAAAATCAATGTCAGTCCTTCTCTTGTTTGCATATGACTTCTACCTATTCTGAGCTGTCTTCATTTGCCGTCTAATGAGATCAACCTTGTCGGACGTTTCTCTAATCATATCTAGTCCAAGTAGTAGTCTTTCTGTAGATTCCCACCAACAAGTTGGTGAACTACAGGATCGTCCATATAATGCTTCGAAGGGTGCCAAGCCAATACTAGCTTGATAACTGTTGTCGTAGGCAAACTCCACTAAAGGAAGATGCTCTTCCTAAGTCCCTCCGAAGTCTGGGATACACAGTCTTAAAAGATCCTCAATAACTCTGTTCACCCTTTTCGTCTGTCCATCAGTCTGAGGGTGATAAGCGGTGCCCAAACACAACTGTGTACCTAATGCTTCTTGTAAGCTCCTCCAAAATTCACTGGTGAAAATGGGGTCACGATCACTCACGATACTGGAAGGTACTCCATGAAGACGAACTACCTCATGAACGTAAACTGCTGCCAGCCATGCCGCCGTCCTCTTACTCTTAATTGGAATGAAATGAGCACTCTTAGTATGTATGTCTACTACAACCCAAATACTGGTGTTGCCTTTCTTTAATCTAGGAAAATCATCTATGAAATCCATAGAGATGCTCTTCCACTTCCACTACGGAACCTCCAAAGGATGAAGTACCGGGCTTCTTTTGCTCAGCCTTAACTTGTTGGCAAACCAAACATTGAGAAACAAAAAATTTCCACATCTTTCTTCATCCCAGCCCAAAAGAAAAACCTTTTTATATCTCTATACATCTTATCACCACCTGAATAAATAGTCATCATAGAACGATGGGCTTCCTCTATGATGTCTTCAACAAACTCCTAATCTGGGGAACACAAAGCCTCCCATCTCGTCGCAACCACCCTTTTTCGTCTATGTAATATCTCCTGAGGTGTCTAAAAGTCTCCCCTTTACCGAGCCTATCCAAGATGTCTGAAATCTGTAGATCCTTTTGCTACAAAGCTCCTATTTGATCAATAAGAGTAGGTCGTATCTCTAGTGATGCAAACAAACCAGGAAAAAAATCGATGGAGGGTCTAAAGTCAAAAGTCGATATAAACTCCAAGCTTTTCCTTTCCACAAACAGAGGACTTAAGGCTATACTCTGCCCTCTCAGTGCGTCTGCCACCACATTACCCTTTCCAGGGTTATAAGAAATCTCGAAATCATAAGATGCTAGGAACTCCATCCACCTTTGTTGTCTTAAATTAAGATCCTTATGCGATAACAAGTACTTGAGAGATTTATGATTGGTGTGCAACTCGAACTTTTCTCCAAGGTAGTAGTGACGCCACGTCTCCAACGTGAATACTATGGCAGCTAGCTCTAAATCATGGGTAGGGTAGTTCTTCTCTTGAACTCTTAGCTGTCTACCGCCATAACATACTATCTTTCCCTCTTGCATCAAAACCACACCAAGCCCTGCACCACATGCATCAGTGTATACAGTAAACACTTTGCTTCCATCAGGCAAGGTCAAGACTAGGGCTGTTGTCAGCGCCCTCTTCAATTATTGGAATGCAACATCACAATCTATATCTGACGAAAACGTCAGATTCTTCTTCGTTAGCCTAGTGAGTGGGGCTGATATCTTTGCGAAGTCCTCAATGAATTTCCTATAATAGCCAGCCAATCCAAGAAAACTTCTCACCTCCGTTGCACTCTTTTGAATTTGCCAATCTTAAATTGCAACTACCTTTGCGGGATCTATTGTTATCTTATCTATGGAGATCACATGCCCTAGGAATCTCACCTCTTTTCTCCAAAAATGATAATTGGAGAATTTTGCCTTAAGTTGATGCGTACGCAGAGTTTTCAAAACTTCTCTCAAATGTTGAGCGTGCTCTTCCTCGCTCTTTGAAAAGATCAAGATATCATTAATAAAGACCACGACAAACTTATTTAGAAACTCTCGAAACACCCTACTCATTAGATCAACCAGATAGGCGGGTGCATTTGTCAACCCAAAAAGCATAACGAGCCATTCAAGGATACCATCTGGAGTCCTAAAAGTGGTCTTATCTATACTATCCTAGGCCACCCTCCACTGGTGAAACCCCGTGGCCAAGTCTAACTGAGAGAATACAGATGCACCAACAAGCTAGTCAAACAGATCATCTATCCTTGGGATTAGGTGCCTGTTCTTCTTTGTGAGTTTAATCAACTCCCTATAGTCCACACATAAGCGAACCGAACCATCCTCCTTAGTTGTGAATACCACCATAGCACCCCATTCAGATATGCTTTGCCTAATAAACCCTTTCTCAAGTAGCTCCCCTACTTGCTTACTGAGCTTCCTCCTTTCTCTTAGAGACATATGGCGCACAGACAATGCAACTAGCTTTGCATTGTCTACCAAGTATATACGAAAATCAATCTTGCACCTCGGAGGTAATCCCCGAACCTCATCAAAAACAT
Organism: Allium sativum; assembly: GCA_030737875.1. Taxonomy (NCBI): domain Eukaryota; kingdom Viridiplantae; phylum Streptophyta; class Magnoliopsida; order Asparagales; family Amaryllidaceae; genus Allium; species Allium sativum. The sequence continues at coordinate 625,307,800 of CM060913.1, forward strand.
CAGAATACTCATTGGCTATAGGAACAGATCGCAGATCATTGATAGATGCATCAAGTGACTCTAGGAAACTAAGCATGACAGACCCTTTTGGGTCACAAGAAATCTAAATGGAAAATCAACAATCTAATGACCCTCCTCTCACAATCCAGAATGGCATCATACATAGCTAGCCAATCCATTCCTAGAATCAAACCATAGCCCATTAAATCGAGCACATATGTGTCGCAATCAAATTCGACGCCTAACGTAGATATTCTCAAACCCCGAAAAATCAAGGACAAATGAGCCGAACCACCAATGGGGTTCGTGACAACAACGGGATCCACTACCATACTAGTATTAAGGTGCAGAGACTCAACATTAGAATCAGATATAAATCGGCGCCAGAATCAAAAAGAAATCTAATAGGATGATTGGAAATAGAAATCAAACCTTTCACGAAGACTTTCCTCCCTCAGTCTGGAGCACTGATCGCGAGAGCATGCACATGCCCTCTAGAAGCTCCTGCCCTTTGACCTTGTATTTGCTTCTTCGGGCACTCCTTAGAAAAGTGTCCGACCTCTCCACAACTGAAGCAAGCGTTCTTCCTTCTTTTGCAATCCTTGATCAAATGACCCTCGTGTCCACAATTTTGACATTTCCTCTTATCCTTAGCCTTGTAATTCTTTCCGCCATTCTTTTGTTGTTGTTGTTGTCCATTCTTGGGCCATATTTTCCTATTTTCTGTTTCCTCAACCTCAACTTCTTTCTTTCTTTTCCTATTTGCCAAAAATCATCATAAGTCTCCACTGGACGCCCTGCTTGTGTCACTTCCTACCTGAACAAAGCTTCATCTTTCAGTAGCTAGGCGGCTAACTGAATCTTCCTACGATCATCCACTTCGAAAATTCCAAATAGCTTCTCCATCTCTTTGAGCTAATTTCTTGCCTTTATGAACGTCTCAGTTCCACAGACTGGCTTTCTTCCCATAGCATAGAAATCTTTGCAGATCTTAGAGAAGTTATCTGCATGCGGAAGAGGAGGAGGAACGACGGATGCAGCTAGGGGAGGAATGTATGCTTGACCACCGACAGGTGCTGTGGCCTCTAGGTACCTACAGAACCAGCTTGGTATCATAACGCCCTTAGGAATATTAGGTTCCCAAGATATGAAGAAAAGAAAAGGAAGGAATTCAGACAAAGGATCGAAAGATATTACATATGGCTTTGGGGAACATGTTTTTCAAAACAGACTTTTCTTTTTGAAAATGCTTTCGTTTAAAACCTTTTTGAAAATAATTTTCAAAAACTTCTATCTAATCTGGTAACCTTAAGCTCTAATACCAAGTGTGACACCCCACGTCCATTAATGTCACTCATTAAGAGAATGCATTAAGTTTCGTGAAGCGTTATAGGTAAATAGATTCAGAAACATTACAAGACAAATATAAAATTGCAGCGGAATTTAAAACTTTATTAATCATAAAGCATAACATCATGGTTCAAAACCTCATAAGTCTTAAAATACATAAACCCAGTGCATTATCTTAAAATTTATGTCTAGTACTTAAAATATTAGAGTACAATAATAAAAGAAGCATAATTCCCCAAATAAAATCATAGCCATAGTAGAAAGGATAAGAGCTCGAGAAATACATCTAAGCTGCTCCAAGCAGAATGAAAGCAGAATCCTGATCAAGCTAGAGTATTCCCACCCTGAGAACCTAGGGGGGAAGGAAAGAGAAAAAAAGGAAATAAAATGAGTCAGACATAAAGTTTGGCGAGTACAATTACTTTTATCATATAAATAAGTAAAAGTATCATGACGGGCATATAAAGTGGATAAGAGAGATAACATCATAAAGGACAGGTATGATAAGGTAAACAAGATAACATGATAGAGTATACTATGCTTCTCTAATGATTTCTCTTTCTCTGCACCAATACTAGTGTCTTATTAACAAGATGATCCACAACAAGTATAATATGGTAGACTTATGTATACTTCTAACAATAGGTTTTCACCCCCAGACAAACCAACATACCGGAGTTACCCCTAAGGGTATTAACGGACTCCCCAACATATCGGAGTCTAGATGTACCCTAATTACTACCCTAATCGATCGGCTCCCTACACCATAGATACCCTGTGCTGGCCCCACAGTAGGGTCTATCACTCCCTAAAGTGGAAACCCTTCATTTTAAGGATGTGCACAACATATCTACAGGAGTCACGACGTCTTATCCTCCTCTGTCCGGACCATGCATGCACATGACCCGGTCAGTATGCGCCGCCTCACCGCCCCCACGTTTGGATCTCTTACAATCAGCCCAGTAAGCGTTCCCTGACTCCGACCTAGTTCGGAGTACTTGTTTGATACCTATATATGGGTTACTGGTTGAAACGGGTCCAACACACAAGATGATACAAGCTCTCCAATGCTTGCATCCGCACTAGGTTTTCCACAGGTTATGCCATACCAGAGTAAAAGATTACATAACCACAGGTTAAGTTTGTGGGCCTATATATATATATATATATATATATATATATATAACCCACCCACCCAAGATTTACTTAACCCACCCACTATTCATATAAGCTTGCTTAACCCCAATTCAAGTTAACGTATGCAATCCTTATGGATTCAACTAGGTTAAGTATTTCCAATTCGTTACCATATTCATTTATGGTTATAATGCGCTAGACCTCCTACATTAAGCCTACCACTTGTGGATGCTAGATATGTTGGTCGGTTCTAGGCAGACTTCTTCCACAAGTCGGACTTAAACTCGTGTCTTAGCATGTCTCGTGCTTATGCACTTAGACCCCTCACATTAGATTCACAACTTGTGGTCGCTGGATATGGCGGGCTGTTCTGGGCAGACTTCCACCATAAATGTAATCTAACCACGTGTCTAAGCGCGGTTACAGTTTCTAATTACTGTTATTCTTGGTATTTTAATTATTAACCAATTGTTCCTTTGTCGTTATATGTTTTCATGCCTCTTTCCCAAATTATGTTCATAATGAACCATATGCCCAAATTTAGGCCTTTAATCACAAGTTGATTTATGTCCCCAAATTCATGTTGATGTATTACATTCAAGTTATGCCCAAATTTTCCAATACAAGTTATGTCCCCAAATTAACGTTTTCCCTCTCGTTCCCAATTTAACGCGTTCGCATATTTTAGCGGTATGCCTAGGCACGAAGGTAGCCTGGATATAAAAATAAAAAGGGAGAAGGTAGATGGAAAAGGACAGTAATGATCATGCTAACCAAGTGGACATATAATGGCAGAAATAGGCATAAACATATAATGGCATAATGCCAAGATAGGAATAAAGGAACTGATCTGATGAACATGTGACAACATGATAGGGGTATCTGTAACACCCCGTATTTCAGTTAATGCTAAGATTCACTAATTTCAGAATAAACAATCTCAAATGTGAGAATTGGGGGAAACGGGCTGCGTTATTGCGTTCGTCTCAGAAAAATACGCAGAATAGAGTCCGAAATTTTGTAAATCGGAGTCCGTATGGCCCAGTTAAGGCCCAAAGAAGTTTTCAGAAAATTCAAAGTTAAAAACAGATTTAAAATTCAGTTCTAAAACAAGTTTGGAGCCAAAAGCGGAAAGGGTGGGAAAGTTCCCGCCTAGCCCCGTGTCGACAGGCATGTCGACAGGGGTGTCGACAGGCATGTCGACAGGGGTGTCGACAGCCCTGTCGACAGGAGTGTCGACACAGGGTGTCGGCCCTGTTGATCTGGGTGCACCAGATCTGGTTTTTGGTTGAGTCTTGGGCTGGGTTCTAGAGATTTCCGAAATCTAAGGGTCCTAATCTAATCTAGGGTTAATCTAAGGGCCTAAAACACTCACCTAATCTATAAATAAGACCCCAACCCTACCTTAATTCATTCATAATTAGATCTTGTAACTAAACTATGGCAAAATGAAACTTGATCATGGCCTCCACAAATCAATGAAGAGAGTTGCAAGCTAATCAACCTCTAATCAACATCTCCTTCAACTAAAGCAACTAATTCCACTTCATAAGTTTGCTAATCTTGGGTTTGGTGAGTTTCTATCACTTCAACATCAATTGCTAAAGTAAGTAGATTAGGTGTAATGAGACTTATGGTCTTGAATGCGGATTAGTGAGTTTGAATCATTTGTAATGATATGCTACTCTATGTTTTCCTATGTTTATGCATATTTAATAAGTGGGTTTATGCATGTTTAACAAGTGAGTTATGCAAGTTCATATGCAAGTTATGTGTATGATGTTATGCAAGTTCATATGCAAGTTATGTGTATGATGTTATGTAAGTTATGTGTAGGTTGTTATGCAAGTTCATATGCAAGTTATGTATATGCTTAAATGCAAGTTTAACATGATATGCAAGTTATGCATGCTTATGCAAGTCATGTGAATGCTTATGCAAGTTATGTGTATGCTTAAGTGCATGTTTAACATGTTATGCAAGTTATGAGAATGCTTATATGCAAGTTCAACATGTTATGCAAGGTATGTGTATGATAATATGCAAGTTCATATGCAACATGTTATGCAAGTCATGTGTATGATATTATGCAAGTTTGGGTTAAATGTAGTTGGGTTAATATATGCTCATATATGCAAGTTGACATCCTCTTAACCCATGACAAAGTTATATGCTAAGATTTGGTTAAACCCATGATATTTGTGATGGATCTTCCCTTTATTATGTCATGAAATGAGAACGATTTACGTGGGGAACGATGGGGTAATAAATATGTTAATAAAAGTATGATTGGGTATGATTAAGCATACCATAAAAAATAAATTAACATAAGTGGGAATTTACCTATTGAGTTAGGTCTACCCCATGGGAATTTACCTATTGAGTTAGGTCTACCCATGTTATGAAAAACTTGATATTAATTAGGGATAATTAATATGGGGGTGATTAATTAGGTGTAATTAATCAACTAAGACACGAGGTTGGACCCTTTTTGTAGCATAAGACTGCCCGGAACCGACCGGCAAATCCAGCGGCTACAAATGATTGGCCCAATGTTAGAGGTCTTAGTTACAAACTAAATACGTGACAAGTGTAAAGACACGAGGTTAGACTCTGTTATGGTGTAAGGCTGCCCGGAACCAACCGGCATATCCAGCTGCCATAAAAGACAGTCTAATGTGAGAGGTCTTTACAAAGGTTACGATCTTAATTAACTAAGAAACACTTAACCATATTAGCATGTAGTGGGGCATGAGGGGTTAAGTGGGTGCCTTGGGTGGCATGTAGTAACTAGTGGGGGTGCCTTGGGTGGCATGAGGAAACTAGTGGATTGCCTTGGGTGGCAATAGAAAATACGATTAGAATACTTAACCAAAGTAGAACATGTAATTAAACATGGGTAAAGGGTTAAGTAAGTGCTTTGGGTGGCATGTGGAAATCTAGTGGGTGCCTTAAGTGGCAATTGAAATATGATTAGATGACTTAACCAAACCTTAACATGCAGGTGGGCATGATTATAAAAAGGGGTTAAGTGGGATACACTAGATAAAATAACAAGCTTAGGTGGTAGCTTGTGGGGGCCCATTTCAACCAATATCCCAAACGTATCTTAGTGGGCTCGACTCTAATCGAGTGACGGGACACGCATATTGGGCTTGACTGTAAGAGGCCAAAACGGGTTAGCGGTGGCAACGCAAGTCCAACGGGTTTCATGTGCGTGTGTGGACCCGGGCTGGTAAGTAAGACGTTGTTGCATCGTGTAGGTATAAGCCGTGCACCGTTGATATTATTAGGTTGCCACTTTGGGGAATGATACACCCCATTGTGGGGCCAGCACGGGTATCTACGGTAGGGAGCCGATCGCTTGGGAGTAGTGGGTACACCTAGTAAAGATAGGGGCAGATGGCACCTATGTAGGGGTAAACGAAACTACTGGGTAAAATTACTAAGTACACTTAGTGGGATCAACCTTTAAGTAGGAATCACCCTTGGGTGGGTAGAACTGGTGTGGTGCAGTGTAAGAATTACCCTTGGGTGGGTAGATCTGGAGTGGTGCAATCTAGTAATTATCCTTGGGAGGATAAATGCGTCTTTTCGGTTATCTTAGTTATCCTAAGTCTACCAAGCTGCTTAGTGTAGCCATTCATCCCCAGTCGTTACCGTATGTCAACTTATGTCTTCTCTGGTTACTTTAATGATTGTATTGTTAAAGTTATAGAGCTCACTCAGACTTATGTCTGACCCCGTTGTTTTTATCTTTTTTTCCCAACCCTCAGGTTTTCAGAGTGGGCCTAGCACTAGTGGGCTTTGATCACACTGCTTTATCTATCTTTTGGAGCTTGGACCGTGGATGTAAAGCTCAGTTTATCTTTTCTATTATGGCTATTAGGTTATATAGTGGGATTATGTACTTTCGTTTTTATCAGGATGGATATTATGTACTTGACTCTTATTTATGGTTTTGGTGTAACCAAACATGTTTTACTTTCCGCTGAAATAAAATGATGTTTTAAATTCTCAAGTATTACTTATATCTGTCTTGTTGTAATTTTTCTGTTCTATATTCACTTAAAATACTCCACCGATGTTATGGCATTCCCTTAGTGAGTGACCGTAGCGGATGTGGGGTGTTACACGTGGTATCAGAGCAAAGGTTACCAGAACAGATAATTTTTTTTAGAAAAACTATTTTCTAAGAATATTTTTGAAAGGAGTATTTTCAAAAGCATGTCTTTTAAGAGAAAAGTTTTTGAAAGAAAATCATAATCCCCAATAGCCATATCTTTATCTTTCGAATTCTCCGTTTTGAATCTCTTCCTCTCTCGTTTTGAGCTTCCCCTCCGTGTATAGATGATCTTTCTAAGATAGATAAGAATGAAAAACCACTTCAAGGGACTTAGACGTTAGTTGGATTAGAAGTTGGTTCAAGAAGGAGGAGGACTTGTGGGTACCTATTGGATAGACGATGGGAGGAAGGCTCGAATAGTTGTTGTTTAATAAAGGACGAAACCTCATTTTGATGGGGGGTTACGAGTGGAGAATGGGAAGAAGAAGGCGAGTAGTTATCCTTTTGGAGGAATAGGACACCTTATTAGGGTTGTCCAAAAGAGGCAAGGGCAAGGTACGGAATCTTTTGGAGGGTAGTTGTATTCCCTCGCGGCTAGTGTACCAGATGGGGATAGGACCGTCTAGGTTGGAATTTGAATTCCTTTATTTTCCGGTTCGAACTTTATTTGATTCTGACGCATCGATTTCGTTTATCTCATCATTTTTAGTTGAGTCACTGCACTTAGGCACCAGTTTAGTAGATGATCCCTTAGTTGTTTCAAACCCAATTGGGGGCTCCAGGATGTGTTTGGGTTTGAAAGTTGCTATACTTAGCATTGAGTTTAGATGTGATGCTTTTTGGGCTTCACGGGCTATGGGTTAGTTTTGGGCATGGACTGGTTATCCAGTAGGGGTGCCGTTCTTGATTTTAAAGGGAGAGTTGTTAGGTTTATGACCCGCTTGGGTAACACTCTCGAGATCTCTTGTAATCCCATGCAATCTGTTATGCTAAGTTATCTAAAATCGCTTGACACGTCGGTCGAGAGGTTGTGATCTGTTAGAGTTGTCCGGGAATACTCGGATGTGTTTGAGGGGGTGAAGGGCTTACCTCCGGAGCGGGAGATTGACTTCTGAATATATCTGGTAGACAATGCCAAACCAGTATCTTGGCCAGTGTGCCACATGGCTCCTCATGAGAGGAGGGAACTCCATAAGCAAGTAGGCGATTTGCTTGAGAAGGGGTTCATAAGACGAAATATATCGGAATGGGGTACTCCAGTAGTTTTTGCCACGAAGGCGGATGGGTCCCTCAGACTTGGTGTAGACTATAGAGAACTCAACAAGCTCACAAAGAAGAATAGACACCCATTGCCGAGGATTGATGATCTTTTCGATCAGTTGGTTGGCGCTTCAGTATTTTCTCAGTTGGACTTAGCCACGGGGTTTCATCAGTTGAGGGTGGCTGAGGATAGCATAGACAAGACTGCCTTTAGGACTCCAGATGGTTTCTATGAGTGGCTGGTGATGCCATTTGGGTTGACGAACACCCCTGCATACTTTGTGGATTTGATGAGTAGGGTGTTCAGGGAGTTCCTTAATAAATTCGTGGTGGTCTTTGTGGATGATATCTTAGTATTTTCTAAGAGTGAAGAAGAGCATGCCCTACATCTTGGGGAGGTATTGAAGACGCTTCGAGCACATAGCCTTAAGGCTAAATTCTCTAATTGTCACTTCTGGAGGAAGGAAGTGCGGTTCTTGGGGCACGTGGTCTCCAAGGAAGGGATAGCTGTGGATCCCGCGAAGGTAGTATCAATTCAGGATTGGAAGGTTCCGAAGAATGCTACCGAAGTAAGAAGTTTCTTAGGGTTGGCGGGTTACTATAGGAAGTTTATCAAAGACTTCGCGAAGATATCAGCCCCATTAACCCGCTTAACGAAGAAGAATCTTGTTTTCGCATGGGACGTAGATTGTGATGATGCGTTCCGACGGTTAAAGAGAGCTTTAACCACTGCTCCAGTTTTAGTGTTGCCAGATGGGAGCAAGCCATTTGTTGTTTATACCGATGCTTGTGGGACAGGACTTGGCGCAGTCTTAATGCAAGAGGGAAGGGTGATAGCCTATGGTGGAAGGCAGTTGAGAGTGCATGAGAAAAATTACCCTACCCATGATTTAGAGTTGGCCGCTATTGTTTTTACGCTTAAGATTTGGCGCCGTTATCTTCTTGGTGAGAGATTCGAATTGTTCACTGACCACAAATCATTGAAATACTTGTTTTCTCAGAAGGATTTGAATTTGAGACAGCAAAGGTGGATGGAGTTCTTAGCATCCTATGATTTCGAGATAGCGTATACCCCTGGCAAGGGTAACGTGGTGGCGGACGCCTTGAGCAGAAAAAGGTTGTCCTTGAGTCCATTGTTCGTGGAACAACGAAGCTTGGAATTTATCTCGATGTTTGATTTCAGACCTTCCATTGATTATGTACCCGGTTTGCTAGCTTCCTTGGAGGTTAGACCTACTCTTTTGGGGCGGATTGGAGAGCACAGAGGGACGACCCACAGTTGGTTGAGTTGCTGGAGAAGCTCATAAGGGGGGGAGTCGTCCAGCCATTTGAGTAGGTACACCCTAGACGATAGGGGGTGCTTGCGTAGAGATGGTAGACTTTGTGTACCGCAAGACGAGGGTCTGAGGAAGGCTATACTTGATGATGCACATCGGTCGAAGATGACCATTCGTCCTGGTAGGGACGAGATGTACCAAGACATGAAGCGAGTTTTTCTTTTTGGCCGGTATGAAGAAAGACATGGCCGAGTATGTCGCTAGATGCTTGGTGAAAGCGGAGCAAAAGAAACCAAGTGGGTTGCTTCACCCATTGGAAGTTCCGCTAAGGAAGTGGGATAGTGTCTCGAAGGATTACCGAAATCAAGGAAGGGTAATACGGGGATTTGGGTTGTGGTAGATAGACTTACTAAGTGTGCCCATTTCATACCCGTGAAGAGCAAGAGGACTATTCCATGTCTAGCTTCAGTTTACATTCGAGAGATTATTAGATTGCATGGTGTACCTTCCAGTATTGTGAGTGATCGAGATCCTATCTTCACTAGTGAGTTTTGGAGAAGTTTCCAAGAGGCGGTAGGGACTTAGTTGTGTCTGAGCACCGCATATCATCCTCAGACGGACGGCCAAACTGAGAGGGTGAATCGTGTCCTAGAAGACCTTTTGAGGCTTTGTATCTTAGATTTTGGAGGTACATGGGAAGAGCATCTTCCATTGGTGGAGTTCGCATATAATAACAGCTTTCAGTCCAGTATTGGTATGGCTCCTTTCGAAGCTCTTCATGAAAGGCCTTGTCGATCTCCTACATGTTGGTGGGAATCTACGGATAAGATCATGTTTGGGCCAGATATGGTTAGAGGGACTTCAGAGAAGATTGATTTGATTCGAAGAAGGATGAAAGCAGCGCAAGATAGACAGAAATCTTATGCGGATCGGAGAAGGACGGATCTTGAGTTTGAGGTTGGGGACATGGTTTTTGTCAAAGTATCTCCGTTGAGAAATGTTGTTCGCTTTGGGCCCGTTGGGAAGTTAGCACCGAGGTTTGTTGGGCCGTTTCCTATTAAGGAAAGGATTGGACGGATGGCATATAGGGTGGAGTTGCCCGACAGACTTAGTGGTGTTCATGATGTATTCCATGTATCACATCTGAGGAAGTGCTTACATGAGACCGCAGAGGTGGTAGAGCCGAGCTTGCTTAGAGATGTAGAGGTAGAGCGTGATGCGACGATTCGACGAGCTCCTACTTGCATCCTTGGGTCAGAGATTGGGAATTTGAGAAACAGAGAGGTTCAACTAGTCAAAGTAAAATGGGGAGATGAAGAGTGCAAAACTACCTGGGAGACGGAAGCAAAGATGCGTTCGAGGTACCCTTTTTCTTTCGGAGGGTATGTCCTTTTGCTTCCCCTTCATCGCTTATCTTGTGCTTGTCTTATCCTTAGTATGTCCTCTCGTTAGTACCTTTGACCTTCAGATAGGATAGTACTATGGTTGAAGCATGTGTTTGAGACATGTTATGATTGATGGATGCAAGAGGATGCAAGTGTTTGCTAGTGGTTGCTCATGGATGCATATACACACACTCTAGGCACTAGATCGGCTCAGTCACTTCATATTGCATATTGCATAAAATTGTGTGTAGGAAGCTATATTTATGGATGTATAATGATTGTGTTATCATATGGATGATGCATTTTGGTGAATGATTGTGCACTCATGTAGATATTGTATGTGTCGATAGGGTTCTCTCGCATACATAATGGATGCATGGCACTATCATGGTTTGCATATGTTCATACATTAGATAGGGAACATATACACACACTTTTTGCATATGTTCATACATCATTAGAAATTGTTTTAAGGACAATGGATGACCATGTTTGATGGATTGAGTAGATGGTTGTTTGGATGGTAGGATATGCATTCTCCTTAGCTTAGAGATTTCGGGGACGAAATCCTTTAGGGGGGGGAGAATGTAACACCCCGTATTTCAGTTAATGCTAAGATTCACTAATTGCAGAATGAATAATCTCAAATATGAGAATTGGGGGAAACGGGCTGCGTCATTGCGTTCGTCTCGGAAAAATACGCAGAATAGAGTCCGAAATTTTGTAAATCGGAGTCCGTATGGCCCAGTTAAGGCCCAAAGAAGTTTTCAGAAAATTCAAAGTTAAAAACAGATTTAAAATTCAGTTCTAAAACAAGTTTGGAGCCAAAAGCGGAAAGGGTGGGAAAGTTCCCGCCTAGCCCCGTGTCGACAGGCATGTCGACAGGGGTGTCGACAGCCCTGTCGACAGGAGTGTCGACATAGGGTGTCGGCCCTGTTGATCTGGGTGCACCAGATCTGGTTTTTGGTTGAGTCTTGGGCTGGGTTCTAGAGATTTCCGAAATCTAAGGGTCCTAATCTAATCTAGGGTTAATCTAAGGGCCTAAAACACTCACCTAATCTATAAATAAGACCCCAACCCTACCTTAATTCATTCATAATTAGATCTTGTAACTAAACTATGGCAAAATGAAACTTGATCATGGCCTCCACAAATCAATGAAGAGAGTTGCAAGCTAATCAACCTCTAATCAACATCTCCTTCAACTAAAGCAACTAATTCCACTTCATAAGTTTGCTAATCTTGGGTTTGGTGAGTTTCTATCACTTTAACATCAATTGCTAAAGTAAGTAGATTAGGTGTAATGAGACTTATGGTCTTGAATGCGGATTAGTGAGTTTGAATCATTTGTAATGATATGCTACTCTATGTTTTCCTATGTTTATGCATATTTAATAAGTGGGTTTATGCATGTTTAACAAGTGAGTTATGCAAGTTCATATGCAAGTTATGTGTATGATGTTATGCAAGTTCATATGCAAGTTATGTGTATGATGTTATGTAAGTTATGTGTAGGTTGTTATGCAAGTTCATATGCAAGTTATGTATATGCTTAAATGCAAGTTTAACATGATATGCAAGTTATGCATGCTTATGCAAGTCATGTGAATGCTTATGCAAGAATGTGAATGCTTATGCAAGTTATGTGTATGCTTAAATGCATGTTTAACATGTTATGCAAGTTATGAGAATGCTTATATGCAAGTTCAACATGTTATGCAAGGTATGTGTATGATAATATGCAAGTTCATATGCAACATGTTATGCAAGTCATGTGTATGATATTATGCAAGTTTGGGTTAAATGTAGTTGGGTTAATATATGCTCATATATGCAAGTTGACATCCTCTTAACCCATGACAAAGTTATATGCTAAGATTTGGTTAAACCCATGATATTTGTGATGGATCTTCCCTTTATTATGTCATGAAATGAGAATGATTTACGTGGGGAACGATGGGGTAATAAATATGTTAATAAAAGTATGATTGGGTATGATTAAGCATACCATAAAAAATAAATTAACATAAGCGGGAATTTACCTATTGAGTTAGGTCTACCCCATGGGAATTTACCTATTGAGTTAGGTCTACCCATGTTATGAAAAACTTGATATTAATTAGGGATAATTAATATGGGGGTGATTAATTAGGTGTAATTAATCAACTAAGACACGAGGTTGGACCCTTTTTGTAGCATAAGACTGCCCGGAACCGACCGGCAAATCCAGCGGCTACAAATGATTGGCCCAATGTGAGAGGTCTTAGTTACAAACTAAATACGTGACAAGTGTAAAGACACAAGGTTAGACTCTGTTATGGTGTAAGGCTGCCCGGAACCAACCGGCATATCCAGCTGCCATAAAAGACAGTCTAATGTGAGAGGTCTTTACAAAGGTTACGATCTTAATTAACTAAGAAACACTTAACCATATTAGCATGTAGTGGGGCATGAGGGGTTAAGTGGGTGCCTTGGGTGGCATGTAGTAACTAGTGGGGGTGCCTTGGGTGGCATGAGGAAACTAGTGGATTGCCTTGGGTGGCAATAGAAAATACGATTAGAATACTTAACCAAAGTAGAACATGTAATTAAACATGGGTAACGGGTTAAGTAAGTGCTTTGGGTGGCATGTGGAAATCTAGTGGGTGCCTTAAGTGGCAATTGAAATATGATTAAATGACTTAACCAAACCTTAACATGTAGGTGGGCATGATTATAAAAAGGGGTTAAGTGGGATACACTAGATAAAATAACAAGCTTAGGTGGTAGCTTGTGGGGGCCCATTTCAACCAATATCCCAAATGTATCTTAGTGGGCTCGACTCTAATCGAGTGACGGGACACGCATATTGGGCTTGACTGTAAGAGGCCAAAACGGGTTAGCGGTGGCAACGCAAGTCCAACGGGTTTCATGTGCGTGTGTGGACCCGGGCTGGTAAGTAAGACGTTGTTGCATCGTGTAGGTATAAGCCGTGCACCGTTGATATTATTAGGTTGCCACTTTGGGGAATGATACACCCCATTGTGGGGCCAGCACGGGTATCTACGGTAGGGAGCCGATCGCTTGGGAGTAGTGGGTACACCTAGTAAAGATAGGGGCAGATGGCACCTATGTAGGGGTACACGAAACTACTGGTTAAAATTACTAAGTACACTTAGTGGGATCAACCTTTAAGTAGGAATCACCCTTGGGTGGGTAGAACTGGTGTGGTGCAGTGTAAGAATTACCCTTGGGTGGGTAGATCTGGGGTGGTGCAATCTAGTAATTATCCTTGGGAGGATAAATGCGTCTTTTCGGTTATCTTAGTTATCCTAAGTCTACCAAGCTGCTTAGTGTAGCCATTCATCCCCAGTCGTTACCGTATGTCAACTTATGTCTTCTCTGGTTACTTTAATGATTGTATTGTTAAAGTTATAGAGCTCACTCAGACTTATGTCTGACCCCGTTGTTTTTATCTTTTTTTCCCAACCCTCAGGTTTTCAGAGTGGGCCTAGCACTAGTGGGCTTTGATCACACTGCTTTATCTATCTTTTGGAGCTTGGACCGTGGATGTAAAGCTCAGTTTATCTTTTCTATTATGGCTATTAGGTTATGTAGTGGGATTATGTAATTTCGTTTTTATCAGGATGGATATTATGTACTTGACTCTTATTTATGGTTTTGGTGTAACCAAACATGTTTTACTTTCCGCTGAAATAAAATGATGTTTTAAATTCTCAAGTATTACTTATATCTGTCTTGTTGTAATTTTTCTGTTCTATATTCACTTAAAATACTCCACCGATGTTATGGCATTCCCTTAGTGAGTGACCGTAGCGGATGTGGGGTGTTACAGTATCATAAACAGGCATGACGAGATCTAGGTAATAAATTAGATCAACTAACAATGGCAGACCTGACATGATAAATAGGTATAAGCTTAGATCTAGTTCATAGTCATGTCAGAATAACTTAGATAAATTGGTTATAACAGATCTGATATGATTCAAACAATCACAGGCATAAATCCAAGTTATAGTCATGTCAAGATTTACTTTTTAAATATTTAGATCTAAAAGTAACATAAACTCACTGTGATTGGATCTAAATAAAATAGATGAAAGAATTGCAGATGTTGAATCACAGATCTCTAAACTCTAGTTGATTGACTTGATTACAAAAGAAGAAAAGACTCGATTTAATCTGGGCAGAGGCAGCATCTTGTTCTCCATTAGTTTTGGTGTAGAAAAACAAGAGAAATGAGGCCATATATATAGCCATCTGAAACCATAGAAATCTGCCCAAATCTATCGTAGGGGGGTCGACCCCTCGACACCCCCTTATGGAGTCGACCCAGGGGTCGACACCCCTGTACGGGATTTTTCCCGCTCCCCTAAATTCCATGATTTTGAACTGCTTTGGATTTTCTGGACCATATATATATATAAATATATATATATATATATATGCACACACACTCTTATGCGTATATAAACTTCAAACCTTCATAGCTCTTCATATGGTGTACGTTTTACGCAAACCAGGTGTCTATTTTGACCAAAAGTCAAAACGTTGCAATTCAAATAAAAATAAAATTCCTTCCATCCTAAGCTAAGAAGGTACACAACAATTCCTCTACCTATTGCTAAACGCAAACCTATTGAGAACGATATCATTCTTATCTCTTATGTTCCCCTATAAATAAATCATGCCATTTTGCTTCTCTCAACAGATTCATACCCAAAAGCTTAAATTAAACGGCCACGCTCCATTTACATCCCTTCACAATCGTTTAAAAATGGAAAGCCTTAGTGAGAATAAAATATGGTTGCATCCTTTTTTAATACCATGATTGTTTCTCTTATCGTCTTCTATGTCTTCGCAAATCGATCCACTTTACATATAAAAGAGAAAGAGGAAAATGGAAATTGAAACCACTGGAACTCGACAAAGAGGTGGAGACACTCGCGAATCACGTATCGTGATTCAAACACCAGAGGTTTTCCTGAAGACTCAACACCATAGTATCACGAATTAGGGAAGATGGGGAGTGCGCGATGGAGTTTACAGTGGGGATTTCGGTGAAACACGATTGGATGGGTTGAGGCACAACAATTTTAGAAGAGGCGATGACCAAAATATAGTGGCTTTTTAGGAAGAAAATTGGCGCTCCTAGCACAGACAGCTATTGGAAATTGGTGTATTAGACGTTAGTCAATGGCATAAATGGTAGGAGGGTTTGGAAGTGAAGATGTACGGAATGATTTTTGGGATGGTGTTGTATGAACGGGATGGGATTTCATTCTGTCTGATGAGTGAATTTGAACTAAAATGATGTGGAGTTCGACAGTAAGGTGGAAGTGGGAGTTATGACTGTGCTCATGTGACTAGAAAGTGTGAATGTGGGAATGTAAAGCTCAGGGGATGAAAAGCGATTATCAGGACAATGAAGCTGAATTTTGAACCATTCAGGGGAAATGTAGAAGGTGGGCTTAATAGTGATACTAATTGGACGGAGGTTGGAGTGATTATATCAAGAAATATCAATGAAGTTGGGGTCGGTTTTAGATGATAAAGAAGTAGAAAAGCAGTGGGTATGAGTGATGTAAAGGAGATAGTGATTTGCCAGCAAGGTATAAGTTATTTCGAGATTTAAATAATTTAGTTATTATATTAGTTCTGTTTAATTAATAGAAGTTTAATCAATAAATAATTAAATTGAGTTCTCACTTAGATTTGGTTAATTAGTAACTTTTGAACGTTTAAAAATAATTATTTATTGAAATACATCACCCAAATATTTTACCGGTACTATTAATCGAACCATGGAAAAATATCATCTCAATAAGAATATATTAGATCAAAAAATATTATTTTATTTGCTAAATAAAATATAATAATTATATGTTTATTGAATGAATTGATTAGGGATTGTTACGTTGGATTGCGAAATATACGAGATGGGATTGGTTAGAGATTTTTTTGAGTCAGCTAGGGATTTAGATAATTTAGGAAGCTGGATATTTGACAAATAATAAAAATCACGGTGAGTAAACTTACTCTCTGGTTTGTTTATAATTTTATTATAAATGAATTTTTATTTTAAATAGTTGTTATATGTTGTTTGTTGGTTGCTTGGATGCATTTAAATATTTTTGTGGCTATTATATATATATATATATATATATATATATTAGTTATTTAGGCTTGGTGGTTGTGGCTACTATATATATATATATATATATATACATTGGTGGTTGGATATTTCCCGCAGTACCATTAGCGGATGCCCACAGTATCATTATCGGATGACCCTATGCGCCTCTACAATATGATAGTGGCTGCCTTTTATACCGCGATATCATGCCTTGAAGCAGGATGGGTATTATTTATGTTAGTTAACATATGTGGATCAGGAGAATAGGTTGGAGGGATCCAACTGGATTACTCAAAATTTATTATTGTTTGTTTTCAAATATATATTATTATATATCATGTGTAGAAAATCCATGATTGATAATTGGGTGTTTTGGATGTTTAAACATCACAGGGCCTAAATGTTAATTTATAAAAATATTATGAAAAGGGATTTTGAGATTTATAAGGGAAAATCTATTTATCTAAAATTAAAATTTCAATTTCTAACGGGCTAAGAAATATTAACATGTTTTGAGTAATAAAAACAAGTAATGAATTTATAAATGACGTTTATAAATTAAACGAAATAATTTTCATTTGATAATGTGGGGAATTGAATTGAATTTATAAACGGTGTTTATAAATGAAGGGAAGTAAATTATCATTAGATAATATGAATATTTAAATTTAAATATGAATTTAAAATAAGAATTGGAAATCATTTTAAATAGAAAAAGATGAAATCTATTCCGATGTTCAGAATTTAAATTTAATTGGATAATTAAATTAGATTATGCCGAATTCATAAAATAAATTATGCCTAGAAGGTTATTGGAATTGTATTAATTAGAAACTAAGATTTGAAATTAAATATTAAAATAGATTTTATGTTATATTTAGATAAGTTATAATAATAAAATAGTCCAAGATAGAAATTTGGCTTCAAATGGACATTTGAAAGGGAAGCCTGCTTTAATTTATAAAAAGAAGAAGTTCATTTTTAAACTATGTGTAAAGGCCCGTAAATTCCCGCCCTTTGGATCGACCATAAACCACACAAGTCTGACCCAAAAGTTGGAAATCCACGAATACTTTAACTTTGGGAATACAACAACATCAGAACAACACAGCAGACTTTTATAAACATCACAATAATGTTACATCAGAGTACAGAATATCAGAGTACATCGAATAAAATTACAGTGGAAGATAAATTACAATATATTATCATACAATACGGTGCAGCGGAAAGAAAATAACTAAGGCAGCGGAAGACAACTATGCCCTGGACACAACTTTAGGCTTCAATCTAGAATCCTGCTCGAGATAAGAACATGTAGACAAACTACTCGACTGCCCGTGTGGAAAGAGGGCACCCAAGTTTGTAAAGGTGGAAACAAATAACGGGTCAGTCATGGGACTGGTGTGAGAATTCTTAACTAATTTCACTAATAACAATAAGACAAATCCAAGGACCACGCCGCTAACGCGGAACGGGTTTACTCCAATGGATTGTCGTGCATAAATTAAAGTAAATCGTTAAACAACGCAATGCTTTTTGGAAAAATGAAACCATCATAAGACTCAAGTCCCATCACACAATGCAACGCAAACCGGAGGATAGAGTTTTAAATTATAATGCTAAAAAATGCTTGATACGTTAAAAAATGAATTTGATATTATTATTAGTGTATATATGTTTCAACAATATTTCAAAGCAAATGTATCAATCCTAGGAAGCATAACTACCATATACTATGCCTCCATACTAGTAATACAATCAAAACTGAATGAGGTCGTATTGGAAATCGGGTTTCCATCATGAGTCAAGGCTAGGGAGGAGCTCTTTACCGATTCGAGACACACTAGCTAATGTCTCAGGATCCCCCGCAGTGAACCCCTGGATAGCTGCAGGGCTGGTCCACACATACAGCTTCGTGGATTAGTTATTCCTGAACACACATTTCCCGATCCTATAGGACCTATCTTCCGAGGCGCCTCATTCCATCATCCACATAAGTAAATATCAGCCAGTTTAAGCACTGACACTACTTCTAGCTAGAAAGAAACGTGCTTCTCTCCCTGTGTTCCCTTCTTCCATTAAAGACTCAACCGGGTTGTGAGGTTCGCGAAGTAACGTTATAACCACAAGGCGTGCTTTTCAACAAAGCCTTGATCATTTTCATCTTAGCATGCCACGTTGACAATTCACACCGTGCGATTGATAACTATTAATACACAACCTCTAAGGATGTTAAGCAAGAGAATAAATTCTCTGCCACCAACGGTCGTATATTAATAGAAATCAATTTACATAGAACAAAATTCAACATCAGACACACATCCATTTATAAACTTATGCTCTGGGTCTGAGCGAAAGCCAAATCCGTACAAATCAACACTACGTCCGGACGGCCTCCACTGTAGCCCCTTCAAGGTAGCTACTCCAATCACGGGCATCAGCAGTCGTCGTCCATTCGATATGAAGATCGTCGGTCTTCTAACGTTGTCTTCAAAACTTGAATTTTAAACATCGCTTAAATTATTTGGAATAAGATAGACTCGAACAATCCAAATAATTCTCGTATATATATTAGTTGGAAATCATTTCATATCGTTATTAGTAATTTATAACAATTTATCTATATTTTTATATTATATAAATAATTAAATTCCATTTCATTAACGTAATTATATAACAAGTAGTGAATGTTTTGTTTCACAACTTATCGAAATGTTTATAATGTGTAATGAAATGTATTTTATTTCATTACATTTTGCTAACGAAAAATATTCCTATTTGTATATACACTATTAACGTACAATGTACACACCATTTATTTTCATACACATACGCGTCTTGTATACAACAATGTACATTTTCTTGTTTCACCTTTCGAAATACACAAAATGTATATTTTGTTTATCATACCAATTCCAACAAAAATGAGCATTTTTGTGTTTCATTTCAATTTCAACAAACGAATATTTTTGTTCATTCACCTTTACTTCTACAAGAATGAGTATTTCTGTTTGTTTATTTCAATGTAACAAAATTGATAATTTTATTATCTTTTCAATGCAAAACAAAAATAATAATTTTATATTACAAATAAAATGATAATTTTGTGTGTTGATCTATTTACGTGAAAATATAATTTTCATATCTTTAATATTTTTAACGAAAACCTAATTCATTAAGATATAAATTTCATATCCTTATTTTTATTTTTATGAAAATACAATTACATAAAAATGTAATTTTATATCCTTACTCTTTTTAATTAAATCCAATTACATAAAAATGTAATTTTTTTCACTTTTAATCTACATGCATGAAAAATGTAATTATTCCCTTTTAATCAAATTTACATTAAAAATGTAACTTTTACCTTTAATCTTAATTTCATAAAAATGTAAATTTCTTACCTTTGGTTTTAATTACATAAAGATGTAATTTTCTTCCTTTCTCTTCATCTTAATTACATAAAAATATAGATTTCTTCTTTTAATCTAATTACATAGAAATGTAATTTTCTCTTCTTTAAACATGACGGTGAAAATAATGTAACTTTCTAATTTAACTCATGATGGTGTAAATAATGTCCATTTTCTATTTAACCATTTATATTTTAATATGGGCCAGACCTCTCACATTAGGCCTGCAACTTGTGAATGCTGGATGGGCCGGTCGGTTCCGGGCAGACTTATCCCACAAGTTGGGCTTAACGTCGTGTCTTTGTCCAATTTGTATTTGCGCACTTGGACCTCTCACATTAGGCCCAACATTTGTGGCTACTGGATATGCTGGTCGGGTCCGGGCAGACTTCCACCACAAATGTGACCTAACCTCGTGTCCAAGTACAATTTTAATCAATCATTATAATTGTTCTACTAAAAATATTATTTTACATGGCACTTCTTAACAAAATTGACGTTTTTAATTCACGTGCCATTCTTAAATAAAAGTGATGAATTCTAATGTCATGTAAAGAGGATATTTTATATGGAAACATATTTTCTATGAATTCTAATGACCTTTTTTTCATCTAATGACCTTCTAGTTTTAATGACTTTATAATTTAACGACATTTTAATCTAGTGATATTCTAGTTTTAATGACATTCAAATTTCAATGATATTTTCAATAAAGGACATTATAATATTTAAGCATGAAGGGCAAATTTATCTTAACATAAATGCCAATTCCAATCTTCACATAAATGACAAATTAAATTCTGCATAACTGACAAATTAATTTTTACATAAATGACAAATTCAATTTTTACATAAATAACAAATTCAATTTTTACATAAATGACAAATTTGACTTTTCTATTTAATCTAATTTACATATAAAAATGTAAACTTTCCTTTTTAATCTAATCTCCATATAAAAATGTAAACTTTCTCGTCAATCTAATTTCTTAATTAGATTAAAATGTAATTTTAGTTTCAATGACAAAATCTATTTTTTTTCCTCTTTTTTTTCTTTTTTTTTCTTTTTTTTTCACATTTGGCAAAATGAATACTTTTTATTTCATATCTAATTACATTGAAAAATGTAACTTTTCTTTTTCTTGTTTACATTAAGAAAATGTAAACTTTTCTTATTCTCTATTTATTTATACTACATGTAAATAAATGTAACCTTATCATTTCCTACGTAAGAAAGTGTACAAAAATGTCCTCACTAAGTTATTCTTTTTATTTACTTAAGAAGGCGTAAATAAAGGTCGTCGCCATAAATATGCTCATTTTATTTACATCGGAAATGGAAATAAAGTATCTTCGCTAAATTATTCATTTTATTTACACATGGAATGTAAATAAAGTTTCATCAAGTTTTGTTCTTTTCGTTTCCATATCTTATTTACTTAATAAATGTAAATAAATGCAACCTCATATTTGGTTCTTTTTATTTTAAATAATCATTTCTAGTAACACATCATTTTACCAAAAATGACACTTTAATCTAACATAACATTTATAATAAAAATGATATTTTAATATTCTAACTAAAAATACATCTTTATATTCAAATATTTCATTACTAACACAAGTGATATTTTTATCCTAATGTAACTTGATTCTAACAAAAGTGATACGCTAATTTACATAACATGAATCTAACATGAGTGACATGTAAATTTTCATAACATGAATCTAACGTAAGTGACATGTAAATTATCATAAGATGAATTCTAACATAAGTGACATGTAAAACTTCATAACATGAATTCTAACATAAGTGACAAATTTGTATGTCAATTCTAATTTTAGCAAAAGTAACAAATTTGTATGCTAATACTAATTTTAACACAAGTGGCAAATTCTAGTATGTTAACATTAAAAATAACAAAGCCTATATTTCAAATGTAAATAAAAAGAACATTTTTTTTCTTAATGTTATTTTACTCTAATGTATAACATTTATGCAAAAATGATTTTATTTCTAATGCGATATTCCATAACAGGAATGTATTTGATCTCTAATACAATATTTCATAATAATAATGAATTTTATTTCTAATACAATATTTCATAACAATAATGTATTTTATCTTGACCATAATCCAATTCAACCAAATTGACATCTTTATTTTTGTTAATTTTAATGCAACAAAAATATTTCATCCAATCAACCAATCAGTATCAAACAAGCAAATTACGTATATGTAAGAATTTTTCAAACCATGATGAAAATTAATTGATTATAAAAATATAGAAAAAAGAAATCTCACCAAATTTCATCGAATTATTGATTAGTAAAGGAAACACCGGCCGTATTAGTGCTCCTCCTTGGATCGTTCGAAATGAACCCAAAACGCACGCTCAAGTCACCCCCATCGCATGCTCCAAGACCACCGAGTCCACCATCCAACCCCGCCACTTCGAAGCCTTACTCTTGATTATTTGTCTTGATTTCATATTTTAATTTGTGGTAGACTAAGAGGATTTTTTTTGTATATTTTCAGCCATTGAAAATGTAAAGGGCGGCGACTACGTATTCTAGAATAGGGTTTTGTGTTTTGACCATAAACTTATCCTAACTAGTAGATATATAAATAAAAAGCCTTTAAGTTTCTTTCCCTAAAGAAGTAATTAATTGAATACATAAATTACACAAAATGGAGAAAGAAACCTTTTATATTTTATCTCTAATTTGCATTGATTGATCCATAAAGGCTATTAATCAAAATTATTCATGGCATAAATTGATACTGTATTAACATGTAAGTAAGTGTAATAAGAAGGCATATCACATAAGTAAACAAAATAAATAAAGGACAACATGTATATTAATTTAATTGAAATCTTGAATGAAACTTAATTTATGGTATTATAAAGGTGCATCAAATACATCCATTTGTGTGAATATATAAACAGTGCTGAGATATGGAAATTCTTTTTTTTATTAGTTCTTCCTTTCACAAGCTAAACATAAATTTCAAATAATTCATTTGTTAGAGATAAATAAATTTTATTAATAATGCAATTAGGTAAAACAAAGTATTGTCTTGGGCATGTAGCTAAGGGATTGTAGGAATGCAGGAATTATATCATTCGTATTAACCATAGGATTCAGGAAATAAAATTTTCTCTTTGAGTTTTGTATGTGCATTAAAATTTGCGTCTATGTAAGATTCGTTAAGTTGCAATCATTTATTTCTCTACAATATCATGCATAGCCATTGAGAATCAAAGTTCAAATTTTAAAAATCCATGACATAAAACAAAATTTTTAGTCCCTATTATCTAAATTAAATCATTTTAAATATCCTAAACCCATAAAAATTTCTAAAATAAAAATTTTAAATTGGCCCCAAATTCCGGGTAGTTACAATCTCCCCCACTTAAGAACTTTTTGTCCTCGAAAAGGAACGAAGCTAAAAGTGTTTTATTATCCTACTCAATTTTCCACTCTTTATTATTCATTCATTGGTTTAAATAATTTTATAGTTGAACTAGTAATTACACTACACAATCATCAATCAATTGGTTGATTAACTTTTTAAATATTTATAACTTTTATATATTCAAAATTCATCTTTTCTAAAACATATAATTACAAATACGTTAATTATGAACTGGGCACTCTCAACTCATTCTAGGGCATTACTAACCCCATCTCTAATGAGTTTTCTCATTCTAGGATGCTACTGATCCTATCTCTAATGAGTATTCTTATTGGATATCACTAATCCAATCTCTGATGGGTCTTTTGTTCGGTTCTAATGAGTTGTACCCCAAAGACTTGAGCTAACCAGAGCTCTGATACCAACTGTAAAGGCTCGTAAATTCCCGCCCTTTGGGTTGACCATAAACCAGACAAGTCTGACCCAAAGGTTGGAAATCCACGAACACTTTAAATTTGGGAATACAACAACATCAGAACAACACAACAGACTTTTATAAACATCATAATAATGTTACATCAGAGTACAGAATATCAGAGTACATCGAATAAAATTACAGTGGAAGATAAATTATAATATATTATCATACAATACAGTGCATCGGAAAGAAAATACCTAAGGGAGCGGAAGACAACTATGCTCTGGACACAACTTTAGGCTTCAATCTAGAATCCTGCTCGAGATAAGAACCTGTAGACAAACTACTCGACTGCCCGTGTGGAAAGAGGGCACCCGAGTTTGTAAAGGTGGAAACAAACAACGGGTCAGTCATGGGACTGGTGTGAGAATTCTTAACTAATTTCACTAATAACAATAAGAAAAATCCAAGGACCATGCCACTAACGTGGAACGGGTTTACTCCAATGGATTGTCGTGCATAAATTAGAGTAAATCGTTAAACAACACAATACTTTTTGGAAAAATGAAACCATCATAAGACTCAAGTACCATCACACAATGCAACGCAAATCAAGGATAGAGTTTTACCTTATAATGGTCAAAAATGTTTGATACATTAAAAAACGAATTTGATATTATTATTAGTGTATATTTGTTTCAAAAACATTTCAAAATAAATGTATCAATCCTAGGAAGCATAGCCACCATATACTATGCCTCCATAATAGTAATACAATCAAAACTGAATGAGGTCGTGTTGGAAATTGGGTTTCCATCATGAGTCAAGGCTAGGGAGGAGCTCCTTACCGATTCGAGACACTCTAGCTAATGTCTCAGGATCCCCCGCAGTGAACCCCTGGATAGCTGAAGGGCCGGTCCACACATACAGCTTCGTGGATTAGTTATTCCTGAACACACATTTCCCGATCTTATAGGACCTATCATCCGAGGCGCCTCATTCCATCATCCACATAAGTAAATATCTGCCAGTTTAAGCACTGACACTACTTCTAGCTAGAAAGAAACATGCTGCTCTCCCTGCGTTCCCTTCTCCCGTTTTAGACTCAACCAGTTTGTGAGGTTCGCAAATCAACGTTATAACCACAAGGCCTGCTTTTCAACAAAGCCTTGATCATCTTCATCTTAGCGTGCCACGCTGACAATTCACGCCATGCGATTGATAACTATTAATACACAACCTCTAAGGGTGTTAAGCAAGAGAATAAATTTTCCGCCACCAACGGTCGTGTATTAATAGAAATCAATTTACATAGAACAAAATTCAACGTCAGACACACATCCATTTATAAACTTATGCTTTGGGTCTGAGAAAAGCCAAATCCGTACAAATAACCACTACGTTCGAACGGCCTCCACTGTAGCCCCTTCAAGGTAGCTACTCCAGCGTCCATTCGATATGAAGATCGTCGGTCTTCTATCGTTGTCTTCAAAACTTGAATTTTAAACGTCGCTTAAATTATTTGGAATGAGATAGACTCGGACTTTCCAAATAATTCTGGTATATATAAGTTGGAAATCATTTCATATCGTTATTAGTAATTTATAACGATTTATCATTATTTTTATATTATATAAATAATTAAATTCCATTTCATTAACGTAATTATATAACAAGTAGTGAATGTTTTGTTTCACAACCTATCGAAATGTTTATAATGTGCAATGAAATGTATTTTATTTCATTACATTTTGATAATGAAAAATATTCCTATTCGTATATACAATATTAACGTACAATGTACACACCACTTATTTTCATACACATACGCATCTTATATACAACAATGTACATTTTCTTGTTTCACCTTTCGAATTACACAAAATGTATATTTTGTTTATCATACCAATTCCAACAAAAATGAGCATTTTTGTGTTTCATTTCAATTTCAACAAACGAATATTTTTGTTCATTCACCTTTACTTCTACAAGAATGAGTATTTTTGTTTGTTTATTTCAATGTAACAAAATTGATAATTTTATTATCTTTTCAGTGCAAAACAAAAATAATAATTTTATATTACAAACAAAACGATAATTTTGTGTGTTAATCTATTTACGTGAAAATATAATTTTCATATTTTTAATCTTTTTAATGAAAACCTAATTCATTAAGATATAAATTTCATATCCTTATTTTTATTTTTATGAAAATCCAATTACATAAAAATGTAATTTTATATCCTTAATCTTTTTAATTAAATCCAATTACATAAAAATGTAATTTTTTTCACTTTTAATCTACATGCATGAAAAATGTAATTATTCCCTTTTAATCTAAATTACAATAAAAATGTAACTTTTACCTTTAATCTTAATTTCATAAAAATGTAAATTTCTTACCTTTGGTTTTGATTACATAAAGATGTAATTTTCTTCCTTTCTCTTCATCTTAATTACATAAAAATATTGATTTCTTCATTTAATCTAATTACATAGATATATAATTTTCTCTTCTTTAAACATGATGGTGAAAATAATGTAACTTTCTACTTTAACTCATGACGGTGTAAATAATGTCCATTTTCTATTTAACCATTTATATTTTAATATGGGCCAGACCTCTCACATTAGGCCTGCAACTTGTGAATGCTTGATGGGCTGGTCAGTTCCGGGCAGACTTTGGGCTTAACCTCGTGTCTTGGTCCAATTTGTATTTGCGCACTTGGACCTCTCACAGTAGGCCCAACAATTGTGGCTACTGGATATGCCGGTCGGGTCCGGGCAGACTTCCACCACAAATGTGACCTAACCTCGTGTCCAAGTACAATTTTAATTAATCATTAATTGTTCTACTAAAAATATTATTTTGCATGGCACTTCTTAACAAAATTGACGTTTTTAATTCACGTGCCATTCTTAAATAAAAGTGATGAATTCTAATGTCATATAAAGAGGATATTTTATATGGAAACATATTTTCTATGAATTCTAATGACCTTTTTTTTCATCTAATGACTTTCTAGTTTTAATGACTTTATAATTTAACGACATTTTAATCTAGTGATATTCAAGTTTCAATGACATTCAAATTCTAATGATATTTTCAACAAATGACATTATAATATTTAAGCATGAAGGGCAAATTTATCTTAACATAAATGCCAATTTCAATCTTCACATAAATGACAAATTAAATTCCGCATAACTGACAAATTAATTTTTACATAAATGACAAATTCAATTTTTACATAAATAACAAATTCAATTTTTACATAAATGACAAATTTGACTTTTCTATTTAATCTAATTTACATATAAAAACGTAAACTTTCCTTTTTAATCTAATCTCCATAAAAAAATGTAAACTTTCTCATCAATCTAATTTCTTAATTACATTAAAATGTAATTTTAGTTTCAATGACAAAATCTATTTTTTTTCTCTTTTTTTTCTTTTTTTTTCTTTCACATTTGGCAAAATGAATACTTTTTATTTCATATCTAATTACATTGAAAAATGTAACTTTTCTTTTTCTTGTTTACATTAAGAAAATGTAAACTTTTCTTATTCTCTATTTATTTATACTACATGTAAATAAATGTAACCTTATCTTTTCCTACATAAGAAAGTGTACAAAAATGTCCTCGCTAAGTTATTCTTCTTATTTACTTAGGAAGGTGTAAATAAAGGTCGTCGCCATAAATATTTTCATTTTATTTACATAAGAAATGGAAATAAAGTATCTTCGCTAAATTATTCATTTTATTTACACATGGAATGTAAATAAAGTTTCATCAAGTTTTGTTCTTTTCATTTCCATATCTTATTTACTTAATAAATGTAAATAAATGCAACCTCATATTTGGTTCTTTTTTTTTAAATAATCATTTCTAGTAAAACATCATTTTACCAAAAACGACACTTTAATCTAACCTAACATTTATAATAAAAATGATATTTTAATATTCTAACTATAGATACGTCTTTATATTCTAATATTTCATTACTAACACAAGTGATATTTTTATCCTAATGTAACTTGATTCTAACAAAAGTGATACGCTAATTTACATAACATGAATCTAACATGAGGGACATGTAAATTTTCATAACATGAATCTAACGTAAGTGACATGTAAATTCTCATAACATGAATTCTAACATAAGTGACATGTAAATTTTCATAACATGAATTCTAACATAAGTGACAAATTTGTATGTCAATTCTAATGTTAGCAAAAGTAACAAATTTGTATGTTAATACTAATTTTAACACAAGTGGCAAATTCTAATATGTTAACATTAAAAATAACAAAGCCTATATTTCAAACGTAAATAAAAAGAACATTTTTTTCTTAATGTTATTTTACTCTAATGTATATCATTTATGCAAAAATGTATTTTATTTCTAATGCGATATACTATAACAGGAATGTATTTGATCTCTAATACAATATTTCATAATAATAATGAATTTTATTTCTAACACAATATTTCATAACAAGAATGTATTTTATCTTGACCATAATCCAATACAACCAAATTGACATCTTTATTTTTGTCAATTTTAATGCAACAATAATATTTCATCCAATCAACCAATCAGTATCAAACAAGCAAATTACGTATATATAAGAATTTTTAAAATCATGATGATAATTAATTGATTATAAAAATATAAAAAAAAGAAATCTCACCAAATTTCATCGAATTATTGATTAGTAAAGGGAACACCGGCCGTCTTCATCCTCCTCCTCGGATCGTTCGAAATGAACCCAAAACGCACGCTCAAGTCACCCCCGTCGCACGCTCCAAGACCACCGAGTCCACCATCCAACCCCGCCACTTCAAAGCCTTACTCTTGATTATTTGTCTTGATTACATATTTTAATTTGTGGTAGACTAGGAGGAATTTTTTTTTTTTGTATATTTTCAGCCATTGAAAATGTAAAGGGCGGCGGCTACGTATTCTAGAATAGGGTTTTGTGTTTTGACCGTAAACTTATCCTAACTAGTATATATGTAACACCCCATGATTCTGTAACGCTAAGATTCACAAATCAAGGTAGAATTAAATATTAAGCTCAAAATTAAGGGAAACAGGCTGCGCCATTGCGTTCGTCTCAGAATTCTACATGAAAACGAGTCTGAGTTTGCGTAAATCGGAGTCCGTATGAGGAAGATATGGCCTCCGGAAGATTTAGCGAAGTTCAAATTTCAAAACAGGTCAGAAATGCGAATTCGAAATTCAAAACAGACCGAGATTTGGCTGGGCGGGAAAATTCCCACCTAAGGCTCCCAGGTCGAATGGGTAGTCGACCTGGGCACCCAGGTCGATAGGGTAGTCGACCTGGGGGTCGACCCCTACTTGCTTATTCCTGTTTTCTGCACCTGGTTCGTTCTTCTGTATTCGGACGCCCTTCTGACCAGATTCGTTGACTTCTACACTATATAAATAGCCCTGGTCTTCTTCTTTATTCACAATTCTTCTCTACCCTTATGCTACAAAGTTTCTTAGTGAATATGGCTTCTTCTCCTCCTCTTAAAAGAATAGAAAATAGAATAATATATATAAAATAAATCAAGACGAGGAGGTGCTGCTCAAAGACTTTCAAAGAAGAGATTCAAGCTAGAATTCAAGTGAAGATTCGAATGACTGCAACGACTGTTTTTCTACGAATCACAGCAACGCCATCTTTTTGTTCTAATCTAATCTCTGTAAGTCAGTTATTTCTAGATTTGAACGTTTTTCTCTGTTCGTGACATGAAATTAAAGGAATAAAAGAATATGCCAAATCTCTCTCTCTCTCTATTCAAATCAGTGCCTATACTCTTGAACCTAATGAAAGAACTGTTATGATTCGAGGACAAATAAGACCATGACTATGAAACTATGGACCTTAAAACCATATGCCTATGACTATGAACATTTGCCTATGACTATGAACATTGCCTATGACTATGGACATTGCCTATGACTATGAACATTGCCTATGACTGTGACTATGAGGATTATTTCCTTGACTAAGCCTATGCCTTTGATTAGGAAATATAAACTATTTCCTATGACATAACAAGGACATCTGTGATTAAACACCTGTGATTCCTGACTATGAAAGTGTTGCTTAAGTTTTGTGACTATAAAATTGGGTCTAAACCCAATCATCTATTCTGTCTATTCTTGGTTATCTTTGGTTTTAGACCTTGGGAATTTACCTATTAAGTTAGGTCTACCCATGTTCTAGAACCTGTGTCTCTATTCTGTCTATTCTTGGTTTTCTTTGGTTTTAGACCTTAGGAATTTACCTATTAAGTTAGGTCTACCCATGTTCTTGAACCGACGTCGTTATTCAACCCTTTTTATGCCAGTTAGTATGTCTATCTTTTGCATAGTATCTTTGGTTCATTCCCTATTTTCTACAAACTTAGCCTTATTTATAATTTAGACTGAATCACGATTATACGAACGGTGGGAATGCGGTTTGGGCAAAAATAGGAAATTTACTAAAAACGTAGTTTAATTTGGAAATTGGCATAAATTGGGAACATTTATTATGGCATGTTCATAGAAATGCAAATTGGATAAATTTGACATGAATTATAAGATGTGTAATTTGAATCTAGTATTGACTTGTAAATCTAGCATTTACATGAGTTATGAACTAGAATAATAAGTCTAGCTTGACGTGAACTGTAATTAGAATGTTAAATCAGGATTGGATTAGCTAACTTGGCGTAATAAGTATACTGGTATAAATTTGAGATTGGCCATAATTGGGAATAACCGTCAGGTTTAGCAAAAATCATGGTTAGTGACACTTAATTGGTATAGTTTACATACCAAAAGGCATAAATATGATATAGAGGGGAAAATGGGCCGTAAGAATAAATGTTGACAATTTACATTAAAAGAGTAATTAGGAAGTAAGTAAATTAGAAATAATTTACTTATAGAATTTGGCCTGAGTGAGAAAATATAAATTTAGGCAAATTAAAGGTTTATTAACGACATCTCTTTTAATGACACACCAGAAAGTTCTAGGGTGACAAAGAGGATAGTGTCTAGGCTTGGGCTTGGAAAATACAAGTTTCCTGCTCTCCCTGGCTATCCCTAACTGATCCGACGAACGGGATGGTTACTTTCAAAACTTGATTTGGAAATAAATTGAAACCCCTTGAACTTAGAAAACACGAATATGCCTAACCCGAGGTTAGACTGAGTTGCGATGTAAACCTGCCCGGAACCAACCGGCACATCCAGTATTCGCAACAATATCTGTCTAATGTGAGTGGTAGCGGCTTTAATTTATTTAAAGCTAGAACAAGAAAGGTAGGGTTAAGACACTTAACCAGCTCAACATGATAACTAGACTGATGGGTGGGGTTAGGTTCAGACTGACAGTTAAAACAGTTAAGCTAGAATGGGAGGGTTAAGTCCATAGGAACACTTAACCAACTTAACACAGTTAAGCTAGAATGGGTGGGCTAAGTCCATAGAGACACTTAACCAAACTCAAGGTAGCAAAACGAGACTTGTAGGGGTTAAGTAAAGTTAATACACTTAGCCAAATTAACATGTTAACTAGACTAGAGGCTGGGGTTAAGAAAAATTTAATACACTTAGCCAATTTGATATGTTAGCTGGGCTAGACCGTAGGGTTAAGTAAACTTGAACACTTAACTATCAGGTTGTGATAAAGGAATGGGGTTAAGTCCAAAACATGAAGGGATAATATTTAACCATAATAATAACATGTTAGTTAAAACAGACGGGCAAGGTTAAGTTAAAAAGGAACACTTAACCAGCACAGGGTGAATGGGTAGGGTTAAGTAATAAATACTTAACCAGTATAACTTGGTTTGTGGTAGGGTTAAGTCAACATGAGTTGCTGATAACACTTAACCAGTTTAACAGGGTAAATGAGGAGGGTTAAGTTAGCATGGATTGACTATGACACTTAACCAATCCAAATTGACGGGGAAGAGAACTAAGTAAACCTTAGTTAAGAAAACAACGATTCTGGAAACTAAGTAAATCTTCGTTAGTAAAACTAAGTAGTAATTCTTAGTATAACACGGGTAGGAGCGAATGTCCGTCCGAGTAAAAAGGAGGCTCCAACGAATTGGGTTACGAAGCCCGAGGCTTCGAGGGGACGTGAGGGTACTCTTGGTATCCCTCTGTGAGGCTACAGATGATCCTCCTGGGCTCATAGAGGTTAAGGTCTGCGTAGAAGAACCAGGGGTATGCCTTGGTTGCAATATATGGCAACCTAAAGACTAGGATGGACCGGCGTGATTCGGCGAGAAAACGGTAGCCTTGTGATAGCGACTCGTCGTCTACCATCCATCTTCAGTCAATCGAGATACGTGAAGCGGAAAGGCGAAGAACTCCAAAAGACCATATACTTGCTATCTAGTTATGGGTGAGGATGGCCATAGGATAGTAGGGGCACCGGGGCTGGCGTATAGTTCTCATTTTTCAAGGTGTGCCTTTCATTAGTTGAGGGAGGGGTCAAGTGGGACCATAGCCACTAGAATAAAAACAGACCTTAGTATCTGCATCGGCAGATATCTGAAAGCTCCCAACCGAGTTATGTATTCCTTGATTTGCCCTGACACAGGACTCGAACCGCACATTACAGGACATGTGCATCTAGACAAGCAATAGCGATTCGCGATACATGCGTGGGGAAGTATAGGAACTTATACCACTCCAGGTAGTGTGTCCTAGACTTGGGGGCATCGTTTGGACTAGGGGGCATAAACCCTGAATCCAAGAAGCGTTCAGCAGATAGCGTAAACTCTAGTTGAAACTAGAAAGCACTTAATAGAAAACCCTAGATTAGATCCAGGTGACAAATAATAAATGTATGCCTGAAGGCAATGGAAGCTACAGGGATTGCGATCACATTATCGTTACTAGTTGGGACACTAGTTAGGCGGTGCAGAGATATAGAAACCGGTATAACAAGGAAATAACGAAGCGGCGAAAGTATTAGAGCATATCCAGTTTATCTTAGCTTAGCATATCTTGTGATTATCTTATCTATTCTTGGTGACTCTATCGTCATGGTGTAATCTTGTATTCAGTTAATTCATGTCGTTTTGTTTTTCCATGTTCACATGCTAGAAGTTACTGAACTTACTCAGGCTTTATGTCTGACTCTGTTTTTCTTTCGTCTTCTTTCCTTCCGTTTCCCCCCCAGGTAGTAGAGGAGGGAGTAGTATAGCTCAGGTTAAGTTGGACTGTCACTCTTTCCCAGCTTGAAGATTTGTCGAAGTTTTGCTTGGATTCTCTTTTCAGATGCTATGGCTGGTTCTTGCTACATTGGGGGGGATATAAATGTATTTTTATGCTTCTTTATTTTGTAAGACAGATGATACTCTGATATTGTAAAGAAATCTTTGTACAAACTATTTAATCAATAAAGCAAAGTTTTATTTTGCGCTGTTTAATCTCTGTCTATCCTGTAATTTATCTGCATCTTTTACCCTAAATGCTCCACAGAACTTAGTGCATTCCCTTTGTGAGTGACACTAACGGACGTGGGGTGTTACACGTGGTATCAGAGCTGAAGGTTACCAGATCATATAAAGGATTTGAAAAATTATTTTCAAAACGGTTTTAAAAGAAGCATTTTCAAAAGAAAAGTTTTGTTTTAAAGGCATATTCCCCAAATCCATACGCATTATCTTCTCTTCCTCTATTTGAATTCTTCTTTCTGTTGTCCTTGGGGCTCCTGGCTTTCTGGGAGGTAACCTCATCGAAGGGCAAAGTAGTGCCCGGCTTCCATCCATAGTCATAGTTGTTTCATCTACGGGCAGTTTTCTTTCAAGCTTATAGGGTTTTCCGGACGATGGAGGCAGTTTTTGAGAGATTTGTCAACATGACTACACACGGAAGGGGATGAGGAGTTTGGCTAAGGAGCACAACCCTGAGATAAGTAATTCATGGATGTAGATTTAGCTCACGAAGGAGGAAGAAATTATAAAACCTAAGACAAGGGGAAGTATCTTTACTAGGGTATAATAGGGCAAGAACGAGGAACAAGATTTTCAGAAGGGCAAGTACATACATTCACCGCCAAGCGTACCTAGGAGAAAGGTAGTAAAGTTCTGTTGGAAGAGTCTAGTTTTCTGTTCGTACTATTTCCTTAGGTTTTAGCGCTTCGCATTTGTTCATATCCACTTCCATAGTTGAGTCTCTGCACCATAGTACTTGTATAGTAAAAAGATCCCACTAGAATCTCAAATCCAATTGGTGGTCCGACCAGTTTATTTTTGGTTAGTAGGGATTTGAGAATAGCTATCGAATTTGCTTATATCATCTCACGTAAATCGTCTAAATTCGGAGGAGATATTCCTTGGGTGCTTGTCTGATATTGGTTTAGGCCTTTGGGGCTTGTACTTGAGGAATGCCGAGTTCAACTAGGATGGTTTGCGTGAGAGATGAATAGATGTGACAGACACTTTAAAAAGCACGTAGTAACCTTTCGACCCTTATAGTTATGGCATGGCGGATAAGAGGGAGACCTCTAATCATCTTAGTACATATACTTGGTGCCATAATTGACATCTGTTTATTTTGGAAATGGAGACCAGAAACTTCACAATCGTGAAGTTAAATTAGTTAAGATACAGTGGAGTAAAGCTCAAGAAGGCTAGATACTAGCATCATACCCTTTTCCTTAAGGGTGCATCCTTGATTTCTTTGTTTAGGAGCTTTGCGCATAATTGTTTCTCTCTTTCCAAAGTATATCCTCTAGGTCGTATCTTCGATCCTTAGGTAGAAGCCAATGGATGTAAACATGTATTTGAAACATGTTATGGTTGATGGTTGCAAGTGGTTGCTAATGGTTGCTCGTGAATGCATACATATTAGGCACTAGATCAAGTTCAGACGCTTTCGTATTGCATTTACAGATATGAAATTGTTTGTAAGTTGAACTTGATATGTTATCATATGGATGAATGGCTATGCACGCATGTAGTATTTACATAACTAGGGATGCTTGCATACATGATTGGATGCATGGCACCGACATGATTTGCATTAAGGAGGTCAACTGAATCAGTAGACCGCCTGATTTTGCATTAGATAAAGACATATACACACACTATTCATATAAACATGAAAGCATTAGAAATCTTTTAAGGACAATGAATGCCTATGGTTGAATGGTTGAGTAGATGGGTGATTGGATGGTAGGACACATTCTTCCTAGCTTGAAGATTTCGGGGACGAAATCCTTTTAAGTGGAGGAGAATGTAACACCCTGTGATTCTGTAACGCTAAGATTCACAAATCAAGGCAGAATTAAATATTAAGTTCAAAATCAAGGGAAACGGGCTCCGCCATTGCATTCGTCTCGGAATTCTGCATGAAAACGAGTCCGAGTTTGCGTAAATCGGAGTCCGTATGAGGAAGATATGGCCTCCAGAAGATTCAACAAAGTTCAAATTTCAAAACAGGTCAGAAAGGAGAATTTGAAATTCAAAACAGACCCAGACTTGGATGGGCGGGAAAATTCCCGCCTAAGGCACCCAGGTCGACTGGGTAGTCGACCTGGGCACCCAGGTCGACCGGGTAGTCGACCTGGGTCACCCAGGTCGACCGGGTAGTCGACCTGGGGGTCAACCCCCCTGCTTTTTCCTGTTTTCTGCACCTGGTTCGTTCTTTTGTACTCGGACGCCCTTCTGACTAGATTCATTGACTTCTACACTATATAAACAGCCTGGTCTTCTTCTTTATTCACAATTCTTCTTTACCCTTATGCTGCAAAGATTCTTAGTGAATATGGCTTCTTCTCCTCCTCTTAAAAGAATAATAAATAGAATAATATATATATATAATAAATCAAGACGAGGAGGTGCTGCTTAAAGACTTTCAAAGAAGAGATTCAAGTTAGAATTCAAGTGAAGATTCGAATGACTGCAACGACCGTTTTTCTATGAAACATAGCAACGCCATCTTTCTGTTCAAATCCAATCTCTGTAAGTTAGTTATTTCTAGATTTGAACGTTTTTCTCTGTTCGTGACATGAAATTAAAGGAATAAAAGAATATGCCAAATCTCTCTCTCTCTCTATTCGAATCAGTGCCTATACTCTTGAACCTAATGAAAGAACTGTTATGATTCGATGACAAATAAGACCATGACTATGAAACTATGGACCTTAAAACCATATGCCTATGACTATGAACATTGCCTATGACTATGGACATTGCCTATGACTATGAACATTGCCTATGACTGTGACTATGAGGATTATTTCCTTGACTAAGCCTATGCCTTTGATTAGGAAATATAAACTATTTCCTATGACATAACAAGGAGATCTGTGATTAAACACCTATGATTCCTGACTAGGAAAGTGTTGCTTAAGTTTTGTGACTATAAAATTGGGTCTAAACCCAATCATCTATTCTGTCTATTCTTGGTTATCTTTGGTTTTAGACCTTGGGAATTTACCTATTAAGTTAGGTCTACCCATGTTCTTGAACCTGCGTCTCTATTCTGTCTATTCTTGGTTTTCTTTGGTTTTAGACCTTGGTAATTTACCTATTAAGTTAGGTCTACCCATGTTCTTGACCCGACGTCGTTATTCAATCCTTTTTATGCCAGTTAGTATGTCTATCTTTTGCATAGCATCTTTGGTTCATTCCCTATTTTCTACAAACCTAGCTTTATTTATAATTTAGACTGAATCACGATTATACGAACGGTGGGAATGCGGTTTGGGCAAAAATATGAAATTTACTAAAAACGTAGTTTAATTTGGAAATTGGCATAAATTGGGAACATGTATTATGGCATGTTCATAGAAATGCAAATTGGATAAAGTTGACATGAATTATAAGATGTGTAATTTGAATCTAGTATTGACTTGTAAATCTAGTATTTACATGAGTTATGAACTAGAATAATAAGTCTAGTTTGACGTGAACTGTAATTAGAATGTTAAATCAGGATTGGATTAGCTAACTTGGCGTAATAAGTATATTGGTATAAATTTGAGATTGGCCATAATTGGAAATAACCGTCAGGT
Organism: Allium sativum; assembly: GCA_030737875.1. Taxonomy (NCBI): domain Eukaryota; kingdom Viridiplantae; phylum Streptophyta; class Magnoliopsida; order Asparagales; family Amaryllidaceae; genus Allium; species Allium sativum. Next base: position 625,344,720 of record CM060913.1, read on the forward strand.
TTAGCAAAAATCATGGTTAGTGACACTTAATTGGTATAGTTTACATACCAAAAGGCATAAATATGATATAGAGGGGAAAATGGGCCATAAGAATAAATGTAGACAATTTAAATTAAAAGAGTAATTAGGAAGTAAGTAAATTAGAAATAATTTACTTATAGAATTTGGCTTGAGTGAGAAAATATAAATTTAGGCAAATTAAAGGTTTATTAACGACATCTCTTTTAATGACACACTAGAAAGTTCTAGGGTGACAGAGAGGATAGTGTCTAGGCTTGGGTTTGGAAAATACAAGTTTCCTGCTCTCCCTGGCTATCCCTAACTGATCCGACGAACGGGATGGTTACTTTCAAAACTTGATTTGTAAATAAATTGAAACCCCTTGAACTTAGAAAACACGAATATGCCTAACCCGATGTTAGACTGAGTTGCGATGTAAACCTGCCCGGAACCAACCAGCACATCCAGTATTCGCAACAATATCTGTCTAATGTGAGTGGTAGCGACTTTAATTTATTTAAAGCTAGAACAAGAAAGGTAGGGTTAAGACACTTAACCAGCTCAACATGATAACTAGACTGATGGGTGGGGTTAGGTTCAGACTGACAGTTAACACAGTTAAGCTAGAATGGGAGGGTTAAGTCCATAGGAACACTTAACCAACTTAACACAGTTAAGCTAGAATGGGTGGGCTAAGTCCATAGAGACACTTAACCAAACTCAAGGTAGCAAAACGAGACTTGTAGGGGTTAAGTGAAGTTAATACACTTATCCAAATTAACATGTTAAATAGACTAGAGGCTGGGGTTAAGAAAAATTTAATACACTTAGCCAATTTGATATGTTAGCTGGGCTAGACCGTAGGGTTAAGTAAAGTTGAACACTTAACTATCAGGTTGTGATAAAGGAATGGGGTTAAGTCCAAAACATGAAGGGATAATACTTAACCATAATAATAACATGTTAGTTAAAACAGACGGGCAAGGTTAAGTTAAAAAGGAACACTTAACCAGCACAGGGTGAATGGGTAGGGTTAAGTAATAAATACTTAACCAGTATAACTTGGTTTGTGGTAGGGTTAAGTCAACATGAGTTGCTGATAACACTTAACCAGTTTAACAGGGTAAATGAGGAGGGTTAAGTTAGCATGGATTGACTATGACACTTAACCAATCCAAATTGACGGGGAAGAGAACTAAGTAAACCTTAGTTAAGAAAACAACGATTCTGGAAACTAAGTAAATCTTCGTTAGTAAAACTAAGTAGTAATTCTTAGTATAACACGGGTAGGAGCGAATGTCCGTCCGAGTAAAAAGGAGGCTCCAACGAATTGGGTTACGAAGCCCGAGGCTTCGAGGGGACGTGAGGGTACTCTTGGTATCCCTCTATGAGGCTACAGATGATCCTCCTGGGCTCACAGAGGTTAAGGTCTGCGTAGAAGAACCAGTGGTATGCCTTGGTTGCAATATATGGCAACCTAAAGACTAGGATGGACCGGCGTGATCTGGCGAGAAAACGGTAGCCTTGTGATAGTGACTCGTAGTCTACCATCCATCTTCAGTCAATCGAGATACGTGAAGCGGAAAGGCGGAGAACTCCAAAAGACCATATACTTGCTATCTAGTTATGGGTGAGGTTGGCCATAGGACAGTAGGGGCACCGGGGCCGGCGTATAGTTCTCATTTTTCAAGGTGTGACTTTCATTAGTTGAGGGAGGGGTCAAGTGGGACCAAAGCCACTAGAATAAAAACAGACCTTAGTATCTGCATCGGCAGATATCTGAAAGCTCCCGACCGAGTTGTGTATTCCTTAATTTGCCCTGACACATGACTCGGACCGCAGAACAGGACATGTGCATCTAGACAAGCAATAGCGATTCGCGATACATGCGTGGGGAAGTATCGGAACATATACGACTCCAGGTAATGTGTCCTAGACTTGGGGGCATCGATTGGACTAGGGGGCATAAACCCTGAATCCAAGAAGCGTTCAGCAGATAGCGTAAACTCTTGTTGAAACTAGAAAGCACTTAATAGAAAACCCTAGATTAGATCCAGGTGACAAATAATAAATGTATGCCTGAAGGCAATGGGAACTACAGGGATTGGGATCACGTTATCGTTACTAGTTGGGACACTAGTTAGGCGGTGCAGAGATATAGAAACCAGTATAACAAGGAAATAGCGAAGCGGCGAAAGTATTAGAGCATATCCAGTTTATCTTAGCTTAGCATATCTTATGATTATCTTGTCTATTCTTGCTGACTCTATCGTCATGGTGTAATCTTGTATTCAGTTAATTCATGTCGTTTTGTTTTTCCATGTTCACATGCTAGAAGTTACTGAACTTACTCAGGCTTTATGTCTGACTCTGTTTTTCTTTCGTCTTCTTTCCTTCCGTCCCCCCACCCCCCGGGTAGTAGAGGAGGGAGTAGTATAGCTCAGGTTAAGTTGGACTGTCACTCTTTCCCAGCTTGAAGATTTGTCAAAGTTTTGCTTGGATTCTCTTTTCAGATGCTATGGCTGGTTCTTGCTACATTGGGAGATATAAATGTATTTTTACGCTTCTTTATTTTGTAAGACAGATGATACTCTGATATTGTAAAGAAATCTTTGTACAAACTATTTAATCAATAAAGCAAAGTTTTATTTTCCGTTGTTTAATCTCTGTCTGTCTTGTAATTTATCTGCATCTTTTACCCTAAATGCTCCATAGAACTTAGTGCATTCCCTTTGTGAGTGACACTAACGGACATGGGGTGTTAAAATATATAAATAAAAAAACTTTAAGTTTCTTTCCTTAAAGAAGTAACTAATTGAATACATAAATTACACAAAATGGAGAAAGAAACCTTTTATATTTTATTTCTAATTTGAATTGATTGATTCATAAAGGCTATTATTCAATATTATTCATGGCATAAATTGATACTGTATTAACATGTAAGTAAGTGTAATAAGAAGGCATATCACATAAGTAAACGAAATAAATAAAGGACAACATGTATATTAATTTAATTGAAATCTTGAATGAAACTTAATTTATGGTATTATAAAGGTGCATCAAATACATCCATTTGTGTGAATATATAAACAGTGCTGAGATATGGAAATTCTTTTTTTTTAGTAGTTCTTCCTTTCACAAGCTAAACATAAATTTCAAATAATTCATTTGTTAGAGATAAATAAATTTTATTAATAATGCAATTAGGTAAAACAAAGTATTGTCTTGGGCATGTAGCTAAGGGATTGTATGAATGCAGGAATTATATCATTCGTATTAACCGTAGGATTAAGGAAATAAAATTTCGTCTTTGAGTTTTGTATGTGCATTAAAATTTGCGTCTATGTAAGATTCATTAAGTTGCAATCATTTATTTCTCTACAATATCATGCATAGCCATTGAGAATCAAAGTTCAAATTTTAAAAATCCATGACATAAAACAAAATTTTTAGTCCCTATTATCTAAATTAAATCATTTTAATTATCATAAACCCATTAAAATTTCTAAAATAAAAATTTTAAATTGGCCCTAAATTCCAGGTTGTTACACTATGTTTATAAATAAAGTGTATTGAATTATCATTGGATAATAGGGGAAATGTAAATATAAGTATGAATTTAAAAAGGGAATGACGATTTTTATTCAGGAATTCGGAATATAAAATGAATTGAGTTTCAAATAGATTTTGAGATGAAAGTTCTTTTAATATATAAAACAAGAAAGTTGAATTTATAAACGATGTTTATAAGTCTAATGAAATAAAGTATCATTTGATAATTTAGAAGTTTAATTTCAAGTATGGATTTAAAAGTGAATTGGAAGAACATTCTGAAATAGAACGATTGATTTTATTTTGGAATTCGGAATAGAAACTAAATTGAGAAAAATCCAACGAATTTATAATTAAAATTTGAATATATCAAATTTTATAAAATAATTCATTTCTAACGGAATGGAAAGTTAATATTAAAAATGGAGTTGTGATTGGATTTATAGCCGAGTAATCGACGATTATGAATAATCGAAATATTAAGTTAGATCCGGTAAAATGGTTTAATGTATACTTAATATTTAAGAAATGGAATTTGAATTTATACAAAACCGAAATTTAACGATTACATTTAAATTTTATTAAAACAAGCTCTCTGCAGCGCTGTAGTTCGAAATTTGATGTTTCAGACTTCTATTGGGTATAATTAACTCAATTTAAGTCGGAATTCTTTGAAACAAGAATCGTCATGACCAAGTGAATAATAGTTTTCTAATGGAAGAGAAAAATATGGATTTTGTCTAAAAGATTTTGATTTATGTCAAAATCAATTATCCAGAAAAACAGTGCCATAATCATTTAAAAACCATAACGGTTTATTTAAAATAATAAAAGGATTTTAAGAAAATAAAATCCGTATTTCCATTAGAAAAATCTGGATTTGAGTTGTAAAGTAAATATGAACTTAAATGGAATAAATGGATTGATTTTTGAAACAAAAATCAAATTTTTAATTAGTTAATAGAATTAACTAATTTGAAGTAAAATTAGTTTATGGAGTTTTGAATCGAAATTTGGCTTTGGATAGGTATATTGGATTTGTGAGTACAAATTCAAAATCAAATATGAAACTTGAATTGAAAATGGAATTCAATTAATTTATAAGAAAGTTAAAATTATAATTGAACTTGTTATGTTCAAATAAAAAGTGAAATAGGAAAAGAGATAATTAAGGAATAAATCAAGAGAATTGAATTAAAAATGATTGGATTGTGTTAGAATAAATTGGCAATGGACGTATACATGTGGAATAGGTATGCAATGAAGAGAATGAAGATTTTAATTCGAGTGCCCAACAAAAATGTACATGTTTAAATTCCATATGAGTTTTTATGCTCCGAATCGGCAAGCCGCTTGGCTTTTTGATTTTCTTTTTGAATGGAAAGGACCTAGAGAGGCAAGTTAAGGTTTGAGCTGTTGACCGGTACAAAGGAGGCGGTGGCAAAATTTTCCGAAAATTTAAGGTGTTAGATTATTTTTTAGGAAAAATTGATAATCAGAAATCAGTTATCAATATATATAGAATTCGATAAGCAAAGAACATAAAATAGAATATTATAAACAAAAAGTGAATCTATAATTAGATCTAGTAAAAATAGAAAGAGAAATGTATACATGTTTTTAAAATGAATAATTGGTTTTAATAGTGTTGATTATTCGAGATAAGTGGTCTTGTCTATTTTGAAGTTAAGAATGTTTTCAGTCAAGGTCTGAGAGATAATTATACCACAACTTGATTGATTTAATTATTAACCGATAAATAGGAAGATTCAGTCACAAAGATGAATGTTTAAAGAGATTTAGTTGAATAAAATATTTTGGGTTGTTAGAATGATGTTTTAGGCGACAGTCGTTTTAACCCAGGTAAGTGGAATTTTGGTAATATAAATAGAATATATTTCCTAAGTCTGAAAATGAATGGTTGTGAAAGAGATAAGTAATTAGAATGTTTTCCAAGTATAAATAGATGAAATTTTCTAAGTATAGAAAATAAAAGATGGTGATGTATGAAAATGTTTTCCCAATTGTTTAACTAAACACCCAAGGTACTAAACTGTACTTCACCAATTTGTAAGAAATAAATGGAACCATATTCAATCAGCAATTAAAAATGAAAAACACAAGAAAGGTAAAGTAGAGACGAGATTTAGAATGGTTCAGCCGTTAATTAGGCCTACATCCACTATGAAGGTGATTTCCAATCTTATAATGAGGATTACAGAATATATCAATTCTATCTTTTCACACATCCTATGTTCCCACAGTACATCCTCGTTTACATATGTTTCAGATCTTGGAATTGTACAAGAGAATGGTAAATTTTGTGAAGAAGAAGGATGGATGAATGATTGAGAAAGAGGATGCTTCCGTTTTCTTGATCACCGGATTGTACTTGACGCCATGGCCGAATCAATAGTTGAGGGTAGAATTTAGTAGCACTTCGTGGTTTCAAAGATCGGATCCCCCTTTTCTGTAGACAATCACGGTGTATTTATAGGTGAGCTCCGCTTGGGAAATGACCTAAAGTCTTTTTATGCCAGCTACGGGTCTCTCATTATATTAATTACAACCATGCCATCGGCTAGCTGTAGCCAGCTATCCATGGTTGTATTCACCTACCATGTGCGAGTGACTCAATGGATCAAGCATCTTGAGGAGTTGTGCGAGTCCATAGGAGCGGGCGTCCATGTGAGCATGACTGCTTTGAGAAATTTTATAAGAGCAGAATGTGGGACTGGAATCAATTCCCCTTATTACTTGTGCGACCGACCTTCTTAGTTCCAGGGCGCTCGTCCTTTTGATGCCTTTGTATGACACTATTTATCCCTACAGCTACGCCACAAAGTCGCTCCTGCCTATGTTGAATGAGCGATTTGTTTTGTTTCGGTGTCTAAGCGGTATACAAGATATACGACCTTGATCTTTATCGGGTCGCACCTCTCATAGTATATTGTGCCATCATCTTTGGTCGTACTGGTTGACTTGGGTTTGATATTTGGGTCTTACTCTGTGCGGTTGCATCCTGTCTGTTGTGACTCGTTTAAGTGCCTCAGATAACATCATGCACGACCGACTTTGATGGTGCCCATTCCGCTTCCTTTGCTCCATGTGCGTATTGTTTTTTGGGGGATTAACACTTGCCCCTCGAAGTCTGTGATTTCTTTTTGTAAGGAATTACTGGCTTCGACATCTTTGATTGCGCATTGTTTGGTAGATTTATCCTATCGTGTTGAGGAGTCGTTTGTGCAAGGATTAAGACTGCTTTATTGTAGCTGATTGGCGTCTTTACCTTTGGGCGAGACCTTTGGATTGTTTTGTCATTATTGTAAACAACTAAATTATGGGGAAGTAAACACGCCAACTGGCCTTTTGATGGGACACCCATTTCAGTACTCGAGTATTAGGCTGACATGGCGAGGAATGCTTTTGATGTGTGTCCTTTAATCTTCCCCTTCATTTTCTTATTTCTAATTTAATTCTGCTCTCATTAACCTTCGGTAGGGTTTCTAAAATTAGGAAGAAAAACTCCATACTTCTCTTTTTGCTACTACTCAGGTTTGTTGATTCTTTCTCATGTTCATTCTTCCTTTGAACCTTATGGTTATTTCCTGATCTATTTGTAGGATGGTTCCATCACCAGAGCGGCATCAATGGGAAACATTCTTTGATTTAGACGTCCCAAAGGACGAGATTCTATCAACTAGTCAAACGTCTGTAAACTCTCCCTCCAGCCCCTCTTATGCAGAGCTTCAAGCTATTATTAACAGGCCGCGCCACGCTCTTAGGCCTTGTAACCACAGGCTAGATAAGCGGTTTCGGGGGTGGAGCTTACAGGGAGTACCTTCGAATGTGGATATATCTCCATCTGATTCTCAGATTTTCTCTTATGACATGACTGTGGCAAAAGGTCAGATGTTGGCCCGCCTTGAGACTGTTGTTCGTCAATTTGAGAAACAGATGGATTTGCTGAAAAATCATTCTGTGAAGCGGATGAACGGCTGGCATACATTGGCGTGCGACCACCAAAGACATCACAAGAACAATATTGAGCGCGTCTCTGCTCTGTAAAATGATACGGAGAAGTTAATCCAGGCTCTTAGGTCCAGAGACAGCTTAGTTGCTTCTTTCCCCTCGAGGGATGTTGAGTCGGCGTTTTCTGCACATGCTGATGGGCCTCCATCTTTTTTTGGACCGACTTAAAGAAAGGTAGGTAGGATAAGGAAGGTTAGAGATCTGTAATATCCTTCTCCTTAGTTATTTTTCTTTTTGAACTTTGAGATCGGTTGTGTAAGCAGGTGCCATTCCTTGCTCATGACATTACGCTGGCTGTGACTTTTTGTTTGATTTGTGACACTTCTGCAATCCTGATGAATGGTCGTCTGGTTGGTTTTACGATGCTGTCCGTGTCTTTGTCATGACATGTCTCTTTGCCTTGCTTAACAATACACACACATTTTTCTTTAAAAAAATTCGTGGCGATCGTGCGTCAATATCGTATTACGGACGTTCCTTCGCACGTTAATATCGAATTACGTTTAGTCTTACAGCGTTCTTATTAGGCTGGGATCATCCCGTTTTTAGTATTTGGTTTGACTTGGTAACTTTTCGTTGTTTTAACTTTGGCAATCTTAGCCATTTTTTTTATTAAATATCTTGTTTATTTGTTTGGGATATTTTCGTGATGCATTTTTATGCATGGCCGCATGGGAGGACTTGAGCTCCAATGTTGTAATCCAATCTTGTCTTTGTTTGACTTGGTTAACAACAAAGAACAAGAATGGACACCCCCATACGGCTAGGATTTCTGCTTTTGTAATCCAATCTTGGCTCTGTTTGACTTGGTTAACAACAAAGAACAAGAATGGATACCCCCTTTCGGCTAGGATTTCTGCTTTTGTTATCCAATCTTGGCTTTGTTTGACTTGGTTAACAACAAAGAACAAGAATGGGTACCCCCTTTCGGCTAGGATTTCTGTTTTTGCGCTGGTCTTTCCAGCATGTTTAATACTTCCCCATTTTTATTCTTCCTCCCGATGAGCGGATACTAATTTATCTCATCGAGCCTTGACTCAAAAGGGATAGATTTCGTGCCCTTCACCTAACGAGGTGCCCCACATGATCGGCAATTTTTCCATTTCGGGACATGTCGGTTTTCCGATTTTGTGCCTTGCCCCAGGAAACAGACATTGGTTCGCCTCATTGATTATTATTTTTTCTAGTTGGAGAACCTGTGTCTAGCCCCTAAGAAGGTGTTTCTTCAGTGGGCTCAACGATTTTATCTGTGGGGCTTTTTGAGTTGCTTTTACTTCAGTATTGACTCCATTACTCTAGTACCAAGATTTTTTCGGTCCTGTATAGAGAGATCTAGTGTTTCCTGATGAAAGTCGGAATTCCTCGAGTTGGCGCCCCCCGGTCGCTCGTTTGCCTACATAAGGAAGTCAACTTTTAGCAGAAGCTTGTGAATGAGTGAGCTATACATGTAATTAGAACTCCATATTCAGTCACTTTATGTACATCATTCAGAATGCGAAAATTTTCATAAATCTTTACAGCATTTTCTATGCATTTGAATAACATGCTATAAGAAATAATGACGAATATGCTCGTTGTTCCATGCTCGTGGAATCTGATTCCCATCTGTTGTGGCCAATTTGAAAGTACCGTCCTGGAGTTTCTGACTTATAACATAAGGCCCTTCCCAATTGGGTCCGAAGACTCCACTACTAGTCATTTTATTTTTTAGAACAAGGTCTCCAATTTCAAAAGTTCTATGCTTGACTTTTGAAATAAAGTTCCTGGCCACCCTTCTTCGGTGTACGGCTACTCTGAGTTCCGCTTCTTTTCTTCTTTCTTCAAGTTGGTCGAGGGCTTCGAGCTGTAGCTTCTCGTTTTCTTTAGGGTCGAAGTGTATCCTTCTATGGGTATGGACTTCCAACTCCACTGGTATCATGGCTATAGATCCATAGGATAGAGAAAAGTGAGTATGCCCTATTGCAGTTTTGTGCGTGGTGCGATATGCCCATAATGAGCACGACTGAAGTGGCTATACATACAAATCTATTTACGGATCTATATGCTCCGATTGGCAGCGGGAGTTCGTCTACCCATCCGCCTTTAGCCTTCTCTAGTCATTTCTTAATGGTTGTCTTGATGATTTTATTTACTGCTTCCACCTGCCCGTTCGCTTGTGGATGAGCAACTGCTAAAAAACTTTTCTGGATTTCATATTGGTGCAAAAGCTTTGGAACTCTTCACTTTCGAATTGGGTTCCGTTGTCTGTGATTATCTTTTATGGTATCCCAAACCTACATATGATATTTTCCAAGAAAAAGTTAATAACTTTCTTTGAAGTTATAGCTGCTAATGGTTCTGCTTCAGCCCATTTTGTAAAGTAATCAACAACAAAAATTATGTATTTAAAACCGGATTTTGCAGTGGGGAGAGCTCCGGTGAGGTCAATGCCCCAGATAGCAAATGGCCACGGGCTGACCATGTGAGTTATGGTTGTGGATGGCGTCCTGGGGATTTTGGCAAACCTTTGGCACCTGTCACATTTTCTAGTGTAGGTCGTGGAATCTTTATTGATATCTGGCCAGAAGTAGTCATATTGTAAGATTTTCTTAGCCAAAGTTTTTCCACCGGTATGTCCTCCGCATTCCACTTCATGTAATTCCACCATGATCGCCTTGGACTCCTCCTCTGTAACACAACGAAGTAAAGGTGTACAAAATCCCCGTCTATATAGTCGTCCATCCTGAATAAGGTAAAAGGGAGCTTTTCGCAAAATCCTTCTTCGGAGTTTGGCTTCAGCCGGGAGTGCCCCAGTTGTGAGGTATTCTTTAATTGGTGACATCCATGACTTTGAATCATCAGTTGTTTCCATGATCCAATCCATTTTAGTCTACTTCATGCTTGGGATGGAAACGACTTCCATTGGAACTAACCCCATTAGCTGTGTATATCATGTGCTTGCGTATTTGGTTAATGAATCATCTTTGGTGTTTTCCTCTCTAGGAATATGAGATATAGTGTAATGCTCGAAAGTCTCCAACAATTCCAAGGTTTTGGTAAGATAATCTGGCAAGTTACCCATTTTGGCTTGGAATTCTCCCAGAATCTGGCATACTACGAGTTGAGAGTCGCTGAAGATCTGTATAGTTTTTATTTGCAACTCTTTTGCTAGTTTTGCTCCCACGATAAGGGCTTCATACTCAGCTTCGTTATTGGTTGGCGGTAATTCTAGCCTTAATGCATAGCATAAGGATACTCCCTCAGGGGTTTCGAGAACTACTCCTGCCCCAGAACAACGATTGTTCGATGCCCCATCTACAAATAATTTCCACCGGACACTAGTCTCAATATCATCCTCTTCCATTGCCTCCCCTCGGTCGGTAAATTATGTGATAAAATCGGAAAGCGCTTGTCCGTTGATTGCTTTCTGAGGATAATACGTAATGTCATATTGATTGAGCTCTATATTCCATTTTAATAATCTTCCGGAGGTTCCTGGTAGGGACAGAACTTGCCTTAAAGGCTAGTCTATGAGAACCCTGACGAGATGAGCTTGAAAGTAGGGCCGAAGCTTCTTTGATGCAATAAGCAACAATAAGCAAGTTGTTCAAGTTTTAGATAATTAAGCTCCGCTCCAGATAGCCTCTTGCTGATGTAATAGACAGGTTTTTGTACCTTCAAGTCTTCTTGAATCAATGCTGCGCTTAGGGTATAGGCAGAAACTGCTAGGTATAGAAGCAAGTCTTCCCCATCACTAGGCTTCGATAGCATAGGTGGTGTTGCCAAGTGTTGGATCAATTCCTCGAAGGCCTTCTGACAATCAGGGGTCCACTGTATCTCTTTCTTTCCTTTTCTAAGGGCATCGAAGAATGGAAGACATCTGCCCGTCGCCCTAGATCTAAAGCAATTTAAGGCTGCGATCTTCCCATTCAAACACTGAAGTTTCTCCTTGGTTCTTGGGGCACGCATTTCTCTTAAAGCCAATATTTTAATTAGATTAGCTTCAATACCTCTAGCGTTGACCATGTACCCAATGGAACTTGCCTGAACCGACCCCAAAAGAACATTTCAAGGGATTCAACTTCATGCCATATTGGCGTAAGATATCGAACATTCGGGCTCTTCCAAATGGTCTATTGCTCTCTTTGACTTAACCAACATGTCATCGACACAGACTTCCATTGTCCTAACGATATGCATTTTAAACATAGCATTTACCAGTCGCTGATAAGTTACACCTTCGTTTTTTAGACCAAATGGCATCACTTTATAGCAGTATAGACCAAAATCAGTAATGAAACTTGTATCTTCCTGGTCTGGACCGTACATCATGATTTGATTACAGCCGGAATATGCATCCATGAAAGATAGGAATTCACGACCAACAGTAGAATCCACCAATTGGTCGATTCTGGGAAGAGGGAAACTATCTTTCAGACAAGCTTTATTCAGGTCTGAATAATCTATGCAAACCCACCGTTTATCGTTCGACTTCTTCACGAGAACTAGGTTGTACACCCATTTCGGATAGGTTGATTCTCTAATGAAACCATTCTCCATTAACCTGCCTTCTTCTTTCAAGGCGCGTGACCTCCCCGGTCCCTGGGCTCTCCTTTTTTTGTTTGACTACCGAAATGTGCGGGTCAATGTTTAGCTTATGGACCGCAATGTCTGGAGATATGCCGCACATGTCGGAATGACTCCATGTGAACACAACTAAGTTAGCTCTCAGAAAGGCAATCAATTGATTTTTCAATTCGGGGCTTAACTGAGATCCTATATTCAACACACGGTTTGGGTCCTTCGGATTTACAGCTACAGGAATTGTGTCTTCGGCCGAGGTCGCCCTTTCGTCCTCTACACTAGCTTCTCTAGGATCGATCGCCAGTGCACAGATTCTTTAGTTGCTATAAAGTGGGTTTTTGGATGCGGGGAAGAGCCACCACATCCTTTCCTGAGTCTTTTTTCTTAGCCACTCTCAGTTCTGTCACATAACAGTCCCTTCCAGTGATTTGGTCGCCCTTAGTTACACTAATTCCCATTTCTGTTGGAAACTTTATGGTCAAGCACCTAGGAGCTAATGCAACCTTGAAACCTGGAACAGTCGGTCTCCCAAGGAATGCGTTGTAAGACGAAAACTCGTCTATTAAGACAAAGGGTTTGTACCATGGAAACCCTACGTTCCCCATCTGCCAATTCCACAAGTAAATCTATCATTCTGATGGGTTGCGTAGGTTGACCTGTAAAATCGTGGATCTTATTTGGGTATGCGCACACCTTTTCCATAGGGAGATTCATCTTTTGGAAAGTATTTATAAAAATCACATTGACTGATGCCCCCATGTCGACTAGGACACTTTTTACCACCGTAGGTCCGAGACCAATTGTGATCACCATGGCATCGACGGTTGGTGTAACTATGCCTTCCGCATCTTTATCTTTGAATATCACATCCTCAGTCGAGGTTTTGAGCATTTTCGTTGGAAGCTCGTTTTTCAAGATCATGCATCCTTCCTCTTTCGTGACACCCTTCAATTCGTTAGCTTATCTTTTCATATCTGCCCAACAGATCCCGATGGAGTGGGGACCTCCAAATATCGTATCGATTACCGGCCTCAAGTCGACTGGCATCCGGGCTTCTGCACTCAATTTGGGCTGGCTAGCCGCACTGTTATGTCCTTGCACAGCTGGAGAACTTTGCGAATTTTTCACGTACTGCTTGAGTTGGTTCTTCCTGATGAGTTCTTCAATTAAACTCCTCAGGTGTCGGCATTCGTTTGTGCTGTGTCCTGGTTGGCCATGAAACCGGCAGAATTTTCCAGAATTTGCTTGCTGCTCAGTTACCTTCTATGGCTTCATTTGAGGGAAAATATCCAAGAGCTTTGTGGCTTGGTAAATTCTTTCTGGGGTTTCGTTTAGGAGGGTAGCTCAGATGGTTTGTACAAATGTGTCTTCTTATAAGATTTGTTATTCCTCTCGTCATTTCCCCTTTTTGTCCTACATCACTCTTCTGCTTAACCCTGGACTCATTGCTTTTTCCTTCTCTAGTGACGTTATTTTCTACAGTTTTCTAGACATATGGGGCTTCATCTTCCACACTCATGTATTCCTCATTTTTTTTGTAAAATTTCTTCAAGGCTTTCTGTTTCTTCATCTTAAGCCACTTTCCAAATTCTGACTTCTTATCGATAGCTCCTTTTAGGGCTGCCAATAAGTACCAAGGCTTTGGTTCTATAACCTCCGCTACTACAACATAGAAGCATGTAAGGAAGGCTCTGATGGTTTCCCCATGCTTCTATTCCATTTCTCATAATGACATTACATCCCTTGCCTTGGTGGTTTCAGTCGGAATTGATCTTGAAATCTCCTTGCCAGGTTTGCAAATTGGTCGATACATTTAGGTGGAAGTCTGGTGAACCATAATGAGGCCACACCTTCCAGGCACATGGGAAAGTATAGGCACTTGATTTCATCAGTGGCCGTAGCTCCATTCATGTGCAAGTCGTACTTGAACAGAAACATGGTTGGATCTCCAACTCCGCTATAAGGTGCTATTTTTGGGGGTACAAATTTCTTCGGGAATTTCGCTTGACGGATTTCCTCTGTGAATGGATTTTTGCTAGGGGAAACTCCCATTCTTTCTCTTCATCTTTCCGAGTCGACTTCTCCTTAATTATTCATTGGATCATATCTACGATGTGCCTCTCGTCACCTGCCTGTTCATCGGGATCGGCACTGACATTTTTATCGGTGCGACCACGATTTGAGCTTCGGCGCCTTCCATCCTTTTTGAAGAATGATAGTGGGACTTACGACAGTCCGACCCGTACATTCTTCTTTGCACTATGGAGATCTGGCCTTAGGATCCTCAACGCCGACCTCTCTCCTGTCTCCCACTGGGCTATGAGGTCGTCCAGGGTCTGAGGCTGATGAGTCCTCTTTTTCACCAGTATTAACCACAGTATTTTGCGGTAACAAAATTGGCTTGAACATTGGTTAGGACATCAAACCTTTCCATTATCATCTTCGTTGTATTATCCATTTTTTCGTTCATGCCAGTTACAACTTGTAACACCCCGTGATTCTGTTATGCTAAGATTCACAAATCAAGGCAGAATTAAAAGTTAAACTCAAAATCAAGGGAAATGGGCTGCGCCATTGCGTTCGTCTCGGAATTCTGCATGAAAACGAGTCCGAGTTTGCGTAAATCGGAGTCCGTATGAGGAAGATATGGCCTCCGGAAGTTTCAGCAAGGTTCAAATTTCAAAACAGACTCAGAAGCGGGCCAGGTCGACTGGGGAGTCGACTTGGTAGCCGACCCCCCCCCCCAGGTCGACTGGGTAGTCGACTGGGTAGTCGACCCCCCCCCCCCAGGTCGACTTGGGAGTCGACTGGGTAGTCGACCCCCCCCCCCCCCCCGCTTTTTCTAGGTTCCTGAACCAGATCCGTTTCTCTGTATTTGGACGCCCTTCTGACCAGATTCGTTGACTTCTACACTATATAAACAGCCCTGGTCTTCTTCTCTATTCACAATTCTTTTCTATCCTTATGCTGCCTCTGAGAAAATATATAAATAAATAAAAATAAGAAGATAATACCAAAATCCAAGACAAGGTTATGCTGCTCAAGTTGTCTAGAAGAGATTCAAAGCTTCAAGATAAGGATTAAAGGCTAAACGTCGCATGAATCATAGCAACGCCTCCTTTCAATTCTAATCTAATCACTGTAAGTCAGTTATTTCTAGATTTGAACGTTTTCTCTGTTCGTGACATGAAATTAAAGGAATAAAAGAATATGCCAATTCTCTCTCTGTCTCTCTATTCGAATCAGTGCCTATACTCTTGAACCTAATTAAGAACTGTTATGATTCGAGGACAAATAAGACCGTGACTATGAAGCTATGGAACTTAAAACCATATGCCTATGACTATGAACATTTGCCTATGACTATGAACATTTGCCTATGACTATGAACATTGCCTATGACAATGGACATTGCCTATGGCTAGGAACATTGCCTATGACTGTGACTGTGACTATGAGGATTATTTCCTTGACTAAGCCTATGCCTTTGATTAGGAAATATAAACTATTGCCTATGACATAACAAGGACATCTGTGATTAAACACCTGTGATTCATGACTAGGAAAGTGTTGCTTAAGTTTTGTGACTGTGAAATTGGGTCTAAACCCGATCATCTATTCTGTCTATTCTTGGATATCTTTGGTTTTAGACCTTGGGAATTTACCTATTAAGTTAGGTCTACCCATGTTCTTGAACCTACTTCTCTATTCTGTCTATTCTTGGTTTTAGACCTTGGGAATTTACCTATTAAGTTAGGTCTACCCATGTTCTTGAACCGACGTTGTTATTCAACCCTTTTTATGCTAGTTAATATGTCTATCTTTTGCATAGCATCTTTGGTTCATTCCCTATTTTTTTTACGAACCTAGCTTTGTTTATAATCTAGACTGAATCACGATTATACGAACGGTGGGAATGCGGTTTGGGCAAAATATGAAATTTACTAAAAACGTAGTTTAAATTGGAAATTGGCATAAATTGGGAACATGTATTATGGAATGTTCATAGAAATGCAAATTGGATAAATTTGACATGAATTATAAGGTGTGTAATTTGAATCTAGTATTGACGTGCAAATCTAGCATTTACATGAATAGTGAACTAGAGTAATAAGTCTAGAATTAGAGTGTTGAATCGGAATTGGATTAGCTAATTTGGCATGGTAAGTATATTGGCATAAATGTGAAATTGGCCATAATTGGGAGTAATTGGCAGGTTTAGCAAAATCATGGTTAGTGACACTTAATTTGGTATAGTCCACATACCAAAAAGCATAAATATGATTTAGAAGGGGAAATGGGCCATAAGAATGAATGTAGACAATTTACATTAAAAGAGTAATTAGAAATAATTTACTTATAGAATTGGGCCTGAGTGAGGAAATATAAATTTAGACAAATTAAAGGTTTATTAACGACATCTCTTTTAATGACACACCAGAAAGTTCTTGGGTGACAGAGAGGATAGTGTCTAGGCTTAGGTTTGGAAAATACAAGTTTCCTGCTCTCCCTGGCTATCCCTAACTGATCCGACGAACGAGATGGTTACTTTCAAAACTTGATTTGAAAATAAAATTGAAACCCTTTGAACTTAGAAAACACGAATATGCCTAGCCCGAGGTTAGACTGAGTTGCGATATAAACCTTCCCGGAACCAACCGGTACATCCAGTAGTCGCAACAATACCTGTCTAATGTGAGTGGTAGCGACTTTAATTTATTTAGTTAAAGCTAGAACAAGAATGGTAGGGTTAAGTTAACTAAGACACTTAACCAGTTCAACATGATAACTAGACTAATGGGTGGGGTTAGGTTCAGATTGACACTTAACACAGTTAAGCTAGAATGGGAGGGTTAAGTCCATAGGAACACTTAACCAACTTAACACAGTTAAGCTAGAATGGAAGGGTTAAGTCCATAGGAACACTTAACCAACTTAACACAGTTAAGCTAGAATGGGAGTGTTAAGTCCATAAAGACACTTAACCAAACTCAATGTAGCAAAACGAGACTTGTAGGGGTTAAGTAAAGTTAATACACTTAGCCAAATTAATATGTTAACTAGACTAGAGGTTGGGGTTAAGTAAAATCTAATACGCTTAGCCAATTTTGATATGTTAGCTGGGCTAGACCGCAGGGTTAAGTAAACCTGAACACTTAACCGTCAGGTTATGATAAAGGAATGAGGTTAAGTCTAAAACATGATGGGATAATACTTAACCATTAATAAATTGTAATTTAAAACAGACGGGCAAGGTTAAGTTAAAAAGGAACACTTAACCAATACAGGATGAAGGGGTAGGGTTAAGTAATAAGAAATATTTAACCAATATAACTTGGTTTGTGGTAGGGTTAAGTCAACGTGAATTGCTGATGACACTTAACCAGCTTAACAGGATAAATGAAGAGGGTTAAGTTAGCTTGAATTGACTAATGACACTTAACCAATCCAAATTGACGGGAAAGAGAACTAAGTAGTAAACCTTAGTTAAAAGGAGCTAAATAGTAAACCTTAGTTAAGAAAACAACGATTCAAGAAACTAAGTGGTAAACCTTAGTTGACAAAACTAAGTAGTAATTCTTAGTATAAGACGAGGAGGAGCGAACGCCCGTCTGATTAAAAAGAAGGCTCCAACGAATTGGGTTACGAAGCCCGAGGCTTCGAGGGGACGTGAGGGTACTCTTTGTATCCCTTTGTGAGGCTGCAGATGATCCGCCTGGGCCCACAGAGGTTAAGGTCTGCGTAGAAGAACCAGGGGTATGCCTTGGTTGCAATACATGGCAACCTAAATACCAGGATGGACCGGCATGATTCGGCGAGCAAACGTTAGCCCTGTGATAGCGACTCGTCGTCTACCATACATCTTGAGTCAATTGAGATACGTGAAGCAGAAAGGCGGAGAACTCCAAAAGACCATATACTTTCTATCTAGTTATGGGTGAGGATGGCCATAGGATAGTGGGGCACCGAGGGCCGGCGTATAGTTCTCATTTTACAAGGTGTGCCATTCATTAGTTGAGGGAGGGGTCAAGTGGGACCATAGCCACTGGAATAAAAATAGACCTTAGCATCTGCATCGGCAGATATCTGAAAGCTCCCGACCGAGTTCTGTATTCTTTGATTTGCCCTGTCACAGGACTCGGACCGCACATTACAGGACATGTGCATCTAGACAAGCGATAACGATTCGCGATACATGCGTGGGGAAGTATAGGGACATATACCACTCTAGGTAGTGTGTCCTAGACTTGGGGCATCGTTCGACAAGTAGCGTAATCCCTAGTTGGACTGGGTGGCATAAGCCCTGAACTTGAGAAGCGTTCAGCAGATAGCGTTAAATCTAGTTAAATCTAGAAAGCACTTGGTAGAAAACCCTAGATTAGATCTAGGTAATAAATAATAAATGGATGCCCGAAGGAAATGAAAGATACAGGGATTGGGATCACATTATCGTTACTAGTTGGGACACTAGTTAGGCGGTGCAGAGATATAGAACCCAGTATAACAAGGAAATAGCGAAGCGGCGAAAGTATTAGAGCATATCCAGTTTATCTTATCTTAGCATATCTTGTGATTATCTTGTCTAATCTTGCTGACCCTATGGTCATGGTGTAATCTTGGATTCAGTTAATTCATGTCATTTGTTTTTCCATGTTCACATGCTAGAAGTTACTGAACTTACTCAGGCATTATGTCTGACTATGTTTTTCTTTCGTCTTCTTTTCTTCAGTTCCCCCCTCAGGTAGTAGAGGAAGGAGTAGTATAGCTCAGGTTAAGTTGGACTGTCACTCTTTCCCAGCTTGAAGATTTGTCGAAGTTTTGCTTGGACTCTCTTTTCAAATGCTATGGCTGGCTCTTGCTAAAACTAGGGAATATAAATATTGTTTTATGCTTCTTTATTTTGTAAGATAGATGATACTCTGATATTGTAAAGAAACCTTTGTACAACTATTTTATCAATAAAGCAAATTTTTATTTTTCGCTGTTTAATTTCTGTCTGTCTTGTAATTTATTTGCATCTTTTACCTTAAATGCTCCACAGAACTTAGTGCATTCCCTTTGTGAGTGACACTAACGGACGTGGGGTGTTACACATGGTATCAGAGCTGAAGGTTACCAGATCAGATAAAGGATTTGAAAAATTATTTCCAAAACGGTTTTTAAAGAAGCATTTTTAAAAGAAAAGATTTGTTTTAAAGGCATATTCCCCAAAGCCATACGCACTACTTTCTGATTCTCTATTTGAATTCTTGTCTCCTTCTTTCTTGAGTCTCTGGGGCTCCTGGCTTTCAGGGAGGTAACCTCATCGAAGGGCAAAGTAGTACCCGACTTCCATCTAGGGCTGTGGTTGTTTCACTTACGGCCAGTTTTCTTTCAAGCTTATAGGGTTTTCTATACAGTGGAAGCAGCTTTCGAGAGATTTGTCGACATGACTACACACGGAAGGCGATGAGGAGTTTGGGTAGGGAGCACAACCCTAGGATGAGGAACTCACGGATGTAGATTTAGTTCACAAAGGAAGAAGAAATTATAAAACCTAAGACAAGAGGAAGTATCTTTACTAGGGTATAATAGGTCATATAATTAAGGACAAGGGCAAGAACAAGGAACAAGATTTTCAGAAGGGCAAGTACATACTTTCACCGCCAAGCGTACCTAGGAGAAAGATAGTAAAGTTCTTTTGGAAGAGTCTAGTTTTGCTATTCGTACTCTTTCCTTTGGTTTTAGCCCTTCGCATTTGTTCATATCCACTTCCATAGTTGAGTCTCTGCACCATAGTGCTTAGATAGTAGAAAGATCCCACTAGAATCTCAAATCCAATTGGTGGTCCGACCAGTTTATTTTTGGTTAGTAGGGATTTGAGAATAGCTATCGAGTTTGTTTACATCATCTCACATAGATCGTCTAAGTTCGGAGGAGATATTCCTTGGGTGCTTGTCTAATATTGGTTTAGGCCTTTGCGGCTTGTACTTGAGGGATGTCGAGTTCGACTAGGATGGTTTGCGTGAGAGATGAATAGATGTGACAGGCACTCTAAAAAGCACGTAGTAACCTTTTGACCCTTATAGTTATGGCATGGCGGATAAGAGGGAGACCTCTAATCATCTAAGTACATATACTTGGTGCCGTAATTGACATCTGTTTATTTTGGAAATGGAGATCAGAAACTTCACAATCGTGAAGTTAAATTAGTTAAGATACAGTGGAGTAAAGCTCAAGAAGGCTAGATACTAGCATCATACCCTTTTCCTTAAGGGAGCATCCTTGATTTCTTTGTTTAGGAGCTTTGCGCATAATTGTTTCTCTCTTTCCAAAGTATATCCTCTAGGTCGTATCTTCGATCCTTAGGAAGAAGCCAATGGATGTAAACATGTGTTAGTTATGGTTGATGGTTGCAAGTGGTTGCTAATGGATGCTCGTGGATGCATATGCATACGTATTAGACACTAGATCAGTTCGGACGCTGTCATATTGCATTTACCGATATGTATTTGTTTGAAAGTTGAACTTGATATGTTGTCATATGGATGTTGCATATGGATGAATGGCTGTGCACACATGTAGTATTTACATAACTAGGGATGCTTGCATACATGATTAGAGGCAAGGCACTGACATGATTCGCATTAAGGAGGTCAACTGAGTCAGTAGACCGCCTGATTTTGCATTAGATAAAGACATATACACACACTATGCATATAAACATGAAAGCATTAGAAATCTTTTAAGGACAGTGAATGCCTGTGATTGGATGGTTGAGTAGATGGGTGATTGGATGGTAGGACACATTCTTCCTAACTTGAAGATTTCGGGGACGAAATCCTTTTAAGTGGGGAAGAATGTAACACCCCGTGATTCTGTTACGCTAAGATTCACAAATCAAGGAAGAATTAAAAGTTAAAATCAAAATCAAAATCAAGGGAAACGGGCTGTGCCATTTTGTTCGTCTCGGAATTCTGCATGAAAACGAGTCTGAGTTTGCGTAAATCGGAGTCCGTATGAGGAAGATATGGCCTCTGGAAGTTTCAGCAAGGTTTAAATTTCAAAACAGACTCAGAAGCGGGCCAGGTTGACTGGGGAGTCGACTGGGTAGTTGACCCCCCCCCCCCCCCCCACAGCTCGACTGGGTAGTCGACCCCCCCTCCCCCGCTTTTTCCAGGTTCCTGAACCAGATCCGTTTCTCTGTATTTGGACGCCCTTCTGACCAGATTCGTTGACTTCTACACTATATAAACAGCCCTGATCTTCTTCTCTATTCACAATTCTTTTCTATCCTTATGCTGCCTCTGAGAGAATATATAAATAAATAAAAATAAGAAGATAATACGAATATCCAAGACAAGGTTATGCTTCTAAAGTTGTCTAGAAGAGATTCAAAGATTCAAGATAAGGACTAAAGGCTAAACGTCGCACAAATCATAGCAACGCCTCCTTTCTATTCTAATCTAATCTCTGTAAGTCAGTTATTTCTAGATTTGAACGTTTTCTCTGTTCGTGACATGAAATTAAAGGAATAAAATAATATGCCAATTCTCTCTCTCTCTCTCTACTCGAATCAGTGCCTATACTCTTGAAACTAATTAAGAACTGCTATGATTCGAGGACAAATAAGACCGTGACTATGAAGCTATGGACCTTAAAACCATATGCCTATGACTATGAACATTTGCCCATGACTATGAACATTTGCCTATGACTATGAACATTGCCTATGACTATGGACATTGCCTATGACTAGGAACATTGCCTATGACTGTGACTATGAGGATTATTTCCTTGACTAAGCCTATGCCTTTGATTAGGAAATATAAACTATTGCCTATGACATAACAAGGACATCTGTGATTAAACACCTGTGATTCATGACTAGGAAAGTGTTGCTTAAGTTTTGTGACTGTGAAATTGGGTCTAAACCCGATCATCTATTCTGTCTATTCTTGGCTATCTTTGGTTTTAGACCTTGGGAATTTAGCTATTAAGTTAGGTCAACCCATGTTCTTGAACCTACGTCTCTATTCTGTCTATTCTTGGTTTTAGACCTTGGGAATTTACCTATTAAGTTAGGTCTACCCATGTTCTTGAACCGACGTCGTTATTCAACCCCTTTTATGCCAGTTAGTATGTGTATCTTTTGCATAACATCTTTGGTTCATTCCCTATTTTTTTTACGAACCTAGCTTTGTTTATAATCTAGACTGAATCACGATAATACGAACGGTGGGAATGCGGTTTGGGCAAAATATGAAATTTACTAAAAACGTAGTTTAACTTGGAAATTGGCATAAATTGGGAACATGTATTATGGAATGTTCATAGAAATGCAAATTGGATAAATTTGACATGAATTATGAGATGTGTAATTTGAATCTAGTATTGACGTGTAAATCTAGCATTTACATGAATAGTGAACTAGAGTAATAAGTCTAGAATTAGAGTGTTGAATCGGAATTGGATGAGCTAATTTTGCACGGTAAGTATATTGGCATAAATGTGAAATTGGCCATAATTGGCAGTAATTGGTAGGTTTAGCAAAATCATGGTTAGTGACACTTAATTTGGTCTAGTCCACATACCAAAAGCATAAATATGATTTAGAAGGGGAAATGGGCCATAAGAATGAATGTAGACAATTTACATTAAAAGAGTAATTAGAAATAATTTACTTATAGAATTTGGCCTGGTGAGGAAATATAAATTTAGACAAATTAAAGGTTTATTAACGACATCTCTTTTAATGACACACCAGAAAGTTCTTGGGTGACAGAGAGGATAGTGTCTAGGCTTGGGTTTGGAAAATACAAGTTTCCTGCTCTCCCTGGCTATCCCTAACTGATCCGACGAACGGGATGGTTACTTTCAAAACTTGATTTGAAAATAAAATTGAAACCCTTTGAACTTAGAAAACACGAATATGCCTAGCCCGAGGTTAGACTGAGTTGCGATATAAACCTGCCCGGAACCAACCGACACATCCAGTAGTCGCAACAATACCTATCTAATGTGAATGGTAGCAGCTTTAATTTATTTAGTTAAAGCTAGAACAAGAATGGTAGGGTCAAGTTAACTAAGACACTTAACCAGTTCAACATGATAACTAAACTAATGGGTGGGGTTAGGTTCAGACTGACCCTTAACACAGTTATGCTAGAATGGGAGGGTTAAGTCCATAGGAACACTTAACCAACTTAACACAGTTAAGCTAGAATGGGAGGGTTAAGTCCATAGGAACACTTAACCAACTTAACACAGTTAAGCTAGAATGAGAGGGCTAAGTCCATAGAGACACTTAACCAAACTCAAGGTAGCAAAACGAGACTTGTAGGGGTTAGGTAAAGTTAATACACTTAGCCAAATTAATATGTTAACTAGACTAGAGGTTGGGGTTAAGTAAAATCTAATACGCTTAGCCAATTTTGATATGTTAGCTGGGCTAGACCGTAGGGTTAAGTAAACCTGAACACTTAACCATCAGGTTATGATAAAGGAATGAGGTTAAGTCTAAAACATGAAGGGATAATACTTAACCATTAATAACATGTTAGTTAAAACAGACGGGCAAGGTTAAGTTAAAAAGTAACACTTAACCAATACAGGATGAAGGGGTAGGGTTAAGTAATAAGAAATATTTAACCAATATAACTTGGTTTGTGGTAGGGTTAAGTCAACGTGAATTGCTGATGACACTTAACCAGCTTAACAGGATAAATGAAGAGGGTTAAGTTAGCTTGAATTGACTAATGACACTTAACCAATGCAAATTGACGGGAAAGAGAACTAAGTAGTAAACCTTAGTTAAAAGGAGCTAAGTAGTAAACCTTAGTCAAGAAAACAACGATTCTTGAAATTAAGTGGTAAACCTTAGTTGACAAAACTAAGTAGTAATTCTTAGTATAACACGAGGAGGAGAGAACGTCCGTCTGATTAAAAAGAAGGCTCCAACGAATTGGGTTACGAAGCCCGAGGCTTCGAGGGGACGTGAGGGTACTCTTGGTATCCCTTTGTGAGGCTGCAGATGATCCGCCTGGGACCACAGAGGTTAAGGTCTGCATAGAAGAACCAGGGGTATGCCTTGGTTGCAATACATGGCGACCTAAAGACCAGGATGGACCGGCGTGATTCGGCGAGCAAACGGTAGCCCTGTGATAGCGACTCGTCGTCTACCATCCATCTTGAGTCAATCGAGATACGTCAAGCGGAAAGGCGGAGAACTCCAAAAGACCATATACTTGCTATCTAGTTATGGGTGAGGATGGTCATATGATAGTGGGGCTCCGGGGGCCGGCGTATAGTTCTCATTTTACAAGGTGTGCCTTTCATTAGTTGAGGGAGGGGTCAAGTGGGACCATAGCCACTGGAATAAAAACAGACCTTAGCATCTGCATCGGCAGATATCTGAACGCTCCCGACCGAGTTCTGTATTCCTTGATTTTCCCTGTCATAGGACTCGGACCGCACATTATAGGACATGTGCATCTAGACAAGCGCTAACGATTCGCGATACATGCGTGGCGAAGTATAGGGACATATACCACTCTAGGTAGTGTGTCCTAGACTTGGGGGCAACGTTCGATAGGTTGCGTAATCCCTAGTTGGACTAGGTGGCGTAAACCCTGAACTCGAGAAGCGTTCAGCAGATAGCGTAACTCTAGTTAAATCTAGAAAGAACTTGATAGAAAACCCTATATTAGATCTAGGTAATAAATAATAAATGGATGCCCGAAGGCAATGAAAGATACAGGGATTGGGATCACGTTATCGTTACTAGTTGGGACACTAGTTAGGCGGTGCAGAGATATAGAACCCAGTATAACAAGGAAATAGCGAAGCGGTGAAAGTATTAGAGCATATCCAGTTTATCTTATCTTAGCATATCTTGTGATTATCTTGTCTAATCTTGCTGACCCTATGGTCATGGTGTAATCTTGGATTCAGTTAATTCATGTCGTTTGTTTTTCCATGTTCACATGCTAGAAGTTACCGAAATTACTCAGGCTTTATGTCTGACTCTGTTTTTCTTTCGTCTTCTTTTCTTCCGTTCCCCCCAGGTAGTAGAGGAAGGAGTAGTATAGCTCAGGTTAAGTTGGACTGTCACTCTTTCCCAGCTTAAAGATTTGTCAAAGTTTTTATTGGACTCTCTTTTCAAATGCTATGGATGGCTCTTGCTAAAACTGGGGAATATAAATATTGTTTTATGCTTCTTTATTTTGTAAGACGGATGATACTCTGATATTGTAAAGAAACCTTTGTACAACTATTTTATCAATAAAGCAAAGTTTTATTTTCCATTGTTTAATTTCTGTCTATCTTGTAATTTATCTGCATCTTTTACCCTAAATGCTCCACAGAACTTAGTGCATTCCCTTTGTGAGTGACACTAACAGACGTGGGGTGTTACACAACTCATCTCGCGTTATAGATGGCCTAAGGGTACACCTTGCCCCTTGATTCAAGATTTGAGGTGTAGCTCCGTCAGCATTATCACCCTCACTGATCGTTGTAACTTTAGTAGGTTTGTCGTTTTTCTTCGATCCAACCATGGTTTCAAAAGAGAAAGCGTTTTTTGGGATTTTTTTCTAGATTGCTGAACTATGAAAGGGAAATATGAACACGGCCCCACGGTGGGTGCCAAAATGTTTACCCCAAAAATGGTCAAAACACCCAAGGTACTAAACTGTACTTCACCAATTTGGTAAGAAATAAATGGAACTGTATTCAATCAGCAACTAAAAATGAAAAACACAAGAAAGGTAAAGTAGAGACGAGATTTAGAGTGGTTCAGTCATTAATTAGGCCTACATCCACTATGAAGGTGATTTCCAATCTTATAATGAGGATTACAAAATGCATCAATTCTCTCTTTTCACACATCCCCATGTTCACATAGTATACACTCATTTACATATGTTTTAGATCTTGGAATTGTACAAGAGAATGGTAAAATTTGTGGAGAAGAAGGATGGATGAATGATTGAGAAAGAGGATGCTTCCATTTTCTTGATCACCAGATTGTACTTGACGCCATGGCCGAATCAGTAGTTGAGGGTAGAATTTAGCAGCACTTCATGGTTTCAAAATTGGATCCCCCATTTCTATTGACAGTCATGGTGTATTTATAGGTGAGCTCCCTTTGGTAAATGACCTGAAGTCTGTTTATGCCAGCTACGGGTCACTCATTTTATTAATTACAACCATGTCATCGGCTAGCTGTAGCTAGTTGTTCATGGCTGTATTCAGCTACCATGTGCGAGCGACTCAATGGAGCGAGCGTATTGAGTAGTTGTACAAGTCCATAGGAGCGGGCGTCCATGTGAGCATGACTGCTTTGAGAAATTTTATAAGAGCAGAACGTGGGACTAGAATCAATTCCCCTTTGTTCCTTGTACGACCGACCTTCTTTGTTCCGGGGCGCTCATCCTTTTACTGCCTTTATATGACACTATTTGTCCGTGTGGCTACGCCACAAAGTCACTCCCGCCTATATTGAATGGGCGATTTGTTTTGTTTTGGTGTCTAAGCGATATACAGGATATACGACCTTGATCTTTATCGGGTCGCACCTCTCATAGCATATTGTGCCATGATCTTTAGTCGTACTGGTTGACATGACTTGGGTTTTATATTTGGGTCTTGCTCTATGCGTTTGCATCCTGTCTGTTGTGAGTCGTTTAAGCGCCTCAAATAACATCATGCACGACCTACTCTGATGGTGCCCGTTCTGCATCCTTTGCTCAATGTGCGTATGAATTTTTTTGGGGATTAACACCAATAGTATAAGAGGCCAAGCTAATTGTTGAAATATTGGGTTAACAAATATTAGTAAGGAAATGGAGAAGTGATTTAATTGATGGAATATAAATCAAGGGGACCAGTGATTTGTTTGATGTTGTGGACGAATGTTTGTTTTTCTTTGATAGTTAATTAATTGATTATCGAAGTATTTGCCAATATCGTTGTCAATACGGAGAGACCTGTTGGATTATTATCTGAGAACCACTCTGTATTGGCAATAGCATTGTGAATCAGATTATATAAAGACAATTAAAGATGGAGTAAAGTGCAAGGGATTTTTCTGTTAATCTTAGGAAGAAATTTCCTAAGATAGATTAATGGAAATTATGCCTTCGGTTTCGTTCGGTCTCAGAACGAACTTGTATGGATGAATGTCTGACATAGTATTTCCAATGATCACATATGTTGATCTGTACAAATATACATCTGGTGATGGAGAATTTATTCTCTTAGCATAATATCCAGAATATCTTTGTGCAAATAATTAGTGATTAACGGGTTTGACAATGTGGCATTCAAAGTGATTGTGCTATCAAGGAAAGGTAAGTACTCGTAACCTTAAGCCTCGCAACTTGGAAATGGTATAAAATCGGTAGGTCGCATGGCTAAGTGGGTCGCACCCAAGTAGGGTGTATTATAACCTGATCTAGAGAAATTCCGTTTGCTTCTTTAATCTTTCGATGTTGTCCCTTTCGGGAAACGGATGATGATCCCAACCGTTGGTGATAATACATTCGATACTCTCAAGCGAAGTGAGGGGTCGGTCATGTTTAGCCTAGGTTGCAAGATGTCCTTGTTGAACCCGGTGTATTCCTCTCTAGAGATACACTATCGAAAGGTGGTCTCATACCTTGTCATTTGGAATCCATTCTCTAATAAGAGCCCGCAGTTTTGAATGTATTCTATGTATATAGAGCGTGAGATGCAAACGTTCGACTAGATTGTTATTTACTTGTTTTAGACACTATTATAATATCAGAAGAGTATTGATTTCAAAGAATGTTTTGGGTTATCGTAAGGTAAAAACCATCCGTGTTTATGTGTGGATCGGTCTTACGATTATCCTTTCTTTTAATAAGTATTTTTAAAAGTTAAACCAAGTGGTTGGAGTTTACTCACACCAGTCCCATGATTGACCCACAGTTTATTCTGTTTTGTTTTACCCTAAACTCTTTGATAAGGCATTTACACATATAGTTGGAGGAGCCTGGAGCAAGAGGCTTCAGCGTTATTTAGTTATTGTTATTTACGTTGTGTTATAATTGTTATACTCTGATAATGGTATGTATATACAGTTGAAATTTTGTATTCAAAAAGTTGTTATATATATTATATTTTATTCCGTTGCGATGTAAGATTCTATATTGTTCAGTTCTGTCTTATATTTATTTTTCTTCTATTCTAATTTTCTTTCTTTCTATTTCTCATCCTTTAACTTCTTTTAATGATCCGGTAATGTCTGGTGTTTGGTTAGTCAATATGGTACTTGTATCGATAATCAGAATCGGGAAAATGTCGGTTCGTTACATTGGTCTTTTGTTTGATTACAGTTTTTGCATTTTTGGCATGACTGACTTCCTTTTTCGCCAACACGTGACTTAAATCATTAAAGTTTCTACAAATTACATTTTTGAAAGTTTTTGGTAAATGTTGTTTGGAAAAAGAAAAAAACTTTTTAGTTTTTTTAATTTTTAACTGATTTACTTTCTTTTATTTTGGTTTGTGCGAAAATACAAAATTTGGATACGACAAATTGTGCATATTTAAACGTTAACATTACATTAAGGTAGATGATTTGAATTGCGCAAAGTGCACGTTACCGAAATTTTGATTTTCCTGCAAATCTCATATGGAAAGTGAAACGGTATTGAAAAGAAATTTTCAAAATAAACATGACAAGTTTTCAAGCGGGAACTTATATTTACGAAGAAAAATCGATTTTTGGTCACGTGAACGGTGTAAGGAAGATTTTTGGATGCTTTGAGTGCACCTTATAGCGATGCAGTAGGATCGATGATACGATAAAAATGTTAATGGTAACAAGGAAAATGTTGTTTTTGCCATAGAAACGTTGTTTCCATACCTTGTCGACGATGCATGTGAGCTACTAATTTACTTGTTTTACAATTTAGAGTTTGTTTTAAGCCTCCTTTATAGGCTACAGATGGAAATTTTTGGAGTATATCGGCTAATTGAGGTGAAAATTCCACTATAGGGCGGGAAATGAGAAAGTTGTGAGCGAGAAAAATGTTAAAATTCTTCGCATCAATTTCCTTTTTTCGGTTTAGGAGAAATTAAATAGGAAACAATTAGATTGTGTGATGTTTTGTATGGTAGGGTTGGATGCAAAATTGGTTGCTTCACACTTTTATTCATTATTGTGTGAGGATAATGGATGAAAAAGAGTTTAAAATTTTGGATTCATATAGAACTGCTTGTATGTTTAGGATGTTCTTCATCATGTTTTCAAAAGGATTTCAAAATTTTAATGCATACATATAGGGGGCTCGATTTAGAATCATCGTGCATTCATGTTTTATGGTTGAAATGCATTATGTACACCATACACATATACACATCGTTGCGAAGTGGATGTACAAAAATTGGTTGTGTAGGACAGGATAACTAGGCGTCAGAATTTCGGGACGAAATTCCTTTCAAGGGGGGAAGAATGTAACAACACGGAATTTTGACAATAAATAATTATTTAACTAGAATCTCAAAATAAGAATTTTGCAAACGATGGAATTTTATAATGAAACTTTGACTGATGCATTCGTCTCAGAATTCTAATCAACCTTCATGTTTAGAGTTCCGCGAACGGAATCCGTATGAAAAAGTTACAGACAAAATACGAAAAATGAATGGAAATAAATAAATAAATAAATAGAATAATTAATAAATTCATTTTCCTCTTTAACCTGCCTTCATTGGGCATCTTGGCCGAAGGGCGGTCGACCACTCCAAAGGGGGTGTCGACCGCTTTAAGCCTGTAGCGCCCAATGACGGCTGAGTTTTGAGGGAAAATTTCGTTATATTTTTTAATACGAATGGATGGATGTTAACTAAAATGAATCTAACGGTCCTAGCCATTGCCACTCCTATAAAAAAAGGGGTAAGGCGTCATTCTTTTCCATACAAGTCTATGTGTAACACCTATTAATCCCGTTGGTTTATCCCTATTTTCCCCAATACGTTTTAGAGGTCATTCTTATCTTAGATTTGCATTAATTAATTATTAATGCCCAGACCTCTCACATTAGGTCGCTAGCTTGTGGCCGCTGGATGGGCCGGGCGGTTCCGGGCAGACTTCTGCCACAAGCCAGACCTAACCTCGTGTCTTAAGCAGGTTATGACTAACTTCTCACATTAGAACCTATTGTTTGCGGCCACTGGATGTGCCGGGCGGTTCCGGGCAGAATTACGCCGCAAACTCATTCTAACCTCGAGTTAGCCATGTTTATCTTTGTGGCCAATTAATTAATAATTTACCGTTTATGCGCACGCCCAATATATATATATGCCAATTCAGATTATATCAATAACAGGATGATTATATCAACACAGCAGATAACAGATTTTAGCAGATAGCAGATTTTTCCAGATTATATGACTTAACGGATTTAATAGATTTAGCAACTTAGCAGATTTTGGCATATAACAGGTTAGGCATCTCAACAGACAAATTTAACAGATTTGGCATTTCAATCTAATTAGCAGTCTATGCAATATAACAGAACTAGCAGTTTTAGGCAACTTAGCAAATTAGCAAAATAGGCATTTTCAACGGATTCAGTAAATGACAGATTTAGCAGGTTTAATATTTCTAAAGGCTCTATTTACATGCCTTGCCTAAACATAAATTAGGCCTAAATTCATATGCCTAAATAATTGTCGTGATTCACAATAAGATCATATACTTCCATGTTTGCATACATTTACATAGCGCAGAATATGGACATAATTTACCCTATAACATATGTTCCAATTTTTGCTAAACTAACCTTATACAGCAGATCCACATATAAATTATACCAAATATGATCATTAATTACAATGCATGCCATATATGCAAAATTCCCTATTTAGGTGTAATCACAATAGTAGAGATCCTAATTAATGTAAATCTTTTACACCTACGTTTCCATATCCTTCTTCTTATTAAGTCATGAATCATTATGCAAAATATACCCAACAATCTAAATCTTTAAATCATATCTTCTAAAAAATCAGATCTTGACTTTTATATGCATTTTGTCCAAAGTCTCAAATCATATGTAATCATAAAATGGTTCCTCTTTTCTTCTATCATAGAATATGCATACATCCAAATCTAGTTTACAACATATGCTCATTTTTTTTCTAATTAATTACAGATCTAAATTACAACATACACTATGCATACAACATATATAAATTATATGTTCATAGTCAAATTTATGCATCCAATCCCAAGTCACATGTCCAATATATTTTATGCCTCAGACCTAAAGTCATACATTCAATTCAGTCTTGTCAAATTTCGCATCATTCATCCCAAAATTGGCGTTCATACGTTCATCTCTTATGAGATTAGGCACAGGCTCGTGGTAGCCTGGCTATAGAAACAGAAAAGAAGAAAAGGGATACAGAACAGTCACAGAAAAACAGATCTGACAGAAGAGAATATATATACAATCTCAGATTCAGAATTAAAAACATATCAAAATTATAATTAACGTTTATAGCGGAAAATAACTGTACTTGCCTTGATTGGATTAAAGAAAGAACTTTAGTTGTTACAGAATTGTTGCAGAAGCTTTTATCTCAAATTTGAATTTAGGATGATGTTGATTGACTTCTAGTTTTGATTCTAGCAGAGTAGCGACGCTATTTTTATTTTTAATTAGAAGAAGAGAGCAATGGAGGCTAGAGAATTGTGTTAGAGACTTAGGTTAGGTAGAGTCTAGGGTCATTTTTATAGAGTTTATGAACTGATTAGGACCATCGATATTGCTTGGATTGATCGTAGCCATTCATTCGAAAGAGAGACCAATTAGAGCCCGCCACCTAGCCCTAATGACAAAGCATGCTTCTGAAAATCGACCAACATAGACTAGGCCAGCCAGGGTGGAATGGGTTCGACCTGGGTCTGGACCAGGTCGACAGCCCTGTCGACAGCCCTGTCGACCTGGCTAGACCAGGTCGACAGCCCAGTCGACCTGGGTGCCTTAGGCGGGAATTTTCCCGCCCTGGCCAATTGGGCCCGATTTTTAATTTAAAAATTGTTTTTCTGAGCTGTTCGAATTTTAAACTTAATTCAGAAACTTCCGGAGGCTATATCTTCTTCATACGGACTCCGTTTTTCGAAAACTCGGACTCTATTTCGCGTATTTTTCTGAGACGAACGCAATGGCGTATCCCGTTTCCATTAGTTCTTTGATTTCAAATTAATTATACTTTAATTTATGACTTTCACGGTTATAGAATACACGGGGTGTTACATTCTCCCCTACTTAAAAGGATTTCGTCCCCGAAATCTTCAAGTTAAGAAGAATGTGTCCTACCATCCAATCACCCATCTACTCAACCATCATCCACAAGCATCCATTGTCCTTAGAAAACTTCTAATGTTGTATGAACATATGCAAAAGTGTGTGTATATGTTCCTTATCTAACGCAAAGATCAGGCGGTCTACTGATTCAGTTGACCTCCTTAATGCGAATTATGTCAGTGCCATGAGTCCAACATGTATGCAATAGAATTCTAATGATATATATTATTTTTATATGAGTGCACAATCATTCACTCAAATGCAACATCCATGTGTTGAATCAACCATTTTGCATCCACAAGAATTGAAAAATGCTCACCCATCCATATGCAGTATGAGAGTGTTTTCGAGCCGATCTAGTGCCTAGTGTGTGTATATGCATCCACGGGCAACCACTAGCAACCACTTGCATCCACTTGCAACCATCAAACATAACATGTCTCAAACACATGTTTACACCCATTAGTTTCTACCTAAAGTTCAAATATTCGATCGATAGGATACAGTCGAATGATGGAAGCGAGTACAGATAGAACGAAAATTTGGTTCCCATTAGACATGGGTCCTAAGTATCGGCCCCAAAGACCGAAACCAACATCAAATTGACACCCAGAGGATTACCTTCTTTAGACAATGTCAAAACTGGAAATCCTATAAAAAGTATTTAGACATTTACAGACTACTGGTACAGATCAGGTTCCCTAATGATTCTTAGGAAGCTAAGCATGATAAAATCATACCCCACGAAAACTCAGAATGTATGCGTCATACTTGACGCCTAACACAGATATCCCTCAAACCCCAATCTCAAACAGATGATCCATAACCCTTATGGGTCTGAGTCTATAGCGGAATTCAGAAATAATACTAGTATTAAAGTGCAGAGTATCGATTACAAAATCAAAATACCAGAATCAGAAAAAGTCTTAACTCCATAATCAGATAAAGAAATTAAACCTACTATAGAAATTTTCCTATTTCTATCCTAGCCACTAGCCTCAAGAGTGTTCGCCTGCCCTCCTTGTCCTCGTCTCTTCGGGCAGTCCCTAGTGAAGTGTCCCATCTCCCCACAGTTGAAGCAAGCGCCCTTCCTTTTTCTGCAATCCTTGTTCAGATGAGTTGAGCTCCTACAAGTAAAGCACTTTTTCCCCTTCTTATCTTCAGACTTCTCATCCTTCTTTTGTGTTTCCTTTTTGGGCCCCGCTTTCTTATTCTGTGGTTCTTCCTTCTTTGTCTCTTTCGGGCCCTTGCCTTCCTCGTGCAGTAGTGCCATATCCACCAATTTCTCGTAAGTTGCTCCCATGTGTACATGGGTCATGGCTAGGCTGTGCAGTGGCTCATTCAATCCTTTAACAAAGCGGAGAGCCTTTTTATGCTGAGTGTTGACTAAATCCAATCCGAATCTTGCTAGTTGGTTGAACTGGTTGACGTATTCCTTGACCGTCATACTTCCTTGCTTAAGAGACAAGAACTTTTCCAATTGTAAACTTCGTTCAGCTTGCGAGAGGAATTTTGTCTCAAACCTTGTTATGAAATCCATCCATGTCTCAACCGACCTCTCGGCGTTAGTGACTTCCCACCAGTAGGAAGCTTCGTCTTTGAGCAGCCATACTGCCAACTGTACCTTCTGCCTATCGTCCACCTCGAAGATAACGAATAGATCCTCAGTTTCTTTGAGCCAATTCCTTGCTTCTACGAATGATTCAGTTCCTTTGAAATCCTTCCCACCCATGGCCCTAAAATCTCTACAGATCTTTGAGAAAGCAATTGCACGAGGAGGGGGTGGAAGAGGGGGATCATTTGCTGGACCTGCAGCGGCGGTCCTAGCCTCAAGATATTGACGAAACCAACCGGGTACATGAACACCCTCTAGTATCTCAGATGCTTCAGACATGCTGAAATGAAAAAGGAAAGGTTCAATACAAAAAGGACTGAAAGAAAGATATATGGCTCTTGGGGATTATGTTTTTCAAAATAAGCTTTTTTTTTTTTTTTGAAAATACTTCCTTTCAAAACCTTTTTTTTGAAAATAATTTTCAAATCTTTTTATAAAATCTGGTAACCTTCAGCTCTGATACCAAGTGTAACACCTATTAATCCCGTTGGTTTATCCCTATTTTCCCCAATACGTTTTAGACGTCATTCTTATCTTAGATTTGCATTAATTAATTATTAATGCCCAGACCTCTCACATTAGGTCGCTAGCTTGTGGCCGCTGGATGGGCCGGGCGGTTCCGGGCAGACTTCTGCCACAAGCCAGACCTAACCTCGTGTCTTAAGCAGGTTATGACTAACTTCTCACATTAGAACCTATTGTTTGCGGCCACTGGATGTGCCGGGCGGTTCCGGGCAGAATTACGCCGCAAACTCATTCTAACCTCGAGTTAGCCATGTTTATCTTTGCGGCCAATTAATTAATAATTTACCGTTTATGCGCACGCCCAATATATATATATGCCAATTCAGATTATATCAATAACAGGATGATTATATCAACACAGCAGATAACAGATTTTAGCAGATAGCAGATTTTTCCAGATTATATGACTTAACGGATTTAATAGATTTAGCAACTTAGCAGATTTTGGCATATAACAGGTTAGGCATCTCAACAGACAAATTTAACAGAATTGGCATTTCAATCTAATTAGCAGTCTATGCAATATAACAGAACTAGTAGTTTTAGGCAACTTAGCAAATTAGCAAAATAGGCATTTTCAACGGATTCAGTAAATGACAGATTTAGCAGGTTTAATATTTCTAAAGGCTCTATTTACATGCCTTGCCTAAACATAAATTAGGCCTAAATTATATGCCTAAATAATTGTCGTGATTCACAATAAGATCATATACTTCCATGTTTGCATACATTTACATAGCACAGAATATGGACATAATTTACCCTATAACATATGTTCCAATTTTTGCTAAACTAACCTTATACAGCAGATCCACATATAAATTATACCAAATATGATCATTAATTACAATGCATGCCATATATGCAAAATTCCCTATTTAGGTGTAATCACAATAGTAGAGATCCTAATTAATGTAAATCTTTTACACCTACGTTTCCATATCCTTCTTCTTATTAAGTCATGAATCATTATGCAAAATATACTCAACAATCTAAATCTTTAAATCATATCTTCTAAAAAATCAGATCTTGACTTTTATATGCATTTTGTCCAAAGTCTCAAATCATATGTAATCATAAAATGGTTCCTCTTTTCTTCTATCATAGAATATGCATAGATCCAAATCTAGTTTACAACATATGCTCATTTTTTTTCTAATTAATTACAGATCTAAATTACAACATACACTATGCATACAACATATATAAATTATATGTTCATAGTCAAATTTATGCATCCAATCCCAAGTCACATGTCCAATATATTTTATGCCTCAGACCTAAAGTCATACATTCAATTCAGTCTGGTCAAATTTCGCATCATTCATCCCAAAATTGGCGTTCATACGTTCATCTCTTATGAGATTAGGCACAGGCTCGTGGTAGCCTGGCTATAGAAACAGAAAAGAAGAAAAGGGATACAGAGCAGTCACAGAAAAACAGATCTGACAGAAGAGAATATATATACAATCTCAGATTCGGAATTAAAAACATATCAAAATTATAATTAACGTTTATAGCGGAAAATAACTGTACTTGCCTTGATTGGATTAAAGAAAGAACTTTAGTTGTTACAGAATTGTTGCAGAAGCTTTTATCTCAAATTTGAATTTAGGATGATGTTGATTGACTTCTAGTTTTGATTCTAGCAGAGTAGCGACGCTATTTTTATTTTTAATTAGAAGAAGAGAGCAATGGAGGCTAGAGAATTGTGTTAGAGACTTAGGTTAGGTAGAGTCTAGGGTCATTTTTGTAGAGTTTATGAACTGATTAGGACCATCGATGTTGCTTGGATTGATCGTAGCCATTCATTCGAAAGAGAGACCAATTAGAGCCTGCCACCTAGCCCTAATGACAAAGCATGCTTCTGAAAATCGACCAACATAGACTAGGCCAGCCAGGGTGGACTGGGTTCGACCTGGGTCTGGACCAGGTCGACAGCCCTGTCGACAGCCCTGTCGACCTGGCTAGACCAGGTCGACAGCCCAGTCGACCTGGGTGCCTTAGGCGGGAATTTTCCCGCCCTGGCCAATTGGGCCCGATTTTTAATTTAAAAATTGTTTTTCTGAGCTGTTCGAATTTTAAACTTAATTCAGAAACTTCCGGAGGCTATATCTTCTTCATACGGACTCCGTTTTTCGAAAACTCGGACTCTATTTCGCGTATTTTTCCGAGAAGAACGCAATGGCGTATCCCGTTTCCCTTAGTTCTTTGATTTAAAATTAATTATACTTTAATTTATGACTTTCACGGTTATAGAATACACGGGGTGTTACACTATGGCAGCGAAGCTCTGCCATTTTCCTCCTCCAAATCTAATTTCTTAATCCAAATTATATTCTTAAACAACAAATCAAATCCAATTCATATGAAATTGAAAGGATTAACAAATCTAGTGGAAAAGATTGCAAATTGATGATCTAAATCAGATTCTCCCTGCTCTTCCTATTTTCTTACATCTCTACAGATTTGGAATTTTCACCTTTCCAGAATAGTTGTAGATATATAAGAATTTGGGGATTGTAGGGATAAAGGGTTCAAACTTTGGATTTGGTGCTATAATGTGAATGGGAAATCTACGAATACAGTTATAATAACTTATGTATTTTGTTTGAATTAGATCTAAATTTTTATGCCTATTTTCTATCAGATATATTAATTAAATTACTGTAATTGGATTGACACCTATCAGATCTAATTGTAAACATTGTTAAAACCTGAATATTATGAATTATGGTTAGGCATAAATATTAATTGTGGGATTCTTTAATTGTTTATACCTATTTCCTACAATTATGTTGTAAAAATGTATTGTGGGCATTGCATAGCACTATAGATCTGGAAATCAGTCCCATTAAACACAATTTAGATGTAGTTACATTCCAGATTTCTACTTCAGTGTTGAATAATAATTTATGTGAATTTGGGTAAAAAGATTCGATTGGTAAATTATGTGATTGTAATGTTAATAGAAATATGCATGTTTGTATTCAATGTTGTTGGGTCTTGGCTTAATTATTGTAAACATGTTGTTTTCCTCCTTCTGAATAAAAAGGCATTATTTTGAAATCACAAGAGGTATGATAAAAAGATAAAAAAAGGAAAAGTGGTGAAAATGAATGTATAAATATACATATTTGTGTGTAATTTGCAACAACTATTACAAATTATACATTTACATATATATCTTTTGATTTGGAAATATGTCAATTCCACAATTTAATCATAATTTACAATGATTACGGCTAACAATCTTTTTGTAAGATTTAAAACCTTTTGACAAGATTGAATGCAAAAAGGAATGTTTGATGTCAATTAAACAAAATCATTAAATTTAAAAGGATAAAGAATAATAAAATAAAAATAATAACTACGTTGACCGTACGAAAACATAAAATAGAAACATATAAATATTATTTGTCCAAAGCAGCGTAAAACGATAAAAATTATACATTGTAGTAAATGTTTGAAGGTATGAAATGTTGAATGGTATTCTTTTATGGAATCATACACGTAAATTTTGTTCCATAATAAGTGAATATATTTATGGTGACCGTTGTAGCAATTAGTGTAATTGATTGCTATAAATAAGGCCATGAATAAATAAATAACAATTGTAACCAATGTTGATTAGGGAAAGTGAACATTTCAGGATAATGGTTACAATTTCTAAATTAATTAGGATAAATGTTGTACACCCCAAATTAGAAAATTTGAACTATAACTACATATGGACACGAGGTTAAACTCAACTTGTGGTATAAGTCTGTCGTAAACCGACCGACAAATCCAGCAACCACACGAAGTCAGATTAATGTGAGGGGTCTAATGTGTAAATATAAATGTACTAGGGCACGAGGTAAAGTTTAACTCGTGGTAAAGTCTGCCCGGAACCGATCGACAAATCCAACATCCACAAGTAGTCAACTTAATGTGAGAGGCTTTGTGCATATATATATATATATATATATATATATATATATATATATATATATATATATATATATATATATATAACAGTGTACCAATAAATAATTAAATGAATAAGAATAGTAACTGTCTTTTGAGGCACAACTAATAGATACCTTGGGACTGATAAATAGTCGCCTTAGGAAAATATGACTATTATGGTCATAAAAGGCCATAAAATTAGAAATAAAAAATTCGGTGTCATAAAAGGATTAATGGATATTGATTGTCATTTAAATACTAAGTCCAAATTAGGGAATAAATCAAATAAATACCCTAAGGTAAAAGGGATACAACCTTCCTTAATTATATTAATAAATATAGAGCTTAAAATAGAAAATATAGTTGGATTTAGTAGGTCAATAGTATAAAATATTATTAACAATATAAACCCATGACAATAATGAATCATATACGTATAGTATTTCCTTGTTGAGGGACTAAATGGGAATAATTTAATAATGTAGCCCACTATATCCCAATAGGGTAATGTGCTAAAGGTAAATGGGAAACGAATCCAATATTCTTCACGTATAGTCCGCTACCTTAGGTCTTAAGTGGCTAGGGTTTACGAGTCCACTGGGAATAGGTCTTTCAGTTTAGGGGTCTTAAATGGTAGGTGTGTGTGGGCTTACCCAAACCTGGAAACTAAAAATGTCACATGGTTGCCTATCATACGGGAAGTTATAAGCAACTAACGGGGTTATCTAATAAGGTAAGCTAGAAGCTATAGCAAACGATAAAATATCATCTCTCACCTTATGTGGGGTAAGGGTATATGCGTGTGAATGATGGAAGCGTTAACTAGTAGGGCCCGTAGCTAGTGCCCTCTAGTTCATGTTAACGTTAAGTAAATTATCGAGAAATAATAAGTGACCAATCGGTCCGCCTAGGGTCTTAAGAGATCAAGAAGAATCCACCCTATCTATCATTGCTAGTGAGGCAATAAATGTTGTAGGATAAGCGAATGAAAGTATATGGATATAGAAACTCCGTAATTAGGGGTCTAATCTCGATATAGTAACCAGCTAAGCTCTGGTATAAAGGCTTCACAAAAACAAACATAAATGTTCTATCTTGGTATTATAATTTGGGGAACACTACTTTGGGAAAGAGTAGTAGAGTCGTGTGTAAACACCTACAAGGTTAGGTTAGAATCACTAACCTTGATAGGCATACATCTTGGGTCGAAACAAACAAGATACATCTGTGTATTATAATCTGTGTTTTACCTTTCCTGTTCACCAGAATTTTGTTGTTCTGACCCCATCCTCATTACAACCCCAGGTTTTCTAGAGAAGGTCGGGTTCTAACAGATTTTTTAGTTTGGCTTTCGGTTCTCGTTCTCTCTCATGCTCGGTATTGGCAAAGTGACTTACTTCAAAAAAGGTAGTTACTTAGGTTAATACTAGTTATCCTATTCTGTTTTCGCTATGACTATTTTTTATCATACTCTGATTATGCTCATGCTCGTTTATTGAAGGTACCAGATATACATGTTTCATGCTTGGATGTGTTCAAGTTTTGATTATTACCGAAATTTAGGCATAGACAGGTGTGGGGATAAGTGACCGAGAATGCCCACCTTGTTGGGTCTTCACCCAAAAAACACTAATAGGTGATTGACTTGGATATCCACCTTATTGGTTAGATACTTGGTGTTTGTGTCAATCTTGTTTGCTGCATAGACATACCTTGAAATATGTAACTTGCTAAAAATATAGGGTATGGACATTAAATAACACCATATTTTAGTAACACAGAACTTTATGTTCTGATCCCTCTCTTTAACATATCCAACAGGTCAGTAGATGAGATAAAAGCCACGAACGAAGTCATGATTGAAGCTGATGAAGAAGATGAAGTTGTTATGCTATTATTAGTAGTTATTGCTTTACTTATTTTTGGATATTATGAGATTGAACTATTTGATGTACCCGTTGAACAGATGTAACTATGACTATTGTATTTCTGAGATTTTTAATAAATGGTACATCTTATTTGAGTATTATATTTTCTCTTTCCACTGTGTGAGAATTCCATTCGAAGTATATGTTATTATTATCTATGCAAATGTAATCCTTACAGCAAAAAATGCCCTGCTTAGAATGGCTCTAAGTTTCGATGTGCCTTTTCTGGATCAAAATTTAGACCCATTCCGGGTGAGTTGTTACAATGAAATCAAGCCACATGTCGAGCTGAGTAATCAAGTGGACGTGCTCCTCCCGTGTCTCTAGACACCCCTGATGATCTACCGCATTGGGTTCTTCTCCTTCGGTCGTGCGGACTTGTCTGAGCGCATCACGTAAACTTGTTATTAGACCCTATGTCTAACCTTTTATTGTGCTAACTTTAACGACAGTAATCAACACCCTTTTACCTCGAATTGTAATTAACGAAAGTAATCTACACCCCTTTTTTGTTACCATGTCATTTACTGTTAATTACATGTTTACAAGTTCCATAGCATGTTCTACTTAATGTATAATTAGGTACACACTATTCAATCCACATGTCTTTTGTTAACATGTTACTTAAAGTGTATAACTAAGTACAACTTATTTTATTCTACAAGTTTACCTCATTCTTTGTTATTTGATTATAATTCTTACACCGCCATCACAATCTATTGTTGTTTACTTATTAACTTGGTTCTCTTAACTAAGGTTTATGAATAAGTTTCCTTTTTTATTTATTATAACTCATGTCATAATTTCCGCTTGTCCCTGGGACAAGCCTACTTATTATATTGCATTCTCAATAATGTAATTGATTATAATAGGTTATGATCCCCGTTCATCACATTTTCCTTTTTTAACCAAACTTTTACTATTGTAACTTCCATTAATTTACTGACTTGTATATTTTCACATGTACCATTTATTTCAGTTGGTTACTATTATTGTCACTTGTGAACCTAACGGTCATATTTCCATAAGACATTAATGGACAATGAAGTATTCATATTTTATTATTCCCCAAAATATCTATTTTGTTGTACCCCAACAGACATTACTAATTTATTTATTTATTTCTTGTTGTATATATATATATATATTAATATATGTTTAGGCACACGACCTCTCATATTAAGTTGACCAATTGTGGATGCAGGATTTGCCGAGTGGTTCCAGGCAGGCGTCTAACACAAGTTGAATTTAACCTCTTGTCTCGGTGTGGTAATCTAAATTTTACATGCAAATTAGGAATATTTATTCTTTTTCATTATTCCTAAATTTAACTGTAATTCTATTTATAACCTTTTGTCATAATAATACTCTTAAGAAAATGTTCATATTTATTATAATTTCCTTAATTACAGTGTTTACAGTAATTCCCAATTTAGTCAGATGATTAATGGAAATAGGCTTTATACAACAGAAATGTTCTCAACGTATCTTATGCAAATTTAATCTCAATTACCGCACAGTTTGTCATTAACAATGTTTTATGTAACATATTCACTTTTATTGTAAATCTAACAAATTCATTATTTCAGTAATTTTTATCCAATTAACGGATTCATAGAATAGTTCTATACAAAAGTAATATTCTTAACATAACTGAAAATGAATTATTCCAAAATTATCTCAACTTACGGTTATTTAACATGTTAAGAATGACGGGGAATGTAAACGGTATATATACCATTATTTAAAAGGTATAATTTGAATCCGCTCACTAAACCGCTTTCCAATCCTTGAATCTGATCCAGATTTATTATTTTGTGGTCATCCTAACTGAATCTTATATTAAAACAACCAAGTATTCACAAATTTGACACTAAAAGAAGAGAAAAAGAGAGGAAGAAACCTAAATGAATCAGAATCGAGAACTTACCTCATGTTGATCAGAATTTTAGACACATGTGTTATAGATCTATGTCTCTTATCTTCGAATATTAAATCAGAATCTTTAAACTAATATTTTATTTTCTAAAAAGGTTTCGAGAGGAAAGAGAATGGCAGAGCCAAGGTAGCATCTAAAAAATATGAGTTTAAAGCTAGGCCCTACTATCTATTTATAAGTGTACAAGAATGTCCGATCAATCAGATATAATCAAATATAATCCGAACTGCATAAACCAGAATACCATGTCACAAAAACGGATCTGGGCCCGGCTTGGTCGACCCCTGTGTCGGCCCACCTTAGAGATGGGTGGACCCGTGGGTCGACCCATATATGGTCTACGTCGGACGAGATTTTTGTTTTTTGGTTTTAAAGTTGATTAGTAACATTAATTTATTACTTGATATAACATATTTGATTTATACCATTCTAGTTATAACTTATCTTAATGTTTGAATTTCAAATTTGCATATTTATATACGCATGCAATATTTTGATTATTAATTCATTAATAACTTACCTTTTAATTCCTTGTTCTTTAATGCATGCTTATTTAATGTATTTAATGACACTATTAATTCATTGTTGCTGTATTCCTTTTAATGCATGGTTTCATTCTCTTTTTAATGCATTGTCTTATTCCCTTTTTAATGCATTGCATTCTAATTTCATATGCAGCCAAATTTCTTCTCTACTTTTCATGCATATCCTTATTTAAGAATTTCTTTCTTTCTTCTCTTAATTTGCCCCTTTATTTCAACATTAAAATTCTATGCATATATACATATTCACATATTCTTTATTTATTACCCATTTCATTATTTAATTAAATGTGAGATGTTACACTATAATATGCTAAATAAACACATAGAATTGACACGAGTTAGAATAGGATTCCCAATCCTACTTTTCTTCAATGTCCTATAGTGACAATCTACCTAGAAGAATAGAGGAGAGAACACAAACAACCATGGAATCGATGGAATCCGGCAAAGGTTAATAGAAAATC
The DNA here is from genome assembly GCA_030737875.1 of Allium sativum. NCBI lineage: Eukaryota > Viridiplantae > Streptophyta > Magnoliopsida > Asparagales > Amaryllidaceae > Allium > Allium sativum. The sequence goes on from CM060913.1 coordinate 625,388,161, forward strand.
CTGGTTCTAGTCAGACCACCACATGTCCCATGTGGGTTTTCCTTCTCAAGACAATTAGATCGCATCCCAAGTGATCTAGGATACTCGATCTTGTAGATCTTAATAGGTGCCCCCACAATACCCTTACTTCCAATCCGCTAGAACCTTCGACTATCAACGATTCCTTGGTACTTTCAAACACATAAACTATAACACCCCCAATTTTTAACAACATTAAAGAGAATAAACTAAATAATAATTAATTTAATAATCAGAATTTGAGGAAAGGACTACACCATTGTGTCCGTCTCGAAATTCTAGTCAAGATAGGCATTTGGTTTGCGTAAAACGGACACTGTATGAAGAAGTTATGAGAGTTTTAAGTTTGTATATGCATAGAAATATTTTATATATATGCATGAGTCAAAGGTGAGTCAGAGATGAGTCAAAAACCTATCCATATGATTCAAATTCAAAAAATTCCTCTGAGCGGCCAAATTCCCGTTCTTGGGGGTCGACCCCCCTAGAGGGGTGTCGACCTAGGTGTCGACCCCTAGGTCAACACCCCTAGGACTGAGGTGGCACTCAGTTTCATGGGGTCTGGCAGCTATATATATATGTGTCATATTTCTCATATTCTCTTCATTGGGATTCATGGAGGCCATATGCTGCTGGAGTGCGAACTGAACCGTTTCTACAACAACATATTCTACAAATCTGATTCAGAAATTCTAGATCCGCTCTTCCTAAATTCTCTAAACCTAATGTTGTGAGTTTCTAGATTATTTTTAGGTTTAGATAAATAAAAGTATACTTTGAAAGATCGTGAATTGGATATGTTGTAAAGTATGATTCTGTGTTAATGTGAAATCCTATATCATGTCATGATAGATCTAATTCCCTAGATTTAATAAAATTATGGCGATTCGATTATGATGTTTATGTGGATCTTGACTTGTAACCATGTTATAGTGGATGTACATCTATTTATTTGGACAATTGAGACATTATTTGGATCTAGATCTTTATGTTAACCACTTTTCACTTGTCATATTGAGATATGTTGTAAACTTGACATGTGAATCCACCTTTTGATCTAAACATGTTGCTATGTCACCCTAACTATGCTAGATCTAGGTCTCATTATGCTAATGTTGACATGTTGACATGTAAAATTGAACACCTAATGTTTAATCTAGATCTCATTATGCTTGCTTAAACATCATGGTGATTGCCACAAGTTACTAGTTTGATGTCCACTTTATTATGATGTTAATCACATATTCATTCACTTTGTTATTATGCCAGTTTATTTTCATGATTACGCCAAAACATGTTGAAACTATCACCCTTGTCATGTTCCCTTTTTATTGTATAGCTAGGCTACTTTATAGCTTAGATGCCGCCAAAATACGTACGAATACGCTAGAGAGGAAACAGGGAAAAAGGGATTATAATTGGCATGATTTAGGTAATGTTTAATAGGAAATGGGACATGTAATTCAAATGGGGAAAACATAGAAATAGTTACCTATAATGACATAGGCAGATTTGGATTAATTTGGAATGTTTATTAATTTAAAATTAGGAATTGTAAATTGTACTTATGACACGAGGTCAGGTTACATTAGTGGTGGAAGTCTGCCCAGACCCAACCGGCATATCCAGCAGCCACTAATGTTGAACCTAATGTGGGAGGCCTAATTACACAAATAAGAATCGGCTAAGAAACGAGGTTAGGCCCAACTGTGGAATAAGACTTCCCGGACCTGACCGGCATATCCAGCATCCACATGTTGTAGGCCTAATGTGGGAGGTCTAGCCCATTTTACCCATAATTGGACATAGTAATGAAATGGACTACTTAACCTAATTTAATATGACTTTGGACTTAAGTTAGGGTTAAGTAAAAATTGGACAGTTAGTGGTGAGTCAAGTAAATTAGAGGGGGTCGGTAATATATATCTAGGCCCACGAACTTAAACCAATAAGGTTATGTAATTAAAGACACCTAGTGGTATACATAACTGGTAGATAATGTAATGAAGTTATGCAATTAAAGACACCCTTTAGGTTAAGCATAACTAGTATCGGGCTATGTAATTAAAGACACCTAAGGGTATACATGGTCAGTGGAAAACCTAGTGGGGATACAAGACAGGAGGAGAGCTTGTATCAAATCGCGTGGGATCCATTTTAGTCAGTAACCTGGAGTTGGTATTAAGTAAATACCTCCGTACTAGGCGGAGAACGGGCACGCTTACTGATTGATTGTAAGAGATCCAAACGAGGTGGATGGTGTGAGCGGCGTAAACCGATCGGGGACATGTGCGTTCATGGGCCGGGTAGAGGGGGCTAAGAAGACCGTAACACCAGTAGATATGGTTGTGCACACCATGGGTTGCCACTTTTGGAAGTGATACCTCCTACTGTGCGGCCAACACAGAATATCCATAGGGTAGGGAGCCGATCGATTAAGGTGGTGGTTAGGGTATACTTGGACGTATGACCTAAGCCTACCACTTATGGTGGAAAGGATAATCTCATTTCAGTTATACAAGTAATAATTCAGAGTAATCATTAGTGAGGCACATATACCTAAACTTGCTTACCTTGTCACACTTGCCATTTACGTAACGATCTCTCTTATCCACTTTATATGCCTATCATGTTGCTTTTATTTATCTACTGGCTAAAAGTAACTAGACTAGCCAGAATTTATGTCTGACTCCTATTGTTTCTCCTTCTTTCTTCGTCCCCCACCCCCACAGGCTCTCAGGGAGGAAACACTTAGACTTAATCAGGAAGCAGATATCATTTTGCTAGGAGTTACCTCTGAAGTGCGACTCAAGTTCTTGTCACTACTATGGCTTAACTCTTTTTATTGGTGAAATGATGCTTTTTATTTACCTATGTACTCAGATGGTGCAAGACAGAAGTATTTTTATTGTAATTGTTTTTGTGACTTATGAAATTGTGGACCACGGTATTATGACTTATGTTTGAAATAAAAGTTTAATTTTCCACTGCTGCCTTGTCTATATCTGTCTTGTAATTATTTTGTGTTTGTTTACCTATAGCGCTTCACGAAACTTAATGCAGTCCTTAGCGAGTGACATTAACGGACATAGGGAGTTTCACTTGGTATCAGAGCTAAAGGTTACTAGATTAGATAAAAGTTTTTGGAAACTATTTTCAAAAAGGTTTTGAAAGAAAGCATTTTCAAAAGAAAAGTCTTTTTTGAAAAACATTCCCCAAAAAGCCATAACTAGTATCCTTCGGTCCTTTATCTAAATTTCTTCCTTTTCCCTTTTTCAGCATGTCTAGGGAACAAAATAATCTTAATATCCCGGAGGGTGTCACAATACCCGGATGGTTCCGTAGGTATTTGGAGGCAACAGCCCTGCCGAAGGCCAAAAATACGTTACTCCACCAACTACACCGGTCATTCCTCCTCCTCCTCCCCTTCCAAGAGCAGGTAACTTCGCCAAGATCTGCAAGGACTTTCATGCTATGGGAGGGAAGCCATTCCATGGGAATGACATTCATAGAAGCTCGGAATTGGCTTAAGGAGACCGACGACGTATTCGTAATCTTTGAAGTGGAGGACCGAAGAAAAATTCAATTAGCTACTTGGCTGTTAAAGGACGAAGCCTCATTTTGGCTGGAAATACCCAAAGCTAAACGTCTGATAGAAACTTTGGAAGACTTTAGACAAAGGTTCGAAATGAATTTCTTTCCCAAGCGGAGCAAAGCATACAGATGGAGAGGTTCTTAACACTCAAACAAGGAAATTTGACGGCGAAGGAACATGTGAACAAGTTCAACCAACTGGCAAGATTCGGGCTAGAATTGGTAGACAAACCGCATAAAAGAGCTTTGCAGTTTGCTAAGGGGCTGAATGAGCCTTTTCATGGTTTAGCTATGTCCGATCTTCTAATGGGGGCCACCTTTTAAAAGCTTGTTGATATGGCCCTAATGCATGAGGAGGACAGTGGAGTAAAGAAGGAAACAAAAGCTGAGTGGACATCACATAATAAGAAGGTATGGCCAAAGAAAGGGCAGTACCAACAGAAGAAAGGGGGAAAAATGATAAAGGCAAGGATAAGAGAAAATGTCACAATTGTGGGAAGGAGGGCCACCTGATCAAAGATTATAAGAGAAGGAAGGCCAGTTGCTTTAATTGCGGAGAGGACAGACACTTCTCTAAAGAGTGCCCGAAGAAACAGGGATCACAGGGACAAGGGCGAAGCAGGGACTTCTAGAGTGCAGGTGCACGCTATCGTGATCAGTGCTCCTGAAAGAGGTAGAAAAATTTCTGTAGAAAGTTTAGTTTCTCTTTCAAACTATCCTGTTAGAACACTTTTTGATTCTGGTGCTTCACATCGTTTGTATCTAGTTATGTGGTTGAATCTCTGCATTTAATTACTAGTATGGTAGTAGATCCCATAGTTGTTTCAAACCCCATTGGTGGTTCGACACATTAATCGATGATTTTTTGGGGTTTGAAAATATTTGTGTTAGGCGTCGTGTTTGAATGCGATGCGTATGTGCTCGGGTTTATGGGCTATGGGTTGATTCAAGGAATGGATTGGCTTACCACGTATGGGGCCATTCTGGATTGTGAGAGGAGGGCTGTTAGACTCCTGACTTATCATGGAATGACCCTCGAGGTTTCTTGTGACCCCCTAGGGTCTGTTATGATTAGCTTCCTAAGGTCTCTAAATGCATCCATAGATGATTTGCAATCTGTTCCGGTGGTTTGTGATTATCCCGATGTTTTTGATGAGGTACGGTGTTTACCTCCAGGGCATGAGATCGAGTTCCGCATATATCTGGTGGACAATGCAAAGCTAGTTGCATTACCAGTGCGCCACATAGCTCCAAGAGAAAGGAGGGAGCTGAGTAAGGAAGTGGGGGAGCTACTTGAAAAAGGGTTTATCAGACGAAGCATTTCTGAGTGGGGTGTTCCAGTAGTATTCACAACTAAAGCGGATGGTTCGCTTCGTTTGTGTGTTGACTACAGAGAGTTAAATAAGCTCACCAAGAAGAATAGGCACCCGCTTCCGAGGATTGATGATTTATTTGATCAGCTTATTGGTGCCTCGTTATTTTCTCAGTTGGACTTGGCTACGAGATTCCATCAGTTGAGGGTGGCTGCGGACAGCATAGATAAGACTGCTTTCAGGACTCCGCACGGTTTCTTTAAATGGCTAGTTATGCCACTTGGGTTGACGAATGCACCCTCCTATTTTGTTGATTTGATGAGTAGGGTGTCTCGGGAGTTCCTAAACAAAATCATTGTAGTCTTCATTGATGATATTTTGATCTTCTTCAAGAGTGAAGAAGAGCATTCCTAGCATTTGGGAGAAGTTATGAAAACTCTCCGTGACCATCAGCTAAAAGAAAAGTTCTCCAAATGTCATTTCTGGAGAAAGGAGATGAGATTCTTGGGGCGTGTAGTCTCCAAAGAAAGGATATCTATAGATCCCGCCAAAGTGGTTGCAGTACAAGATTGGCATATTCCAAAAAATGTAACTGAGGTGAGAAGCTTTCTTGGGTTGGCAGGTTATTTTAGGAAGTTCATTAAGGACTTCGCGAAGACATCGGCCCCTCTCGCCAGGCTGACAAAGAAGAATTTAACATTTTCATGGGACATGGACTATGACGTTGCCTTCCAACGACTAAAAAGGGCTCTGACAATAGCCCCATTCTTGACCTTGCCCGATGGGAGTAAAGTGTTTATTGTTTACACTGATGGATGCGGTACAGGGCTTGGTGCGGTTCTGATGCAAGAAGGGAAAATAATATGTTATGGGGGTAGACAGTTGAGAGTTCATGAGAGGAACTACCCCATCCATGATCTAGAGCTAGCTGCCATAGTATTCGCGTTAAAGACGTGGCGTCATTATTTACTTGGAGAAAAGTTCGAGTTATGCACCGATCATAAATCTCTCAAGTATCTATTCTCATAGAAGGATCTCAACTTAAGGCAACAACGGTGGATGGAGTTCTTAGATTCATATGATTTTGAGATTGCTTATACCCCCGGCAAGGGTAATGTGGTGGCAGACGCACTAAGCAGGCAAAGGGTGGCCTTGAGTCCTCTATTTGTGGAATGAAAAAACTTGGAGTTCATATCAGCTTTTGATTTTAGACCCTCCATCAAAGTTTTTCCTGATTTGTTTGCATCCTTGAAGATACGACCGACACTTGTCGATCAGATAGGAACTACGAAACAAGGCAACCCACAGATTCTAGATCTCACGGATAGGCTCAGAAGAGGGGAGACTTCTAGTCACCTCAGTAGGTATGTCATAGATGAAAAGGGGTGGTTGCGATGAGATGGAAGGCTTTATGTTCATCAAACTGGAAGCTTGACAAAGGCAGTCCTAGAAGAAGCCTACTGTTCTAAGATGACCATTCATCCAGGCAGTGACAAAATGTACAGAGACGTGAAGAGGGTTTTCTTTTACGCTGGGATGAAGAAGGACGTGGCCGAATTTGTTTGTCAGTGTTTAGTTTGCCAGCATGTCAAAGCTAAGAAAAAGAAGCCCGGTGGGTTACATCATCCGTTAGATGTTCCGCAGTGGAAATGGGAGAGCATCTCTACGGATTTCATAGATGATTGGCCTAGATCGAAGAAAGGTAATACCGGTATTTGGGTGATAGTGGCCAGACTCACTAAGAGCGCTCACTTTATTCCAGTTAAAAGTATAAGGACGGCATCATGGTTGGCAGTAATTTATGTTCGTGAGATAGTTCATCTCCATGAAGTTCCTTCCAGCATCGTGAGCGATCATGACCCCATCTTTACCAGCGAATTTTGGAGGAGCTTGCAAGAAGCATTAGGTACACAGTTGTGTTTGAGCACCGCTTATCATCCTCCGAACGATGGGCATACTGAGAGGCTGAACAGAATTCTAGAAGATCTTTTAAGGTTGTGTATCCTTGACTTTGGAGGGACTTGGGAAGAGCATCTTCCTTTAGTAGAGTTTGCCTATAATAACAGCTATCTGGCTAGCATCGGTTTGGCACCCTTCGAAGCATTGTATGGACCCTGTAGATTGCCAACTTATTGGTGGGAATCTACAGAAAGATTATTGCTTGGACCTGACATGGTTAGGGAAACATCCGAAAAGATTGACCTTATTCGATGGCGAATGAAGACAGCTCAAGATAGGCAGAAGTCCTATGCAGACAAGAGAAGGAATGACATCGAATTCGAAGTGGGAGACTTAGTTTTTATCAAAGTATCACCTTTGAGGAATGTGGTTCGCTTCGGATCAGTAGAGAAGTTGGCACCTAGGTTTATGGGACCATTTCATATACCTGAGAGGATTGGCCAAATGGCCTACAGAGTAAAGCTCTTAGAAAATTTATCAGGTGTTCATGACGTTTTCCATGTCTCTCATCTACGGAAGTGCCTGGATGACACCGCGAAATTGTTGATCCGAGCATGTTGGAAGAAGTCGAAGTGGAACGGGAGGCGACAGTCAGACGAGTCCCCACCCGTATTATTGGGTTGTAGGTTAAGAAGCCGCGCAATAAGGAAATCAAGTTGCTAAAGGTTCAATTGGGAGATAACTCAGATGATGCGACTTGGGAGACCGAAGACAAGATTTTTGCTTCGTACCCTTTTCTTTTCGAGGGTATGTTCTTAACTCCTTTCCTAAGTTTTATCAGTACTTGTTTCTGTCAATAGAATATATCTTATCCATCGTATTTTTGACCTTTAGATAGGAATCCTATGGATGTAAACATGTTATGTTTGATGGATGCAAGTGGATGCAAGTGTTTTCTAGTGGTTGCCTGTGGACGCATACACACACAATAGGAACTAAGATCGGCTCAATCACTTTCATATTGCATATGGATGTGTGTGCATTTTCTTTTCTTTTCTTTTATGGATGAAAATGGATGAACTGGCATAATAATATGGCTTTGGACGAATGGGTGTGCACACATATAGAATTTATATGATACAATAAGTTTATTTCACTACAACAAAATTACCCAATTACAACGTCTATTTAACGACGGGCACTAGCTACCCGTTGTAATAGAATGCTATTACAATGGTCACTTTATAAACCATTGTAATAGATGCCTGTACAAAACCCTTTTACAACGGACATAAAATGCCCGTTGTAATAGAATGTTATCACAACGGTCGTTGTTGGACCGTTGTAATAGATATCATTTACAACGCTCTTTTTACAACGTGTAGAAACTGGAGGTTGTAAAAGAGAGCTATTACAGGTGTCATTTCAGGCCCCTTGTAATAGATGTCAATTTTACAACGTTCACAAAATTTATGATGTAATATATGTCTATTGTAATATTACTACTAATTATTAACTATAATATTATATTACTAATTACTAATCATTAATAATATCATATTACCTATTAATATCTAATAATTAATCATCAATAATATTATATTAGTTATTAATATCTAATAACTAATCATTAATAATAATATTTTATTTATTAATATTTAATAATTAATATTTTTTTTGAAAATGGGTAAACCGCCTTGTTAAAAACCTGCTCTAGGTCTCAGCGTGAGAGCTAGGCAGGGAAAAAGAGTGCGGTGCTTTATTGATAACGCATCAATATAAAAAATGTATAGTGTACATTGGACAACAAACAACAAAGAACCTTGCTGCCAACCCATAAAAAACAAATGCCAAAAGGAAATAAATACATGGCGCACAGGCCGACACGTGCCACCCGAACAAACATAACCCCTTTCAATTTTCAAAAGGAAATAATCACTTCAAAGCCTTGAACTTTCCCAAAAAGCTCCGAAGAACCCTAGACAAAAGCTTCGCCACTAAAAATCAGCCCGAGTTAAGGAGAGTTATGCCCCATCGATCCGTTACATCAGCGTGTAACCTACTGCCTTCTATCCGGTTTATCGATTTTCCAAGCAGGTATCTCACTTCTATTTCTATGATATCCCATCTTCTATATTTGTCCCAATTCTTGTTGCTATGAATTCTCAGGTTCCTTTCGTTCCATATATGATAAACTGTCGTGTTGATTGCGCAGAAAGCAGCATCTTGTCTACAAGATGTGGTGGAGAAGGTGGTCTTCAGAAATTCGATTTCTTCCTTTAGAGATAAAGTGCTCATCTGAGATGGTATAATACCCAGTTTAAGCCGGCATCAAACCCCCAGATAAGCAGCGTACGAGCAGTGAAAAAACAGGTGATCTCTTGATTCAAATTCTTCATTACATAGGACACAAATCGGATCAACATTGTAGCCCCATTGAATCATAGTGTCCTCCGTACTTAGACGAGTTAAAACTGCTTTATATGTACACAAGGATATTTTTGGGCTATTTATACGATGCCACACCACTTTACACCACACTTTCTCATTATCATGGCAGCTAGCATTGTCCCACGCTGAAAAGAAAGTAAAACCATCTTTTTTATATAGCCAACTCCAGTAATCATTGTCCGCAATAGTCTGCAAACATACCTCATTTATATGTGTGGCAATTTGTCTCGTAGCCGCTAGGCAGTTAGGATTTAAAACTCCATCCTGAATAATGTGGTTAACGTTGTAATCATCACCTCCAAAAAGGCTTAGATGATCTCAACCAAGCATTTTAACCATGATATCGCTATTAATCCATGGATCAACCATAATTTAGTATCCCTGCCGTTGACAATACATCTACTAATGCATTCTAGACTTTTCTGTCTATGTCTAAGAATAGTCTTCCACGTTCCAGAGCTATTATTGTCTACATTCATCACCCAAAACAATTTTCCATTACAATATCTAGTCATCATCCATTCTTTCCACAAACTCTTTCCATTAACAAAATGCCATAAAAGTTTAATAGCGGCCGCTGTTTTAATATCTCTAAAATTACGAAGTCCTATTCCTCCTTCCTTCTTCGGGGTGCACATTTTGTCCCAAGCGATTTTGTGTCTCTTCCCGGCACGCATAAAATTTGCACATAGTTTATTTATTTTACTTACCGTTGCCTCCGGGAGTTGACACGTTAACATCCAATACAGAACCATGGGGGTTATAACTGTGCGAATCAACTCAATCTTTCCAGCCATAGACAAAAGTCTACAATCCCAACTGTCCATCTTACATCTGATTTTTTCAAAAAGTTCACCACAATCAGAGTAACGTAGATAATCACATGAGAGAGGGATACCCAGATATTTAATCGGAAGTTTGCCTTCTTTCATATTTAACAACTATAGCAAATGGTCTTTGTTAGTTACCCCTCTGCTGAAAAAGACCTTAGATTTCATGTTATTTATTTTAAAACTAGCATTCTCTTTCAAAATATTTAAAATAGAACTCAAATCTTTGATTCCACTAGTCTTAGATTTGGAGAAAATTATCAAGTCATCAGCGTAGATCAGATGAGTAATATAAGGCACTTGATTATGGATAGGATGAATCCGATTTTCTACAGATGCTTTGTACATAAGAATGAAAAAAAAATCCATTGCCACACAAAAAAGATAAAGAGAGAGAGGATCTCCCTATCTTAAACCTCGATTGCTCTGTAAAAAAACTTTGGGACTCCCTTGAACCAATATAGAGTAAGTAGGGGTAGATATACATGTTCTTATAATACGCACCATCTTTTTAGGGAAACCCATTCTAACAAGCATATGGCAGATGGACATTCTATTAACCACGTCATAAGCTTTTTGTAGATCAATTTTTGTGCATACCTTTCCATTTCTCTTCAAATTAAAATGTCTAATCTGCTCATGTGCAAGCAGGATATTCTCGGCGATGTGTCTTCCAGGAATAAATGCTGATTGGTTTTCAGATATGAGATGCTTTAGGTAAGGCTCAACTATGTTGCATAGTACTTTAGATATGATTTTATATATATTACATTGCAACATGCTATGGGTCTATAATCCGAAATAACACTGGGTTTTTCAACTTTGGGAATTAATGTGATGAAAGTGTGATTAACACCCTTAGCCAATTTACCTGTTCTAAAGACTTCCTGGACCATCTCTAGAATATAATCTTTTAGATCTTCCCAGTGGAATTTCAAAAATTTGGCAGTGAAACCATCGGGCCCCAGGCTTTTGTCATCTGGAATGGAGAAAGTAGCCTTTTTAACTTCGTCTAATTTGACTATCTCGGTCAAATGTCTTCTCCCCCTGTCATTGATTATATTTATACAATTAATATCAGGAAAATCATTTTTCATAGGAGTGTTAGAATTAAAAATTCTTGAAAAATAGCAAATAGCCTCCCTTTCAATAAAATCTGCATCGCGAACAAGATCACCATTACTCATCACTAAATTGCTCCGGTTGTTTATGTGCTTCTTCATCAACATTTTTGCGTGAAATTATTTTGTACAAGAATCTCCATCCGTAAGCCAATTTATTTTCGATTTCTGCCTTGCATTACAAGCTTCAATATGGCATTGATCCTTCCAACTGTTATAAGCATTCCTCAGTTTTTCAAAACTGTTTACATCAGTTGGGTTCTCATCCATCTCGGCAAGAATAATCCTATAATTTTCCTCTAGCATTTTTAATTTGTCCCCATCTTTTATGCTTATGCAGTTCCAGTTCTTTAGGAAAAGTTTACAAATTTTCAACAATGATTGGAACTTGTAGATCTTTGAACCTTGGAAAGTAGGGTTCAAGTAGTTAGCAACAATGTAAAAAGTATCAATATAACCCTCTTTGATAGTCCATGAATTTAAGAATCTAAAAGGAATGTTTTTGATCTCCCTTGATCTTTTCCTTAAGCCGACACATATCGATATATGACCGCTCGAAGGATTTGCCACCCCAAAAGCGTTTAACTCCGGGAAAATATCAAGAAACTGGTGATTGCAAAGCACATTGTCAATTTTGGTAGCTACCCCTCTCTTCCTCCACGTGTATTTAAAACCAGCAAAGGAATATCCGTTAAACCAGCATTAGAAATACAGTCAAGAAGACCAGAAATGTGTCTAAACGGGACCGTAGAGCCCTCTTTTTTATTATTTGGTGAGAGAATATTATTGAAGTCGCCTAACAACAGCCACGAAATATTTACATTTTGCGATTCATTCACCAAATCCAACCATAACTTCTCTCTATCACTTAGAAAGTTGCTCGCATATATAATGGTAATTCTACATTCTAAGCCTCTGGTGTTATCAGCCACAAAAGAAATGTGCTGATAAGATAAACACTTAACTTTAATTTTCCAAATATAGGAATCCCAAAGTAAAAAAATTCTACCTTTGCTACCACTGCTATTATTATCCACCACTTCCCATTTACTATGCAATTTTTTCTTGAGCTTGTCGATCATCTCATTGCTGAGTTTGTTTTCCAGTAGGCCAATCAGAGAAGGCCTGTACTTGTTAAGGAACTAAAAAACTTCAAATTGTTTATTTTCTACATTAAGACCGCTAACATTCCATGTCACTATATTCATTTTATCTTACTCTGGCTCCTTGTCGGTATTTTAGGAGGAGCGATTGGGACAGCTTTGTTATTTTTCTTTTTGATATTTTTGTAGATGTTATCCAGTTCTTCCATGAACTTCTTGTTTTTTCCTATGTTTTGTGACACATCTAATTCTTTTTCTTTTTCAGGCTCATCTGTTTGGTTATCCTCTGCAGAATTGAGTTGGTCAATTAAGTTGTTGAAACACCCCACCTCCGTTAGGGTCACTCTCAAAGGGAATGCCCTAATTTTGGTGGAGGTTTATAAGTATAAGTCACAGATATACAAGACAGATATAAGAACACATATTTGTAAACAGCGGAAAATCAACAAACTTTTATTTCATGAAAGCAAATACGTGTTACAACAACATCACCATAATTGTCTTACATCTTTTCCAAAAACATAACATAACACTTTCATAATCTGTCTTGATTACATTATTTAAAGAAGCATAAATAAAACATAGATAAACTGCAAAAGCCCCATAGTGGATTGTCCAAAGCCATAGTTCAAAGCGAAAAAGTCCAAGCAATACATTTCTCTTCTTCAAGCTGGATGTCAAAGCTGGTCAAGCTGCTGTGTTCCCTCCCTGCGGACCTGGGGGGGGGGGGGGACGGAAGAAAAGAAGACGAAAGAAAAGTAGAGTCAGACATAAAGCCTGAGTAAGTCTAGTACTATTTTGTCTATGAATAAAGAACTGGGTATGATAAGTATAAACAAGAAGTAGGAAAGCACTATAACTTGGTTAAGTTGTCTAGGGTCGAATAAACTATCGTACCCCATGTTAATCTCTGAACCCATATAAACTAGTTTCCAACTGGCACCCCATAATCAGGGTGATGTGATCCATTCTATGATGATCGGCTCCTACTCGCATAGTTACATGTGTCTTACGGCCCCCGATGTTGTAGTTACCTATGCTGGTCCCACCATGGGGGTGTATCAAGTACCATGGCGGCGGCCCGACACAACCTTAGAATGCACAGGTATGCTACTGGTGCCCAGTGCTTTATTTTTCTGCGTCGGAGTGTGTGCACGCCCGCACCCCGTTAGAACCTACACTGCTACACCACCGCCGTCGATTTGACCTCTTACAATCAGCCCAGTAATCGTGCCCCACCCTGCCTAGTTTGAGGGTATCCTGATACACCTTCTAGGGTTACTGCTGAAAAGGGTCCCCCGTTACTAGGTTTTCTATCTCTAGCCAACATGCTAAGTTGGTTAAGTGTTTTCTAACCTAACCCCCACCAGTCCGTTTAGTTTAGCATGTTCCATTTTGATTAAGTCTTTAGTTCACTTAATCCTAACAATCCTGGCTCAGCCTTAATTGTCTTATTAAGGCCCTGACCTCTCACATTAGACAGGTATTGTTGTGGCTGCCTGTTGCCGGTTGGTTCCGGGAAGTCTTACGCCACAACTCAGTCTAACCTCGGGTCCTTATTGGGCTCCATGTTTAACCTCCCACATTGGATAGGTATTGTTGTGACTACTGGACAGCCGGGCGGTTCCGGGCAGGTTTACATCATAACTCAATCAAACCTCGGGTTAAACACATCGTATGTTCTACATTTACATATTTTGTCTTTCTTCTTTATTTTCTTATATGTAAATATTTGCGGCCCATTATTAAGTTAATGGTGTAAAGGTCACACCAATCATGGGCCCAACCCATACTTGAATTTGGGCCCTTCTATTTTATATTTTCATTCATTAGTAATTTTAACCCAACGTTATTTTCCCCCGTTTAACTCGTCCGTTTATTATATATATGTTGGGCTTAGCCTTTTAAAGCCCAACTTAGCCATGCGAAAAGGGGAGGCTTAAAGCGTGATTACATACACAAAGAGGGGAAGGTGAGCGCATGAACTTGCAATATGACGTTGGAAATACAAAATAGAAACGGGTGTACTGGCATAGTAGTGACATATACTTTGGTCATAAAGCATAGGTGACATGAATCAAAGCATGTGAACTTGTAGTTGGGATAAGAATCTTAATTGGGTATCATTATTGACACATAGTCATAACTGCAACATGAACCTATATTTTTATTTAGGCATAATGTCAAACATAAGCATGGCATAAATATTTCTAACGTAAGCATGGCATAATGTCAAACATAAGCATGGCATAATGTCAAACATAAGCATGGCATAAGTATAGTTAAATTTGTTCACATAACCATGGCATAAATATTTCTAACATGAAATCATGATTTTTACTTTAGTCATGCAAACTTGTAAAAAGGGATTTTGAATCTAACCTAGCTATGTACCACATATGTCATCATATGATTCTTGTAAACAATATAGACTTAATTATGCAAAATATCAATCATAGCCTAGTCATATTCATAAGTTTGCAAATAGGTTTTCTAGTACAAAAGCATGACTTAATACACAGATCATGGTGCCAAAATTTCAACATAGTTTCATATGAACTATAACAACCAAACTTGTTCCAATTACTTCACAAAAATGATGTTTGTATAAAAATACACATTATGATGGCATAATAGCAAAACCCCAAACTTGTATGAATTTCAATAAATCAACTACATACATGTAGTTTCAACATGGACTACATCATTAGCGAATATTCCAAACGCATACTTGCATAAAACTACCGCATGTAGTTTTTCATAATTGAATAACATAATTCAAGAATATCCAAACGTATACAATATTTCAAATCGATAAGAACGCACAAATATGAATTACTTTATCACCACAATCCAGTATACAAACCAACACAGTTATTTGTTCATACCAAAGTAATACTCTACTTACAATGGTGTGGCGAATTCTCTAATTTAGGGATTTGAAGATGCGGTTTGATTTGATTGAGTTACTTTATGCCTTAGAATTTGCCTCCTAATCCTCTCTCTCCAATTGGCGGCTACTCTTAGTCGTTCCTCAGCAACATGGCGGCTTTGTTCTTATTTTTGAATGAATAGATTAGGGTTAGTCTAGGGTTGTTTATATAGAGGTTATAAACTGATTAGGACCATTGATGTTGCTTGGATTGATCGTAGCCATTCATTCGCAAGAGAGACCAATTAGAGCCTGCCACCTAGCCCTAATGACAAAGCAAGCTTCTGAAAATCGGCCAAACACAGACCTGGCCAGCCAGGGCTAGACCAGACCTGGCTAGCAGGTCATTTTTGACCTGGGCGCACTTGGCAGGTGCGCCAGGTCAAAAATGTACTGGCGCACTTCACAGGTGCGCCAGTTCATTTTTGTTCTGGCGCACTTCCCAAGTGCGCCAGTGCATTCTAACCCTTCTCCGGTTTTTCGCCCAACTTCGTTTGTCCATAACTTCTTCATACGATATCCGTTTTTCGAAAACCCGGACTCTATTTTGCGTATTTTTCCGAGACGAATGCAATGGCGTATCCCGTTTCCCTTAGTTCTTTGATTTGAAATTAATTATACTTTAATTTGTGAGTTTCACAGTTATAGAATTCGCGGGGTATTACAGTTGTCTTCGTCGGAGTCTTCCCAGTCATCGGCAGATCCGTCCAGATTTTCAGAAGAAGCACTTTCTTTCATAGCATCTGCTACGATGTGGGCCAATCGTGTGTTTACTCTCTGCTCTGATGCAGTTTTAGTGTTGTTATCTCTCATTTGTGTACTAATGTTTTCAGAGCCCATGTTTTGTAAATTATCTTCAGTAGCTATATGTGATTCTACTACATTTATACTGGTCAATTTTGCATTATTATTTACTGACCGTATCTTTGCAATGATTAATAATTAATAATTAATCATTAGTAATTATTATTAATAATATTATTATATTATTTATAACATAATTGTAAAAGTAATGATATCTACAATGTCTACCGAAATAGCTGTAAAAATAGTTTTAAATAATGTTTTCTTTATATTATTGTATACATATTAGATTTCACTCAATGATGTTATATTACTTATGTTATTGCCTTTAACTACAATATTACATTAATAATTTCTAATCATTAATTATACTATATTATTTATTAATATTCAATAATTAATCATTAATAATATTATATTAATCATTATAACTTGTAATAACTAATTATTATATTAATCATTAATAATTAATATTAATAAACTCTATTTGGACACAAAATTAAACACAACAAATCTCAACCACTAGATGTTCACATGAATTTCACTTTCCACATAAAGACAAACAAATCCAATGGTTCACAATTTGTGTGTCTTATTTTGTGTTTAATTTTATGTCCCAATAGCCGCTAACTTTAATTAATTTGCATTTTCAGTAATTAACATTTGATAATTTATTATTTACTACTTAATATTTAATATTTATAATTGATAACTACATTTAATTCTTAACAAAATTTAACAATTTTAAATTGTCTAACAATAATTTTAGAATATTTATAAAATTCATTTCAAGTAAATTCAAATATCAAACAACAAACAATAAACAATTTTATAATATAAAAATAAATGGATATAACAAAGTTTTAACTTTATATAATCTTCAAAATTTATGTTTTGAAAGTTCTAAAAAGAAATCTGAATTTGTAAAGTACAAACGTCAAGTTTTAAAATATTATTTCTATATTTATTTAAAACACTCCATTTGTAACCCTACCGTAAATAATTTTCAACCGAACGTTTCGCTTCCAAATTTAGTGCATTTCTCTCGAATCTTTGTCCCTTTCAATTTCTTTTTCTCGCACCGCTAAAACATTTTAGAGTCTGCGTTTAAGTAAATAACCTTTTGTTATAACACCCAAGCCGAATTCCCTAAACTCGTTTGTTGGTCCTCCAAAACACTAATTCCCAAATTCCCAAAAAATCTTGTGCTAGTCCTCTATCTCTCCCTCCTTCCTCTCTCTCCTGCATCAGATTCCCTCTAAAACAATAATCGCCTCCCTCGTCCTCCCTTCTGTTCCCCTGTACTTCCACTCCTCCATCAACACATGGCGCAATCGGAAACAGTTTGCCATCCTCATTCATATCGAGTCCTCTAAACCCCTTGCATCCCTTCTTTCGCTTGAGTTTGCTTTCGCATCCTACCCATTGCCAGCCACAATAGTGAGCCCTGCCTCCTTCGTCTCACTTCTCTACGGTTAAAGACCTTGGTTTTTTTGCTTGATCGAGTTATCGACATGCTAGGCTGCTCCTAGCGTTTTGGTGCTCATCCGCACATTACCGAATTAGACTTGGGACTGGGGTTGGAATCTAGTTACATGTTTTGAGGTTTGACTCTACCGTCTTGGATCTTCCGTCCTCCTTGTTGTTTATCTGGTAAGCCTTTTTTTGACAATGGTGAAGGCAGTATCTTTTGAGGTCATAAATATTCAAAGCAATTTTCT
This sequence comes from Allium sativum, assembly GCA_030737875.1. Classification (NCBI taxonomy): domain Eukaryota; kingdom Viridiplantae; phylum Streptophyta; class Magnoliopsida; order Asparagales; family Amaryllidaceae; genus Allium; species Allium sativum. Next base: position 625,405,947 of record CM060913.1, read on the forward strand.
TCTTATTGAAATAGTTTCTATCAATTCTTCCTTACTCGATTTAATGCAGATTGCAAGTTAGTTTTTGTGGTATGTCAAGCATCGAGTTGTGTTGATGATATGTTCTTACAGTAAGTTGTAGTATCTTTAGTTTGTTATGTTGTTGGCTTGTTATGTAATTCTAAGACAATTTGTTTTTTTTTTTTTTTGTTGTGTAAACTTCCCTTGCTGCTGGAGAAGTCAGCCTATTATGAGAATGCCTTTGGCATCTTTTAAGTAAAAAAAAAAATTTTGTTAGAAAAAATAAAAAAGTAAATGAAGCTTTGAATCAAGTAAGGGATATTTTAGATCTGATCGGAATTTCTGTTAGCAATTAAGTTTTGTTTACATCTCTCTATCCCTTTCTGTTTCTGTTAAGCTTCTATGTTTTTTTTTTGTCATAAGCTTCTATGGATTTTTTTTGTCATAAGCTTCTTTGATATGATCATATGATGTTTCTCTTTCAGTGATTTGTCTTGGCTTTGACTGGATCAGTAGTATGGACTGGTAGGCTTTCTTGTTGTTACATTTGTGTACAAAATTTGGGAATAAAATAGTTAACCATTGTCATAAACTTCACCACCATGGCAGCATGATGAAGACGCTGGACAGATATCAAAAATGCAACTACAACGCATTATCTGCTCTTGCTTCGTCAAAGGAAACATAGGTTTTATCATTTTTCATTGAAATAAAAATGTGCTTCTCCATCCCCTACTAGTTTTTTGTCACATTTAGGAATAGAAAAAGAGCACTGTAACCTACAGGTTATACTTGTTCAGAAGCGTGCGATGTTTTTATTCGTAACATGGCTAACTAGTCACCATTTTGTTTTACAATGCAGAGCAGTTACCAGGAGTATCTAAAGTTAAAAGCAAGAGTTGAGCTTATGCAGCGTTCCCAGAGGTGAATCAGTAATGAACCTTAAAGTTGATAGTATGATGTTTTTTTACTCTAAAGGGATTTGTAATATTAGAAATCTACTTGGTGAGGACCTCGGCCAACTCAACACTAATGAACTCGATCAAATCGAGAATCAACTAGTAGAGTCAATGAAGCAGATAAGATCCTCAAAGGCAACATACTTTGCATTTATATATTTTCTTATTGACGTATCATTGTATACTTCTCAAATATTCCTATACAAAATATCAAAGTATATGTTCTTATTCTATGTGCTTGTAGACAAAGATTTTGCTTGATCAACTTTGTGATCTAAAGGGAAAGGTGGATTATACATAAAATTTATCAAATGTATTATAACTACTATTTCATAACAATATAATTTGAATCGATCATTTCTTTGAAGCACTATCTTTTGGTTAATGCAGGAGCAAATGTTACAAGACGCTAATAGAACACTGAGTCGGAAGGTATGGTACTAGTTTCTTTAGCCATTTTCTATGTAATTTTCTAGTCCAACTTGTGTGTGTAGGGATGTATTTAAACACAAAATATAAACAGAATTGATGACATAATTAATTTCCATATTAAAATTTCACCTTTCATATAAGAACAAAAAATTCTAACAGTTTAGATGAAATCTGAACATGGATGGTGCGTTGTATGTATGTATGCATATATATTCCACACACATATATTTGTTAATTTATTATATTATTGTTGTATGTATGTACGTATATATATTCCACACACATATATTTGTTAATTTATTATATTGTTGTTAGATCGAGGAAGCAGGACAAGAAAACCCATTACACCTTTGTTGGCAAAATGACGGTGGTGGTGAATCAAGTGGACAGTGTAATCGCCCATCTCAACTCGAAGAATTCTTCCAGCTTCTTCAAGGATGCAACTCACGTTTGCAGATTGGGTAATTGCCAGCTTAGCTTTGTTCAATTGACATGCTATTTAATAATGCAATTGTAAGTGTATACCTATATCATTTGCCTGATATATGCACTTATTATGCAGATTTAGTCCGATGTCAATGGATAACCTGAATGATGAAGTGCAGAACCACAATGAGACTGGATATGCCTCTGAATTGATGTGATGTTATCACAGCCATGTTAGCCTTTGATATATATCTCGTAGTGTGTATGGTACTGCAAAATTTTCTACCAGAAGCTGATGTTTGGAAGATATGTGTGAATGTAGCGGTAGAACCAGAAGCTTTTTTGTTTAGGGCAAATTCGGAGATGTACATTATCAAACATGCCATTGGATCTACCGCCACGTAGCACAAAGATTACGTTTCCTTGGTCTAGTGTAGGTACTTATGAAACTAGTTATGTAATTTATGTTAGAACTATGTCGACGTAACTTATCTAGCCTTTTGTAATGTAAACTTATCTAGTCTTTCGAAGTGTAAACTTATCGAATTCTTTGAAATGTGTTGGAATTATATGACTTGCTTTCGTCTTTTAGTATGTGTTATTATGTGATTTTGATTATTGCATTACAATATTTATTGCTTGTTAAAATATTCATTATTATTATGGATGTATATTACAGTAATTATATTTAAATCTGCATTTATTTCGCAACGGGAAAAAACCGTTGTTATATACTGTATTACGACGGGCAGAAGCCGCTTGTAATTAATCAGCTATTACAACGGGTTGATAGCCATTGTCATGGAGCCCGTGCACGTGATAGAGGCACATTATTACAACGGTCTTTTACAACAGTCAGTAACCATTTTAAATTAGAAAGGACCTATTGTGACAGTTCATATTAGGATTGCCCGTTGTAAAAAACATATAACAACGGTTTTTCCCATTGTAAAAGGACTGTTTTTTTGTTTTCATACATATTGGATTCATGGACCTAACATACATTGCATTAAGGAGGTCAACTGAATCAGTAGATCGCCTGATCTTCGCATTAGTGTTGGGACATATACACACACTTTTGCATATATTCATATAAGCATCAAAAATATTTAAGGACAATGGATGCCAGCGATTGGTGGATGAGTAGATGGATGATGGATGGTATGATATGCACTCTTCTCAACTTAGAGATTTCGGGGACGAAATCCTTTGAGTAGAGGATAATGTAACATCCCGAATTTTTAATGACATTAAAGAGAATAAATTAAATAATAATTGATATAATGATCATAATTAGAGGAAATGGATTGCACCATTGCGTCCATCTCAAAATTGTGATCAAGATTGACATTTGGTTTGCGTAAAACGGACACCGTATGAAGAAGTTATGAGAGTTTTAAGTTTGTATATGCACAGAAATATTTTATATATATGCATGAGTCAGAGGTGAGTAAGAGATGAGTCAGAATCCTATCCGGAGGATTCAAATTCGAAAAATTCCTCTGAGCGGCAAAATTCCTGCTCTAGGGGGTCGACCCCCCTAAAGGGGTGTAGACCTAGGGGTCGACCTACCCACAGAGGTGTCGATACCCCTAGGGCTGAGGTGACACTCGGTTTCAGGGGGTCCGACAGCTATATATATATGTGTGTGTGTGTCGTATTTCTCATACTCTCTTCATTGGAAATCATGGAGGCCATATGCTGCTGGAGTGCGAACTGAACCGTTTCTACGACGTCATATTCTACAAATCCAATTCAGAAATTCTAGATCGTTCTTCCTAAATTCTCTAAACCTAACGCTGTGAGTTTCTAAATTACTTTTCGGTTTAGCCAAATAAAAGTATATTTTGAAAGACTGTGAATTGGGTACATTGTAAGGTATGATTCTGTGTTAATGTGAAATCCTATATCATGTCATGACTCATGACAGATCTAATTTCCTAGATCTAATAAAATTGTGGTGATTCGATTATGATGTTTATGTGGATCTTGACTTATAACCATGTTATAGTGGATGTACATCTATTAATTTGGACAATTGAGACATTACTTGGATCTAGATCTTTATGTATCACCTTTCACCTATCATATTGTGATACATTGAGATATGTTATAAACTTGACATGTGAATCCACCTTTTGATCTAAACATGTTGCTATGTCAACTAGCTATGCTAGATCTTGGTAATTTGGACACCTAATGTTTAATCTAAACCTCATTATGCTTACTTAAACATCATAGTGATTGCCACAAGTTTCTAGTTTGATGTCCACTTTATTATGATGTTAATCACATGTCCATTCACTTTGTCATTATGCCAGTTTATGTTCAAGATTATGCCAAAACATGTTGAAACTACCGCCCTTGTAATGTTCCATTTTTATTGTACAGCTAGGCTACTTTATAGCCTAGATGCCGCCAAAATACGTATGAATACGTTAGAAAGGAAACGGCGAAAAGGGGATTATAATTGGCATGATTTAGGTAATGTTTAATAGGAAATAGGACATGTAATTCAAATGGGGAAAACATAGAAATAGTTACCTATAATGACATAGGTAGATTTGGATTAATTTGGAATGTTTAGTAATTTACAATTAGGAATTGTAAATTGTACTTATGACACGAGGTTAGGATACATTAGTGGTGGAAGTCTGTCCGGACCTGACCGGCATATCCAACAGCCACTAATGTTGAACCTAATGTGGGAGGTCTAAGTACGCAAATACGAATCGGGCTAAGACATGAGGTTAGGCCCAACTGTGGAATAAGAATGCCTGGACCCGACCGGCATATCCAGCATCCACACGTTGTAGGCCTAATGTGGGGTTCTAGCCCATTTTAGCCATAATTGGACATGGTAATGAAATGGACTACTTAACCTAATTTAATATGACTATGGACTTAAGTTAGGGTTTAGTATAAATTGGATGGTTAGTGGTGGGTTAGGTAAATTAGAGGGGGTGGGTAATATATATATATATAATATATATATATATAGGCCCACGAACTTAACCCAATAAGGTTACATAATTAAAGACACCTAGTGGTATTCATAACCTGTAGATAATGTAATTAAGTTATGTAATTAAAGACACCCTTTTTGAGTAAGCATATCCAGTATAGGGCTATGTAATTAAAGACACCTAAGGGTATACAAGGTCAGTGGAAAACCTAGTGGGGATACAAGACAGGGGGACAACTTGTATCATATTGTGTGGGACCCATTCCAGTCAGTAACCCGGAGTTGGTACCAAGTAAAGACCTCCGTACTAGGCGGAGAATGGGCACGCTTACTGATTGATTGTAAGAGATCCAAACGAGGCGAATGATGTGGGCGGTGCAAACCGACCGGGGACATGTGCATGCATAGGCCGGGCAGAGGGGGCTAAGACGACCGTAACACTAGTAGATATGGTTGTGCACACCATGGGTTGCCACTTTATGAAGTTATACCTCCTACTGTGGGGCCAGCACAGAATATCTACAGGGTAGGGAGCCGATCATTTAGTGTAGTGGTTAGGATATACTTGGACGTATGACCTAAGCCTACCAACTTCTAGTGGAAGGGATAATCTCATTTCAGTTATACTAGTAATAATGCAGAGTAATCATTAGTGAGGCACATACACCTAAACTTGCTTACCTTGTCACGCCTGCCATTTAGGTAGCGATCTCTCTTATCCTCTTTATATGCCTATCATGTTGCTTTTATTTATTTACTGGCTAAAAGTAACTAGACCCACCAAACTTTATGTTTGACAATGTTGTTTCTCCTTCTTTCTTCCGTTTCCCTCCCCCCGCCCCCAGGTTCTCAGGGAGGAAACACTCAGACTTAATCAGGAAGCAAATATCATCTTACTAGGTGCTACTACTGAAGTATGGCTCAAGTTCTTTTCTCTACTATGGCTTAACTCTTTTTATTGGGGAAATGATGCTTTTTGTTTACTTATGTGCTCTGATGGTGCAAGACAGAAGTAGTTTTATTGTAATGGTTTTTGTGACTTATGAAACTGTGGACCACGATATTATGACTTATGTTTGAAATAAAAATTTAAATTTTCTGTTACTGCCTTACTTACATATGTCTGGTAATTATTCTGTGTCTGTTTACCTATAGCGCTTCACGAAACTTAATGCATTCCCTTAGTGAGTGACATTAACGGACGTGGGTTGTTTCATATACCATCCGTATATGTTGTCTACAACTCGATCAATTAACTCAATTCCCATTCAAGTCAGTCTATTATATCACAGTATCATCCCACTTTGAGATGCCTATCATTTCGCCTTCGACCACTCCCACTTGAGTTCACAATCGAAGGATAAACATCAATTTGACGATAACTTCCACCCCGCGGATGCTATCGACTAGCAAACACAACCAACATGCTCTTGAAGGCCACTTCTTCCCACCCTAGGACCATCGACCGACATCTACCATCTATGATGGACCTGTACTGGTACAAACCCTATTGACACTAGTCCATACACTCAGCCAATTTTTGGCTAAGTGTTAAGCCACTTCATTCGCTACCTCGAATATATCCCACCGGGCCATCCTCATCTCAAATTGCCTTTCTGATGCCTCACCTATCAGTCCATTGACAAGTATTAAAGCATTTGCATTTTGATCCATCCAATCATTACCAAATTTTCATATGACCTGCATGTGCCCCCCAGATTCCACACACAAAGTTTCAACATCTTACGGCCGATTGTGATGGAATAGAACAGTCCATGGGTTATGGGCTGGTACCGGTCCTCATACTCAGAGAATTTTAGGATGAAAACTCTTGAGCATGGTGCAGATGCCTTCTAAGGCCTCTCCGCCATGTTTCGTCTATATCTGATCATTTAGACCTCCGGTTTGCTTTGATCTTCGATTCTAAGCCTTACGACTCACAATTCTAAACATACAAATAACGCATAGCATACAACTAAACCAATCAAACAGCAATTCATTAAACATCAATCATGAAAAGTTACATGAACACACATAAACATGATTCATATCATAATCACCCTAATTCTGGAATAGTTTGACATAAAAACATATAAAACATTATAAATCCTACAAATTACATAATATATGATCAAAATGGATTATCCTAAGTAGTTTGGATCTGAATTAAATATGTATGATTAGGTTTCAGGTGAAATTTGCATATAAGATGTTTAATTAACCCAATTAACATATATAATCCATAGTAAGCATGTACAAGATCTTTGTCACTCACCAAAACCTCGACCCAATGCAATATGAATGAAATTAAATCTAGACAGTGAGGGCACAATGAAGAAACACTTCTATTAAATGAAAAATAGCGAGATTCGGTCTTCCTTGATGTAGATCTTGCCTATAAATGCAATATAGAATGATTTTAAGGAAGAAACTAAGGTTAGGGAAATTAGGTTGAACTGGAGGTTCACAGACGTTCAACCTAATGTGTGGAATGAGGATAAGAAAACCGATTCTTTCTTCAAACCTCCTATTTATAATCTCGGGTCACTAGATTAATCGGCTCACTAATCACCCTATCAGTTAGCTGCTAATTAATCTGACCAATATAAACAAAAAGCTAAAATAGCGATTTCTCCTAAACTGCTAGGGAAAATCTTTAATGTGACCATTCTAAGGAACGGTGTGACAACAAGGAATTTCGCTCGATCTGAATCGATCGCTAAACCGACCAAGACCATTCGAAACCCCTGATTATTTCGAGAACACGATAAATCAAAACACAAACAGAAGAACATTAAATTTCTTATTACAACAATTCATCAGAATACAATAATATACAGAGTATGAATCAATATTACACATCATAAAATATCAGAGATTACAATACATTACTTAGCAGCGGAAAATAATACAAAACACAACTGAAGGAGATATACAAATACAAGGCTTTCCGGATATCATTCCAGCTGTAAATCAGGATCCTATGAATATAAATCTGCAAAGCCAAAACTACTAGCTACCCATGTCAAAATAAGGGCACCCAGAGTTTAGGTTAAAACAATAAACTCCAGGTCAGTCATATGACCGGTGTGAGAACTAAAACAGTTATTAATCTTTATTTTAAAGTTAGGTAAATCAAGGGACCACGCCGTATAACACGGAATGGGTTTCCTTCCAAGAATACCGGTGCATAAAACAACAGCGCAATGCTAAATAAAGAATAATGAAGCTATTATAAGACCCAGGTCTCATCACACAATGCAACACAAGCCGGAGCATAGGGTTTTACCTTATAATAGCCAAAGAATGCTTGATATGCTAAATTTCATCTTTTATTATTACTATAAGTGTATAGTGTCAAAACAATTTCAATCATAAGTATCAATCATAAACGGCATAAGTGCCCCATACCAAAATGTCGCCATACTAAGCCCTACAACCAAAACCGCAAAGTCACGTATTGGAAGTTGGATTTCCGTCTGTGAACCGTGGCAAGGGATCTCCTCTACCGAATTTGAGACTGTCTAGCCCGAGTCTTAGGAACATAACGCATCGTCCCTTGGATCACCAGGGCCGGTCCACCGATGTGGATTAAAATGCTTGAACACTGCGTTTCCCCGACCTTTTGGGCGTAAATGAGCCAAATGACTCCATCGGCTCTACATAGTCACCGATATATCCGAGGCGCCTCGCAATCCAACAACCACATAGGTGAAAATAATATAAATGTCAGGGCTTGTAGGTCACTAACACCACCCAAGCTAGAAGGAAACACATGTCCTCCCTGAGGTCCTCTCCCATTTCTGGTTCACAACCGGGGTGTGAGGCTCGCGAATCAACGCTACACAAAGCTATGCCACACAGGTTGTGCTTTGATCATCAACCACAAGACTTTTCTTTTCAACAAAAGCCTTGATCATTTGCCACTTAGGCATGCCACACAAGCAGTTCACACCATGCGTTTGATATCCATCAATATATAACCTCTGAGCTCGTACGTCTCAGAGAAGGGCGTTAAGCAAGAGAATAAGTTCTCCGCCGCCAAACATATATATATTAAATAAAAATCAATCACACAGAATAAAATCCAATGTCAGACACACAGTCCATTTACAAGTTCATTCTGGGTCTGAACGAAACCGGAGGCACCTTGTACCTCGCATATCCATCGATCTCCAAGTACGTCTAGACGATCACCAACTGATTCCCTCCTCTTAGGTGTACAACCCAATCAAGAACATCAGTAATTATCCAAACGATGTGAAGACCTCCGGTCTTTGACCACCGTCTTCCTCCTCGACACATCGTCGATTCGGTTATTCAGAATGGGATAAACCCGGCCTTTCCGAATAACTCGCGTACATAATAAACAAGTGTTACACAAACATAACATACACCTCATTCCAATTCAGAATATTCTTATATTCAAATATTCTTATACTTTGGGAAAGGTTCCCATTAATTTTATCGAAGATAAATTCTTTAAATTTATTCTTTAATCTTCTTTTGATTATCAATTTAAACCAAATTATGGTTTATCCAAACTAGTCAGGATTAGCGAACCTTACCGAAGTAATCATTTGTTTTAATTTCCCAATCCCAACCTATTCATCCCATGAAGTATAACTGGTAATACTTCATATCTAACACCACTGAGTTATCGATAAATTCAATTACCATTTCACGTTCAAATCTAATTAAAGATTTAACTATCGCCTGGAGCAAAACTGGTGATACTCCATTCTCGATCATTTCAATCTAATTAAAGATTCATTAAAACTCCACTTGGTTTTAATCTTCCCAAAAATCAATATCAATGATTGTTTAACTTGGGAAATCATATCTTGTCTTTAAATGGGTTAAAGAACCAATGTCATTTAAAACACGGTTCACTATAAACCCAAAATCACATTCCATTCCATCAGCCTTTAACCATAAATTAGCAAGTGAACAATTCCCTAAGTAATAACCCCGAGGGCCGAAACCAACATCAGATCAATACCCAGGAAACCATTCAACGTAACTAATCTCCAGTTAGTTTCCGATTTTATTAACTCCATTGGGTCTAAGAACAGTATCATTAAAGATACCGTTCACGACAACCCAAAATCACATTCCATTAATTATCGATAAACCTAAAAAACAATTCAAATTCAATTCCAATTAAATACCATTTAATTGGTATACTTCATTAAATATAAATAAAAAGATCTAATCTTTTTCTCAACTGGTTTTAAGAACAGTTGTAACGACCCGGAAAATCTGAACCAATTAAATTTTTTTAAATTGGCTAAAATAGTGGATTTTAAATATTTAAAATAAATATTTTAAATAATAACGATGAAAAGTAAGTTCGAATCGACATTTGAAAACGAATATAATTAATTATAATTATAAACAAGGCCTGAAATGGCGCGGTAGTTTCAAAATTTGAATTCAAACTTTGACTGACCGTACCGGGTGCAAAACAAAACGGATTTGGGTGAAACCAAAAATATTTAAATCTGTTAGTGAATACCTTTCTAAAGAATCCGAAAAATCGTAGTTTCATAGCGGGAAGCAAAAGTTATGGCCAAATGAATTTTCTGAAAGGTCGCTATGGAGTTTATATAGCCCGTGAAAATGGCCATTTTGCAAACGACCTCGGAATTCGACGAAATCACTTTTGTTGGATCCGGGATGTTAAACTATTGCTAGATTTCAAATTTCATAATTTTTGAAGTTAATATGAGAGCGTGGCAAAGGAAAATGTGTTTGGTTGATTTCTATTAAATTGGATCGACCAGAAAAGGACCATTTTTCAAAAGGTCTCAGAATTCGACGAAACTAGTTTTGTTGGGACCGTATCGTCAAAACATAGCTAGGTTTATTTTTCTGGAATTTTTCAAATCTGTTTGTGGCCCTGGCAAATTGAAATGTACGTTCAAATCGAATATTGAATGTTATATATTTTAAATTGAAGGAAAACTGACTGAAACAGTCGAATGGGCCTACGAAACATATCCCATTGTGTTCAAAATGGTGGTGAAACGTTAGGGACGACAGTCGTTGGGTTTGGATTGGAGTTCGTAGGAGGCAAGGTGGTATTTTTGGATTTTTAAAAATATATAAATAAAAAATATCTGATTGGCCCATTCAGTTTTCTCTCTCCCTGTTCACTCCTTCTCCCTCGCGATAAACGACGGTAGTAGCTCCTCGATTCCGTCCTCCTTATCTCCTTCCACGCACCACGACAGCCAACGCCCCAGTTGGGAGTTTTGAAGGCCTCTCCTTCCTCTTCAAATCCGACCTGACCGCACCCCATATCGCTTCACCCTCCTCGTGAATCGATGCCCCAAATTTCATCGCTTCAGACCACCGCCGGAGCACCTACAGACTGTCAATCTGACCATCGTGGGTGGCGCCAGGAAGCCCTCTCGTAGCTCTAGGCCATGGTACCCTCCGATCGTCTCAGCGCTGCTCGGATTTCGCGAAAACTACAAACCTAGTTTTGAAAAGGTTTGAAACTATACGACTGTTTTTATTTTAAACTATTTAATAGCGGTTTAAAGCGCTATGGTTTTTGATTTCACTGTGAGAATCATATCTTTTTCGTTTGTTGACGAAATTCAGTGAAACAAGAGACAGTGGACTCGTGTGGACGCCTTCTACATTCTAGAAGAGACCGCATATTTTTCTGAGCCTTCTGCTATTTTTGGTGGAGTGGAACCCAATGTGAGATTTCTATATTATAAACGATATGGAAAACGACGATGTATAAATTATATAGTCGATGTATGAGTTATATAAGCGTTGTACACCTCTTGTATAAGCGTTGTATAAGTTGTACGTTCGATATATAAGTTATATATGTGTTGTAAAAATTATATATGTGTTGAAATATAAGTGAAATGCTTATATATATATATACACCCCTCATCCACAAACAATGGACGATATTTATTGGTTGTGATTGGTGTGAAAATTGGTTGATTACGAATGGTTAATTAGAATTGTTTGTAGTTGAAATTGATTGATTGTGGTTGAAAAATACCCGTTTGTGGTTGAGAAATATTTGGCTGAAATCACATAGGATTAGTTTGTGGAAATGAAAAAAATATACATGCCGCCTGCGTGCGAACTAAATGCATGAATCCCCATTGTCAAAAGTTGCGAGGCTTTAAGGTAGAGCGAGGAGCCGTACTAGGGACGGACCCGGTTTTAACTACCCTGTCGTTATGCTGCCGAAATTTTGAATAATATTCATGTGTTAGAATTATTTTCCTGTGTTGAAACTATATTCGTATGTTGAATAGAAAACCTTCATGTGCTGAATAGAAATTCATTCGTTGAATCATATTCATGTTTTAATGGTATTCGCGTTTTAAAACAAATTGTTTTATAATAAAAATCATATTTTTAACATCTATATGAACTATATAAAATAGTAATGTTTTGAAATAAATTGTTTTGCAATAAAAATCACATTTTTACTATATATATATATATACAAACTATAGAAAACCGTTCATGTGTTGAATAGAAATTCATTCGTTGAATCATATCCATGTGTTGAATGGTATTCGCGTTTTAAAACAAATTGTTTTATAATAAAAATCATATTTTTAACATCTATATGAACTATATAAAATAGTAAAGTTTTGAAATAAATTGTTTTACAATAAAAATCACATTTTTACTATATACACGAACAGTTGAAAATAGCGAAGTGTTGGAATAATTGTCGGTTGGATAAAAATATCATTTTTATCAAATGTATGAAAAGAATATAGTTTTGAAATTGAAGAATCGATATATATCTATAAATAAAATTGAAATATATCGAATAGCGAAGCTGCAGTTCGTGTTTTGAAACCGTGATTTCAAACGATTAGTGTGGGGGATCCGACCATCGGATTTTCCCGAAACTGAAACTGTTGGGTTCGCTTTGGAAATATCTTTCCAACTACACCAACTTTGTAAAGATCCAACAGTTGGATTGTCTGGAACGTTTAATTCAAATCTGAAGAAAAACAGTGCTAGAATCGGTTATATATATATATATATAATTGAATTAAATCGAATAACGACGCTGCAGTTCGTATTTTGAAATCAAAACTTCAAACGATTGTATCGGGATATCCGACCGTCGGATTTTCCCAAAACTGGAACCGTTGGATTCGTTTTGAAAAGATCTTTTTAATGATGTAAATTTTGTGAAGATCCAACGGTTAGATTTTCAGATATGTGTAAATCAAATCTGAAGAAAAACAGCGCCACGGCCGCGTTATGGCCTGAAGTGTCGTTTGAATAAATTAGCTATTTTAAAATAAATAAAAATAGCGATAAATCGTTATAAAATATTATAAATGATATGGAAGTGAAATTTAGAAACTAACTGAAGGTTGGCTAAGTCGAATGGTTTCCTGGATTTTGATCTGATGTTGGTTTCGGCCGTCGGGGTTAATATTTGGGAAATCCTTCTCTTAATGATTTACGGTTAGTGACTAATGAACTGAAATATGACGTATGTGTGTTTGTGTTGCACTTATTTATTATATACGCGAGTTTCTCAGAAAGACCGGGTCTATCCCATTCTGAATAACTGAATCGACGATAAGAAATCGAAGATGAAGACGGTGGTCGAAGACCGGAGATCTTCACCTCGTATGGATGGTAACTGATGTCCTGATTGGGAGGCATCCCGAAATATGGATAATGAGTGGTGATCACCCAGACGTACGTGGAGATCGATGGTTTTGCGAGGTATATAGTGCCTCCGGTTTTGTTCAGATCCAGAACGGACTTGCAAATGGATGGTGTGTCTGACATTGGAATTTATTCTGTGTGATTGATAACCATAAGTTGCATGGTGTGAATTGCCTGTGTGGCATGCTAAGACGCAGTGATTAAGGCTTTTGTTGAAAAGCAAAGTCTTGTGGTGATGATCAAAGCACCGCCTGTGTGGCGTAGCTTTGTGTATAATGTGAATTCGCGAGCCTCACACCCCGGTATGAACCAGAAACCGGAGAGGACCTCGGGGGGGACATGCGTTTCTTTCTAGCTAGAAGTGGCGTCAGTGGTTTTACACGCCCTGACGAGTTTGACTTATGTGGTTGTTACTGTTGCGAGGCGCCTCAGTTAGATCGGACGATCCAGGTCCGATGGAGTCATTCGTTGGCTCATTTACGCCCCATAGGGCGGGGAAACGCATTGTTCAGGCATTTTAATCCACATCGGTGGACCGACCCTGACGATCCAAGGGTTTGACTGAGTAGTTGCCCTGAGACTCGGGCTAGACAATCTCGAATTCGGTAAGGACTATCTTTTGCCTTGGTTCATGACGGAAATCCAATTTCCAAATACGTGATTATGCGGTCTTGATTGTATACCTATATATGGCGACATAGTGGTATGGGGAATTAATGTCGTCTATGATTGATACTTATGATTTGAAATTTCTTTTAAAATATATAAACACTATTAATAATATCAAATGCTTTTGTTTTATTCGTATTAAGCATATTTTGGCCATTATAAGGTAAAAACTCTATCCTCCGGTTTGCGTTGCATTGTATGATAGGAACCGAGTCTTATAATGGCTTCATTTTTATAAAAAGCATTGCAATGTTTAAAAGAATTATTTGTTTTAAAGCACTGGCAATCCGATGGAGTAAACCGTTCCACGAAAGTGGCGTGGTCCTGTGATTATCCATATTTTAAATGTGTTGAGTAGATTTCTCATACCAGTCCCATGACTGACTCGTAGTTTGTTTCACTTTCAAACTCGGGTGCCCCTTTTTCTGCATGGGCAGCCTTGTATTCAGGTTTTATCTGGCTCTTTCTGGATAGCTAGAGCTGAAGATGGATTCTATCATTTATCTCTTTTTATGCTTTTCAGCTCCTATTGTACATTATGTTTGTTTTTCCGCTGTAGACATATATGTATAGCTGAACTGTATTTGTACTAAGTAAGATCCTGTATACTATGTAACTCTGATGATTATGTTTATCCAGTGTACTATTTGTTCATTATCTGGTGTATTTAATTATTTCTGTTCTGCTATTATTTGTTTCTGTGTTATATTCCAAAGATTACCCTTCTCAACGTCAGTACGGGATTTGGGGTCGTCACAACGTGGTATCAGAGCTTTGGTTAAGCTTAGTGCTGGAATATAACATATTAGCGAACTCGTCAGAAATAGAACCAGTAGTGTTCTAGGACGGGTAACTCATTACAGATAGGATCAGCAATATCCTAGTATGAGTATAGCAGAATCAAAATAACTCGTTAGAGATGGGGTCAGAAGTGCCCCAGAACAAGTCGAGAGTTATTTGTTTATAAATAACGTATTTGTGATTATATATATAGTCTAGTTTTAGAAATATAATTTTTGAATATATTAAAGATATATATTTGAAAAGTAAAAGATTATATGAATTGATTAGTATATTTTTGAAAAAAAACAATTTGATTGTTGTTTGTATTGTGTGATAGTAGATTTGATTAATTAAATTATTAAAACTGTAATTAATTTAATCAATAATAGAATGAAGGGTAGAATTTATTTGATTATATCACACATTGAACTGATATGAAAATAGATAGAAATATATACATGTGCATCATATATGTTTGAACAGGTAAATGGATTAGCTGTTGAGAAAAGAAATTATTTGTGTGCCCGACAAATAGGTAAACCTTAATAAGTTGGATGCGAAATATTATTATATCAACTCCTGTGAATTCCATTGGATGCGGAGTGCTGGTTATTCTGTGTGTAATAATAAACGTCGCCATAGGATAGTAACAATTAATTTTGAACTACACTACATGGCATACTTCTCGAAGATAGGCATACTTCATCATATACCACATAAGCATTTGGAGCTTGTGTGACGAGGTGGAAGATTTAACATACGAGCGACAGGCTTGTATGGCGATGACTATATTTTACAGGTTGAACTGGTGACCGATATGACCATATAAAATTGTAAAGATAAAATTGCCAGATTAATAAAAACTCCACACAGGTCTGGAGTTGACAATAATCACGTCTCTCTAGTCATTAGATACGACACATGGATAATTTATTTCCCACACGGGACGAGGTGACGAGAATTTATTCTCTGGAGCAATTAAAATACACACTCCCCCAGGCTTTGATAGGGTGACGAGAATTTATTCTCTGAAGTTATTATCAATACACGCTCCCCTGTAAACACCAGAATATATCACTATAAATATGTGTATGCTTTATACGATTTATTGGGTACCTAATATGGCCCAATAAATTTCCAAACCCCTCCCCGTACAAAGGAGGTTATGGCGAAATTTTTCGAAAATTCCGGGTGTTAGCCAAATTTTTGAAGAATTTGAAAATTCTCAGAAACTGAAAAGTTGGAGAATGGAAGCCAGATTGGAAGTAGAGTTGATTAATCAAACCACTTTCAACTTTGTTCCTTTTCGGGGACGAAAAGTTTTAAGTGGGGGAGATTGTAATGACCTAGAAAATCTGAACCAATTTAAAAATTTTAAATTGGCTAAAATAGTGGATTTTAAATATTTAAAATTAATATTTTAAATAATAATGATGAAAAGTAAGTTCGAATCGACATTTGAAAACAAATATAATTAATTCTAATTGTAAACAAGGCCTGAAATGGCATGGTAGTTTCAAAATTTGAATTCAAACTTTGACTGACCGTACCGGGTGCAAAACAAAACGGATTTTAGTGAAACCAAAAATACTTAAATTTGTTAGTGAATATGAAACGCTCCACCTCCGTTAGGGTCACTCTCAAAGGGAATGCCCTAATTTTGGTGGAGGTTTATAAGTATAAGTCACAGATACACAAGACAGATATAAGTACACATATTTTTAAACAGCGGAAAACAAGAGCAATTTTTATTTCAACAAAATACGTGTTACACAAACCATGCCATAATTTGTCTTACAATACTTCCAAAAACATAACATCTTCATAATTGTCTTGATTACATTATTTAAAGAAGCATAAAAACATAAGTAAACTGCATAAGTCCCATAATTGCGGTCCAAGGCCATAGTCCAAAATGAAAAAGATCCAAGCAATACATTCTTTCTCTTCAAGCTGGATGTGAAAACTAGTCAAGCTGCGGTATTCCCTCCCTGGGGACCTGGGGGGAAACGAAAGAAAACAAGACGAAAGAAAAGTAGAGTCAGACATAAAGCCTGAGTAAGTCTAGGACTATTCAGTCTATGAATAAAGAACTGGGTATGATAAGTATAAACTGGAAATGGGAAAGCACCATAACTAAGTTAAGTTGTCTAGAGTCGAATATACTATCGTACCCCATATTAATCTCTGCGCCTCTATAAACTAGCTCCCCACAGGCACCCCATAATCAGGGTGAAGTGATCCATTTCAAATGATCGGCTCCTACTCGCCTAGTTACATGTGTCTTACGGCCCCCGTTGTTGTAGTTACCTATGCTGGTCCCACCATGGGGTGTATCAAGTCCCATGGTGGTGGCCCGACACAATCCTAGAATGCATAGGTATGCTACTGGTGCCCAGTGCCTTATTTTTCTGCGCCGGAGTGTGTGCACGCCCGCACCCCGTTAGAACCTACACTGCTGCACCACCGCCGTCGATTTGACTTCTTACAGTCAGCCCAGTAATCGTGCCTCACCCTGCCTAGTTCAGGGTATCCTGATACATCTTGTAGGGTTACTGCTGAAAAGGGTCCCCCGCTACTAGGTTTTCTATTTCTAGCCAACATGCTACGTTGGTTATGTGTTTTGTAAACCTAACCCCCAATCAGTCTGTATAGTCTAACATGTTCCATTTGATTAAGTATTAATTCAATTTGCTTAATCCTATCAATCCTAACTCAGCCTTAATTGTCTTATTAAAGCCTCGACCCCTCACATTAGACAGGTATTGTTGTGGCTGCCTGTTGCCGGTTGGGTCCGGGCAGTCTTACACCACAACTCAGTCTAACCTCGGGTCTTTTGTTGGGCTCCGTGTTTAACCACCCACATTGGATAGGTATTGTTGTGACTACTGGACAGCCGGGCGGTTCCGGGTAGGTTTACATCACAACTCAATCCAACCTCGGGTTAAACACATCGTATTTTCTAAATTTACATATTTTGTCTCTTTCCTTTTTATATGTAAATATTTGCGGCCCATTATTCAAATTCATCTTTATTGGGTAAAATTAATTTATACCACTTAATTGTTTTTTTCAAGGTTGTTGGCATGCGTCAAACATGCCAACACATATGTTCTATATTTTAACCTAAACGTCATTACCCTCGTATTACACGTTCGCTACAATATAAGATATGTTGGGTTTAACATTTAAAACCAACTTAGCCATATGAAAAGGGGAGGCTTATAACATGGTGTTTATAAGGTAACATAAAAAGGGGAGTGTGAACGCATGAACTTGCAACATAACGATCTAATTAACATGAATTAGGCACATGTGAACTTTCATTGTAATAGCATATAATCATGGCATAAACATACTTAAACATGAATCATTCTATTCATATAACATGAAATCATTCTATTCATATAATCATGGCATAAACATACCTAAACATGAAATCATGGTTTTTAGTCTATTCATGTAAACTTGCAATTGGAATGTAAATCTAACTTAATTATGTGTCACGTATATCACCATATGATTTTGATAACTTAGGCCTAAAACATGTTTTCAACTAGGCATAATACCAAACATAGTTTAGTCATGTTCATAAAGATGCTTACTTTTGTCTTTAACACAAAAGTGTGGTTTTACACTTGAATCACGATGCCAATTCCAACATAAATAAACCCTAGTACTTAGTTGAATCCAATTACACACTAAAAGTGATCATAAAAGTATGTACATCATATTGGCATAATGGCGAGTCATATACTTGCATGAATCCTGAATAAACTACCACAACATATGGTTGTTAACATGAATCATATATTTGCATGAATCTAAATTAAACCACCATAAACATGTAGTTGTTAACTTCCAACATAAATCACATACTTGCAAATATTCAATCGTTATACCACTACATCAATGCAACATACAAATATAGATTATTATCACCACAAATCGAATACAATTCTATTTCTCATTTTACACAAATCAAATGCAATCATTTATTCACATCGGAATAGCACTCTACTTACAACGTATGACGAATCTTCAATTCAGGAATCTGAATTCTGAATTTGGAGATGCTATCCTTTGTTGTAGGAGTTGTTTTGATTATAATTGACGTTGTTTTATGCTTTCTAATTGTCTCCTAATTGTCTCTCAATCTCTCACGGCTATTCCTAGTCTTTCCTCAGCAGCATGACGGTCTCATCTCCATTTTTGTTTGTATGAATTAGGGTGAGTCTTAGGTCCTTTTTATAGAGTTTGTGAATTGATTAGGACCGTCGATGGAGCTTGGTTTAATAATAGCCGTTCGTTTGAAGGAGAGACCAACCAGGAGCTGACACCTAGCCCTAGTGACAAGGCAAGGCTCAGAAAATCGACCAAGCGCAGACCAGGCCAGCCGGGGGGGCTGGGTTCGACCTGGCTCAGGGGCCAGGTCGACACGCCAGTCGACACCGTGTCGACTTGGCAGTCGACACGGGTGACCCAGGTCGACTAACCAATCGACCTGGGTAGCCCCAGGTCGACTACCCAGTCGACCTGGGTGCCTTAGGTAGGAAAATTCCCGCCCTGGCCAATCCGGCCCGATTTTGAATTGGTTTTTTTCTGAGCTATTTTGGTCTGTTTGAATTTTAAACTGAATTCTGAAACTTCCGGAGGCCATATCTTCTTCATACGGAGTCCGTTTTACGCAAACTCGGACTCTATCCCAAGCAGAATTCCGAGACGAACGCAATGGCGTATCGGTTTCCCTTAATTCTTTGATTTGAAATTAGTTATACTTTTTTTGTGAATTTCACTATTATAGAATAAACGGTGTGTTACATTCTCCCCCACTTAAAAGGATTTCATCTTCGAAATCTTCAAGTTCAGGAAGAATGTACGTCCTAACATCCAAATATCCATCTACTCATCCATCAAACACGAGCATCCATTGTCCTTAGAAGACTTCTAATGCTTCATGATCATATGCGAAGTGTGTGTACATGTACTTATCTAATGCAAAATCAGTCGGTCTACTGATTCAGTTGACCTCCTTAATGCAAACTATGTAAGTGCCATGAATCCATTATGTATGCAAATTCTCCTATTCATGATTCTACATGAGTGCACAATCATTCATATATAAATGCAACATCCATATGACAACACATTAAACTTCAACCATATACGAATATAAATACATATATGCATATGCAGTATGAAGTGACTCAACCGATCTAAAACCTAGATTGTGTGTGTATATGCAACCACGAGCAACCACTAGCAATCACTTGCAACCACTTGCAACCATCATCCATAACATGTTTCAATTACATGTTTTCATCCAAAGGGTTTCTTCCTAAAAGATAAGGTCGAGGAGATATACCTAGAAAGATAGATAAAAGCGCAACTTAAGGAAAAAGAAAGATCAAAGTTGTACCCTCGAAAAGAAAAGGGTAGGCCGCGCGTATTCTAGCTTCAGATTCCTAAGTTGCGTCTCCTTCGGCGTCGCTCCACTGAACTTTGACGAGCTTGACTTCGCGGTTGCGTAGCTTCTTCACTTCCGTTCCTAATATGCGGGTTGGAACTTTCCTCACGGTTGCTTCGCGTTCCACTTCAGTTTCTTCTAGGATATTTGGCTCTACCACATCAGCAGATTCATGTAGACATTTTCGGAGGTGCGAAACATGGAAAACGTTGTGAACTCCGGCCAGCTTTTCGGGTAGCTCTAATCTATAGGCCATTTTCCCAATTTTCTTAATAATAGGTAATGGTCCTACGAACCTTAGTGCTAGCTTTCCTGTGGTTCCAAAACAAACAACGTTCCTTAGTGGAGATACCTTAAGAAAAACTCTGTCCCCAACCTCAAATTCAAGGTCGGTCCTCCTCTTGTCGGCGTAGGATTTTTGTCTGTCTTGGGCTGTCTTCATTCTTCTTCGTATTAAGTCTACTTTTTCTGAAGTCTCTCGGATCACATCTGGTCCAAGTATGAGCTTATCAGTAGACTCCCACCAACAAGTGGGCGATCGGCACGGTCTTCCATATAAAGCTTCGAAGGGCGCCATTCCGATGGTGGCTTGGTAGCTGTTGTTGTAGGCAAATTCCACCAAAGGAAGATGGTCTTCCCACGTCCCTCCGAAGTCAAGGACGCACAGTCTTAAAAGGTCCTCCAAAACTCTGTTCACTTTTTCTGTTTGGCCGTCGGTTTGGGGGTGATAGGTTGTGCTCAAGCATAACTGTGTGCCTACCGCTTCTTGCAGACTCCGCCAAAACTCACTTGTGAAATAGGGTCTCGGTCACTAACAATGCGGGATGGTATTCCATGGAGTCGAACAATTTCCTTGAGGTAAAGAGATGCTAGGGATGAGGCAGTTCTTTTACTTTTGACAGGTAAAAAGTGGGTGCTTTTAGTAAGCCTATCCACTATTACCCAAATGCTAGTGTTGCCTCTCCTAGACCTAGGCAGCCCATCAATGAAGTCCATTGAGATGCTATCCCACTTCCACTGCGGGACCTCTAGAGGATGGAGCAGACCGCCAGGCTTTTTCTGTTCCGCCTTAACCTGTTGGCACACCATACACTTAGAAATGAATTTTGCCACGTTCTTATTCATGTCATTCCAAAGGAAAGTTCTCTTTATGTCCTTGTACATTTTATCTCCGCCTGGATGTATCATCATCTTGGAGTGATGTGCTTCCTCGAGAACCTTCTTTACTAAATCCCTTGTCTGTGGGACGCATAGTCTTCCGTCTCGCCTTAGCCAACCCTTGTCGTCGATGGAGTATCTGCTGAGGTGACTTGAAGTCTCACCCCTAATGAGCCTATCAATCGTCTCCACAATCTGAGGGTCTTCGCGTTGTGCTGTCCCTATTGCGTCCACTAAAGTCGGGCGTACTTCGAGAGATGCTAGCAAGCCCGGTACAAAATCAGAGGAGGGCCTAAAGTCAAAGCTGGCTATAAACTCTAGGCTTTTTCTTTCAACAAACATCGGGCTTAGGGTCAGTTTCTTTCGGCTCAACGCGTATGCCACTACGTTGTCTTTGCCCGGAGTGTAGGAGATCTCGAAATCATACGAAGCAAGGAACTCCATCCATCTCTGTTGTCTCATGTTAAGATCTTTCTGCAAGAAAAGATATTTCAACGATTTATGGTCAGTGTAAAGTTCGAACTTCTCAACTAGTAGATAGTGTCGCCAAGACATGAGTGCAAAGACGATGGCAGCTAACTCAAGATCGTGGGTCGGGTAGTACTTTTCGTGCACTTTCAACTGTCTTCCACCATAAGCTACTACCCTTCCTTCTTGCATTAAGACAGCACCTAGCCCTGTCCCACATGCATCTGTATAAACTGTGAACATCTTGCTTCCATCTGCCAACGTCAAAACAGGGGTTGTTGTAAGAGCCTTTTTTAGTCGTTGGAAAGAAAACTCGCAATCCAAGTCCCAATTGAACACTAGATTCTTCTTTGTCAGCCTTGTGAGGGGAGCTGAGATTTTCGCAAAATCCCTTATGAAATTTTGGTAGAAACCTGCTAGTCCTAGAAAACTTCGGACCTCAGTTGCATTCCTTGGTGTCTTCCAATCCTGTACCGCTACTACCTTAGCAGGGTCCACAACTAACCCTTCTTTGGATACTATGTGCCCAAGGAACCTCACTTCCTCTCTCCAAAAGTGGCATTTGGAGAATTTGGCTTTTAGCTGATGGACTCGCAGAGTTTCCATGATTGCCCTTAAGTGCTGAGCATGTTCCTCTTCACTCTTTGAGAAGATAAGGATATCGTCTACGAAGACCACTACGAACTTGTTGAGGAATTCTCTGAACACCCTACTCATCAAGTCCACGAAGTAAGAGGGTGCGTTTGTCAAGCCAAAAGGCATGACAAGCCATTCAAAGAAGCTGTCCGGGGTTCTGATTGTTGTCTTATCGATACTATCTTCAGCCACACTTAGCTGATGAAAACCGGTCGCCAAATCGAGTTGGGAGAAAACAGACGCTCCTACAAGTTGATCAAACAAATCGTCGATTCTGGGGAGAGGGTGCCTATTCTTTTTCGTTAGCTTGTTGAGCTCCCTATAGTCAACACATAGACGGAGTGAACCATCCGCCTTTGTAGCGAACACCACTGGAGCGCCCCATTCTGAAATGCTCCTTCTAATGAACCCCTTCTCTAGAAGCTCTTTAATCTGTTTACTGAGCTCCTTTCTTTCCCGTGGAGCCATGTGTCTAACGAAAAACGCAACGGGCTTTGCATTATCTACAAGATATATACGGTAGTCTATCTCCTGCTTTGGAGGCAAGCCCTTCACCTCTTCGAAGACATCCGGGTATTCCCGGACCACTCTAACTGATTGCAAACTTTCAACAGAAGCATCTAGCGATTCAAGATAACTAAGCATAACCGCATACGAGGGATTACAAGTAATTTCCAGAGTGTTACCGAGTTGGGTCAGAAGCCTAACCACCCTTCTCTCACAATCAAGGACGGCACCATTACTGGATAGCCAATCCATGCCCAAAATCAAACCATATCCCGAGAAGCCCAAAACAAAGGCACTACATTTAAATTCTACGCTTAGAATAGAAATTTTCAATCCCACACAGATCATAGACAAATGAGCCGGGCCCCCGATTGGATTTGAAACAATTAAGGGGTCCACTACCATACTAGTTTCTAGGTGCAGAGATTCTACTAAAGCAGATGAAATAAAGGAGTGTGATGCGCCAGAATCAAATAAAGTGCGAACCGGGTGATCATAAAGATAAACTACACTTTCTACAGAAGTATTTATACCTCGCTGTTGCAGAGGTGGCGCTTCTAGCACATGAACCTGTGCCCCTGAGGTGGATCCATCTCTCTGCCCCTGCCCTCGTTTCTTTGGGCAATCCTTAGCCATGTGGCCTGTCTCACCGCAAGAAAAGCACCCACCATTCATCTTGGCATTCTTTTTCCGGCAATCTTTCACTAAGTGCCCCACTTTGCCACAGAAATTACACTTCCTCTTCTCTTTGTTGTCTTTCCCGCCATTCTTAAAGTCTGTCTTCTTAGGCTGCAAACCCTCTTTCTTCCCTTGAGAGCTTTCTGCCTTTGTCTCCTTCTTGCCCTTATCCTCTTCGTTCAGCAATGCCATCTGCACCAACCTTTCATACGTAGCTCCCATGGGTATATGGGTCATGGCCAAACTGTGTAAAGGCTCATTCAACCCCTTGACAAAGCGGAGAGCCTTCTTGTGCGGGGTGTTGACTAGGTCTAGTCCGAACCTAACCAGCTGATCGAACTGGTTAACATACTCTTTGACTGTCATATTCCCTTGCTTAAGAAATAAGAATTTTTCCAACTGAAGACTCCTTTTAGCTTCTGAGAGAAATTTAGCTTCAAACCTTGCCCTAAAGTCCTCCCAGGTTTCCACTGGTCTTTCTACATTAGTGACCTCCCACCAGTAGGAAGCCTCGCCTTTAAGTAGTCATACTGCTAGTTGTACCTTCTGCCTATCCTCTACCTCAAAGATGACGAATAAGTCCTCGGTTTCTTTCAGCCAATTCCTGGCTACCACAAAGGACTTGGTTCCATGAAAGTCCTTTCCTCCCATAGCTTTAAAATCTTAACATATCTTAGCAAAAGTATTTCCCCGCGGAGGAGGTGGAGGAAGAGGTACTGCTGCACCTGGATGATTTCCTACAGCTGGAGGAGGAGGAACTGTAGGGCCTGGCTGAGTGGCCCTTGCTTCTAAGAATCGTCTAAACCAACCAGGTATTGGTATGCCCTCTGGCAAGTTAAGTTCTTCGGACATGCTGAAACAAAAAGGATAGATTCAAAACGAAGGATAAAAGATAGTACCTATGGCTTTAGGGGACTTTTCCTTTTTAAAATAAAATAATATTTTATCTTAAAAAAAATGCTTCTTTAAATTTTCTTTTGAAAATAAATTTTCTAAACTTTTTATCTTATCTGGTAAACCTATACTCTGATACCAAGTGAAACACCCCACCTCCGTTAGGGTCACTCTCAAAGGGAATGCCCTAATTTTGGTGGAGGTTTATAAGTATAAGTCAAAGATACACAAGACATATATAAGTACACATATTTTTAAACAGCGGAAAACAACAGCAATTTTTATTTCAACAAAATACGTGTTACACAAACCATGCCATAATTTGTCTTACAATACTTCCAAAAACATAACATTTTCATAACTGTCTTGATTACATTATTTAAAGAAGCATAAAAACATAAGTAAACTGCATAAGTCCCATAATTGCGGTCCAAAGCCATAGTCCAAAACGAAAAAGATCCAAGCAATACATTCTTTCTCTTCAAGCTGGATGTGAAAACTGGTCAAGCTGCGGTATTCCCTCCCTGTGGACCTTGGGGGAGGGGGGGGGGACGAAAGAAAAGTAGAGTCAGACATAAAGCCTGAGTAAGTCTAGGACTATTCAGTCTATGAATAAAGAACTGGGTATGATAAGTATAAACTGGAAATGGGAAAGCACCATAACTAAGTTAAGTTGTCTAGAGTCAAATATACTATCGTACCCAATATTAATCTCTACGCCCCTATAAACTAGTTCCCAACAGGCACCCCATAACCAGGGTGAAGTGATCCATTTCAAATGATCGGCTCCCACTCGCCTAGTTACATGTGTCTTACGCCCCCCGTTGTTGTAGTTACCTATGCTGGTCCCACCATGGGGTGTATCAAGTCCCATGGTGCCGGCCCGACACAATCCTAGAATGCACAGGCATGCTACTGGTGCCCAGTGCCTTATTTTTCTGCGCCGGAGTGTGTGCACGCCCGCACCCCATTAGAACCTACACTACTGCACCACCGCCGTCGATTTGACCTCTTACAGTCAGCCCAGTAATCGTGCCCCACCCTGCCTAGTTCAGGGTATCCTAATACACCTTGTGGGGTTACTGCTGAAAAGGGTCCCCCGCTACTAGGTTTTCTATTTCTAGCCAACATGCTACGTTGGTTATGTGTTTTGTAAACCTAACCCCCAATCAGTCTGTATAGTTTAGCATGTTCCATTTGATTAAGTATTAATTCAATTTACTTAATCCTATCAATCCTGACTCAGCCTTAATTGTCTTATTAAAGCCTCGTCCTCTCACATTAGACAGGTATTATTGTGGCTGCCTGTTGGCGGTTGGGTCCGGGCAGTCTTACGCCACAACTCAGTCTAACCTCAGGTCTTTTGTTGGGCTCCGTGTTTAACCACCCACATTGGATAGGTATTGTTGTGACTACTGGACAGCCGGGCGGTTCCGGGCAGGTTTACATCACAACTCAATCCAACCTCGGGTTAAACACATCGTATTTTCTAAATTTACATATTTTGTCTCTTTCCTTTTTATATGTAAATATTTGCGGCCCATTATTCAAATTCATCTTTATTGGGTAAAATTAATTTATACCACATAATTGTTTTTTCCAAGGTTGTTGGCAAGCGTCAAACATGCCAACACATATGTTCTATATTTTAACCCAAACGTCATTACCCCCGTTTTACATGTTCGCTACAATATAAGATATGTTGGGTTTAACATTTAAACCCAACTTAGCCATATGAAAAGGGGATGCTTATAACATGGTGTTTATAAGGTAACATAAAAGGGGAGTGTGAACGCATAAACTTGCAACATAACGATCTAATTAACATGAATTAGGCACATGTGAACTTGCATTGTAATAGCATATAATCATGGCATAAACATACTTAAACATGAATCATTCTATTCATATAACATGAAATCATTCTATTCATATAATCATGGCATAAACATACCTAAACATGAAATCATGGTTTTTAGTCTATTCATGTAAACTTGCAATTGGAATGTAAATCTAACTTAATTATGTGTCACATATATCACCATTTGATTTTGATAACAACTTAGGCCTAAAACATGTTTTCAGCTAGGCATAATACCAAACATAGTTTAGTCATGTTCATAAAGATGCTTACTTTTGTCTTTAACACAAAAGTGTGGTTTTACACTTGAATCACGATGCCAATTCCAACATAAATAAACCATAGTACTTAGTTGAATCCAATTACACACTAAAAGTGATCATAAATATATGTACATCATATTGGCATAATGGCGAGTCATATACTTGCATGAATCCCGAATAAACTACCACAACATATGGTTGTTAACGTGAATCATATACTTGCATGAATCTAAATCAAACCACCATAAACATGTAGTTGTTAACTTCCAACATAAATCACATACTTGCAAATATTCAATCGTTATACCGCAACATCAACGCAACATACAAATATAGATTATTATCACCACAAATCGAATACAATTCTATTTCTCATTTTACACAAATCAAACGCAATTATTTATTCACATCGGAATAGCACTCTACTTACAACGTATGACGAATCTTCAATTCAGGAATCTGAATTCTGAATTTGGAGATGCTATCCTTTGTTGTAGGCGTTGTTTTGATTTTAATTGACGTTTCTTTAAGCTTTCTAATTGTCTCCTAATTGTCTCTCAATCTCTGACGGCTATTCCTAGTCATTCCTCAGCAGCATGACGGTCTCATCTCCATTTTTGTTTGTATGAATTAGGGTGAGTCTTAGGTCCTTTTTATAGAGTTTGTGAATTAATTAGG
This sequence comes from Allium sativum, assembly GCA_030737875.1. NCBI lineage: Eukaryota > Viridiplantae > Streptophyta > Magnoliopsida > Asparagales > Amaryllidaceae > Allium > Allium sativum. Next base: position 625,433,479 of record CM060913.1, read on the forward strand.
ACCGTCGATGGAGCTTGGTTTAATAATAGCCGTTCGTTTGAAGGAGAGACCAACCAGGAGCTGATATCTAGCCCTAGTGACAAGGCAAGGCTCAGAAAATCGACCAAGCACAGACCAGGCCAGCCGGGGGGGCTGGGTTCGACCTAGCTCAGGGGCCAGTCGACACGCTAGTCGACACCGTGTCGACTTGGCAGTCGACACGGGTGACCCAGGTCGACTACCCAGTCGACCAGGGTAGCCTCAGGTCGACTACCCAGTCGACCTGGGTGCCTTAGGCGGGAAAATTCCCGCCCTGGCCAATCCGGCCCGATTTTGAATTTTGAATTGGTTTTTTTCTGAGCTGTTTTGGTCTGTTTGAATTTTAAACTGAGTTCTGAAACTTCTGGAGGCCATATCTTCTTCATACGGAGTCCGTTTTACGCAAACTCGGACTCTATCCCAAGAAGAATTCCGAGACGAATGCAATGACGTATCCCGTTTCTCTTAATTCTTTGATTTGAAATTAGTTATACTTTATTTTGTGAATTTCACTGTTATAGAATACACGGGGTGTTACAGAATACCTTTCTAACAAATCTGAAAAATCGAAGTTTCATAGTGGGAAGCAAAAGTTATGGCCAAATGAATTTTCTGAAAGGTCGCAATGGAGTTTATATAGCCCGTGAAAATGGCTATTTTGCAGACGACCTCGGAATTCGACGAAATCACTTTTGTTGGATCCGGGATGTTAAACTAATGCTAGGTTTCAAATTTCATAATTTTTGAAGTTAATATGCGAGCGTGGAAAAGGAAAATGTGTTTGGTCGATTTCTATTAAATTGGATCGACCGGAAAAGGGCCATTTTTCAAAACGGTCTTAGAATTCGACGAAACTAGTTTTGTTGGGACCGTATCATCAAAACATAACTAGATTTTTTTATCTGGAATTTTTCGAATTAGTTTGTGGCCCTGGCAAATTGAAATGTACGTTCAAATCGAATATTGAATGTTATTTATTTTAAATTGAAGGAAAACTGACTGAAACAGTCGAATGAGCCTACGAAACATATCCCATTGTGTTCGAAATGGGGGTATAACGCTAGGGACAACAGTCGTCGGGTTTGGATTGGAGTTCGTAGGAGGCAAGGGGTATTTTTGGATTTTTAAAAATATATAAATAAATAAAAATTTGATTGGCCCATTCAGTTTTCTCTCTCCCCGTTCACTCCTTCTCCCTCGCGATAAACGGCGGTAGTAGCTCCTCGCTTCCCTCCTCCTTATCTCCTTCCACGCGCCACGATATCCAACGCCCCAGTTGGGAGTTTTGAAGGCCTCTCCTTCCTCTTCAAATCCGACCTGACCGCACCCCCTATCGCTTCGCCCTCCTCGTGAATCGACGCCCCAAAGTTCATCGCTTCAGACCACCGCCGGAGCACCTATAGACCGTCGATCTGACCATCGTGGGTGGCGCCAGGAAGCCCTCTCGTAGCTCTAGGCCGTGGTACCCTCCGATCGTCTCTACGCTGCTCGGATTTCGCGAAAACTACAAACCTAGTTTTGAACAGGTTTAAAACTATACGACTGTTTTTATTTTAAACTTTTTAATAGCGGTTTAAAGCGCTACGGTTTTTGATTTCACTGTAAAAATCATATCTTTTTCATTTGTTGACGAAATTCAGTGAAACAAGAGACAGTGGACTCGTGTGGACGCCTTCTACATTCTAGAAGAGACCTTATATTTTTCTGAGCCTTCTGCTATTTTTGGTGTAGTGGAACCCAATGTGAGATTTCTAAATTATAAACGATATGGAAAACAACGATGTATAAATTATATAGTCGATCTATGAGTTATATAAGCATTGTACACCTCTTGTATAAGCATTGTATAAGTTGTACGTTCAATATATAAGTTATATATGCGTTGTAAAAATTATATATGTGTTGAAATAGAAGTGAAATGCTTATATATAAATATATATATATATATATATGCCAATAGTCCACAAACCATGGACGATATTTATTAGTTGTGATTGGTGTGAAAATTGGTTGATTACGAATGGTTGATTAGAATTGTTTGTGGTTGAAACTGATTGATTGTGGTTGAAAAATACCCCTTTGTGGTTGAGAAATATTTGGTTGAAACCACATAGGATTAGTTTGTGGAAATGAAAAAAATGTACATGCCGCCTGCGTGCGAACTAGATGCATGAATCCCCATTGTCAAAAGCTGCGAGGCTTTAAGGTAGAGCGAAGAGTCGTACTAGGGACGGTCCCGGTTTTAACTACCCTGCCATTATGCTGCCGAAATTTTGAATAATATTCATATGTTAGAATTATTTTCCTGTGTTGAAACTATATTCGTGTGTTGAATAGAAAACCTTCATGTGTTGAATAGAAATTCATTCGTTGAATCATATTCACGTTTTGAATGGTATTCGCATTTTAAAACAAATTGTTTTATAATAAAAACCATATTTTTAACATCTATACGAACTATATAAAATAGTAATGTTTTGAAATAAATTGTTTTGCAATAAAAATAACATTTTTACTATATATATACAAAACTATAGAAAACCGTTCATGTGTTGAATAGAAATTCATTCGTTGAATCATATTCATGTGTTGAATGGTATTCGCGTTATAAAACAAATTGTTTTCTAATAAAAATCATATTTTTAACATCTATATGAACTATATAAAATAGTAATGTTTTGAAATAAATTGTTTTACAATAAAAATCACATTTTTACTATATACACGAACAGTTGAAAATAGCGAAGTGTTGGAATAATTGTCGGTTGGATTAAAATATCATTTTTATCAAATGTATGAAAAGAATATAGTTTTGAAATCGAAGAATCGATATATATCTATAAATAAAATTGAAATATATCGAATAGCGAAGCTGCAGTTCGTGTTTTGAAACCGTATTTTCAAACGATTAGTGTGGGAGATCCGACCATCGGATTTTCCCGAAACCGAAACCGTTGGGTTCGCTTTGGAAATATCTTTCCAACGATACCAACTTTGTAAAGATCCAACAGTTGGATTGTCTGGAATGTTTAACTCAAATCTGAAGAAAAACAGCGCCAGAATCGATTATATATATATATATAATTGAATTAAATCGAATAACGACGCTGCAGTTCGTATTTTGAAATCAAAACTTCAAACGATTGTACCGGGAGATCCGACTGTCGGATTTTCCCAAAACTGGAACCATTGGACTCGTTTTGAAAAGATCTTTTTAATGATGTAAATTTTGTGAAGATCCAACGGTTAGATTTTCAAATATGTGTAAATCAAATCTGAAGAAAAACAGCGCGACGACCGCATTGTGGCCCGAAGCATCGTTTGAATAAATTAGCTATTTTAAAATAAATAAAAATAGCGATAAATCATTATAAAATATTATAAACGATATGGAAGTGAAATTTAGAAACTAACTGAAGGTTGGCTAAGTCGAATGGTTTCCTGGATTTTGATCTGATGTTGGTTTCGGCCTTCGGGGTTAATATTTGCGAAATCGTTCTCTTACTGATTTACGGTTAGTGACTAATGAACTGGAATATGGCATATGTGTGTTTGTGTTGCACTTGTTTATTATATACGCGAGTTACTCAGAAAGACCAGGTCTATCCCATTCTGAATAACTGAATCGACGATAAGAAATCGAAGATGAAGACGGTGGTCGAAGATTGGAGATCTTCACCTCGTTTGGATGGTAACTGATGTCCTGATTGGGAGGCATCCCAAAATATGGATGCTGAGTGGTGATCGTCCAGACGTACGTGGAGATCGATGGGTTTGCGAGGTATATAGTGCCTCCGGTTTCGTTCAGACCCAGAACGGACTTGCAAATGGACGGTGTGTCTGACGTTGGAATTTATTCTGTGTGATTCATAACCATCAGTTGCATGGTGTGAATTGCTTGTGTGGCATGCTAAGACGCAGTGATCAAGGCTTCTGTTGAAAATCAAAGTCTTGGGGTGATGATCAAAGCACCGCCTGTGTGGCGTAGCTTTTGTGTATAACGTGAATTCGCGAGCCTCACACCCCGGTATGAACCAGAAACGGGAGAGGACCTCTGGGGGGACATGCGTTTCTTTCTAGCTAGAAGTGGTGTCAGTGGTTTTATACGCCCTGACGAGTTTGACTTATGTGGTTGTTACTGTTGCGAGGCGCCTCGGTTAGATCGGACGATCCGGGTCCGATGGAGTCATTCGTTGGCTCATTTACGCCCCATAGGGTGGGGAAGCGCATTGTTCAGGCATTTAATCCACATCGGTGGACCGGCCCTGACGATCCAAGGGTTTGACTAAGTACTTGCCCTGAGACTCGGGCTAGACAGTCTCGAATTTGGTAAGGACTATCTTTTGCCTTGGTTCATGACGGAAATCCAATTTCCAAATACGTGACTGTGCGGTCTTGATTGTATACCTATATATGGCGGCATAGTGGTATGGGGCATTAATGCCGTCTATGATTGATACTTATGATTTGAAATTGCTTTTGAAATATATAAACACTAGTAATAATATCAAATGGTTTTGTTTTATTCGTATCAAGCATATTTTGGCCATTATAAGGTAAAAACTCTATCCTCCGGTTTGCGTTGCATTGTGTGATGGGAACTGAATCTTATAATGGCTTCATTTTTATAAAAAGCATTGCGATGTTTAAAAGAATTATTTGTTTTAAAGCACTGGTAATCCGATGGAGTAAACTCGTTCCACGAAAGTGGCGTGGTCCTGTGATTATCCATATTTTAAATGTGTTGAGTAGATTTCTCATACCAGTCCCATGACTGACTCGTAGTTTGTTTCACTTTCAAACTCGGGTGCCCCTTTTTCTCCACGGGCAGCCTTGTATTCAGTTTTTATCTGGCTCTTTCTGGATAGCTGGAGCTGAAGATGGATTCTATCATTTATCTCTTTTTATGTTGTTCAGCTCCTATTGTACATTATGTTTGTTTTTCCGCTGTAGACATATATGTATAGTTGAACTGTATTTGTACTAGGTAAGATCCTGTATACTGTGTAACTCTAATGATTATGTTTATCCAGTGTACTATTTGTTCATTATCTGGTGTATTTAATTATTTCTGTTCTGTTATTATCTGTTTCTGTGTTATATTCCAAAGATTACCCTTGTCACCGTCAGTACGGGATTTGGGGTCGTCACAACATTGTTAATGAAGACATCATTCACGACAAACCCAAATCCCATTTGATATTAAATCAAAGCTCTGAATAGAAAATATATTGGCTTATATTCAATATCAAATTCTACGACCAACAAATATCGTATTGGAAATAACGATATAAATATATCTTTCAAATTTCCATAACAATATCTGTATAATCACGAAATCCAACATCGAAATATTCCAAGACAATTTCAATTCAAATCCATTCCAATTCAATTATTGGAAATTCTGGTTACTTTTAAAACCCTTTCAAATCCAATTTATTTATTTCAAAAATAAATGGATTATAATTCTAGTTCAAAACTAGTTCATTTCAATAAAAAACTATTTTTATCTTTTCAAATATGGAGTTTTTCATACCAATTCTTTCCAAATCATTTCTTATGATTTTACACAAATTATTGCTATTTTTAATAATTTTATCAAGGCCCGTACAGTCGATTTTCACAAACAGCCATCGAACTACACTTACATCGACCTTTTCCAAATTTGATTTGGACATAATTCCAAATCCAACCGTTAGATTTCAAATCTCTAATATTCGTTAGAAAGCACTTTTCGATACGAACCCAACGGTTCCGTTTTTAGGGGAATCCGACGGTCGAATCTCCCGTAATATCCATTCGAAGTCAATGGTCGAAATTCGCGAACTGCCGCAACGTGGCGCGTTATATTCAGGCCGTTATATATATATATGTTATATATTTCATCAATTTCCTTTTAAAACGTATTTTATAAATCGTTTTAAATTTCGTTTTCAAAATGATTTCAACTTCATATTCAATTTCAAGTCAAAATTGAATATTCCATATCATCGATATATAAATGATAATATTTTCAAAACATTCGATTTTGAATTCAATTCCTTTTCGATATTCATTATAAAAATGAATAAAATCAATATGAATATCATTCGTGTCAAAATGGCGCATCTCTAATCAACACGGCTCTATATATTTCAATAACTTCGTTATTCTATTCAACAAATGAATATTTTCTTCAACACATGAATATATATTTTTATTCAACACATGAATATTTATTCTATTCAACACATGAATTTATATTTTTATTCAACACATGAATTTTTATTCTATTCAACACATGAATTTTTATTCTATTCAACACATGAATTTTTATTCTATTTTCTAAATTGGAATGAGACCCACTCAATTACCATATAATGTTATTTATATGGATTCTATACAACACATGTATATAATAGCAAAGATAAATAATCAACCATCATCCAAAGTGCACCACACAACTGCATAAGCATTAAATATAAATAATTAATGCTTACACAGTCTATCAACCCATCGGTCGACATACTACTAAACAATTGGGATTAGTGTACGTAAATATCATCCCAACACCCGTGTGGTGTTTCAAATCAACAACCACAGAATTTTATTTGTGCAGTTGGGAGATGTGTATAATTTATCATCCCAATCAATATCAGTCAAGTGGGTGTATATAAACAAATCGTCCGATTTGTTTATAAATATTTATTTTAATTACATGTTAAAAATTATATTTTTAAATATAAAATATTTTCAGCTATAAAATATTTTATTCCTTCCACAACACAGAATAAAATTTCACAACACATCAATCAAAAAACAAGCCATCCATGGTCTGTGGATGACGGGTGTCGGGTGCTGCTAAGCACTGTCTTTATCCTAGTATATATTTCAAACTAGAAATAAAAATAAAAGTGAGGATTTCACACCTTTGGGTTCCACTCCGCCATTCTACTTCTGAATTATGAACCGTTTGAATTTGTTTGGAATTCCAATGCAGTCCTTACCACGCTGTTCATAATAAAATTATATTTTTATCACTTCATTCCAATAAATAAAAATCATATTTTTATTTCTACTTCTTATATTTTTACAATGCTTCTTTCTATATAAAAATTATATTTTTATATCTCTACTTCTTATATAAAGATCGATTTTTTTTCGCTTCATATATAATAAAAATCGTATTTTTATTTCACTACAACATATATAAAAATTGTATTTTTATATTGTTAGCCCTATAATAAAAACCATATTTTTATAATGCTAAAAATCATATCTTTTCAGTGTTTTTAAAAATCTAATCTTTTCAGTTTAGAAAACTCATTTTTCAGTATGAAAATTCATATCTTTTCGTTATGAAAAATTCATATCTTTTCTATTTCAAAAATTTAATCTTGCTATTATAAAAATGTAATCTTTTCTTTTATAAAAATACAAACTTTTATTTTATAAAAACCAAATCTTTAAACAAATAAAAATCTTGTCTTTCTTGCTATTTACATACTTATAAATTTCAGATTTTAAATAATGTATATAAAAAGAGAAAACTCACTTTTCTAATGGTGGAGGATGGGGTAGGCGGCGTCGGGGCTATGCAGGGTTGGGGAGGGCTTTGATGGCCGACGCCGGATGGTGGCACTGGAGGGGTAGCGACGGTTTTCTGAGGGAGAGTAGCGGTTTAAATCAAAGGAGGGGGGTGCTCGATGTTGCGCTTGAATGGGGGGAGGGAAATCGATGGAGAAGCGGCGTCAATGGGGCATAGGGCGGCGGACAGGCGTCGGCAGCGGTGGCCCGGTAGAGGGGTGACGGCGAGGTGTTAGGGGATTTGGGGGAAAACTGTCGGGTTTTATTTTTCTTTTAAACGAAGTGGAGGCTTCTGAATCTAAGCTAGGGTTAGAGATTATATATTATATATTTTATTATTTTAAATTCCCAAAAAGCAACTTTTTATTTCGACCTCCAAATGAAACCCACCGACACTCGTTTATAACTAATTACCCCCATTCCGAACACAATAGGATATGTATGGTAAGCCAATTCGACTGTTTCGATCAGTTTCTGCCAAAATCAAAATATAAATCTATATATTGAATTTGAACGCACATTTCAATTTATCGGGGCCACATACTAGCTCTAAAAATTCCCAAAAAATATTTTCTAGCTTCGTATCGATGATACAGTCCTAAAAAAACTAATTCCGTTGAATTCTGAGACCATTTGAAAAATGTCATTTCCCAGTCGATTAAATTCAACTAAAATGGTCAAAACACGTTTAAATGCACCACGCTCACATATTGATTCAAAAAATTATGAATTTTAGAAACTAGCAATAATTTGACATCCCGGATCCAACAAAAGTGGTTTCGTCGAAAACCGAGGTCGTTTGCAAAATTTCCATTTTTAAGGGCCAAAATTCCATAGCGACTATTCTGAAATTTCAACTGGGCATAACTTTTTATCCCCACTATGAAATTTCAATTTTTCGGATTCGTTGGAAAGATATCTTCAAATATATTCTAATTTTTTGGTTTCGCTAAAATCTGGTTTACTTTGAATCCTATACATTCATTTGAACTTTGAAATCGAATTTTCAAACTACCGCGCCATTTTCAATTCCTTTTATAATTAAAAATAATTGTTTATATTCTAACGACGATTCAAATAAATATATACGTTCGAATTCTATTTAAAATAAATTTCTCGTTGTTATTATTTAAAATAATTCATTTTAAATATTCAAAATTCATTAAAACCGCCAAAATAAAAAATTTAAATTAGCTCGGATTTCTGGGTTATTACAATCTCCCCCACTTAAAACTTTTCGTCCCCGAAAAGGAACGAAGATAAAAGTTGTTTTACAAACCAACTCGACTTTATTATTTTAATTATGGCTTAAGTTCTTCAACTTTTCAGTTTCTAAGAACTTTTCAAATTTTTCAAAAATTTGGCTAACACCCTAAATTTTCGAAAAATTTCGCCATAGCCTCCCCTGCACCGGGAGCTTCGAGATATTTCAAATAGCCTCCCATGGCCCTCACCAATCCAAAAAGAAACGGTCAAGCGGCTAGCCAATCGGCTCATAAAATCATAAAAACCCAAGAAATACCATAAACATGTACCTATTTATCGGGCAAACAATTTTATTCTTCTGCTCTAGCCTCCTTGCTATGACATGTTCAATGTAAGTACATGTATATGCATGCAATTTCAAACAATTTTCAATTCAGTCCAACATTTGATATAATTTGGCTAAATGGTTCAAATTCTAATTAATCACAACGATAATCAAACAACACAATCAGCAAGCAATTAGTTGATTAACGTTTCAAATTCATAATTTTGATATATATAAAAAAATCATGTTTCTGATGCCAAATCACAACAATAAGCACCATCTAGTTTTGGTTCTCACACCAGTCAATTGGAATCATATAGATATCCCATCTTCGACACTCGAATATAAATGCTGATGACGATGCACCATCATCAGGATTATCCCCGGGTGACTAGAGTGTGAATCTATATCTATCCAGTATATTAAAACTTCGAATACAAGCGGATCATACGTATACGCAAAATCTTTATATAGTTGATTGTCCAAATAAATTTAAAATAGAATAGTTGATCTAAATTTTCAAAACAAAAATTGTTTTCATTTTAAAAATATACTCTTCACACTCGTTTTAGGGCACTACAGATCCCATCTCTAACGAGTTATTCTTATTGGACATTACTAATCCAATCTCTGATGAATTCTTTCGTTCGGTTCTAACGTGTCTTGTTCTCCGAGCTCTGTAAACCAGAGCTCTAATACCAAATGCGACAACAAGGAATTTCACTCGATCTGTATCGATCGCTAAACCGACCAAGACCGTTCGAAACCCCTGATTGTTTTGAGATCACGACAAATCAGAACACAAACAGAAGAACATTACATTGCTTGTTACAACAATTCATCAGAATACAAGAATATACAGAGTATGAATCAATATTACACATCATAAAATATCAGAGATTACAATACATTACTTAGCAGCGGAAAATAATACAAAACACAACTGAAGGAGATGTACAGATACAGAGCTTTCCGGATATCATTCCAGCTGTAAATCAGGATCCTGTGAATATAAATCTGCAAAACCAAAATTACTAGCTGTCCGTGTCAAAATAAGGGCACCCAGAGTTTAGGTTAAAACAATAAACTCTAGGTCACTCATGTGACTGGTGTGAGAACTAAAACAATTATTAATCTTTATTTTAAAGTTAGGTAAATCAAGGTACCACGCCGTATAACACGGAACTGGTTTCCTCTCAAGAATACCAGTGCATAAAACAACAGCGCTATGCTAAATAAAGAACAATGAAGCTATTATAAGACCCAGGTCCCATCACACAATGCAACACAAGCCGAAGGATAGGGTTTTACCTTATAATAGCCAAAGAATGCTTGATACGCTAAATTTCATCTTTTATTATTACTATAAGTGTATAGTGTCAATATAATTTCAATCATAAGTATCAATCATAGACGGCATAACTGCCCCATACCACTATGTCGCCATACTAGGCTTTATAATCAAAACCTCAAAGTCACGTATTGGAAGTTGGATTTCCGTCTGTGAACCGAGGCAAGGGATCGTCCTCTACCGAATTCGAGACTGTCTAGCCCGAGTCTTAGGAACATAACGCATCGTCCCTTGGATCGTCAGGGCCGGTCCACCTATGTAACGACCCGTAGTCTACGCATCATAGGATCGTGGAATATTTATTTCTTTCACATACGAAGTCGTATGGTCATGTAACTTTGGGGGACGACTATTGGGGTCATTTCCCATGTTCATGATTTTTCCCGATTTTTAAATGACCATTTTACCCCTAGTTATCACTGTTTTGGCCATAACTTTTGACCGGATAGGAATTTTGACCTGAAACCACTTTCATTGGCTCCGGATGATGGTTTCTCTTTCCGTAGAGTGGTCACATTAGCCAAACGGACTTACCGTTTGGGAGATATGGCTGAAACAAGTTTCAGATGGTGAAAAACAGCTTAGTTGGGCTTAAACGGGTGATTAGCAGCTAGGCCCAAGGGGAATTTCGGGTTTAGAGGTTTAGGAGGTCTGATTAGGGTTAGGTTATCACTTTCATTTCAGTTTTGAGCCGCCACAAACCTCCTTGAAGACCTTAGTAATGGCTTCCTACATCTAAAACACCCCAAATCACTCTCTAATTGAAGATTAGGCTTAGCAACACCAAATTAAGGAGAAAAAGCACCAAAGCAAGGTTGGAGCCGCTGTTAGACATCAGTATTCGCCCCAAATCAGAGGAGTTTCAGTTCTGAGAATTTCATTTGTGGCCAAGGTGAGTGATTTGCATAGTTTTTGCACTAATTACGGTGATTAAGGGTAATTAGTGAAGATTAGCGAATTTATACGTAAATAAATTCTGGAAAAATTCTTAAAATTCTAAAATAATGTTTTAAGGCTCTGTTAAAAATTTGGGTTAATTTCGATGTGTTTTGTTAATCATATGCTTAAACATGATTAAGAGGGATTATAGGCCAATGTGAGGTTTTAGCTACTTTTGATTCATTTTGATTCATTTAAATTGTTGTTTGCTGTTTGTGGTTGCTATTACATGTTGCTATGACTCTATGGTATGTTTCATGATTGATTAGAATAGTTAAATTGCTCGAAAACGTCGTCGAATGGCGTAAAAAGCTCGCTGGAAAGTTGCAGAAGTGTACAGGTTCCGAACCGGTTCGGATCGGAGAAAAGGGGTCGGATCGGACTAGGGAACCGACCAAGGGAATTCGAACTGGATGAGGACTTGCCACTGGAAGAAGTTTGGCAGGAAGGAAGGCCATTGCTTAGAGTTGGAGTGGACAAGGGGGATCGGATCGGAACTAGGGAGCGGATCGGATCGAAACTAGAGAGTGGATCGGATTGGAGAGGATTGGATCGGAGTACGCTAAGGGGGCGGAGCGGATCGGCAATTGGAGAAGGACAGGATCGGGCATGAGAACTCAGAAGGGAGCAACCACCGAACTCAAACAGAGACAACCGACCCGAAGTGGAGTACCGACCCGAACCGATGAAGGAGATGACTACCGACCCGAACCGATGAAGAAGATGACTACCGACCCGAACCGATGAAGAAGATGACTACCGACCCGAACCGATGAAGAAGATGACTACCGACCCGAACCGATGATGGTGATGACTACCGAACCGAACAGAATTCTAGGACTGTTAATGTACGACAACTCTTCTGAAGACCCACTCCAATTCAACCAAACCCGAGATGCAAAGGAAGTCCAAATGAGAAGTTCGAGCTTAAGATTCAGATGGGAATCAACGAGTTCACTTCATGGTTGGGCTTTGCTGCGGGACGCGTGCTAAGGAGTTGTCGACACCTATAGCTTTGGACCACTATGGTAGGAGGTACGAAGGCGGATTCAGGGCCATTATGGCATTGGTAGAACCAAGGGCTACGACCAATGAAGTGGGTCATTGAAATGTTTGGTCATGACTCCAAGTGTTTGGCTTGGTCATAGCAGGGTTTCTACAAGTCGGGATTCGTCGTTGCCTCAGTTTGTCTAGTGTTTCAAAGTGGTAGATGCCGTACGCTTTACGCACTGAGTGAGAGATGCGAGAATGGTTGCTATGGATGATTTGTTTGCTATCATTGTGACATGCACACCCCACCCCCGTATTCTTACACTATTTATTATGGCACCTTGGAGTATTGTACGGTATGTGGTACTAACTCTTTGGTTGCAGGTCCAGGTTCAGGTATGGTTTAGTATACCTGTTATTTCCCTGTTTAGATGCTTATCGCTCATACCAGGCTTTATGTCTGACCCAGAGTTTTATGTCTCTTCTTATTACTCTGGGTGCTCACACGAGCAGACTAGAGACAGGTTAGCTGGTGATGCACGGGTAGATGGTCCGGAGACGAGCAGGAGGCTTCCACGTACTATATACATAATATTCTCCCTGTGTTGTTGAAGATCACTGCTTGGGCATTGTTGGTGTATCTTCTATTTTAGCTTTCTTTTGGTTAGAGACAGTAAATTTGGAAAGTTGTAATAAGCTGTATATGGATTTCCGCTGCTTTGATGTTGACATTGATTATTAGTTATCAGCTTATGCACTGTCTCGCCTGTTTTATGTCAAGTATGTTATTATTATATTTTATCCCATGCGCTGTGAGACATTCTACAGGTTCTTTGATTAGTTCATTCTCTTCTTTCCTTTTTTCTGACGACCGTCTTGTGCTAGTCGGGTATGTGTACAGCGCACTCTTGGAGGAAATGCAGGCTGGTGCGAGGCTGGCCGTCACAACCTATGTGGATTAAAATGCCCGAACACTGCGTTTCCACGCCCTTTGGGGCGTAAATGAGCCAAATGACTCCGTTGGCTCCATATAGTCACCGATATATCCGAGGCGCCTCGCAATCCAACAACCACATAGGTGAAAATAATATAAATGTCAGGGCTGGTAGGTCACTAACACCACCCTAGCTAGAAGGAAACACATGTCCTCCCTGAGGTCCTCTCCCATTACTGGTTCACAACTGGGGTGTAAGGCTCGCGAATCAACGCTACACAAAGCTATGCCACACAGGCCATGCTTTGATCATCAACCACAAGACTTTGCTTTTCAACAAAAGCCTTGATCATTTGCAACTTAGGCATGCCACACAGGCAGTTCACTCCATGCGATTGATATCCATCAATATATAACCTCTGAGCAAGTACGTCTCAGGGAGGGGCGTTAAGCAAGAGAATAAATTCTCCGCCGCCAAACAGATATATATTTAATAGAAATCAATCACACAGAATAAAATCCAATGTCAGACACACAGTCCATTTACAAGTTCGTTCTGGGTCTGAACGAAACCGGAGGCACCCTGTACCTCACATATTCGTCGATCTCTAAGTACTTTTGGAAGATCACCAACTGATTCCCTCCTCGTGGGTGTACAACCCAATCAAGATCATCAGTAATTATCCAAACGATGGGAAAACCTCTGGTCTTCGACCACCGTTTTCCTCCTCGACACATCGTTGATTCAGTTATTCAGAATAGGATAAACCCGGCCTTTCCGAATAACTCGCATATATAATAAACAAGTGTTACACAAACACAACATATGCCTCATTCCAATTCATAATATTCTTCTATTCAAATATTCTTATACTTTGGGAAAGGTTCCCATTAATTTTATCAAACATAAATTCTTTAAATTTATTCTTTAATCTTCTTTTGATTATCAATTTAAACCAAATTATGGTTTATCCAAACTAGTCGGGATTAGCGAACCTTACCGAAGTAATCATTTGTTTTTATTTCCCAATCCCAACCTATTCATCCCATGAAGTAAAACTGGTAATACTTCATATCTAACACCACGATGTTATCTGTAAATTCAATTACCATTTCAGGTTCAAATCTAATTAAAGATTTAACTATCGCCTGGAGCAAAACCGGTGATACTCCATTCTCGATCATTTCAATCTAATTGAAGATTCATTAAAACTCCACTTGGTTTTAATCTTCCCAAAAATCAATATCAATGATTGTTTAACTTGGGAAATTATATCCTGTCTTTAACTGGGTTAAAGAACCAATGTCATTTAAAACACGGTTCACTGTAAACCCAAAATCACATTCCATTCCATCAGCTTTTAACCGTAAAATAGCAAGTGAACAGTTCCCTAGGTAATAACCCCGAAGGCCGAAACCAACATCAGATCAATACACAGGAAACCATTCAACTTAACTAATCTCCAGTTAGTTTCTGATTTTCTTAACTCCGTTGGGTCTAAGAACAGTATCATTAAAGATACCATTCATGACAACCCAAAATCACATTCCATTAATTATCGGGTTAAAGAACAAGTGTTATTTAAAACACCGCTCACGATAAACCCAAAAATCAATTCAAATTCAATTCCAATTAAATACCATTTAATTGGTATACTTCATTAAATCTAAACAAAAAGATTTAATCTTTGTCTCAACTGGGTTTAAGAACAGTGTTAATGAAGACACCATTCACGACAAACCCAAATCCCATTTGATATTAAATACAAGGCTCTGAATAGAAAATATATTGGCTTATATTCAATATCAAATTCTACAACCAACAAATATCGTATTGGAAATAACGGTATAAATATATCTTTCAAATTTCCAAAATAATATCTGTATAATCACGAAATCCAACATCGAAATATTCCAAAGACAATTTCGATTCAAATCAATTCCAATTCAATTATTGGAAATTCTGGTTACTTTTAAAACCCTTTCAAATCCAATTTATTTATTTCAAAAATAAATGGATTAAAATTCTAGTTCAAAACTAGTTCATTTCGACAAAAAACTATTTTTATCTTTTCAAATATGGAGGTTTTCATCCCAATTCTTTCCAAATCATTTCTTATGATTTTACACAAATTATTACTATTTTTAATAATTTTATCAAGGCCTGTACAGTCGATTTTCACAAACGGCCATTGAACTGCACATACAGCGACCTTTTCCAAATTTGATTTGGACATAATTCCAAATCCAACAATTAGATTTCAAATCTCTAGTATTCGTTAGAAAGCTCTTTTCGATACGAACCCAACGGTTTCGGTTTTAGGAGAATCCGACAGTCGGATCTCCCGTAATATCCATTCGAAGTCAATGGTCGAAATTCGCGAATTGTCGTAGTGGGGCGCGTTCTATTTAGGCCATTATATATATGATAAAAATATTATATATATTTCGTCGATTTCCTTTTAAAACTTATTTTATAAATCGTTTACAATTCGTTTTCGAAACGATTTCAACTTCTTATTCAATTTCAAATCAAAATTGAATATTCCGTATCATCGATATATAAATGATAATATTTTCAAAACATTAGATTTTAAAATCAATTCCTTTTCGTTATTCATTATAAAAATGAATAAAATCGATATGAATATCATTCGCATCAAAATGGCGCATCTCTAATCAATACGTTTTATATATTTCAATAACTTCGTTATTCTATTCAACAAATGAATATTTTCTTTAACACATGAATATATATTTTTATTCAACACATGAATATTTATTCTATTCAACACATGAATTTATATTTTTATTCAACACATGAATATTTATTTTATTTAACACATGAATTTTTATTCTATTGAACACATGAATTTTTATTCTATTCAATACATGAATTTTTATTCTATTTTTTAAATTGGAACGAGACCCACTCAATTACCATATAATGTTATTTTTATGGATTCTATACAACACATGTATATAATAGCAATGATAAATAATCAACCATCATCCAAAGTGCACCACACAACTGCATAAGCATTAAATATAAATAATTAACGCTTACACAGTTTGTCAACCGATCGGTCGACATACTACCAAACAATTGGGATTAGTGTACACCAATATCATCCCAACACCCGTGTGGGGTTTCAAATCAACAACCATAGATTTTTATTTGTGCAGTTGGGCGATGTGTAAAATTTATCGTCTTAATCAATATCAGTCAAATGGGTGTATATAAACAAATCGCCCGATTTGTTTATAAATATTTATTTTAGTTACACATTAAAAATTATATTTTTAACTATAAAATATTTTCAACTATAAATTATTTTATTCCTTCCAAATCACACAATAAAATTTCACAACACATCAATCAAACAAACAAGCCATCCATGGTATGTGGACGACAGGTGTCGGGTGCTGCTAAGCACTGTCCGCATCCTAATATATATTTAAAACTAGAAATAAAAATAAAAGTGAGGAGTTCTCACCTTTGGGTTCCACTCCGCCATTCTACTTCTGGACTTCTGAACCGTTTGGATTTGTTTGAAATTCCAATGCAGTCCTTACCATGTTATTCATAATAAAATTATATTTTTATCACTTCATTCCAATAAATAAAAATCATATTTTTATTTCTACTTCTTATATTTTTACAATGCATCTTTCTATATAAAAATTATATTTTTATATCTCTACTTCTTATTTAAAGATCGATTTTTTTTAATTTCGCTTCATATATAATAAAAATCGAATTTTTATTTCGCTACAACATGTATAACAATTGTATTTTTATATTGTTAGCCTTATAATAAAAACCATATTTTTATAATGCTAAAAATCATATCTTTTCAGTGTTTTTAATAATCTAATATTTTCAGTTTAGAAGTCTCATCTTTTCAATATGAAAATTCATTTCTTACCATTATGAAAGTCCGATCTTTTATATTTCAAAAATTCGGTCTTTTCTATTTCAAAAATATAATCTTGCTACTATAAAAATAAAATCTTTTCTCTTATAAAAATACAAATATTTATTTTATAAAAACCAAATCATTAAACAAATAAAAATCGTGTCTTTCTTGCTATTTATATACTTATAAATTTTAGATTTTAAATAATGTATATAAAAAGAGAAAACTCACTTTTTTAATGGTGGAGGACGGGGTAGGCGGCGTCAGGGCTTTGCATGGTCGGGGAGGGCTTTGGTGGTCGGCGGTTGGAACGACTACAGCGGCGTCGGGGCTTTGCAGGGTTGGGTAGGGCTTTGGTGGTCGGCGGTTGCAACGACCACAGAATTTTTGCGCCCGAAGATCAACATCAAACACCATGTTGACTATTCAAGTATCTAAAACACTGGGTCATTGATAGGAGGAAAAAAAGAGGATGCGAAATATGAGATAGAACTAATAGAATAGAAGAAGAAGGAGAGCACAACTTGAGCAGAATCAGGGTAAACACGAATCTCACAGCGGAACGAATAAAATGTATTATATAACATAACTTTGAAATACAAAACTGTATTGTAAATACATACCATTATCAGAGTACAATACATCATATCACAGCGGAAATAATCTCTAAATACTAGCGGTGAAGCCTTCTGCTTTTAGCTCCTCCAAGTGTATCTGTAAAAGCCTGAAGCACTTGATTGCCCGTAAAAATTCGGGCACCCAAGGGTTTAGGGAAAATAAACAAAATAAACACTGGGTCGGTCATGGGACTAGTGTGAGTAAATTCCAACCATACGGTTTAACTTTGAAAATAATTTTGGAACAAAATAGTAATAGTAAGACCAATCCACACATAAACATGGATGGTTTTTACCTCACTATAACCCAGAATATTTTGATATCAAATCCAATGATATTATAATAATGTATAATCAAGTAAATAACTAAATAGCAGAACGTTTGCATCTCACGCTCTACATACATATTATAAAATCAGAAACCGAAGGGCGCTTATTGGAGATTGGATTCCAACTATGACAAGGTATGGGACCACCTGTCGCTAGTGTATCTCTAAAGGGTAATACACTGGGTTCAACAAGAAAGTCTTGCAAACCGGCCCACACATAACTGACCACTCATTTCGCTTGAGTGTATCGAATGTATATCACCAACGGTTGGGCTCAAACCACCGTTTACCAAAAAGGGACAACATTGAAATAGATTTAAGAAGTAAAAGGAATTTCTCTAGATAGGTGATTATACATCCTAATGGGAGCGACCCACATAGCCATGCTGCCTGCCCGATTTTTGTCATTTCCCAGTTGTGAAGCTTGAGGCTACATCTATCTTTTAGAACATCTGGCCACCATACACTTTGAAGGCCACATCGTCAAACCCGTCAAATCACTAGTTGATCTTCCTAAAAATATTACAGGTATAAAAGCTAAGAGAAACGAGTTTCTCCGCCACCAGATGTAATACCTTGAAAAGATTGTCTTATGTGATTGTTAGGAATACTTTGTCAGACATTCGTCCATACAAGTTGTCCTAGGACTGGACAAAAAGGAAACACCATTCTGGAATAGAATGACCCTTACATTTCACTCCGTCTTCAATTGTCTTTAGCATAATCTAAATTCGCAGCGCTTATGCCTATACGGAGTAGATTTCGGATAATAAATCTAACCGGTCTCCCCGTATTGACAACGATGGTCAAAACACTTCGATAGTCGGTTATTTAACCATCGAAGTAAAAACAAACATTCATTCAAATGTACAACTAAACATCAAACAACCACGTCACTTTTTATTTAACATTCATTTTATTATTTGAATTCCCATATCTTACTAGATATTTCTCAAATCCCGTTTTAGCCTTTTTATACTTCTTGGAAAACATTTCCACTTATAGTATGTATATAAATATCATGCTTAAGTTTTCTAAACAGCGTTATTTTATCATTATAGTTCAAAACTTGGAATATGCTGCCATATTCCTTTTATAGTAATCTTGACATCACAGTTACGCTTTAATCCTGGTTAACAACTTAATTTATTATTATAGTAAAAACTTGCAATACGCTGTGGTATTCCCCTTTATAACTAATCTTGACAACTCTTTCCGTTACAAACTGATTTCATTCCTCGATAATAGCGAAGTCGTTCAAGTTGGGGCATTTTATTTACCTCTCAGATCTTGATCGACGACGTTTTTACCTTAGAATAGATATAAGACTATAATGCTAACTCCTTATTGTTAATAATATCGATTAAACCATATTTCTTGTTTTATTTTAAATATGGCTTTATAACGCCATATCCTTATTTTGAAAACTTGGTTATTTATAATTATTTACATTAGTCATTAACTTTTCGCTTCGTCTTCCTTAGACAAATCCATTTAAAACTTCTCTTATCAGAAATCAATAACGTTATTCGTCTTTTGACAATTTACTTTTTATCCGAATTGTTATACCCAATTCAAGTAAACACCTCAATACAAACTCAATACCATGAAATTCATTAATAATGATTTACTTGATCGTTTGCTGAAGTAAAACAGTTTACTTCATTATTAATGAACAACACTTATTATACTAGTTCAATCATTATTTAAAACTTCATTAATTAAAAAGGTAACTAAATCTTATTAATTTTGATTAATTTATTATCATTAGATTAATTGAAGACCAATTAATCAAATAATCATTTTTCCAAATAAACATAGATTAAATCAACTTCATTCCACTAGTAAATTCGTTAATGATTTAAATTACTTCTTACCATTAGATTAATATAATTAATCTAATAATTTTCTTAACTGTTTGCTTTTAAATTAATTATCCAAATTATTCACTAGCAGGATAATTATAGCTTAATAACTTAATTTAAATGTCAAATAATCATTTAAATTTACTGTATAAATTGAACTATAAAATACCAGTTTATAATAGAACTTCTATTATCGTTTAAAAACTTCGCTTTAATTATAATTTTTTTTATAATTAACTTCGTTGATTTGCCAGGCGACCAATCAACTTCTTAACAAAATGATGGGTTTATAGTCGACTGTTGCCACTTTCTTAATCGATATCGTTTATTTATCAAATGAACATAACATTGAATTTCCATTCAATTTGGCACAAACAGTACATATAAATATTTAGGAATCCGGTTGAATTCCTCCAACCGGTTTCCGCATCCATAGATGTTAGTCAAACAATTATCACTGATTCCATACTAGGGAATATTATAATCGATGGAATCAGTATCCAACCAGTGATGTGTACATATGCAACGATATATAATATTCAACCAATTTAACTGTAATATACCTAATCGACCATCACACATCATTCAAACAACATTAAAATATAATTATAGTCCTTAAAGATAGATCAGAGTTAATGAATTTACTCACCTTGGCGCGTTAACCGTTAAATATCGATTTGCGTTAGTTGATTTTATCACAAAATTCCAGTCGTTTTGTTCCCAGCGTGAATAATTCCATACTGTAGATTTCGTCGTTACGGTTCCAAAGTGACGTACGGCTTGTCAATCTACTTATTCCCAGAAACATGCCAGCTACTCACTGCATTAGCTTCTACCGTGTTATAAAATTTCGCGCCAGAATTCACTATGTTGGCGCTCACCCCTTCCATGCTTCCTCTCGCCTTGGTGAAATAGTCTCACTCCTTCTGTACGCAATACGCACGCTCCGGTTTTGCTTCAACACAAATAGCCGATCTGTACTAACGGATATCGGAACAACTTGTTTCAACCCTTTTAGAGCAGTATACTCCACTTTTATCAACCAATTTTAATACTCCACTGCCCCTTGTTCCCAATGTCACACCTTGCTTTGTTAAAATACCTTCTTCACAATGATTCTCCTTAGTTTAAACTCTTTTCCTTCTTTTAATTTAACAGCACTACTTTTCCCTTACTACTTTATACGTCCAAATCCCTACTTCCTTACACCAATGCCTGCACCATTTATGAAGTCAAAAACAAATGTTACCACCAACCTCCCATAGCCGAATATTTAACTTTACGTCCCCGGTTATAAACCAAAATACAAACACCAGCACCCATTCTTTAACACGCCACTCGCTTCTGTCCATTTACATCCCACTCGCACCCTTCTCTTTTTAGTATTTCCATCTTGCTTCTGACATCCTTCTTTCATGTAAACAAGTGTGCAGTCCCCCCTTGCTAATCTTCTCTTTACTTCCGCATCCTCCAGTATTCTGTCACGAGGAAAGAAATGACCACCTCACACCCTTTTAGTCATTTCCGTGAACACACCAATTTACTTCAAAGCATGCATACGTCCCCCTGCACAACGTTTCTCACCGCAAACCTTCCCTATACATGCCATTTCACCTTGGAACCCTCTCAATACCCCATTTACAGTCTCCCCATTTTACTTCAATGTGAAAAACGTACCTGTCATCCCAACACCTCCCATTGTCGTGACCTTCCGTGCTTCCATCCACTCAACACACCAAGTCCTCCACACTCGCAAATCTCTCCTCTTCCTCGGCAGATCATCACTGCAAATCTTCAATAAATAGATCACACTCCATCACACAGCTTCTCACAAGCATCTTCCTTCCTTCTATTTTTCGAATGCAAGCATCAGGACATCCCCATCTGTCGAGCTTGTCTAATCCACCCACCAGCGTCACAGTCGGAGCCGCCGTTCAAGCTGCGATCCATGGTAGAGACTACAGCTATAGTAAAGAGACCCGATACTTTTTATTTTTGGTGATTTAGGATGGCGATTTAGTTTGAGGAATACTGCGTTTTGGTTTTGATGCAAAGAATGAGGCTTAGCTGCTGTATTTATAATATTACTACACTTGGTCCCCAAGTAGTTGGGTTTAGTAGGATGTACATCCTACGGTATGGTCTGCGTGATTAGAAAACTCACGGCAGTCTTGATTTTGATTGTTTTAGGCTTAGCTTAGGTTACTGTTTGATTAGAAGATACGGATTGTCTAATACTTAAGCTTAAAGTTACACAATATAGGTGTTGACATTCACATGTAGGCATGTATACAATACTATTTTCATTAAAGTAAACAGGGCGGGAATTGGGACCTAGCATAATTCATTTAGGCCTGTACATACGCATAGGCATAGGGTGTATATACGTATAAGTATACTAAAATATAAGTATACTAAAATATATGGTGCACTACTCTTTATTACAACCAACTTCCAATGTTCTAGCTTAGAGTGGTGATAATGTAGCTAATATGTATAGTCTATATCACATTTATTCATTCATTCACATCAATGCATTCATTAGGACAGTAGAATGTGTGTGTGTGTAAATATATATATATATATATATAAATATATATATATATATATATGTTTCAAATATCTAAGTGTACTACATTACGTAAATTTCATTTATATCCGAGTAGTTGTGGGAAGAAATAAAAATACAGTCGTGTCCAGCGATGAGTCACGATCCCAAAAATATAATAATATCGGTAGGTTAACTAATATTGTGAAACCCCAAAATGTTGTTATAGGGTGCAAAACACTCCAAATAAAAATTTACATGTTTAATTAATTAAAAATTATAGAAAAATTCTAAAAATTAAATTATCACCACGTCTTAAAAGAATCTTGTCCAAATTCGAATCCGATATCTAGTTATATTGAATAAACCGTTACGGTCGATAAACGATTCTATAGCTACTTTCTGAGTATTTGATTTGGATATAATTCACAATCTATAACGCGAAATCTTGATTTTTCACTTCTGTTAGAAAGATACTGTCCAATGGATTCGAATGTTTCTTATTTCACAGAAATCCGACTAATAACAGGTCCGGTATACTCAGTTGAAGTTCTGAACATTAAATTACGAACTGCCACGATATTACGGCTCAATAATATTAAATATATATTGTTATACGTTCAACTTCATTTAATTAATATATAAATCCACTTATATTATAAATTCAATATTTAAACTGATTTAAATATTCAAATACAAACTGATAAAAATGCGGGACATTACATTCCTTCCCCCTTAAAATAATTTCGTCCTCGAAATAGCTAAGACGGGGGAAATGCTACAATCTCTGTTGTAAACAGGTTAAAAATCTTTTTGGTTTACTTCCTAATTTCAGTTTCAACTGAACTGATTAATTCCAATTAAATATTAATTCCTTCGTATTTTGAATATTTTCAAAATTCTGAAAATTTCCTAACAACTCAAATTTTCGGAGAATTTTTGCAAGCATCTCCTCTGCACGGCTTATTCAGTACTACAACAACTTGCCACTCTGGGCCATCTCTACCCACAAAAGAAAATAAAACAGCCAAGTGGATTGCCCCCACATAACTCATGTATCTCATACCCAATGTAAAATATAAACATGCACCTTTTTGTCGGGCTTCCAACTCTTTTCTCTTCCATTTGTTATTACTTCAGCATATATACATGCGTTTCTAATTGAACTTCGATGAATTCATTCTCAACCAATCATTCGCTTAATTTCTAAGACAAATTCTAGATCAAATTCTAATTCCAATCTCGACTCCAGATCCTTACTCAACAGTCCAATTTCATTACCAAGTTTAATTCTATTCCAATACGATTTCCACTTACTTGGCTTTAATTCAACTCCAAATTTATTTGACTTAGTCAAATTCTCTATTTATTTGCTTCATAGGTAAATTTTAAATTTCAGAATTCAAATTCCTGGGGTTTTTATTTCAAATCAGTATGAAATCATATATACATAATAATAACAATTCAAAACATTTGAATTTCTAACCAACTTATTTCCTCATAACAATTCAAAAACAAAATCTTTGGTAGTAATCCATCACTTAGAAACTCGAAAATGAACACCGATAATGTCGTGGTTCATCATCGGAATTATTTTCCAGCAACCGAAGTGAGTTCAATACTATATCAATATCAAAACTAATTTTCAAACACTTCTATTTGAAAATTACTTCATAATATCTCTCACTGCACTTGGAAAATGATTTCAAATCTCCCAGGATTTTAAAATTCCCATATATTTAATCCAGACATTATTTCCAACTCTTTTACAAGTTCCTAGAGTTTTATTTCAATTCTGGTTTTAAATTCAACTCATCTGATTCGTATTTTATACTCACGTGAATTTCGATTGGTTGTTTACATAACCCACTCAATTATAATCTTATTTGATTATAATAACAATTAATACACTCAATATACTCTAATAATCTCAAGATATATACTTCCTATATCAAAATATTTTTTTTTTTGGTAAAATATTTCATTTACCCAGCCTTTATAAACAATACTGTGTTGAATAACTATGTTCAAGAGTTTAGAAACACCTATCGATACAGTTTGCAATCTAGTATTGACTAAAAATCATAAACCACTAGCAAAACCAATCAACACAATATAAAACAGTTTTTTATTGATTTACAAATATGTGCTCATATACATACACTCATACTCAATCTAGAGTATTACTAACTCCATCTCTATTGAGTTATGCCACAGAGCCAAGGTAATCACTTAACCTTATGCTCTGATACCAACTGTAATGACCACAGAATTTTCGCGTCCAAAAATCAACATCAAACACCATGTTGACTATTCAAGTATCGAAAACACTGGGTCATTAATAGAAAGAAAAAAAGGATGCAAAATATAAGATAGAACTAATAGAATAAAAGAAGAAGGAGAAAACAACTTAAGCGGAATCAGGGTAAACACGAGTCTCACAGTGGAATGAATAAAATGTATTATATAACATAACTTTGAAATACAAAACTGTATTGTAAACACATACCATTATCAGAGTACAATACATCATATCACAGTGGAAATAATCTCTAAATACTAGCGGTGAAGCCTTCTGCTTTTAGCTCCTCCAAGTGTATCTATAAAAGCCTAAAACACTTGACTGCCCATACAAATTTGGGCACCCAAGGGTTTAGGGAAAACAAACAAAATAAACTCTGGGTCAGTCATGGGACTGGTGTGAGTAAATTCCAACCATACGGTTTAAATTTGAAAACCCTTTTGAAACAAAAGAGTAATAGTAAAACCAATCCACAAATAAACATGGATGGTTTTTACCTTACTATAATCCAGAATATTTTGATATCAAATCCAGTGATATTATACTAATGTCTAATCAAGTAAATAACTAAATAGCAAAACGCTTGCATCTCATGATCTACATACATAGTATAAAATCAGAAACCGCAGGGCGCTTATTGGAGATTGGATTCCAACTATGACAAGGTATGGGACCGCCTGCCGCTAGTGTATCTCTAGAGGGGAATACCCAGGGTTTGTAACAACCCGTATTTTGATAACGTGTTATAACCATAAATCTAGGCAGAATTAAATTTTAAAATAAGAACCAAGGGAAACGGGTTGCGCCATTGCGTTCATCTCGGAATTCTGCATGAAATCGAGTCCGAGTTTTCGAAAATCGGAGTCCGTATGACCAAGTTATGGCTCCCCAAAGTTTCAGAAATTTTCAGAGTTCAAAATAGTTCGAATTCGAGTTCAAATTCGAATTTCGAAACCCAGACAGACTGGGCGGGAAATTTCCCGCCCAGCACCCCAGGTCGACTGGGGAGTCGACTGGGCAGTCGAAACCCCCAGCACAAGGTCGACTACGCAGTCGACTTGGGTGTCGACCTGGTCCCCGAACCTGGTTTAGGCCTGGTTGCTCCTGCTTGACCCTGTTGGCTTGTTTGAGGGCCTGTGACAATTTTTGGCGGTTCAGATAGATTCTAGGGTTTATCCTATGGCCTAAACTAGTTGTTGCAACTATAAAAACACCCTAAGATCTAGGCTAATCCACAACAAATCTTTCTAACACCATTATGCTGCTAAGTCTCCTCTTTACTCATGGCCACCGCCTCCAACTTGAAGCTTAAACATTCAAACTAGATCCAAATCGAAGGCCAACGTTTCTACAACAATTCAAGGGCATAGATCAACATCTCAACAACGATCCTACGACAATTTCTGTTCTTAGTTCTCAAAAACCATGATCTGTAAGCCCCAGTTACTCTTAGATCTAAACTCTAAACTTAATATGGACATATGTAAATTGAAGTTGAACATAAACATGATAACTACTTGAGACCTACTCTTGTATATCTTTGATCTATGACTATTCCTTTCTGATCTATTATTTTAGATCTACTCTTGTTCACCCTAGATCTATTCACCTTGAACCTAGTACCGTTCATATTGACCCTTGATTTGAGGAATACCGATAAGAACTTTATTTAGGGGCCTGTTCATGTCATAACCTAAACCCTATCATTAATATAACATGCCTGTGATGTTGTGATGTTGAAACTATTGCTAGTCACAAGTTTAGGATTATCATCTTATGTCAATTATTGCTATGTTTATCACCCTATTTCATATGCCAGTGATGTTATGATCATATCTCAAGTTATACCATGCTTGCCTTGAAATCACCTTTGCCACTTTATACGCATCCTTGTTATGTTATTCCCTAGTTACATCTATTGCCTTGATTCGAATTCACGAGCGTTGGGGATGCGATTTGGGTAGTTTAGGAAAACCTGAATTTAGTATGAACTTGAAAACGTGAATATCGTTATAACTTGAACTTGGATAGGAACATGAACTTGACATGAAATTATACTTGAAAATATGAATTTGGGACATGACACTTAGATATCTTGAACGTGGCCAACTCGAGGTTGGGTTGAGTTTGTAGTATAAATCTGCCCGGAACCGCCCGGCGAATCCAGTAACTGCAAACAATAGGACCCAATGTGAGTAGTTGGTCATATCGCACTCGAAACCCGAGGTTAGACTAGGTTATGGTGTAAAACTGCCCGGACCCGCCCGGCACATCCAGTAACCATAACCAAGTCTAATGTGAGAGGTTAGGGGTGCATTAAGTAAATTAATGCCACTGGATAGGGTTGAGTCATGGACCACTTGAATATACTTAACCAATTTGACACGTTAATTTGATAGGGTTAAGTCATGAACCGCGTGAACACACTTAACCAACATGACACATGATTCGTAGGACTAAGTCTTGAACTAGAACGACACACTTAGTCAATTTGACATGACACGTAGATGGGGTTAAGTCTCGATTTTAAATGACAACTTAACCTGCTGAACGAAACCCTAGTTACGCGGTCCTTTTCAGCAGTAACCCACTAGATGTATCACGGTACCCTGGGACTAGGCAGGGTGGGGCATGATTGCTGGGCTGATTGTAAGCGACCAGAACGACGACTGAGTTGGTGCGCCATTGTAGGTTCAGGCGGACTAGGGTCGTGCACTTAGTCCGAAGTTGAAAAAGCAGGCATTGGGCATCAGTAGGATTATCTGTGCATTCTTGATTCGTGTCGGTGGTTGGCACCCTAGGGCTTGACACACCCTATGGTGGACCTAGCACAGGTGACTACATTCGTGATAGGGCCGTATGACACAGACACACGACGAGCTAGACTTATAGGGAGCCGATCGATTAGATCATACCGTTGGACCCCGAATTGGGTCACTTCACGATATTGGGCCAAGGGATTATTTCTTGATTTATAGTTGACACGGGATTAGTATACCAGTATAGTTGGTATGGCGAACCTTGAATACGCAATGTTAGACTTGAGTTATCTTGTTAGCTTAGTTATCATGTCAGACTTATCATCATTCCTATGTTTAATTCCAGTTTATTCATGTCTTGTTAACTTTACTAGTTTCTATGCTGATAGTCACTAGGGATTACCATTCTTTTCGACTGACCCGTTTTCTTTCGCCTCTTTGTCTTTCGCCCCCCCCCCCCCCACCCAGGTTCTCAGGGAGGAAACTCTAGCTCTTAGCTTGGACTTTGCTTGCTTTCTGACAGCTCATGTACGATTTGGTCTTGAGCTATGCTATGGCTGCACTCATGCACTTTTTGGGGAATAATATTTTACTTATGTTGTTTTAAGTACTTTGCTTCTTTAGAACTTGATGTAATGAAATAATGACTTGGCATTTTGATGTAAGAGGTTTTGACTCTATTTTTCAGTAATGAGATTTGGTTTTAAAGTTTATATCCGCTGCTTTATATACTCTATTTTACCTATGTTCTGTCTTATGTTATCTCTGTGCCTGTTTACTAGATAATACCCCTCCAAAACTAGGGCATTCCCTTTGTGAGAGACCCTAGCAGAGGTGGGGTGTTACATTTGGTATCAGAGCAGAAGGTTACCAGACTGGGCAAAAGTTTTAAAAACCTTCTGAAACTATTTTCAAAACCGTTTATAAAGAAGCATTTTTCAAGAAAAGTTTTATTTTTAAGAAAAGGCTATTCCCCAAAAGCCATTAGCACTTTCCTTTGTTTCCTCATTTGAATCTCTTTCCTTTTCGCTTTTCAGCATGTCTGTTCTTAACCTTCCTGAGGGAGTACCCATACCTGGCTAGTTCTGAAGATACTTGGAAGCTAGGGCCAACGGCGCGGGCCCGACAGATATCCCTCCTCCTCCTCCCCCGGTGGCCACGGTTCCTCCTCCTCCTCCGGGTACCGCCTTCGCCAAAATATGCAAGGACTTTATAGGAATGGGCGGCAAGAACTTCATTGGAACTGAAATCTTCGTTGAGGCGCGAAACTGGCTAAAAGAGACTGAAGACTTGTTTGATATTTTCGATATGGAGGATCATAGGAAAGTTCAGTTGGCAGCATGGTTGTTGAAAGAGGAAGCTGCATTTTGGTGGGAAGTTACCAACGCTACCAGGCCAATTGAGACTTAGGCAGACTTTAGAGAGAGGTTTGGGCTTAAGTTTCTATCATCCGCAGAAGCGAGTCTTCAGATGGAGAGGTTCCTGGCACTCAAGCAAGGGGACATGTGAATAAGTTTAATCAGCTTGCTCGGTTTGGTTTGGACTTAGTCAACATGGCTGAGAAGAAGGCTCTACGCTTTGCTCGAGGACTGAGCGAGCCACTCCACACTATGGCCATGACTCATGTACCCATGGGGGCGACCTTTGAAAGCTTGGTGAATATGGCCCTACTTCATGAAGAAGAGAGAATGGCTAGAAGAAGGTCAAGGCGAATGAGTCTCAAGACAAGAAGGTAGACTACGAGAAAGGAGGAAAGAACAGCAACAACAAGAATGACAAGTCACGTGAGAAAAGAAAATGCAATTTCTGTGTTATTGACGGGCATAGAGTCCAGGACTGTAGGAAGAAGAAGATGAAGGTAGGAGCATGTTTTCAATGCGGTGAAACTGGACACATCAGCAAGAACTGCCCTAAGAAGCAAGGGCAAGCCCCGCAAGAAGGACCTTCTAGGGGTACATCTTTAACTTCTTTTCCCTAGATACTCTGTTTTATCTTGTATATCCTTTCGATCCTGTCTTGAGAACCTTAGGTAGAATCCTATGAATGTAAACATGTATTTGAAACATGTTATGCTTGATGTTTGCGAATGGTTGCAAGTGGTTGCAAGTGATTGCTCGTGGTTGCATAACACACATTAGGCACTAGATCGGCTCAGACACATTTTCATATTGCATATGCATGAGTGTTTATACTTATCTATGGATGAAATTGAATTTGTTATCATATGAATGTTGCATATGGATGAATGTTTGTGCACACATATAGTGCTTACGTGACTAGGATTATTTGCATACATGTTGGATTCATGACACTAAACATATTTTGCATTAGAAAGATCAATCAGGCCTGATCATTTGCATTAGATAAGGAACATATACACACACTTTCTGCATATGTTCATACAGCATTAGAAATCTCTTAAGGACAATGTTTGCTTGTGAATGATGTTTTGAGTAGATGGATGATGGATGGTAGGATACGTTCTTCCTAACTTAGAGATTTCGGGGACGAAATCCTTTAAGGAGGGGAGAATGTAACAACCCGTATTTTGGTAACGTGTTATAACCATAAATCTAGGCAGAATTAAATTTTAAAATAAGAACCAAGGAAAAAGGGTTGCGCCATTGCGTTCGTCTCGGAATTCTGCATGAAATCGAGTCCGAGTTTTCGAAAATCGGAGTCCGTATGACCAAGTTATGGCTCCCCAAAGTTTCAGAAATTTTCAGAGTTCAAAATAGTTCGAATTCGAGTTCAAATTCGAATTTCAAAACCCAGACAGACTGGGCGGGAAATTTCCCGCCCAGCACCCCAGGTCGACTGGGCAGTCGACACCCCCTGGACCAGGTCGACTGCGCAGTCGACTTGGGTGTCGACCTGGTCCCCGAACCTGGTTTGGGCCTGGTTGCTCCTGCTTGACCCTGTTGGCTTGTTTGAGGGCCTGTGACGATTTTTGGCGGTTCAGATCGATTCTAGGGTTTATCCTATGGCCTAAACTAGTTGTTGCAACTATAAAAACACCCTAAGACCTAGGCTAATCCACAACAAATCTTTCTAACACCATTATGCTGATAAGTCTCCTCTTGAACCATGGTCGCCGCCTCCAACTTGAAGCTTAAGCATTCAAACTAGATCCAAATCGAAGGCCAACGTTTCTACAACAATTCAAGGGAATAAATCAACATCTCAACAATGATCCTACGACAATTTCTGTTCTTAGTTCTCAAAAACCACGATCTGTAAGCCCCAGTTACTCTTAGATCTAAACTCTAAACTTAATATGGACATGTGTAAATTGAAGTTAAACATAAACATGATAACTACTTGAGACCTACTCTTGTATATCTTTGATCTATGACTATTCCTTTCTGATCTATTATTTTAGATCTACTCTTGTTTACCCTAGATCTATTCACCTTGAACCTAGTACCGTTCATATTGAACCTTGATTTGTGGAATACCGATAAGAACTTGATTTAGGGGCCTGTTCATGTCATAACCTAAACCCTATCATTATTTTAACATGCCTGTGATGTTGTGATGTTGAAACTATTGCTAGTCACAAGTTTAGGATTATCATCTTATGTCATTTATTGCTATGTTTATCACCCTATTTCATATGCCAGTGATGTTATGATCATATCTCAAGTTACACCATGCTTGCCTTGAAATCACCTTTGCCACATTATACCCATCCTTGTTATGTTATACCCTAGTTACATCTATTGCCTTGATTCGAATTCACGAGCGTTGGGGATGCGATTTGGGCAGTTTAGGAAAACCTGAATTTAGTATGAACTTGAAAACATGAATATCGTTATAACTTGAGCTTGGATAGGAACATGAACTTGACATGAAATTATACTTGAAAATATGAATTTGGGACATGACACTTAGATAACTTGAACGTGGCCAACTCGAGGTTGGGTTGAGTAGTTGGTCATATCGCACTCGAAACCCGAGGTTAGACTAGGTTATGGTGTAAAACGGCCCGGACCCGTCCGGCACATCCAGTAACCATAACCAAGTCTAATGTGAGAGGTTAGGGGTGCATTACGTAAATTAATGCCACTGGATAGGGTTGAGTCATGGACCACTTGAACACACTTAACCGACCTGACACATGATTCGTAGGACTAAGTCTTGAACTAGAACGACACACTTAGTCAATTTGACATGACACGTAGATGGGGTTAAGTCTCGATTTTAAATGACAACTTAACCTGCAGAACGAAACCCTAGTTACGCGGTCCTTTTCAGCAGTAACCCACTAGGTGTATCACGGTACCCTGGGACTAGGCAGGGTGGGTGTAACAACCCGCACCTCCATTCACGCAAGATATTGTCCCCAACTTAGCCACCGTATAGGTGTGGGGTTTTGTTCCTCAAAAGGCCTTGGCTAAGTTTCGAGATCTGCCAACACATGGCATTGCCACACAGACTGAGCCAACCTCCCTACTAACACCGATATTGTCCCTACTTTCCCACCTCTTAGGTGTATGGTTTTCAATCACTAGGCCTCGGCATTAGTAAGTGATGGGTTCTACTATATAAGTACCCACTTCACACAGGCTTCCACGATGTGGGACTTAGGGGTGTTACATTCTCCCCTCCTACAGAGCTCAATGTCCCCGTTGGCTCACAAACACCTCACCCAGGCGCTGTGGTCCACACAGGAGCCACAATTCCGGCAGGGTATTGGCCCTGATACCACTATAACAACCCGCACCTCTGCTCACGCAAGATATTGTCCCCAACTTAGCCACCGTATAGGTGTGGGGTTTTGTTCCTCAAAAGACCTCGGCTAAGTTTCGAGATCTGCCAACACATGGCATTGCCACACAGACTGAGCCAACCTCCCTACTAACACCGATATTGTCCCTACTTTGCCACCTCTCAGGTGTAGGGTTTTCCATCACTAGGCCTCGGCATTAGTAAGAGATGGGTTCTACTATATAAGTACCCACTTCACACAGGCTTCCACGATGTGGGACTTAGGGGTGTTACAGTGGGGCACGATTGCTGGGCTGATTGTAAGCAACCAGAACGACGGCGAGTTGGTGCGCCATTGTAGGTTCAGGCGGACTAGGGTTGTGCACTTAGTCCGGAGTTGAAAAAGCAGGCATTGGGCATCAGTAGGATTATCTGTGCATTTTTGATTCGTGTCGGTGGTTGGCACCCTAGGGCTTGACACACCCTATGGTGGACCTAGCACAGGAGACTACATTCGTGATAGGGTCTTATGACACAGACACACGACGAGCTAGACTTGTAGGGAGCCGATCGATTAGATCATACCGTTGGACCCCGAATTGGGTCACTTCACGATATTGGGCCAAGGGATTATTTCTTGATTTATAGTTGACACGGGATTAGTATACCAGTATAGTTGGTATGGCGAACCTTGAATACGCAATGTTAGACTTGAGTTATCTTGTTAGCTTAGTTATCATGTCAGACTTAACATCATTCCTATGTTTAATTCCAGTTTATTCATGTCTTGTTAACTTTACTAGTTTCTATGCTGATAGTCACTAGGGCTTACCAGTCTTTTTGACTGACCCGTTTTCTTTCGCCTCTTTGTCTTTCGTTCCCCCCCCCCGGTTCTCAGGGAGGAAACTCTAGCTCTTAGCTTGGACTTTGCTTGCTTTCTGACAGCTCATGTACGGTTTGGTCTTGAGCTATGCTATGGCTGCACTCATGCACTTTTTGGGGAATAATATTTTACTTATGTTGTTTTAAGTACTTTGCTTCTTTAGTACTTGATGTAATGAAATAATGACTTGGCATTTTGATGTAAGAGGTTTTGACTCTATTTTTCAGTAATGAGATTTGGTTTTAAAGTTTATATTCGCTGCTTTATATACTCTATTTTATCAATGTTCTGTCTTGTGTTATCTCTGTGCCTGTTTACTAGATAATACCCCTCCAAAACTAGGGCATTCCCTTTGTGAGTGACCCTAGCGGAGGTGGGGTGTTACAGGGTTCAACAAGAACGTCTTGCAACCTGGCCCACACCTGACCGACCACTCATTTCGCTCGAGTGTATCGAATGTATATCACCAACGGTTGAGCTCAAACCACCGTTTCCCGAAAAGGGACAGCATCGATATAGATTTAAGAAGTAAAAGGAATTTCTCTAGATAGGTGATTATACATCCTAATTGGAGCGACCCATATAGCCATGCTGCCTGCCCGAATTTTGTCATTTCCCAGTTTTTAAGCTTGAGGCTACGTCTATCTTTTAGAACATCTGGCCACCATACACTTTGAATGCCACATCGTCAAACCCGTCAAATCACTAGTTGATCTTCCCAAAAATATTACGGGTATAAAAGCTAAGAGAAACGAATTTCTCTGCCACCATACGTAATACCTTGGAAAGATTGTCTTATGTGACCGTTAGGAATACTTTGTCAGACATTCGTCCATACAAATTGTCCTGAGACTGGACAAACAGGAAACACCATTCTGGAACATAATGACCCTTGCATTTCACTTTGTCTTCAATTGCCTTTAGCATAATCTAAATTCGCAGCGCTTATGCCTATATGGAGCGATTTTCGGATAATAAATCCAACCGGTCTCTCTGTATTAACAACGATGGTCAAAACACTTCGATAGTCGGTTATTTAACCATCGAAGTAAAAACAAACATTCATTCAAATGTACAACTAAACATCACACAACCACGACACTTTTTATTCAACATTCGTTTTATTATTTGAATTCCCATATCTTACTAGATATTTCTCAAATCCTGTTTTATCCTTTTTATACTTCTTGGAAAAACATTTCCAGTTATAGTATTGTATATAAATATCACGCTTTAGTTTTCTTAACAGCGTTATTTTATCATTATAGTTCAAAACTTGCAATATGCTGCCATATTCCTTTTATACTAATCTTGACTTCACAGTCACGCTTAATCCTGGTTAACAACATTAATTTATTGCTATAGTAAACACTTGCAATATGTTGTGGTGTTCCCCTTTATAACTAATCTCGACTTCTCTTTCCGTTACAAACTGATTTCATTCTTCGATAATAGTGAAGTCGTTCAAGTTGGGGTATTTTATTTACATCTCAGACCTTGATCGACGACGTTTTTACCTTAGAATAGATATAAGTCTGTAATGCTAACTCCTTATTATTAATAAGATCGATTGAACCATATTTCTTGTTTTGTTTTAAATATGGTTTTATAACGCCATATCCTTATTTTGAAAACTTGGTTATTTATAATTATTTACATTAGTCATTAACTTTTCGCTTCGTCTTCCTTAGACAAATCCATTTAAAACTTCTCTTATCAAAAATCAACAACGTTCTTCGTCTTTTGACAATTTACTTTTTATCCGAATTATTATACCCAATTCAAGTAAACACCTCAATACAAACTCAATACCATGAAATTTATTAAATAATGATTTACTTGATCGTTTGCTGAAGTAAAACAGTTTATTTCATTATTAATGAACAGCACTTATTATACTAGTTCAATCATTATTTGAAGCTTCATTAATTAAAAAGGTAATTAAATCTTATTAATTTTGATTAATTTGTTATCATTAGATTAATTGAAGACCAATTAATCAAATAATCATTTTTCCAAATAAACATTGATTTAATCAACTTCATTCCATCAGTAAATTCGTTAACTGATGTAAATTACTTCTTACCATTAGATTAATATAATTAATCTAATAATATTTCTTAACTGTTTGCTTTTAAATTAATTATCCAAATTATTCACTAGCAGTATAATTATAGCTTAATAACTTAATTTAAATGTCAAATAATCATTTATATTTACTGTATAAAATGAACTATAAAATACCAGTTTATAATAGAACTTCTATTATCGTTTAAAAACTTCGCTTTAGTTATAAAAATGTAATTTTTTTTATAATTAACTTCGTTGATTTGCCTGACGTCCAATCAACTTCTTAACAAAACGATGGGTTTATGGTCGACAGTTGTCACTTTCTTAATCGATATCGTTTATTTATCAAATCAACATAACGTTGAATTTCCATTCAACATGGTTCAAACAGTGCACAAATAGTACATATAAATATTTAGGAATCCGGTTGAATTCCTCTAACCGGTTTCCGCATCCATAGATGTTAGTTAAACAATTATCACTGATTCCAAACTAGGGAATATTATAATCGATGGAATCAGTATCCAACTGGTGATGTGTACATATGCAACGATATATAATATTCAACCAATTTAACTGCAATATACCTAATCGACCATCACACAACATTCAAACAACATTAAAATATTATTATAATCTTTAAAGATAGGTCAGAGTTAGTACATTTACTCACCTTGGCGTGTTGACCGTTAAATAACGATTTGCGTTAGTTGATTTTATCCCAAAATTCCAGTCGTTTTGTTCCCAGCGTGAATAATTCCATACTGTAGATTTCGTCGTTACGGTTCCAAAGTGACAGACGGCTTGTCAATCAGCTTATTCCCAAAAACACACCAGTTACTCACTGCATTAGCTTCTACCTTGTTATAAAATTTTGCGCCAGACTTCACTATGTCGGCGCTCACCCCTTCCATGCTTCCTCTCGCCTTGGTGAAATAGTCTCACTCCTTCTGTACGCAATACGCACGCTCCGGTTTTGTTTCAACACAAATAGTCGATCTCTACTAACGGATTTCAGAACAACTTGTTTCAACCCTTTCAGAGCAGTATGCTCCACGTTTGTCAACCAATTTTAATATTCCACTGCCCCTTGTTCCCAATGTAACACCTTGCTTTGTTAAAATACCTTCTTCACTATGATTTTCCTCCGTTTAAACTCTTTTCCTTCTTTTAATTTAACAGCACTATTTTTCCCTTACTGCTTTATGCGTCCAAATCCCTTCTTCCTTACACTAATGCCTGCACAATTTATGAAGTCAAAAACAAATGTTACCACCAACCTCCCATAGTCGAATATTTAACTTCTCGTCCCCTGTTATAAACCAAAATACAAACACCGTCATCCATCCTTTAACACGCCACTCGCTTCTGTCCATTTACATCCCACTCGCACCCTTCTCTTTTTAGTATTTCCATCTTGCTTCTGACATCCTTCTTTCATGTAAACAAGTGCGCAGTCTCCCCCCTTGCTAATCTTCTCTTTACTTCCGCATCCTCTAGTATTCTGTCATGAGGAAAGAAATGACCACCTCACACCCTTTTAATCATTTCCGTGAACTCACCAATTTACTTCAAAGCATGCATACGTCCCCATGTACAACGTTTTTCACTGCAAACCTTCCCTGTACACGCCATTTCACCTTGGATCCCTCTAAAAACCCCATTTATTGTCTCCCCATTTTACTTCAATGAGAAAACACGTACATGTCATCCAAACACCTCCCTTTGCCGTGACCTTCCGTGCTTCCATCCACTCAGCACACCAAGTCCTCCAGACTCGCACATCTCTCCTCTTCCTCGGTAGATCATCATTGCCAAACTTCAATAAATAGATCACACTCCATCACAGAGCTTCTCACAAGCATCTTCCTTCCTTCTATTTTTCTAATGCAAGCATCAGGATATCCCCATCTGTCGAGCTTGCCAAATCCACCCACCAACGTCACAGTCGGAGCCGCCATTCAAGCTGCGATCCATGATACAGACTACAGCTACAGTAAAGAGACCCGATACTTTTTATTTTTGGTGATTTAAGAATGGCGATTTAGTTTGAGGAATACTACGTTTTGGTTCTAATGCAAAGAATGAGGCTTAGCTGCTGTATTTATAATATTACTATACTTGGTTCCCAAGTAGTAGGGTTTAGTAGGATGTACATCCTAGGGTATGGTCTGCGTGATTATAATACTCAAGGCAGTCTTGATTTTGATTGTTTTAGGCTTAGCTTAGGTTACTGTTTGATTAGAAGATATGGATTGTCTAATACTTAAGCTTGAAGTTACACAATATAGGTGTTGACATTCACATGTAGGCATGTATACAATACTATTTTCATTAAAGTAAACAGAGCGGGAATTGGGACCTAACATAATTTATTTAGGCCTGTACATACG
The DNA here is from genome assembly GCA_030737875.1 of Allium sativum. NCBI lineage: Eukaryota > Viridiplantae > Streptophyta > Magnoliopsida > Asparagales > Amaryllidaceae > Allium > Allium sativum. The sequence continues at coordinate 625,471,204 of CM060913.1, forward strand.
CATAGGCATAGGTTGTATATATGTATAAGTATACTAAAATATAAGTATACTAAAATATATGGTGCACTACTCTTTATTACAACCAGCTTCCAACGTTCTAGCTTAGAGTGATGATAGTGTAGCTAATATGTATAGTCTATATCACATTTATTCATTCATTCACATCAATGTATTCTTTAGCACAGTAGAATGAATGTGTGTGTATATATATATATATATGTTTCAAATATCTAAGTGTACAACGTTACGTAAATTTCGTTCATATCCGGGCGGTTGCGGACAGAAATAAAAATACAGTCGTGTCCAGCGATGAGTCACGATCCCAAAAATATAATAATATCGGTAGGTTAACTTATATTGTGAAACCCCAAAATGTTGTTACAGGGTGCAAAACAGTCCAAATAAAAAGTTACGTATTTAATTAATTAAAAATTATAGAAAAATTCTAAAAATTAAATTATCACCACGTCTCAAAAGAATCTTGTCCAAATTCGAATCCGATATCTATTTATATCGAATAAACCGTTACGTTCGATAAACGATTCTATAGCGACTTTCTGAATATTTGATTTGGATATAATTCACAAACTATAACGCAAAATCTTGATTTTTCACTTCTGTTAGAAAGGTACAGTCCAATGGACTCGAACGTTTCTTGTTTCGCAGAAATCTGACTAATAACTGGTCCGGTATACTCAGTTAAATTTCAGAACGTTAAATTACGACTATCGCGATATTACGGGCTCTATTATATTAAATATATATTTTTATACGTTCAACTTCGTTTAATTAATATATAAATTCACTTATATTACGAATTCAATATTTAAACTGATTTAAATATTCAAATACAAACTGATAAAAATGCGGGACGTTACAGCGGCGGTTGGTGGCACTGGAGGGGTAGCGGCAGTTTTCTGAGGGAGAGTGGCGGTTTAAATCGAAGGAGGGGGGTGCTCGATGTCGCGCTTGAATGGGGGGAGGGAAATCGATGGAGAAGCGGCATCGATGGGGCAGAGGGCGGCGGACTGGCGTGGGCGACGGTGGCCTGGTAGAGGGCCCACGGCGACGCGTTAGGCGATTTGGTGGGAAATTGTCGGGTTTTATTTTTCTTTTAAATGAAGTGGCGGCTTCTGAATCTAAGCTAGGGTTAGAGATTATATATTTAATTATTTTATTATTTTAAATTCCCAAAAAGCAACTTTTTATTTCGACCTCCAAATGAAACCCACCGACTGTCATCTATAACTAATTACTCCCATTCTGAACACAATGGGATATGTCCGGTAGCCAATTCTATTATTTCGATCAGTTTCTGCCAAAATCAAAATATAAATCTATATATTGAATTTGAACGCACATTTCAATTTACCGGGGTCACATACTAGCTCTAAAAATTCCCGAAAAATATTTTCTATCTTTATATTGACAATACGATCCTAACAAAAGTAATTTCGTCGAATTCAGAGACCATTTGAAAATTGACTGTTTTCCAGTCGATTAAATTCAACTAAAAAGGTCAAAACACGTTTAAGTGCACTACGCTCACATATTGATTCAGAAAATTATGAATTTTGGAACCAAGCAATAATTTGACATCCTGTGTCCAACAAAAGTGGTTTCGTCGAAAACCAAGGTTGTTTGCAAAATTTCCATTTTTAAGGGCTAAAATTCCATAGCGACTATTCTGAAATTTCAACTGGGCATAACTTTTTATCCTCGCTGTGAAATTTCTAATTTTCGAATTTGTTGGAAAGATATCTTTAAATAGATTCTAATATTTTGGTTTCGCTAAAAACGGTTTACTTTGAATCCTATACATTCATTTGAACTTTGAAATCGAATTTTCAAACTACTGCGCCATTTCCAATTCCTTTTATAATTATAAATAATTATTTATATTATAACGAAGATTCAAATAAATATATACATTTGAATTCTATTTAAAATAATTTTCTCGTTGTTATTATTTAAAATAATTCATTTTAAATATTCAAAATTCATTAAAATCACTAAAATAAAAATTTTAAATTGGCTCGGATTTCCTGTTATTACAAATGGCCAGCCAATGTCCCAATCCAATGACCCAATTATAGCATCTGATTCGGTCCAAACAAAAGTTACATCTAAAATAGTAAATTTCAAGGGTAAAATGATCACAAAATGATTCGGTAAAAACCATGGACGTGTCTCACATCCTCATGAACAACATATTAAAATATGAGAATGATTCGACCACAAGAGAATTAAATAGAATTATTTTACGATCCACTAATACGTAAAATACACGTTGTTACATTCTCCTCCCCCTACCCTTTTAGGAATTTCTCCCTCGAAATTCCAAGCAAGCAAGAGCAAACATAATGTCCCACATGTCTACCATCCTCCATCAGCCGATTCAACTTCCAATCTTGCAACCAACATTCCATGCAACCAAAATCCTACCCTAGATGCACAACTCTAATAGTATAAGTCACAATGGCACGAGTAAGATGTTAAAGACTGGGATATTGTTGATGATGGTTTTGATGACAACAACCTTGTTTTTACTTTGATTCTATTATTGTTATAAAATATATACTGACACAGTTCTCTAGAATATAATATATATATATATATATATATATATATATATCACTACACCATAATGGCCATTTGGTAACCCTTATATTTCTCAATTGCCAACACTTATTTGTGTTACAGGTTAGTGACAATAATAAGCGTTGCTGTGTTAAAAATGTGCTACCAAAAATACATAATTATAATTTTTTTATTGTCAACACTTATTTGTGTTGGTAAGGCTGGTTCTCGAGGGAAAAAATGTAAACAAGCTCTTGCTATTTCCAATAACCCTAATTTCCCTTTCTCTCTCCTGTTCTCAACGCTTTTACTCATCTCGGCCGTTTTTAAAAAAATTGTCTATTGGCTCCTCAACGATTCGGCTCCTCGGCTTCAGACGCTGGGGAAATTGCGCTCAAGTTCAACTTCAGAGAATCGGTCCTCGACTTCAGACACTGGGGGAATCGCGCTCAAGTTCAACTTCAGAGAACAGGTCCTCGACTTCGACGTTTGATTCGAGGGTACTGATAATGGCTTCAGACTCAAGTTCGACTTTGACTTGGACGTTATATTCGAGGATACTCGATTTCGGCTTCAGGTATGATGTATTATTCATGTTTGATTAAATTGTTATGAAATTGCTGTGAAATTTGATTGAAGTTAATTGATTTCATCACTGCAATTTAATATTAAACTGTTATTCTTGTACATTTCATTTTATTTTGGATTGTATATGGAAGGGTGTAACAATGAGTGATTGTGAGGTTGGGCAGAAGTTGAATTCATCAAATGATTATAGTGGTTCGCTGTGTGGTTGGGTGAAGCAGGAGTGTCGCAGTTAGATTATGGTGGTGTGATTGTTTTGATAGAAAGACAACACATGTATGTTATTCTATCCTTCCTCCCAACTATTTTCTTGATCATGGAATCAGCACCACTGCTGATCACATCTTAATTTTGCTATTTATGTTCAGGTTGTTTTGCATTGGCCTAAAAGAAGCTTGCATTTGTCACTTTACACTCCAGTGAGGTAAATATTTGGGGACGTCGATCATTGAAATGGTCAATGCTAGGGAGTATTAGTATAAGTCTGATGTATTATTTTTGGTAAGATTTTGTTTATTATTTTTGCTGTGAAATTTTGTATGATTTTGTTTATTAATTTTTCAGTGGAAAGTATTTAATGGATCTGAATATGGGGGGAGCTGCATATGTCTCGATCAATAAAACAATGGTTAGAAATAATAAAAAGTTCGTGCAAATAACTTTCTTTTGCAGTTTTTAGTTTAAATGAAGTATTATCCCTATTACCACTTCTACCACTTGTAACACAATAATTATTATTAACACTAATACAAGTCAGTTCTATGCACAATAAGGATTTGTTATTGGTACTTCTATACAGTTGGCAAAAGTTCGCCATTACATTGGTGCTTATTTTTGCTCTCAAAAAGTAAAATTCTAGCCTATTCTGTAATAAACAAAATGTTGTATGGAGCTTATGGTTGTTCATTACTTGGAAGCTTAGTAGCTAATATATGAGCTATATACCATATACGTATCATTCAACAATGGCTTTAAAAAATAAGATTGAAACTTGGATAGTTGAAAACTTTATAATGAGAGCCAAAGGATAGTCCATCTTCTAAACTACATAAGTGCAAAAAAGTAACAAAATAATCTTGGCAACAAATCATTTTTGCTAATCCTTATGTTTTTTGGAGTCAATTAAACATTGTAATTACTCATCATAAATTCTGTTAAAGCACGGCGTGTATTTCCTTTTACACTGCTACTGCTAGCGTCTGCACCCTTGCTGTAGCTTCATTTATTTTAAATTTTTCTACTTTCCTACTTCATAACTTTCTGTTCTCAATAGTATATAATTATATTAAAACATGATCACTATAATTTGGCTTGAATATACATCTAATAATATTTCATTTTGTTTCTGTTGACCTTTTATAGAAAATCATGAAACATCTAATATTGTTATTAGTTATCTTTAGGCCCATGGCTATTTTTTTAAGCATATAATTGATATGTTACTCCTTTTTAAATTTATTATATAACTTTACTTTTGCCTTTTGTGTGTTTATGTTGCTGCTTACGATTTTTCTTTAAAAACATACGCTATGAATTGATTGATTTTTTTAGTTTATTAATAAATTTGACCTATTTTAGGAAATCTATTGGTGCATGCATTTTATTCCATTTAACATAGAGCAGACCATAAAGTGGGATTGGAGCATAATATCCTAAAGCTCTTTGTTAGATTGATTATGCTAATGGACAATATCATTAATGCAGGCAATAAAACCAAAGACCTATTATAATACGCTTGCCACGAATATCATGAAAAAAGTTCAAGAATAATGAAATCGTCTATTGGTTGCCATTTTAGACATTTATCTGATCTTTTGCTATGGTAAAATTTATAGGAATAAGTTATTATAACCATTGAGGCGTGGTTTCTTACAGTGCAAAAGTTCATAACTAAAGCTCATTGATTATGGTTCTCATAAAAATAATTTGTAGAAGTTCATATATCCTCATGAATTTGATTTGCCAGGATTACCGACAATACCACATCTTTTATAGATCCAGCACAAAAAGCATTATTTTCTTAATTAAATCTTTGTATTTTCTTAGTTATTCATTCCTGTATTGGACGAAATATATAATGTAAACAAATAAAGTATAAAACTGGAATGATTTTGTTTGTTGTGGGAAAAAGATCTTATTCTTATGGAATGTAAATGAACTAGGTTCCTCAATCTTTTCATATAAATTCTCCTTTATATCTGTTATAAAATCTAACCATGATTCTGCGTCCTATTATTGTAGGTGTTTCCATAGTCAATAGTATGATAATTAATTGAGCAGAACTTGCTTTGTTGTATAGTATGATAATTAATTATTCCATTTTCAAATCTTTCCATTTTGGACACAAGATTCACTTATGGTAGGTTCTTTTGCTAATATCCTAATGCAATGGAATATTATATGCTAGAAATTTATCATGGGTGTAGCATTCATTAGTTGCCTCCTTTTTATTTATGATTGTAGCAGTTTTTAAACTTTCCTCAATTTGTTTAAACATAGTTGGTAATCAACTTTTATTTATTTATTTAAATGCAACTATATTCACTTCTATGAAAATAAAAATAGTTTTGGTCATAGAAACATGCAATTAGGTTCAGATTTGATTTTTAAAATGGAATTTTTTATTCAAAACCCAAATTAAGAATTACCTGACATAATGTTCCATCATGAATTACCTTATAATTTTTGTGTTTTTTTGGTTATTCAATGGTTACAATTTCATATGGACGTTACAGGAAAAAGTCAAAGCTAAAGTTGAAGAGTTCAAAAGAAGTGGAGGCAGCGGTAATGGCCATCATTTATCTATTGACGATGATCCTTTTGTCTCAAGTTTTAGGCAAAAAACAATGTTTTCCAGGTGTTGGAAGCAAGGTTTCTAAGAGCAAATATGAGGCTACACTTCATTCTCATTTAATGTGCAAAATTTTATGTCATTAGTAAATGAGCATGTTTCAATGAATCTCGATACAATGTCATGGTTAAAGACCATAAGTAAACACATGAATGACCTGCTTAGTCTTGGTTTTGGCACAGAGTTTTTGGTGATACCAGATTCTTCATCTCCTATTGAATCATACAATGTTAAGAAGTATCGTGGAAAAGCAAATTTTCAGCATAAATTTCCACAACACAATCTGACAATGGAAGCAGCTTATCCGGTTCTTTTTGTTGACAAGCATGGAACATACTGGGATGCAACATTATCAATGGCGATTGGCCTTGCTTCTGCTAAGCCGTATTCAAGTTTAACTACCATTTTTGCTCACAACATAATAGTGGGCAACCTGCACATTTTGGTGGCAATCAAAACATTGAGCCACCCGTCTCTTTTACCTGGATTATGTGTCAAAGCTGTACTTTCAATCAAGAAGAGCATAGAATTTTGGCGAAAGAAAGAAGGGAAGGTAAAACTGGTTCAACCATATGATGCATTACTTTCGAGTCCTCATGTTTCAGGATCAGGGGTTTTAGGTGCGGAAGCAATTGCATCTTTTGGTGATAATTCAGCCAGGCTTCTTGTGGAAAATAGGCAGATGACTTCAAAGGCGTTCAGCTTGTGCAGGAATAATAATTTAGGTCTTTTTTCTGATTTTTTTTGCAAACTTTTCGTTTTCAGCTTAACACGGGAACTTTCAAAGGCTTGCCTTTGATTTGACAAGGTTAAATGCACGCATAAATGTTCCTTCTGGTTCAACCTTTGTGTCTTCGGTGTAAGCACACCTGGAAGATGATTGTAGGTGGGATCCTCATGTTATGTTGCTGTGTAGATGATTGTAGGTAGGATCCTCAAGTTATGTTGCTGGGTCTCAGATGAAGATGTTACTCCTGGAAGAAATCAGGTATGTCACTACTTAATTGTGCTACAAAGTATAAACTGTGAAAATACTTTTTATCATTGTTTCCGTTTACAGCAAGCTAGTTATAGTTATGTATTTACTAAATATTTATGTGAGAAGTATCCCCTTTTACACATGCATCACTATATTTATGTGAGAAGTATACGAAATTTGCAGGGTGATCAAGAAACATTTGTACGTATGTTTTTTAACTTGCTTAGGAAAACATCAATGCTCCTTCCATTGAGTTTTTTTTTGAACTCAGTGTTGATCACTAGGTCAAGTGGTGCTGCAGCACTGAGTTAAAGATTTAATGATGCTGCACTGGGTTGAAAATATGGCACTGTATTCTATTTGAATAGACATGTTGCAAGTCTTTTACTCATTACTATTGACCACAACATTCCAATATTTGCTAAAGTTTGGCTGTCTTAAGGGCGAGAGCGAGTACCCACATACTAGAGATAACTTAGGCGCTCAGTTTCGAAACTGAGCGCCTCAGGCTGCTCAGTTTTGAAACCAAGGTGCAGTTTCAAAACTGAGGCTTAGTTTGCTCAGTTTCGAAACTGAGTGCCTCAGTCGGCTCAGTTTCGAAGCTGTATTTTATGACACGGAGAATGGAATGAACTGGTGTTAATAGCTTAATATTGTTTACATTTAGTAATTTGATACGCAAAGTGCTAGCAGTTATCTTACTAAGTAATTATTTTCGTGAAAATTATAGTTAAGGCAAACAATATTTTGATGCATTGCAGAAATGTGTAAAGCTCAACATGTAGTGATTTGTTGTCCCTGCTTATTGTGTCATCATGTCCTTAACCCATCCAATTCTTTTTTGCCAAATTTCTAATTGCATGTGATCAACTAATGAACATGTGCTCCTTCAACAGTTCATTTTATCGTTGTTTTACCATAATATTGAATGAGCAATAGATGTATGGAGGGTGATTGAGAGGAAATCCATTGATATGTTTGTATCCTATGTTGTGTCAACTTGATTTCAGAATAACTTATTTTAGAATCAATTGTAATATGAAGAGTTTTCTCTTAGTATTTTCATAGGTCTCGTCATGTTATTTTTCTTGAGGGGCCTAGGGAATGAGAATGTATTTTCTTTGGTTTTATACGTTCACTTTGATATCACAGAAAAGCTACCGGTTCAGTGATAGTAGTCACCTAAATAGCCTCTTTGCAATGTAATGTAGACACACATGTATGTATGTATGTGCATGCATGTGTATGTGTATGCACGAACACACTCTTTATGAAATCCATGCTAGTGCAAGTGTAAATTAGAATGGTTACACAGTGAATATTTGTAAGTTCTCTGACATAATAAGTATCACTTATGTACTGCGGTAAAAAAGAGTGGAGATTGTCTTGTAAGTTCACAGATTAGGCTCTATCTCTTCTTTGATGTCATTTTAACTTTTTTTAAAGGTTCATCAATAGCTTTGCGTTAGTGGTATTACAGTGAAGTTCTTCCAATTCTGAATCCTTCTCAATATTCTTAACTGACATTTTTTTTGTTTTGTTTACAGTACCCTATGTTCCTATGCTAAAAACAAAGCTATAGATCAGTAATAATTTAATCTAAATAATCATTTTCATAATCGGAACCTTGCGTTTTCCTTTTAAGTGAAAATGTGACATTATAACCAGCTCTGTGTATATTTTTATAACCACTGAAATAATAATTAGCAAGGGGCCACACCCACCATCCTTGATATGTAAAAAAGACACATAACAACACTGAATATAGATGCCATCGTGCTTATTTTATGTATTTTATTCCATTTTGACCAGAAACACTTAGAGCTAGGGCGGTGGCTTGATATTCCAGATATAAGTTAATTTCAGCATACAGGAAATTGAAATTTTTTACCATTGCATTTGTGATCTACTTGGACTATAAGGTTTATTTTGTTCAATTTACATTGATATTGTTCATTACTAGTATTCCATCCAGTAAGGTGCAATTTCTGGTTTATAGGCTATTAGGCTGTACAAAAAATGCAAAATGGCTGAACAAAAGTAAGAAGGATTCTATATAGGTAAGAACACATCAGAGGAATGCTAAGCTTTTATTGAATTTGATAGTAGAGTTGGAAGGTTTGTGGGTAAAGCTTGGCCGATATTTATCTACACGAGCTGATGTACTTCCTGAAGCGTATACTAGTCTTCTCAGGCATCTACAGGATTCTTTTCCTCCTCGTCCTCTAAAAGAGGTGAATTTTAATTGTTTACAAAATAAGGATATATGCACAGTAAAGAAAAGAAAAAGGGTATGCATTTTAGATATTTTTCTACATTTTCTTTCTAATATTGCAAATATGCATGTGATTTGTTAATTATTTCCAATGTTTCTTCACATAGTATATTTAGTTTTGTCATCAAAGTGCAAATGCTTCCTTTGAGTCATAATTTCACTAATTAAATTTCATTCGAATTTCCTAGGTTTCTTACATGCCCAACATATTTTTCCTTACCTTCCTTTACATATATTATAGTCTTGTGTATCATCTTTTTGCCAAACAGGTTCACCGTACCATAAAAAAAGGGTTGGGTAAAGCTGTTGAACTTTTCTCTAATTTTGTTGAAACCTCTTGCAACAGCTTTTGTAAGTGCATATTTAATGAATTAGGAATATTGGAAAAATGTTAAAAAATTATTATCAGCATATATATATACACACACACACACACACACACAGAGAATTAAATTAAATTATTTATTTTTTAATATGGTTTACTAAAGATAGCACAAGTTCATCGTGCAACACTGAAAGATGGACAAGAAGTAGTCATCAAAATTCAATATGAAGGCATCAAAGAAGTCATACTTGAGGTTCCATAATTTGTTATTTTTAATATCATATAGATCTTGTACACAAGTATTGTGCCATCTTGGCTACGCCAAAAGTATTATGCCATCTTATAATTTATTGATACGCAGGACTTGAAGAATGCGAAATCAATTGTTGATTGGATAGCATGGTCAGAGCCTCAATATGACTTCAGTGCGGTGATTGAAGAATGGTGCAAAGAAGCGCCTAAAGAACTTGATTTCAACCATGAAGCAGGTATGCTTGCAAATATAATGATGTTGATATTGTTTGATCACACATTCATATTTCTTTCTTTATTTTTTGTACTTGCTGCACTCCAAAGTTCAAACACATATGCTAAGAGATAGTATTTTGGAAAAGGATTTCATGAAAAATTTGTACTGCAGAAAATACAAGACAAGTATCAAAGAATTTGGATTATAGAGGTAACAATGAGAGTAGTAGTCATCTAAACACTGTTAATGTGTTGATACCAGAAGTTATTCAGGTGCAGTTCATAATGAATTTTTATTAGGAAACTATTCAACTTGGTTTTATAATTATTGTATTCATCTCCTCTTGCATCATATTTAAGTCGTCTGAGAGGGTCCTCATACTACAATATATGGATGGCATCCGCTTGAATGACAGTGAATCATTAGATGCTTATGGAATTGACAATCAAAAGGTTTTTGAGGAAATCACGCGTGCATATGCTCATCAAATATACGTCAATGGATTTTTCAATGGTGATCCACATCCTGGTATGGATCCATTTGACTAATTTCATAGAAATGTCAATATGTGGCTCTTTTTCATTAAAAATCACAGTTTTGTAGAGCTGATAGTGTACTGTTGGTATAGGAAATTTCTTGTAAGCAAGGAACCTCCACACCTTCCAGTTCTGCTAGATTTTGGACTTACAAAGTCAGTATCGATCTCGTTGAAACAAGCTCTTGCAAAAATGTTCTTAGCTTGCGCAGAGGTGTGTGATATAATGTTACGTGAACTAGTGTGTTATAAAGTTCTGATCTCCAACTTCAAGGAAACAAGTACCAAGGCAGCTCGGTTTGAATTTGAATGTTGAACTAGTGCATCACTTCTTTGAGCATTGATGTCTTGGCTTTAACTGATAATTTCGAATCATTTTGGTATTGAACGCATGTAGGTACTTTTAGAAGAAATGAGAAGATTGGAGGGTAGTTTTAGTGGTAATGATAAAGAAGATCTTGAATATTTAGATGGAGGATTCGTTGTATGGTCCGAGTTTCGTATTCAGTATTTGTAGAATTTCATTTATGTATTGAATTTAGCAACTTAATTATGTATTGTATTTGTCTGTTGTTAACTAATATTTTATGTCGTTATTTAATTATGAATGTTGTTTATTGGTATTCGTTGAGTTATAATTTTTAAATTGAGAGTAATATTAGTTTTGGATTCATAATATCTTTTAATTCATAATCATGTTAGTTATTAATTGTCATTTTAACAACATTAATTGACTGTTAATGTTATTAATTGATTATTCGTAAGAAAATATACCAACGTTTATAAGCTTTGCAAAAAAAAATCTACCACGCTTATAAGCATTGTGAAAGAAAATCTACCAATGTATATAACAATTGCGAAGGAAGATATACCAACACTTTTAAGCGTTGGCAAAGAAAATCTACCAACGCTTATAACCGTTGCGAAGGAAGATTTGCCAACGCTTATAAGCATTGGAAGAGAAAATTTACCAACGCTTATATGCGTTGGAAATAAATTGCCACGCCCTCATAGCAACACTAATAAGTGTTGCTGAAATTGTTTGCGACGGTTATACTCGTTGGTAATCACCTGTTTTGGTGTAGTGTGTATATATATATATATATATATATATATATATATACAGGAAATCTATGTAGGAATTTTATAATTGAAGACTGCACATTTTGCAAGATCAAGATTTCAAATAGAATAGTTCAAGTTTCAAGACTCGTGAGTATCAACAATTCAAGAATTCAAGAGTTCAAGAATTGTAGAGTCAGTATGTCTAGAAATTCTATTAAAACTCTAGTTAGCACTTGATTTTATTTTCATTTCTAAAATTCTGATTTTAAAATTCAAATATTGATTTTAAACTAAAATTCAAAATAATTTCAAATTCATTTACATGATTTAAATCTTGTTTTCATAAATATATTCTTCTTTATTTAAAATTCGTTATTATAAATATATTTTCCTTTATTTTTATAATATTTTAAACTTCTGATGGTTATTTTCTAAACTCCTGAAAACAAAATTATATTCAATTTTTTGTCTCAAACTTAGGTTTTATTTATTTGACAATCACTTATGTTGTTTAACTTTTTGTAAGTTATATATATAGTTTTATATATTTATATCCTTTTATATTTAATTTCTTAGTTATTTCAAGTATATTTTTATATAAGTTTTAAAATATATTTTACTTTGAAAAGAATGTTTAAATGTAAAGGAATTTAGTTCATTTTAACTCTGGATTCATTATTGTTTATTTAAATATTGTTCGAATTGATTTAAACTTTTATTATTGAAATTTGCCTAGCATATGTCGACATACTTAAATAGGCATGTTGACATACTAGAATTTTTAAATTTTGAAAAGAAGTGTCTTTTGAATTTAAATCTTTTCAAAAACGTTATGACTATTAGAAACCTATAAATACTTTCTAGAATTCGATTTTTTAACAAGTTTTCTTCTTCTTCCTTTCTTAATTTTTGTGCCTGAAAGCTTTCTCAATCAACTTTTCTTATGGATCCTCTAATATGATATACAAATTACATTCCAAGACATTGATCCAATCTTATAATAAACTTATCGTTCTTCTATTATGGAGTCTCAACTTAAGAATGAGCAAACTTCAGAATAGCTTCGTACTCTTACATATATTCAACCATAGGTCTCCCGTTTTGCTTCAGCTTGACAAATCTCTTGAAGAGAATCACTTCTGGACCATAGAGATAAACTTTTCTCAATAATCTGGTCCTCTAGACTCTCAAGAATAATAAAGTTTCAACAATCCATCGCTCTCCCTTGAAGTTGCCTCGATGTGAGCTTCCTCTTCGTTGCATCATCGATTCCCAATTCTCCAAAGATGCGAATAAAAGTATCCAACCAACTCTGCACTTCAATCATGGGTTCCATCCCACTGAACTACTTGCTAACTAGAGAAGTATAATCCTTGCAAAGCTTGGAAAAATCAACAATGATAGATGCCTACACAGGAGAACCACCATCTACAGCTGCATCTGGAGTGGGTATCCTCCTTATGGTCGCTGCCACCATGGCCTCGGATATAGCAAGAAAATTGGGTGTAGTAGCAGCAGCTCCCAATTGGCTACCCTCATCTATTCCTCCAGTATTGGGATTATTCCTAGCAGCATTCTTCATATTTCGATGACTCATTTTTTATTTGAAACAAGAATGATCAGTCCACATTAGAGAAAGGCCGCAATGGTGCTCAAGTGCTTATTCATATACTATAACGACATAGAAATTTCAAAACCAATTAAATATTAATTTCTCTTAGGAAATAGTAGTTTCTTAAGGAAGTGGTAGTTATCGAACTCAGAATTCAACGAAATCAGTTTAACTGGATCCAAAATGATGAAATCAGGTAACCAGCCAAGTTTGGCCGAAAACAGAATCCATTTAATATTGAGTAAAGATTGAAAGGTTAAAATTTGAACTAAAAATGGATGATTTTGAGGATATCTTGAGAATGGGGTATCGTTAGATCGTGAGACCATCTCCGTTGAATCCGGAATAGTTAATTTTAGTACTCAGGGGAGTTTCGCATAAAACGGCATCCGTATGTGGAAAAGGAAAAAACAAAAGGCCAAAATTTGAACAAAATTTGACGGTAATTGGAATTTGGTTATCCTAATGGCAAAACTGGAACATGAGACCTATCCAAGAAAATACTAAACGTAGGATATTAGCTATGTATAAAGTCTAAGGAAATTCCTTATCGAATATAAAAAGTTATTAACAAAACAAAACTAAAATAAATTATTTGAAAACACAAACGAACTCAGATTTTGGATCTGAACACATAGGATTATAGTACATTAGAAATCGAATCTTACGATTAAATAATTTCTGAAAACCGTTATCATTTGATACTCCGATGAGAGGCCGAAAGTGAGTGAGAAAACACATGTTACTATTTGAATGGATAAAGATGAATTATATCCATTCATTTTCCATGCTTATCTACAAGGACACATGTCTTCCATCTATGAGATTGAGCTTCCTCATAAATATCCCCCCCTTATCTTCATTACCATCTCATTTCCTTTCTTCCCTTAAAAATATCCTTCTTCCTCTCCTCCCCGTATTTGCTCATGTTTTTCAACCTTAAATAAAAAACCAATTTTTTTTCAAGAAAATAAAGAAGAAAGAGAGGGGAAAAGCTAGGAGAAGGATCTATACATCCTGGGCTAAATTCTTGAAGCTTTTGGGTGAGAAAAACTAAACTTCTAAAGGGTTTTTGTTGCTTGATTTAATTATTGTATGTAAGGTGTTTGTTGAAATGTTTCTTAAAGTTTTGGTGGTGAATTCATGATTGATTTGATGGTATACGATTGCTAAAACTCCCTAAATAGGTTCATGAAGTAAAAATGGCAACTTGTTAGGAGTTTAGAGTGAAAACCTTTATGTTAGGTTCACAAAGTTGCACTTTATGGAATATTTGGTACATGCATGCTTTAATTAAAATTTGGTGGTATGTTTGAGTCATTAGCAAGTGATTTGACATGGTTAACAACGTTAAATCCTTAAAGATTTGACCTTTATGTGAAATCATACATAAAGGTATGATCTTTACGTGCAAATTTGTGTTTACATATGAAAATATTAGACCTTTAATGGAAATTCAAGGAGTTGGATCTTATATGAAGAATTTATGGGTTAATTACTATGGTTTAAGTTGATAAAAGAGAGAGTGAACCTTTTAGGCTTAGTCTATATATGTAATTACATATATAGGTAAAATCTTTAAGCATATATTCACAAATAATATGGAGAACCGAGACCTTTTATTTAGATTCATGAAGTTAGACCTTAATTGAATATTTCTTGGGTTGAAAACTAGGGTTATGGATATTAGAAATTTATAACATGGGTTTTAGCACTATAACATGCTTATGTTAAGATGTGAATCTCTAGCTAGTAAATACAAAATTATTATTCATGTTTTGGGAGATGTTGGATGAGGTTGTTTTTTTTTGGATGTTTTGATTTCGTTGATCAATGGTTACGAATACTATTTGGTTGTTAATTAATAAAATGGAACTCAATTATGACACCGGCATCTGATCTTAAACAACTAACGTGTTTAGTTATAACTCATTAGACACATGACATCTTGTTTATGTTTATTGGATGTTTGTATACACCCAAATTCCTAGATATACGGAGTTGAATGAGTCTCATTCCAGAAATTGGATTTTAAATTATTATTTTAATAACAAAATAATTGGGAAAAAAATTAAAAGTTTGGATTTAAGTCCTAGTACCTTTTGGATATGAAATTAGTTAATAACGATGTATCCCCCCCCCCCTTTTCCAGATCCGTGGACAGATTCGTTTTTCTGCATTTAGACGCCCATTCTGACCAGATTCGTTGCTCCTAAGCTATTTAAACACCTCCAAACCTCACTTTCTCTCCACACGACTTCATTTTGCCTATACTCTACCCTAATTCATATCAAAATAAATCAAAGACCTGGTTATGCTGCTCAAATCCTTCGTAGAATCAAGTTTAGAATTCTAGTAGAAATTAAAAGGCTAATACAACGACTTCAACAACTATTTATAAGAATCAAATCAAATCTAAATTAGAAGAACGAATAGTCTACTTCAAGGGAGAGCTATTCAGTTTCAAAATACAGATCCCCGAATTCAAGACCCTTCTGTAATTTGTAAGTTCACGTTACTTTCAGAAATAAAAGTTAATTGTGATTCTGACATTGTAATAAATCTGGATCTGAGATTATGCATGTCTTTCTAAATCCTTTGGATCTATCTCATTGATAATATTATGTCTGTTCTTTGTCTCTTCTTTCCTTCTTCCCTTTTTGTTTTATAGCCAGGATACTGCGAGCCTGAGCCAGATCTCATAAGAGATGAACGTACGTTGGAAATAAAAATTGGGCATAATTGAGTTGTAACTGATTTGAGGACATAACACATGTTATATTCAAAACATAAAGTGTATCGAACATATGACTTGGGATTTGAGGCATAAAGTATTGTACATATGACTTGAGATTTGAGGCATAACGTATTGGACATATGACTTGAGATTTGAGGCTTAAAGTATTGGACATATGACTTGGGATTTGGGGCGTAAATTGAACTGTAAATATAAGGCATAGTACATGTTGTGGTCTAAGATCTAAAATTGGGACATATATATATATATATATATATATATATATATGATAGTTTATGATTTGGAAGTAGAAGAAGATTAGGGTGTATAGTGATGTATGGCTTAGGCATAAGACAAGATTTACCTTTGTTGTGTAAGTCAGTTACTTTTTAGATTTGAACACCTAAATCTAATTGTGACATGTAATAAAATGGACATGAGAATATGCTTGATGTAAGCTATCCTTTTATTGAAATCTACGCTTGAGTATATATATCTTTGGGAATCATTTTTGACTATGAAACTAGTCAAATCATATCTATACTTGTTGTACATCGGAATTTTAATCCTTTTTAAGTTCATGATATAATTCTTATCATATCAATATGCCTGCGATGTATTCCTTGCAAAACTTGTCTTTTTAGTACATCAAGTTTATTGGAGCAGTAGTTCTTATCATCATATGACTCTGCCTATCCTTGCGATGTTCCATCTTGCTTCTCCCCTTATATTATGAATCTTGAGTTGAATCTCGAAATACGTACGTTATGAATGCGGGGGAAATTGGGTATAACATGAAATTGACATTATTTGGCATACTTTGGAACATGTAACATGGTATAACAGTTAAGATGCAATTTGGGGTAATTTGACATGTATTATGAAATATGTAATTTGACATATTGAACCTAGAATTGGCGTGAACGATAAAGTATGAAGTTGGCATATAAATCAAGTTTTGGGCAAAATTGTTATTGTTACAAATTTGGGGTAACTTGAGCATTAAATCTAGATTGGGTGCAAAATGTAACATGACTAGTTTGGGTGAATTTGTTAATTAGCATGTAAAATCTAGATTTTGGGTATATAGGGTAAATGTGTAGATTAAAGATGAACATGCCTAACCCGAGGACAGATTGAGTTGTGGTGTAAACTGCCCGGAACCGCCCGACACATCCAGTAACCACAATAACACCTATCTAATGTGAGAATTTAGTGCATCATGCCCAAGAAAAACCCGAGATTAAATTGAGTTGTGGTGTAAAACTGCCTGGAACTTCCCGACACATCCAGTAACCGCAACAACACATATCTAATGTGAGAGGTTGGTGCATTAATAAATCAATTATTGCTAATGAACAAGATGAATGAGTAGGGTTAAGTTCATAGGAACACTTAACCAATATAACATGGATGACTAGGGAAAAGTAATGAAAAACACTTAACCGATATGACAAGATGGATGACTGGGGTTAAGTTCATAGGAACACTTAACCAATATAGCATGGATGACTAGGGTTAAGTAATGAGAAACACTTAACCGATATGACAAGATGGATGACTATGGTTAAGTTAATAAGAAACACTTAACCGGTATAACATGATAAATGGAAAGGGTTAAGTTAACACTTAACCAATATAACTTGGTTTGCGGTAGGGTTAAGTTAACACAAGAAGGCGACACTTAACCAAAGTAACATGACATGATGAGTAGGTGGGTTAAGTTATCTTGAACTGACTGATGACACTTAACTAATACAACAAGACGAACACGTGGAGTTAAGTAACAAGAAATACTTGACCAATATAACTTGATGAATGAACAAGGTTAAGTTAATAGGAAACACTTAACCAATCTAACATGATAAGTGAGAAGGGTTAAGTTAACAAGAAACACTTAACCAACATGACACAATGAATGGGTGGGTTAAGTTAACATGAATGGACAACACTTAACCAATATGAAAATGTGCAGGAAGGTTAAGTACATATCAGTTTGGTGGGTAATATTAGTACATATAGGCCCACAAAACTTAACCGTTAAGTAAATATGCTTGAATCGATGGGAGGGTTAAGTACATCTCGTGTAGGTGGGTAATATTAGTACATATAGGCCCACATAACTTAACCGTTAAATAAATATGCTTGAATCGATGAGAGGGTTAAGTACATCTCGTGTAGGTGGGTAATATGTGTATATATAGGCCCATAAACTTAACCAATAGGAAACCCTAGTAACGGGGACCCATTTCAGCAGTAACCCTCATAGATGTATCATGGTACCCTGAAACTAGGCAGGGTGGGGCACGATTACTGGGCTGATTATAAGCGGTCAAAACAGCGGCATGGGGTACCTCATTGTAGATTCCGGCGGTTTACGGACGTGCACGTACTACGGAGTGGGAAAAAGCAGGCACTGGGTACTAGTAGTTATACACTATGCATCTTGAATCGTTTCGGGTGGCTATCATAAGGATTTATACACCTTATGGTGGGACTAGCACAGGGTATCTACACGCAAGAGAGGGCCGATTGACATAGACACTTGGAACATGAATACGAGTAAGGGAGCCGATCGATAGGGTAGTAAGGGTACATCTAACATGTTCATGGCAATTAGGCTGATTGAGGTGGAATCCTCAAGATAGATGTACACCTGAAGGCTACCACAATTACGAGGATTGGGATCATGATATCATTTTATACAGATGATTAGTTGGGACACTAGTTAGGTGGTGTAGAGATAAATATAGAAATCAGAATAACAAAGTAGTAGCGAAGCAGAGAAAGAGTAGAAGCGCATTCAGTTTATCTTGCCTTATCATACCTTGTGCTTATCCTATGTTATTTTGTTATCCCTGTTATCACGGTATTGTCTTATATTCAGTTTATTCATGTCATGATACTATTTCCTGTTTATATGTTGAAAGTTACTGGACTTAACAGACTTATGTCTGACCTACTTTTGTTTCGCGTCTTTTCTTCCATCCCCCCTCCCCCCCGTTCACAGGGAGTAAATGTGACCACTTTGCTCAGTTTTCTTTCCAAGCTCGAAGATAGTCGATGTATTGCTTTGGATTCTCTCTTCCACTGCTATGGCTGGTTCATGCTTCATTGGGGAATATCATCGTTGTTTTTATGTTTCTTTTATACTTTGAAGTTTTTAAAATCAAGACAGAAGTTCTATGTATTACATTTAAGTCTGATTGAGAAAATTGTTTGTAAAAGATTGAATGAACTAAGTTGTTTATAAAATGGCTTTATTTTCCGCTGCTTTATTTGTCTGTCTTGTAATTTATCTGCATCTTTTACCTAAAATGCTCCACCAAAGATAAGGCATTCCCTTTGTGAGTGACCTTAACGGAGGTGTGGTGTTTCAGATGTCTTCAATAACATTGTTCTTTGGCCCATGTAAAAGTAAGATAATTTTCCTATTTAAGAGAACAAAATCTTTATTTATGAAGATGAATTGAAAGAGGAACGAACACATTTTTGCATGAAGCAAATGGCTAGTAACCGATAAGGATCATTCGAAAGAGTTAACTTGAAATTTGAAGTTAATCAATCTCTTAAAGAATGATTTGGATATTTAAACCTGAATATGTTTTAATGAGAACTTTAAAGATAAATATCCCAAAAGGGAATGAGGCTATGAGATCCTGTAAACCGATTGGTATTAAAGATGCGCTAATTATTTGGAAAGGTCAGGTTTTTACCCATTCCAAATAATTATATGACGTGATGTTGATATCAAGATGACAGCGATGATGGTTGAACACTAGTATTCTTCACATCGGATGGATAGCTTGTCGATGCCTCGGGGTCGCTCCTCAAGAGGTGAAAGTGATGACATTATCTGACCGTACTTGAAGCGTATTGTTTTGCAAGGACTTGCACTCCCAGGAGGGGACGTGGAATCAAGTGCCTTCGATTTCAGTCCTTTCCTCGGATTGGACATGTTGATGGATTCCGTGTCGGACACTGTATTTTATAAAATACAGACTGACATTTACTAAACATACTTCTGTTTGGTGGCGAAGAATTTATTCTCTTCCTTAACATCGTTCTTTGAATTGTACGAGCTCAAAGGTTGTATGTTGGTAAATGGCATTTTGTGTTTTAAAGAATGATAGTGTAGCATGATAAATGGAAATGATCAAGGCTATGGATAAAAAGTAGGGCCTTGTGGTTGTAGAACAAAGCATGGCTTAAATGCGTAGCTCTGTGTATGACGTGACTTCGCGAGCTTACACCCCGGAGTGAGCCGAAATAGGACGATAAACCGCAGGGGTAGGGACTTAACGTTGTTGTATATAACAATTGTATGATTTTTGTTTGATGATAACAACCAAATATATATTATTATAAATGTGTTTGTTATTATAATGTTTCATATATACATAACAACCAGGAATATAATATTAATATTTAAACAGAATACTACTGTACACGAATTTAAATATTCAAACAGTATTTTATTTAAATATAATATTTTATTTAAACATTTAAACAGTACAAAATTATAACTCCACTCTTTGTACAACACACTGTAATTCATTAATACATTTCATATCAATTTTGTATACATGCAGTTCCTCATTACAACTCTCAGTCACTCAGTTTATATACTCATATTCATATACAGACACATTCACTGACACTGTCCTAGTCTTTTGTCTCACAGCATCTTCTGTCAGTCCAGTCTTCTGCTTACCAGTCACAGAAACACACACAGAGTAATTTGGAATAGAAATAACATTTCAAATTCTTGCAGATATAATTTTTATTTTAAAAATTTATTTGCCTTAGAATTTTGGTGTGTTTCTCATCATTTTTCATGACTTGATATGATTTGTATATCCATCCACCTGTGTCTAGAAAACTTGTGATATTCGCAGTGATACATTGTAAATACCACAAGGTAGACAGTATTTCTAAGTGCTCGCAGATCAGCCTCAACACACTACACCGGTTTGCTGATCAGAACCAGTAGCTGTTTCTAAACAGCCCCAAAACAGTGTAGCGGTCTGCTGATAAAAATATTCATGTATGTCATTCAAATAGCCGCACATATACACACGCACACACACGTACACACACACACACACACACACATATATATATATATATATATATATATATATAGACATATACACACACGTGTATATATACATATATGTATACATGGAACACATATACAGTGTCAAAGTAGTCGAGCTAGCATGCATAAGTCAAGCTATTTCATATATAAGTGCTACAAGGAAGACAACATATTTACTGTTCTAGAAAAGTACCAAATGCAACAAACATCAACCAATATGACATGGAGCCAAACAACAAGAAAGTATGGGGACAGGGATACAATCAAGTGAGAAGCATGGTGAAACAAGTATAAATGCACAAGATCAACAATATATGCAGCAGCATCAACACAAGTGAATGGTATATCACTTCAGCAAAACAAGTGCAAATAGAGATGGACAAACTTATCATTTTGGTCAAGTAAAAGGCAATCAACACAGTGTCGAGATCAAAACAGTAAAGGACATAGTCATAGAAGAAGTGTGCAGTTCAAATGGTTCAGCAAAATAAAGCTCAAGTACTATAAAGATGGCAGCATATATGTAGGTGTTCAGTTTCAAGAATGCTCGGTCAAGTGACCAAACAAGTCATGGTGCAGCAGTGAAGTTCTACACCAAAGGGTGTGCGTGAATGGTGACAAGCATGTGTAACAAGAAACCTAACATGGTACATGGTTCAACAAAACAGTCAGCCTAAAAGAACACAGCTAGGCAACAAGGCAAGAACAAGATGAGCATGGTCGACACAGTGGTGCACAAATACAACAAGCATGGATGAACATCTCAAGTAAATATGGTTTAATAATGGTAACAGTGAAGAACTATATATATCAAGAAGCCAGAAAAATGGTCATCAACACATGTATGTATACACAGTTGGTAAAGCATTTACAGCAACAGTATATAGGAATCTAGACAAGAATACAGCAAGTACAAGCAAAAGGCAACTCAAGGATATGCACCCAAAAGAGTGAGA
This sequence comes from Allium sativum, assembly GCA_030737875.1. Lineage (NCBI taxonomy): Eukaryota > Viridiplantae > Streptophyta > Magnoliopsida > Asparagales > Amaryllidaceae > Allium > Allium sativum. The sequence continues at coordinate 625,493,274 of CM060913.1, forward strand.
CATCACAAGTGGAAGTATACTGCATGTACTCAAGTTCATACATACATGGTTCAGTAATACCCAAATTCAGTATACACTTTGTTGGCAACAGTTTTAAAAGGGGAAAACAGTTATTTTTTCTTGAAAGCTTTTATTATAGAAAAAAATTGTTCTTCAATTTTATATGCAGTAAGTTTTTTCCAGAAATATTTATCCGAATTCAAGAGGCCAATAAATCAAGACTGGAAATCATATATGGCAAGGAGTCATGCTTGGGATCAAAATCATTAAATGGTATCCATATATATAAAGGAGAATTTTTCAATTAAGCAAGCATGTTTTGGGAAATAACCCTCTGGAAAATCTCGCAGTGATCATGCAATCATGATTAAAGGGGCCAAAGATATATTTCTAGAAATACATGTGTGATGTCAAAGCTAACAAAATGTTTTCCAGTAAATGTTTTTGGCAAGAATAATTTCAATTTGCTTACTGGCATGAACAACTTTGGTTCGACAAGTTTTAAACATTTCCAGAATTCCAAATAAAGCAAATCATCAAATCACGCAAGCATGTATTCATAAAATTCACAAATTCAATCACATAGTCAAAGCCGTGTTCAACAACAATCAAAGCCATGGAAATCATCTCAAGGAAGGCAACAAATTCAATCTCAAAGCCAACAGAAATCGGTAAAAGATCAGCCAAGTCATCATGCGAAATAAGAGGATATCAAGGGTTTCTAAACCTTATTTCTACACCATTTTCCATCACACGCTAATTAAAATTGAAACCACAACAATTCGAAAGCAAATTCAAAGAAATATAATTCAGATAACTCACAATTTGCATAAGAGTTTCGATCACCAGAAAACCCCAACTTAATCGAACAAGAGAAATCATTTTTGAAGATCATCAGAGAGCCATTTTTTTCAGCAATTGAAATCGCGGTTTGGGTGTTTCTGAAAAACCCTATCTTTTAGGATTTGCCGTCATTTTAATTTTTCTAGAGCAAAGAATAATTAGGCAAGAGAATGACAAATGGTCAGCTTAAATTTTTACAAAGGGGATAACCCTCCTTTTTAAATCTAGGGTTTTTAGTGGTTTATTTTATTGTTTTGTTTTTAGTTTTTATTTGTAAGTTGTCTATCAGTTATCTAGAGTCTGTAAAATCTTGGCAGTTTACTAGAGTCTGTAAAAACTATGGTTTACGGGTTATGGGTTTGTAATCCGGGGAAATCTGATCTATGGGATATAGATCAGTCTAGGGTTTGGAGCGTAGGGTTAGGAAAGGGACGAGGAGTTCACGAGTTTACAGGGTTTGTAAGCGGGATATGTTGTTAACACTTAGTAGAAACCTTAGGAATGCAGCAGTAGGCAAAGTTAGCCAAACCTGGGTATCTCTGTTTGTTTTTTACTTTCTGCATTTACTTACTCTGTTATTATCTGTGCTGCGATTAATTTTTAATAACTCGCTAAAATCTAATAAACCGTATTCACACCCTCCCTCTAGGGTTAATCTAGATCCATCAAACATACCTAGATCCATCTAGAAAAAGGTAAACTCATGGTATGGAGCCCAGGTATTTACTTATGTGGTTTGTTAGATGAGGCGCCTCGAACTAGGTCAATATACCTAGATGGCAACCTACACACAGACTGAGTGATGTTATGTTCAGGATGTTACTTTAATCCATAAAGTGGGGTGGACCAACCCTACCGGTCTAAAGGAGCCAGAAGGGATCTTGGAACTTGGTTGGAGGTTCCAAATCAGATTGGGAAGATCCTTAGCCCAAGCTCATTGATGGAAATCCAACTTCCAATATGAAACCCTTTATGATTTTCAGTTGTATACCTATGTAGCCAACATAGTGGGATGAGGGCAATATGCAAGCTAAGATTCATAAATTTATTTTCGAAAGGATTTTTCACACCCACATAATTATAAAAATATCAAATGTTTTTTTGAACAATATCAAGCATATTTTGCGATTATGAGGAAAACACTTATCCTATGGTGTGCGCTTGCATTGTGTGATGGGACCTGGGGCTTATAATCATTCATTTTTCTAAAAGTCATGCTTTCAAAATTTGGGTTATGGTTGCTATGGTTATGCACATATCCTTGGGAGAAAATATGTTCCTCGACATGCGGCGTGGTCCCGAGATACCTTATTAAAAATAAGGCTAAGTATCAGATTAGTAATAAAAGTTTTCTCACACCAGTCGTATGACTGACTCGATGTTGTTTTTCCCTTGCAACCTTGGGTGCCCACACTTTCCACATGGGAAGGTTGATTAGCAGGTTATCTAGTTATCTTTTTGGGTTAGCTGCTAGTGCTTTTGGTTTAGAGTTAGATTTGGATTGCTCGGGATCTACTTTAGAAGACTCCAATAGTTGGGCCTACCTCTATTGTGACACCCCACGTCCGTTAATGTCACTCTTATCAGAACACATTAAGATTCGTGAAGCGTTATAGGCAAACAGAAACAAAAACATTACAAGACAAATATAAAATAACAGTGGAATTGAAACTTTATTAAATAGGAAAGCTTCGTGGTTCAAACCCAATTACATAATAAGTCTGAAATACTAAAAACATAAAACTTCTGCCTTGTACTAAAATCATCATCAGAGTACAATAATACACAAAAAGAGCATAATCCCCATAATATAGCCTTAGTAGAGAAGATACGAAATCAAGAAGTACATCTAAGCAGCTCTAAGCAGAAGGAAAAAAGAATCATGATCAAGCTTGAGTATTCCCACCCTGAGAACCTGAGGGGAATGGAAGAGAAATAAGAGGAAACAAAATGAGTCAGACATAAAGTCTGGCAAGTCCAATTACTTTTAGCATAAAATAAGTAAAAGCATCATGATAGGCATATAAGTTGGAGAGAGAAAACAGTGTCATAAGGCTGGTATAACAAGATAAACAGGATAAACAGAATAGAATATGCATTGCGCTTCTCTAATACTTTTCTCTGCACCAATACAAGTATAACAAGAACAAGATGATCCCAACAAGTACAAGAAGGTAGACTTAGGTGTACTTACAGTGAGAGGTTTTACCCTATAAAATAACAGTTAGCCCAATAGAACTGACATGTGTGAACTTTCAACGACAACAACGAGCTCCTAAACAAGCAAGACTAGATGTACCCTAATTACTACCCCCCAATCGATCGGCTTCCTAAATCGTAGATACCCTATGCTAGCCCTATAGTAGGATGTATCACTTACTTAAGTTGAAACCCTTTGCTTACAGGATGTGCACAAACCATATCTACAAATGTCACAACATCTTGTCTTTCCTAGCAAGTGGACCTATGCATGCACATGACTCCATTGGAATGCGCCGTCAACACCCTCACTCAAGTGACCTTTTATAATCAACTCAGTAAGCGTGCCCAGATCCTGACCTATTTCGGGGTTTCATATTTGATCCCAAGATGAGTTACTGACTGAAACGGGTCCTACACAACAGATGATACAAGCTTCCCCCTAAGCTTGCATCGCCACTATGAGGATTTCAATAGGTTATGTCTACTGAATTAACAAGATTGCATAACCCCAATAGGTTAAGTTTGTCGAGTTCATATGTATAACCCATCCCCACATATTTAATAAGATTAACTTAACCCTCCCACTGATCCAAGCAAGTTTACTTAACCCTTACTCAAGTTAACAGGTTCATGAAATCCTTATTGATTCAAACAAGTTAAGTATTAGTTCAACATCGGCCATTCATTTATGGTTATAATGCGCTAGAACTCCCACATTAAGTCCACCACTTGTGGATGCTGGATATGCTGGTTTGGTCCGGGCTGACTTCTTTCACAAGTTGAACTTTACCTCGTGACTTAGCACCGTTACATGTACGTTTTTGCACTTAGATCCCTTACATTAGATTCACCATTTATGGACGTTGGATATGCCAAGCGGTTCCTGACAGACTTCTACCACAAGTGTAATCTAACCTCGTGTCTAAGCGTAGTTATAGTTTATAATTACTGTAAATCTAGACATTTCCATTGCTAACTAATTATCATATTCATTATTCCCCAAATTCTTGTCTAATCTACGATACAAGTTATGCCCCCCGATTAAAGTTTAGATCAAGATATAGATTGTGCCCCCAAATCGCACGTTTTGGCTCAAGGTATAATTTATGCCCAAAATTCCCCAATCATGTTTAAATTTTGAATTATGCCCTAGAATTAATCATTCCCAAATTCATGTGTAACTACCCGCATGTTACGTATCGAAAGATCGTAAAATATTTTTATTTTATTCCCTGAGGGTTGGATCATTCTCATCTTTTGATATGTTGCTTACGAGGATGTGAGAAATATCCACATTTATTACCGATTTTTTTTATGACCGTTTTTCCCATGTCAATCTTGTATAGGGAATAACTTTTGACTTAGGTCGAATCAAAGGGTGAGAACTGTGCCATTGGAAAGAAATCGATGATTGCCTTTCCGTAGATTGGTTACACTAAAGATTTGGGTAACACTCCACATTTTTAAAATTAAGATAATAAAATAATAATAATAACTTAATTAAATATTCAGAATTAATTAAAATGGATTATACCATTACGCTCGTCTAAGAATTCTAGTTCAGATAGAGTCTGAGATTGCATAAAACGGACATCGTATGAAGAAGTTATGGGCTGCAGAAATCTATCAGAGAAAACAAGAAATGCCCAGACCAATTCTGAGCCCCCGGACCCTTGGGTATCGCCCCCCGGGGTCGTCCCCATTAAGGGGGGTCAAACCCCCCACCCCGACGACATATTTTGGTAGATTAGGTTTTTTGTGTTTCTGGACGATTCTGATGGCTTTTGGTCAAATCTGAGAGTCTTGGTTGCTCCATACACTAATACATAAGACCTTACACCTAACCCTAGACCTCATAATTCGGTGGCTACACTGCAGCTCTGCCATTACTCTCTCTCTCTCTCTCTTCTCAAATCTATTCCGAAAATTAAAATATTAGCCTAGGAAAATTATGAATCCATATTTTGAAGAGAGAGTCAACATTAATAAAAAGATTATTGAACCATGAAAGCAAGGTAAACCTCTAGATTCAATCTATTCAATTCTTTCTCTTTCTTTCCCTTCTCTTTTAATGAAAATAATAAATCCATGGTCGTTAGGTTATGAATCTGATTATGGGAAAAACCATGTAAGCTAAAACGGGATCAGATCTAGAATTGGGGAAAGCATAAAAGGTGAGTGGGTTTAAGCTATGGCTTTTAGATAATATTATAATTATCATTCCCTTTTTATAAATTGCGAAATTGCCAGATTAATTATAAATTATTATTTCAACAAGTTGATATGTTAATATGAATAGTTCATACATTGAATCAGTTAGAGTATTGGAATGATCGCATGTTGAATAAACTTGTTAGAATATTGGCAATGATTACTGTTGCTATAATAATATGATTCACTTGGGGCATATGATTGAGTAAATGACATGTTTAACTTGTTAGATTTAAATAATTACACGATTGAATGTTTACATGTCAAAATAGAATTAAACGTACGTTGAAAAGGACATGCGACAAAATATTGGCAAAATTGGATGACATGTAAATTAGATTACTGTAAACTAGATTACAGTAAAAAGGATATATGCCTAAAATTTTCATGAAATAGGAATAATTGTTAAAGGATGAACATGCCTAAATTCATAGTAGTCCTACACTGTAACGCTCTTACACACGAGGTTAGATTGCACTTGTGAAAGAAGTCTGCCATGAACCACCTGGCATGTCCAGCATTCACAAGTGGTAAATCTAATGTGAGGGGTCTAAGTGCAAAAATTAAAAACATATAATGGCGCTAAGACATGAGGTTAAGCCAACTTGTGGTAGAAGTTTGCCCGGACCCGCCTGCCAAATCCAACGTCCACAAGTGTAGGCCTAATGTAAGAGGTCTAGTGCTTATATATATATATATATATATATATATATATATATATATATATATATATATAACAAGATACGAGTAAATGGAAATGAAGGTAATTAAATGTCCAACTCTGAAAATAAGAAAGGAAAGGATGTAATAAACTGAGTTAGTGTGATACGAAGGAAAAGTGATGTATTTCCCTAAATGACCTATTTCTGAAAACGTGGTTGCAAGTAAGCCACAGTAAATAAAGTAAGAAAATTAAAGAAATTACTTGCTACCACGGATTTGGATGGGAATACGTTATGAAAATAAATCACTAATTCCTTCTATCAAACTGATAAAGCACATGAAGTGTTTTCCTTAATTAAAATAAGGAACATGTATTACAGTGAATGAAGAATACTGGAATACAACAGTAAAAGAAAATGGTTTAAAGGGAGAATAAAAATGACCTATTATAAATTAATAACATTAATGCAAATGTTGTTGGGGAAAAGCCGGAAACCAGTTGAGAAAAGGGGGAAAATATATGTAATATAAGAAGTTGTACTTATTTATAAATTAAGTAATCTGTAAACTTGGAAGTCTGAAACCCACTGATAAGAACAACATATTTAGACTTGTCCCAGGGACAAGAGGAAATTATAACTTAAGTTATAATAAATGGGTAGAAAAACTAATTAATGGACCTTAGACAAGAAAACTAAGTTAATAAGTAAATTATGATAAGTTGTAGTGACGGTGTAAATTGAATTTATGATTAAATGAGAAAGAATGAGGAAAACTTATGAACCGAAATAAGTTATATTTAATCATAAATGGTAAGTGACATGCTAATTAGAAAACATGTGAACTGAGATATGCTTAATAAAATATTAAGTAGAACATGTTATTGTAACCTTGAAATCAAACAAGTATATAAAGGGTTGTGGATCACAGACCTTGGGCCACAATCCAGAGAATGACATATTGTGGGCTTATTAATAAACCTAAAGGGGTTAAGTTATATAAATGAAATTAATAAGCAAGCGGAGCTTGGTAACCTAATTAAGAATTCAATATGAGCGAGAATAACCAAGTTAAATGGAAACCTGATGAGGTAAGGCAAGCGCATAAAAGGATGATTAGACATAGGGTCTAACAACATATTAAAGTAAGGTGCTTCGACCAGTCCGCACATTTGAGGACGATTAACCTAACGGGGTAGATCATCGTGGTGTTATAAGGCACGATGGGAATGCGACTTCCTGAGATATGTAAGGTGCTCCTAGTAGCCCTCTATGTAGTGGAAAATGTTTAAGTTGTGCTCGCAGAGGTTGGGTCTGCGCGTAACTACTAGGTGGCTGGGCCCTGACTGCACATATAGCTTTGCAATCAGAAAGTTGTGACATATTGACACTAGGGTGATTCAGCGGTTACCTCAATGGGGAGGCGAAGGGTCATGACCAATAAGGATAGTAGATCATTGGATACCCATCATCAGAAGCCGGTGGGATGCAAAAAGACTAGAGCTAAAACCAATAAACCATTCACCTTTCACTATCGGAGTACGGTGGTTGAGGGAAGATACCAAATGGATGTTTAGATTGTTTTTCTTAGGGGCAGTCGTTTAGCTCTTGTAGTCTTTACTAGTTGAGGGAGGGGCCGAGGTGGGGCCATATCCACCGTGAAAACAGACCCTAGGTATATTTATATATAAAGGCTCTTAAAGACGGGCCTGTACAGATATTGAAAAGCTCCTAACCGAGTTCCCTGTTTCTTTCATTGCCCTGCCATGGAACTCGATGCACATTAGAGGACGTGTGATTAAGGCATCGAGCTACAATTGAAGATACATATGGTGGACAGTCTAGATACATGCATGTTGGCTCTGGGTGGTGTATCGTAGACTTGAGGGCATTACTCTGGTATGAATTCTGTTTCAAACAAAGGGGGCAGTCTGTACGTTGCATAGCATAGTAATGTCAGATAAATGCGAAACATAATATTGTTATCCGTACGTCACTACGGCGTAGGATGAGGGACTGCGTATATTTCGATGGTGTTATGGTGGAGACCATGCGGGGGGGGGGTGTACCATGGGGTGTACCTTAATATTAGGGGTTGCTACATATATATTGTATTAGGTAATCTACTGGGAAGTAAATGGGTACGATGTGTGTGTAAGCCTTGAGTGCTGTTAACCCAGGAAACCAAATAAATAAGAAAATGTGATTGAATGGTATATGTAGTGTTTTCCAAAGTGTATAATTTAAATCCAATCACCAGAACTTATGTTCTGACCCACTCCTCATAGCATACTCGCAGGTTAGATTTGTGGTAGAGACGTTATAGCCTTGGATAATGGTTAGGCAGTATTCTAAATATGGTAAGGCTATATTTTGACTATAATATATTTTATCCATTCCGTTGTGAGATATTTTCTGAACTCTGGTATGTTTTATGTCTCTGTCTTTTCTGTAGGATACCAGAGCAAACCAATCCGAGTTCCGATAGATTGGAATTTTGAAGAAAAAAATCGGTCTGTCAGAATTCGGCCCGTTACATCTGCTATCAGAGCTTAGGTTTAGGATTCCTGTATAAATAGTGAGTGAACGTATTTGTATTTTTAAAAATATAAATATTACATATATATATATATTGTTGACGCCTAAAATTGTCGTCAACTCCAGAGAGTTCCAACAATTTGAAACTTTTTAGTCCAGAGCGAAGAATCATAAGAAATGCAGTAGTAATGTATGGGGAAGTAAAGGACACAGTTATTTATAATGGTTCAGCCCATCGGGGCCTACGTCCACTTTGAAGGCTATACTGATTTTATTTCATTACAACAAAGTACAACAAGACTATTACAAGAAGCTACAATGATTAACAATACTCTCTTAGTCTTTGTTATCCATCTTCTTTGCTGGGTGAGCGTAGTCGAGGAGTTGCCAATGTTGTAGCGTAGCGAGTGAGGCGAAGTTGAGACCGAGGTTCCCGGGAGGCGGAATCGAGGGCGAGTAAGGTAGAGTTGAGGCCACGGTCCGCGGAAGGCAGAGTAGAGGACGAGGTCCGCGGGAGGCAGAGTCGAGGCAGAGGTCCGCGGGAGGCAAAGTCGAGGCCAAGGTCCGAGTGAGGCGGAGTCGAGGCCAAGGTCCATGGGAGGCGGAGTTGAGGCCGAGGTCCGCGGGAGGAAGAGTCAAGGCCGAGGTCCGTGGGAGGCAGAGTCGAGGCTGAGTGAGGTAGAGTCGAGGCCGAGGTCCGGGGGAGGCAGAGTCGAGGCCGAGTGAGGTGGAGTCGAGGCCGAGGTCCGCGGGAGGCGGAGTCGAGGCCGAGGTCCGTGGGAGGCGGAGTCAAGGCCGTGGTCCGTAGAAGGCGGAGTCGAGGCTCGAGGTCCGCGGGAGGCGGAGTCGAGGATCGGTGTCTCCCCTCTCCCGGGTATGAATTTCATACCCCTTGGGGGTATGAATTTCGAACCCGCAGGAGTTTCGAATTTTTACCCCTCGAGGGTACGAATTCCGAACCCGGAGGGTTTCGAATTTCGAACCCCTTGGGGGTACGAAATTCAAACCCGGAGAACTTCGAATTTTGAACCCCTCGGGGGAACGAAATTCGAACCTGAAGGCTCGTTGTTCGAAGGAGGCAGAGCTGAGGCCTCCTCCTCCTTCTTCTAGAGATCCATGCCATGTCCAATGGCCATGGAGAAGAAAGTGGACATCTATAATGGTGTTTTAGAGTTCCATGAGGTCCCAAGGTGGATTTATGTCCAAAGGCATGCTTGGACCTTCATGAGTATGCTCATGGGCCCAAGCATATTCATCTTCTCCCTTATATAATGAGGGAGGTGCCCAAGAGGCCTTGGGGAAGAAGATGGAAGCCATTAAAGCTTGAGAGAGAGAGAGAGCTTAGACCAATCCCTTTGAAGTGGGAAGTGAGGGAGTATTTATAGTGTAGTGGTTAGGTGGCAGTAGGTAGGAGTAGGTGAAAATAGGGGACCATACCTCGAAATTCGCCACCCTGCTATCCTCTCTCCAGAATTTTGCACCTCCCTCGCTTGCGCAAAAGTATATTTCGTACCCCTCCTTGGGGTACGAATTCGGAACCCGGAGGGGTTCAAAATTCGAACGCCGAGAGGTAAGGGTACTAAATTTTTACTACGAGGGGTACGAAGATTATATAACACAGGCCAGGGGTTCAAGACTTGGACCCGCGACTCTTTGGAGTTCGAGGCCATGGTTTGGTTATGTTTGGAGGGGCGGCGAGGTTCACGGAAGTTGCTGGTTGAATCCTGACTTTGAATCGATCTGGTAGATATGGGCAACACATTTGTTGGTGGAAATCGGATGAATCGGGCAGTGCCTACTGTTTCGACCTAAACGGTTAGATCGATCGCCGTCGGGACTGTGGGTCCCCGAACCCCCACCGATGCACGCTCGGATCCGCTTGACGGCTCGCCTTTAGCTCGGTTGCGGATGAATGCCAATGGATGTCACACCCAAGGGATGTGACATTCCGTTAGTGACCCGGCTCGAGTCTTCTGGTGCTAGACCCTTGATGTCGTTGGCAACACTTCTGGGCCGTAGTTTCACGCGATATGTTGAGTCGAGCATGCCTTGCGTGCTTTTGGGAACCAGACCAAAAAGTCGGTTAAAATTTGCCCCCTCAAAGTATGTTTTGTGTTAACGGGACGTACTTTGAAGTGAGATGAGTCATGTATAGGTGTAAACTTCTCCATACGGTGCTTAGCGATTAGTTATGACCTTCGTCTTGAGTTGTATGCCGAGAGCGCACTGCTTTGGAGCGGTTAGGATGCCTTTTCGGAATATGCTAGTGTGAGCTTAGTATTCCAGCATTGCTAAGAGTTTTGACTTTCTGGAGTCTTGCGGCTTGGGTTGGAACCTGTTCCAGGCATTTAGTTCCCATATATTCAAGACAATAAATGTTAGTTGCCGACTCTTGGTTGCATCGAAGTGCATACGGTTCATTATCGGGTCATAGTTGCGTATGCAATCGCAAGTTTGCACGTGGTTTTGTGCGATGCGATCTGAGCTGGGATAGGTAACATGACAGTGAATTGCATGCCAGGCTTGTAGTCGCGTATTTTATCTTGTCGAGGAGTTTTCGGATCGAGAGGCGACCATTTTGGTGTATACATTTGAACCCTCAAGTCTTATGGGCATGCGTTTTTAATCAAGTCGGTCTGCTCGGTTGAGGTTTCTGAAGCGCGTATGCATGGTCATTGCAATAGCCTGGGCGTGCGATCGCCCTAAGTGGTTGTTGAAACGTTGTTAGGATGGATCTTGATTGCATGGAGTATCCGCTGGGTCACTCGGATCTACGAGGCCAAAGTCATTCATCGATCCAAGGTGGTCCCATTGATCAAAGTTTCGGCAACTCACATATGCAGACGTCATTGTTAGGACAATACTTGGCATATGTCGTGGCATGTAGTCACGTAGGTTTTCCTTTGAGGCGAGGTGAGTCCCAAATGCTAAACGCGTGAACTTTGATGATTGGGCAATTGGGGAATACTTGAGTGGTCGTTGAGTCGTGATTAATTTGTTAGTTGGAGCTTCGAAGATAAGTGGAAGTAACCGTAGCTTGGTGTACAATCCCAAACTCCGATCATGGAACGTTTGTTTGGAGCATGTCGATCCCTTAATTGTAGTTGCTTCCTTTTTTCTCTTCCCCGGCCGGAAAATCAGCTTGAGCGGGGAGGATGCAAAATGTTGCTTCTGGACTTCGGACGTTCGAGTTGTCCTTAGGTTTTCGGAGAAGGGAAGAGATATATGGACAACAAGAGGACTCCCGGGATTATCACTTAGGAGCGCAAAGTGGTAGATTCTGGGAAGCGAAAGTAGGGATTTGAGTACAAGTATTTGCGGATATGGGATTGGACTTCATATCCCAAACACTTATTAAATCTTTCAGGCTCTTCAGGAGTTTGAATCTTGTTTGAAGAGATGACCACTAAGCCGATGCATGGGAACGTGAGACAGAACTTCACACTCCAATGACTTTGCCAATCCTTGACTCCGATCTTGAGTTAGTAAACTTGGACCTTTGCATGGCATCGTATGAGCGGACCATGATTAGTGAGGTGCGGTCTTGTGACGCGATTCTCAAATAATGGGCTTGCTTAGACTGGCGGCTTGAATGCGTGTGTTGGATGTAGACACAGAGTTGAGTTGTTAGTCTCGGGATCTGATCAATAACCCAACCACGATGCAACTGCATATTGATACAGGCATTGTGCTGGCGGTTGGTGATGGCCATGGCGTTAGTTGTTGAGGCTAAAGGTTGCCACCATGTCCTGGAGTGTCTGCTTTTTATGGAGTCCGGGCACTGATGGAAAGCCAAAAAGCCTCCAGGGCCTGGACTTTGCCTCTGGATTGCCTTCGTTGTGAGGTGAAGGCGCTCTCAAGATGGTGGCTCCGAGGGATGCTGTGAAGAAGACGCCAGTGCAGGGATTGAAGGGGATCTGATCGGTTCTTGAGATTGTCAGACTGATGCGATAATCGGTAGAGGGCTGCCCCCAAGCCCGGGTAGCTGCTATATTTTGCTCGATGTCGTGGACGAGTTAGCAACTTCGGATAGTGGCTCATTGTTTCATGTCTGATTTGTAATTGAAGTTGAACGTAACACAACCGGTTGGCAAATGATACTGGAAATGGACTTGTTCGGACTGACTGCTTGGATATGCACATAAGATGTGAACATACAGTTGAGTCATTAGTTCCAACCCAGTTATGTTGTAACCATTTCTCTACCCGAGAATGGTGCTGATGATTACCGGTAATCACTGCCATAGTTATTAAAACTAGGTGTTGTCACCACGTTCCGATGCGCTTATGGGAAGGAAGTTGTTGCATTAAGGGGTATGAGTCAGCCTCTCATTGTGTTTAAGTATGAGTTTGCTGGCAGGGCGTTGAGACTTTGAGAACCCAATGAACCGGCCTTGGAAACTCAAGAACTTACATTGAGACATGAATTTTTTAGTTCACTTATTGAGAACTTGTCTAAATTCTCTAGTTCCCCGGGGAACTGGTGGTTGTATTGCTCCCTATGTCATTTGGTTCGGGCTTCTACGCCTGGTCTGCCTAGTATTGGCAGGAGGTTAGAAGTTTCAGAGAACCAAGGTTTTGGGTCTGGATCATCCTCGTGGCGAGGTGTATGTTCCTCTTTAGAATGGTTGCCCCGAAGGTGGTGGCGATGGAAATGCTAGCGCGGAAGCTGGTGGGGATCCTCCTTAGGTCCTACGATGAGTAAGCTGGTGCAGAGATAGGTGGGAGACTACCCCTGAGCTCAAGCACTTGATAACTAAAGGGGATGCGAGGGATGAACCCTCAGTAGTCAAATTGTTGCTTCTTTTACTGGACTGCCCCACCTGGAGTGAAGACGACACCAGGCTTTGCCCACGTGCTTCCTCAAGTGTCCGAGTCCTAGTTGGAGTTACAGCGGGAACATTCTGGAGAAGTAGTAGAAGCCTTGGCTTCGGTATCCCATAGTTATATGAGCCTCTTTGGAGGAGGAGAAGTTGTGGTTGGCCGAAGTGCTCGTGCGATGGGCATAGCTGATGCAAGTGTGCCAACAATGCAAGCTATGGTGGAAGATCAGGAAGTCCGACTGGTGGCAGAGTCTGAGGAGAAACCTGCTGCTGTGATGGCGAAGAAGTAGGCCGATATTGAGGCGGAGAAGGAGAGGGCCTCTGAGTAGGCTAGGAAAACGGAAAGCCATCGATTATGCCCATCAAAAGGGGGCGAGGATGATGGCGGGAGACGCGCATCGATGTCTCATGAATCAGTTACTCCTATGAAGAGTAGAGGAGGAGGAAGCGGTTCCGGAAGGAAGGGTCCTATCACTAGTGGTGACCGACCAAGTGTTGAACCTGTATAGGAAAAAGAAAAGAGAAGGATGAGTAGCATCAGTGATTGTTAAAGGAATTATAGATATTTTGGGCTAGGTAGACCAATAGTATGTGCGAGTGCAACCCTCGCTTTTGGTCCCTAAAGGTATAATGTGGTGTTCATGTATACCCTATCATCATAAAGAAGAAATGTTAGACATGTAGTCTATTTGGGGTGTGAGTAGAAATGAAATATGAATTAGTAAAGATCGCAATTTGTGTTAAGTGTTTGGCTGTTCTTCTTATGTTTTCCGGCGTCCTGTACTTGCATAAGCATAATTATCGTTACATCTAACAAAAAAGCGATTGTGTACCGCGCTCTGGGTCAATTATTCCAGAGGAGTGTGATTTTGTACTGTGCTTCGGGTCAATTATTCCGGAGGGGTGTGATAGAGCGCAGGCTTCTAGTAAGTTTCCCTCAGCTCAAGAAACCCGTAGTTTGCGAAGCCAGGCTGAGCTCCTGCTGTGTTTGGGTTTCTCGGGATTAATCCCAAGTGTAGCAAAGGCGTATGACGTCGCATTGTGCGGTCCATCCGGTGTGTGGCTCTCCCGTCGTTCATCGGGTTGAGGCGAGCCGCAGGTGTTGTTTATTTACCTGAGAAGAGAAGCCCGGATCATCAACCCGTAAGGTCCGATCGTGGCTATGGGCTACCCCTCAGCCTTGAGAGCTTCGGGGAAGAAACGATTTAAGGGTCGGTCTCGGTGTTGCGCCAAGATTCGACCGGTACCCATAGCCGAGGGAGGGATTTACATCACTTCTGCCTAGCTGTTGGTGGATCAAGTCGCTTGGGACTTTGGCGCGAAACGATTTATCCTCGGCTTTGGCATGGGGCCGAAGTTCGAGTTCATGATTATTTATACTCGGTCACGCCGTGGGCCGTCGACTCGAGTAGCCTTGCCAGCTCCCGTGCTCGGGGTGCCAATTGTAGCCAGTGTTGTTTGGCCTCGATGTTAGATCGAGGTTCGGATGGCAACGCCGGCTCCCGTGTTCGGGGCACCAATGTAGCGATTGAATGTTTGAACGCAAGCTGTTTGTCAGGACTAATCAAACACGTCATGCACGGAGTAAACATGGAAGGGTGATAGGAAAATGAACATCATTTCTAAGGATAACTATGGTAGTAGTAGCCTTTATAATGCCTTGAATTGCAGGAAAGCAAGACATCATTGGAAGGCGTGAATCAATTGTACACTAAGTTGTGTAGAGTAGAGGTGAAGATGTTAGTTGTTCCATGCTCTTGGGAGTTCGGCTCCGCCCACAGTTGAGAGTTTGAAAGTTACATCGCTAAGCTTCCATTGTATGAGTATAGGCCTTCCTAATGAGGAGTGAGGCCTGCAGGTGGGGGAAAGACCAGTTTGAAGATAAGGCTGTCGATGTGCGTTCGTGCGGGCCCTTGGCTGAGCTTACAGTCATGCCACAAGTGGCCGGAGCATTAGTTGGAGGAAGATGGTTACGATACAACAAGGAGGAGGTGTATCTTAGAGAAGTGGCCTTGCTTTACATTTTCATTTCTTTTTTTTTTTTTTTTTTTTTTTTTTTTTTTTTTTTTTGCAGGCCTATATATACATAGGCAGAATAAGGCATCTATTCGTTAATGGATGATTTAGTTTGAATTGCAACGATAACGACTATTGGAAAGGTTGCGACCCTTTACCAATAAACATTTCCGTCAGCAATTGCAATCGAGGTCCTATTTTTTTGACCTTTAAACATTAATGTGTATTCCCTCATTATGTTATTGAATCTTTTCTCTTGCCTCCTTTTTTATAGGCGAGCTGATGAAGTTAATGAGTCGATGGCCGATATCTCCAATGCTAACCAAGGGGATTGCTGTATCGTAGACGACAGTCTTGGGGATGACAAAGAGCTGGAATTCTCGGTCTCGCTTCGGAACGTTCCCCTGGTAATGCTTCCCAACATGCCCCCTGCTGATTGGAGGAGGTCGGGAGACCCGTATGAAGGACAAAAAATGGCCATGGTGCCGCGAAAAGGAGGTGTCTTTTATAGGAGAAAGTTGGCTTTTAGTTTTTGTTCTACTTCCAATGAGGGAGGCAGAGGCAAGGAGGAGTTGCAAATTGGTATCTCTGATGACAACTTAGAGTCAATTGAGCCATGGAAGTTGTAGTCCTGACAAGGTGGTTGACAATCTTGAGGGATTATTTGTCGGTCGAGGTCTTGTTTAGTGGGAATATTTGATAAGCACTGAGTAGCTTAGAGATCCCATGCAGTAGGGATCCTCAATGAGTGACGAGTGGCTCGAAGGTCCCACGTAGTGAGAATCTTCGATGAGCGTCGAGTGACTCAGAGATCCCTTGCAGTGGGAGTCTTTGATAAGTGTTGAGTGGCTCGGAGTTCCCATGCGGATGAATTCCTCGAGGCCGTTCTGCAAGTGATGAGACATGTTTGCATTGTGTCCGCGGATGTGGTAGAACTGACAATACCCTGTAGAGTCCCTTGGTGTGCTCGTCGAACTTTCAGGTCTTCGCATTTTGCATGGTTGGAAGTTGTAGATTGTGAGATGGGTTTTCTTGGGGGTGTTGCTAAGAGCAATATAGTTGCGGAAAGATGGGAGTCGAAGATGGTTCCGTCCATTGCTGCGACTACCTTTGACGTTGCTGGCATGACCAAGATTGCGTAGAGCGATAGAATTATAGTTGTTGGAGCTCTGAATTTCTTCACGGGGCAGGATATTGAGGGTAGGAGTGTGATTCTTTTAGGCTAGATTTCGGCATCAGAAGTAGTCGGCATTCATGCAGAAGATCTCTTGAATCTTTGATTGCTTCTGATCGGTCCATTCCCTAAGTTTTAGAATCAAGCAGTATGCCATTCGTAAGCTGGTTGAGTGCAATTCGAGGAGCAAGTTTCTCGACTTCAGCCAAGGCAGTGTGGGATCCTGTGAGATAGCCTTTGAGAGTTTTCACGGGTGCCTTGATAAATGTTCGAAACTGATATGATGTCCCTGTTCGTCGTGATATGCAACCTGGATTGCGCGACCAATCTTTCAGCGAGTTAGTCGAGAGTTGGGATAGTTCAAGGTGGAAGTCGGGAGAACCCAGATAGAGCCGTCTTGGATCAGGACGGGGAAGCACATGCAATTTATGGCATGGGCGACGTGTAATGAACCCATTTTCCATTTGTAGTGGCTAATGAAGATTCAGGAATCATGCCTTTTTTAAGTATGTGGTGAGTCCACTTTTGAAGCTGGATTCACTCTGATGTTCCTGGCCTCATTTCTGTCTACATCCGTTGACCTGACCCTATATATACAGCCCCTAACACTAGTCTCTCTACACAAAATTCTTTCTAACCTTATGCTGCTCTGATTCTGGTTGAAAAGTTAGAGAAAGAGACTACTTCTTCTACGTCGAAACTACGTTGTTGATTTGGGGATTTCTGTTAGGACTTGACTAAGCATATAAAGATTCAACGTCGACTCTCTTTTTCTATTTCTCGAACCACGATCTGTAAGCCCCAGTTATTTTTAGATTTAAACTGTAAATGTAATATGAATATGTTGTAAATTGAAATTGGATCTGTGTATGATGATTGTGTTACATCCATTCTTGTTCATCTTGAATCTTGACTTTTGGTATATTGCTATGACATTGATTTGGGGCCTATTCATATTATCACGTTGAATCTGCTATTAGTCACAAGTTTATGACTATCACCTTATGTCAATCATTACCTTATGTCAATCGTTACCATGACTATACTATCACCTTATGACAATTTTTATCTTAACTAGTACCTTATTTTGCTAGATTGGAATCTTTATGTTTAAGGCCAATATTCCATATGCCAGTAATGTTATAATCATTTATCTCAAGTCATACCATGCTATGCTAGTATTCACTTTTGCCACCTTATACCCATTCCTTTTTATTTTATTCCCTAATTAGATTTATTTGTATCGATTCGAGCTTACGTGCGATGGGAATACGATTTGGGTAGATTAGGTAAAACATGAATTAGCTTTAAACTTGAACATGAACGTTATTATAACTTGAACCTGGATATGGACATGAACTTGACACGATTTGACATGAAACATGACCTGAAAACTTGACATGAATCTAGACATGAAAACTTAAACATGGGCATGACAATTAGATAAACTTGAAAATGGTTGAGTTTGCAGTGTAAATCTGCCCGGAACCGCCCGACAAATCCAGTGGCTGCAAACAATAGGATCCAATGTGGGTAGTTGGTCATATCGCACATAAAACCCGAGGTTAGACTATGTTGTGGTGTAAATCTGCCCGGAACCGCCCGACAAATCCAGTGACCACAACAGTTAGTCTAATGTGAGAGGTTGAGGTGCATTAATGAATTAAGGCCACATGATAGGGTTAAGTCATGGACCACTTGAATATACTTAACCAACTTGACACGATGATTTGATAGGGTTAAGTCATGAACCGCTTGAACACACTTAACCAACTTGATACATGATTTGGATAAGGTTAAGTCACGAATTTGAATGACAACACTTAACCCATTAGAAACCCTAGTTGCACGATCCTTTTCTGCAGTAACCCACTTAGATGTATCACGATACCCTGGGACTAGGCAGGGTGGGGCACGATTACTGGGCTGATTGTAAAAGACCAAAACGACGGCTGAGTAGGTGTGCCATTGTAGGTTCAGGTGGGCTACGGTCGTGCACATAGTCTGGAGTTGAAAAAGCAGGCATTGGGCACACGTAGGTTTACACTGTGCGTGCTTGATTCGTGTCGGTGGTTGGCACCATAGGACTTGATACACCCTATGGTGGACCTAGCACAGGTAACTACATTTTAGGATAGGGTCGTATGACACAAACACATGACGAGCTAGAACTTGTAGGGAGCTGATCGATTAGTAGATCGTACCATAGGACCCCGTAATGGGTCACTTCATGATACTGGGCCAAGGGATCATTTTATGATTTATACTTGACATGGGTTAGACAGATGGTGCAGCGAATCTTGAATATGCGATACTAGACTTGACTTATCTTGTTTATCATATCAGTCCTGTTATCATCCTTATGTTTAATTCCAATTTTCGCATATCATGTTACCTTTACTAGTTTTTATACTGAAAGTCACTAGGGCTTACCAGCCTTATGACTGACCCTTTTTCTTTGGTTTTCCCCCCAGGTTCTCAGGGAGGAAACACTAGCTCTTAGTTTGGATTTAGCTTGCTTTCTGACAGCACATGTACGGTTTGGTCTTGAGCTATGCTATGGCTGCTTCTGCTATTTATGGGGAATAATTTACTTTTGTAATCCTAAGTTTATGCTTCTTTATTTGGAACTTGATGTAATGGAATAATTTGTACCTTGGATATATGAGGTTTTGACTTGTTTGTTGAAAGTAATAAAAATTTGGTTTTTAATTTCTACCGCTGCTTTATTTATGTTCTGCCTTGTGATATCTTTGTGTATGTTTACCTAGACAATACTCCACCAAAACTAGTGCATTCCCTTTGTGAGTGACCCTAGCGGAGGTGGGGTGTTACATTTGGTATCAGAGCAGAAGGTTACTAGGCTAGGCAAAAAGTTTTAAAAACCTTCTGAAACTATTTTCAAAACCACTTATAAAGAAGCATTTTTCAAAGAAAAGTTTTATGTTTAAAAAGGCTATTCCCTAAAAAGGCCATCAGCACTTTCCTTTGTTTCCTCGTTTGAATTTTTTCTTTTCATTTTTCAGCATGGCTGATCTTAACCTGCCTGAGGGAATACCCATGCCTAGATGGTTACGAAGGTACTTAGAAGCCAGGGCCAATGGCGCGGGCCCGGCTGACATCCCTCCTCCTCCTCCCCCAGTGGTCGCGGTTCCTCCTCCTCTTGGTACTGCCTTTGCCAAAATATGCAAAGACTTTAAAGCAATGGGCGACAAGAACTTCGTTGGAACTGAAACCTTTGTTGAGGCATGAAACTGGCTAAAGGAGAATGAAGACTTGTTCATTATCTTTGATTTGGAGGACCATATGAAAGTTCAGTTGGCAGCATGGTTGTTGAAAGAGGAAGATGCATTTTGGTGGGAAGTCACCAATGCTACCAGGCCAGTTGAGATTTGGGCAGACTTTAGAGAGAGGTTTGGGCTTAAATTCTTATCGTCAGCAGAGGAGAACCTTCAGATGGAGAGGTTCCTAGCACTCAAGCAAGGGGATATGTCTGTGAGGGAGTACGTGAATAAGTTTAATCAGCTTGCTCGGTTCAGTTTGGATTTGGTCAACACGGCCTAGAAAAAGGCTGTACGCTTTGCTCGAGGATTGAACGAACCACTACACAGCTTGGCCATAACTCATATACCCATGGGGGCGAACTTTGAAAGCTTGGTGGATATGGCTCTTCTTCATAAGGAAGACAAGAATAGCAAGAAGGAGGTTAAGCCTAATGAGACTCAGAATAAGAAAGCTGACTTCAAGAAGGGGAACAACAAGAAGAATAAAAATAACAAGAGCAACAACAAACCACGTGAGATGAGGAAGTGCAACTTTTGTGGTATTACGGGACATCTAGCTAAAGACTGTAGAAAGAAGAAGAGGAAGTTGGGTGAATTCTTTCATTGTGGAGATACTGAAAACATCAGCAAGGATTGCCCTAAGAAGCAAGGGCAGGGGCAAGGGAAGACCCAGCGAGCAGGACCTTCTGGAGGGCAGTTGAATGCTCACAACACCACGCCAACTCTTGACCGAGGTAGTAATATTTCCGTAGAAAACCTTGTTTACATTTCTGACTTTCCTGTTTGAACCTTATTTGACTCTGGCGCATCACATACTTTTATTTCTTCTGATATTGTTGAAAATCTGCAGCTAAGTACTAGTCTGGTTGAGGATCCCATTATAGTTTCAAATTGGGGGCTTCGCCCATTTATCTATGATGTGTGTGGATATGAAGATCTCTATCTTAAGCATAGAATTCACATGTAATGCTTATGTTCTCGAATTTATGGGATACGGTTTGATCCTAGCAATGGATTGGCTATCCGATTATGGAGCCATTCTTGATTGTGAACAATGGGTAGTGAGGCTCATGACTCGCCTTGGTAATACCCTTGAAATTTCTTATAACCCTAAGGGTCCGGTCATGTTGTGTTATCTTGAATCTCTTGACTCGTCTGTCGATAATTTGCAATCTGTAAGAGTGGTCCGAGAATATCCAGATGTCTTTGATGAAGTGAGGGGATTACCTCCTAAACGCGAGATAGAGTTCCGAATTTATCTTGTTGATAATGCCAAGCCAGTTTCATTGCCCGTTAGGCACATGGCCCTACGAGAAAGTAGAGAGCTCAGTAAACAAATTAACGAGTTGCTTGAGAAAAACTTCATAAGACGAAGAATTTCTGAATGGGGTGCTCCAGTGGTATTCGCTACTTCGTCTATGCGTAGATTATCGTGAATTAAACAAGCTGACAAAGAATAATAGGCACCCACTACCAAGAATCGACGATTTGTTTGACCAGCTTGAGGGAGCATCTGTTTTCTCTCAACTCGATCTAGCCACAGGATTCCATCAGCTTACAGTAGCTGAGGATAGCATTGACAAAACTGCGTTTAGGACTCCAGATGGGTTCTTCGAATGGCTCGTCATGCCGTTTGGGTTAACGAATGCACCCGCATACTTTGTAGATTTGATAAGTAGGGTGTTTCGGGAGTTCCTTAACAAATTTGTGGTAGTTTTCGTGGATGATATTTTTATCTTCTCAAAAGATGAAGAAGAGCATGCTAGACATCTCAAGGAAGTCATGGAAATGCTTAGAGCACACCAGTTAATGGCTAAGTTCTCCAAATGCCATTTTTGGAGGAAGGAAGTTCGGTTCCTTGGACATGTAGTTTCTAAGCAAGGCATAGCCGTGGACCCCGCCAAGGTAGTTGCGGTACAGGACTGGAAAATTCCCAAGAATGCAACGGAGGTGAGGAGCTTTCTCGGTTTGGCGGGCTACTACAGGAAGTTCATTAAGGACTTCGCTAAAATTTCAGCCCCTCTTACTAAATTAACAAAGAAGAACCTAGCTTTTGCATGGGACATAGAGTGTGACGCTGCTTTTCAGAGACTTAAGAGAGCCCTCACAACAGCTCCAGTTTTGGCATTACCCAATGGAGGTAAGATGTTTATCATGTACACAGATGCGTGCGGCACGGGGTTAGGCGCCGTCATAATGCAAGAAGGAAGGGTAATATGCTACGGGGGCAGACAACTTAAAGTTCATGAGAAAAACTATCCCACGCATGACTTGGAGTTGGCCGCGATTGTTTTTGCACTTAAAGCTTGGCGCCATTATCTTTTAGAGGAGAGGTTTGAACTGTATACGGACCACAAATCGCTCAAGTACCTCTTCTCATAGAAAGATTTGAATCTAAGACAACAGCGGTGGATGGAATTCTTGGCATCATATGACTTCGATATAGCTTATACCCCTGGCAAGGGTAACGTGGTGGTGGACGGTCTAAGTGGAAAAAGGTTGACTTTGAGCCCCTTGTTTGTTGAAAGGAAAAGCCTTGAGTTTATAGCAACCTTTGATTTTACAACTGCTGTTGAGTCATTGACTGCTACATTAGCATCTCTTGAGTTAAGACCTACACTTCTAGATCAAGTAGGGACTTCACAGAAGGAAGACCCACAGATAGTCGAAATCATGAACAAGCTGATTAGTGGTGAGACATCAAGTCACCTCGGTAGGTATGCCATAGATAACAAGGGATGGATAAGGCGCGATGGAAGGTTATGTGCCCCACAAGTGGGAGACCTAGTGAGGAAAGTTCTTGAAGAGGCGCATCACTCAAAGATGAACATACATCCTGGAGGAGATAAGATGTACAGAGATATGAAACGCATGTTCTTTTGGGCTGGAATGAAAAAGGACGTGGCAGAGTTCATTTCGAAGTGCATGGTGTGCCAGGAAGTAAAGGCCGAGTCGAAGAAGCCCAGTGGGCTATTACATCCTTTGGAGGTTCCGCAATGGAAATGGGAGAGTATCTCGATGGATTTCGTGGATGGACTGCCTAGGTCAAGGAAGGGAAATACTACCATATGGGTCATAGTTGATAGACTCACGAAAAGTGCTCATTTCATTCCGGTGAAAAGCAAGAGGACCGCATCATGGCTAGCGTCTATTTACCTTCGAGAGACTGTACGGTTGCATGGGGTTCCTTCTAGTATAGTTAGTGATCGTGACCCGATTTTCACTAGCCAGTTTTGGAATAGTCTGCAAGAAGCAATGGATACACGACTGAGTTTAAGCACGGCCTATCACCCACAGACGGATGGACAAACCGAAAGGGTAAATAGGGTACTAGAAGATCTCCTAAGGCTATGCATTCTTGACTTTGTTGATACTTAGGAAGACCATCTTCCTCTCGTGGAGTTTGCATATAATAACAGTTAACAAGCTAGCATCGGAATGGCACCGTTCGAAGCCCTGTATGGAAGAACGTGCAAGTCGCCAACTTGTTGGTGGGAGATGACAAACAGACTTATACTTGGGCCCGATATGATAAGGGACACTTCTGAGAAGATTGAGTTGATATGAAGACGAATGAAAATGGCCTAAGATAGAAAGAAATCTTATGCGGACCAGAGAAGGACAGACCTAGAATTCGAAGTCAGGGATATGGTCTTTATAAAAGTTTCTCCGTTACGCAATGTAGTTCATTTTGGAGCAGTTGGAAAGCTAGCACCAAGGTTCGTCGGACCATTCCCCATCAGTGAGAGGATTAGACGGATGGCCTATAAGGTAGACTTACCCGAGAAGTTATATGGAGTACACAATATCTTTCACGTCTCGCATCTCCGGAAGTGCTTGCATGAGTCAGCTGTAACAACCCGAATTTTATAACATGTTAAAACAAGAAATCAGGACAGAATTAAATTATAAATTAAGAATCAAGTGAAACGGGTTGCGCCGTTGCGTTCGTCTCGGAATTCTGGTTGGAAACGAGTCCGAAATTTCGTAAATCGGAGTCAGTATGACCAAGTTATGGCCCATAGAAGATTTCAGAAAATTCAAAATTCAGCCAGAAGCAGAATGGGCGGGAAAATTTCCCGCCCAGCCCCAGGTCGACTGGGGGGTCGACTGGGGAGTCGACCTGCCCCCCCTAGGTCGACTGGGGAGTCGACCTCCCTGGTCGGGCCAGGTTAGCCTAGTGCACCTGCTTGCTTGTGTGGTCTGGTTGGTTGGCCTGTGACGATTTTCAGTGGTTCAGATCTAAACTAGGGTTAATCTAAGGGCCTAAACTAGTCCTAACTCCTATAAAAACACCCTAAGACCTAGCCTAATTCACTATTAACCATCCTAATAACAAAGTGCTGCCCAAATCTCTCTTGATCATGGCCTCCATCTCCAACTTTAAGGGCTTGAGCATTCAACTAGATCCTTGTCAAAGGAGCAATATTTCTACATCAAATCAAGGAAGTAGAGCATCATTCCTACACCGTTCTACGACAAATGCTTTCTCATAAATCTCTAACCACGCTATGTAAGTTCTAGCTACTTTTAGATCTAAACGGTAGTTCTAATGTTGACATGTGATAAAATGAGATGAAACCTAAGTATGCTAGTCTATGTGAATCTAGTCTTGCCTCTCTCTTGAACCTATGACTTTGGGCTATTTCTTAGTGATTAAATCACGCCACTCATGTTGTGTTTGACTTAGTTTATCATGCAAGATTGAATTTTTACTTATGGAATGTTGGCATGAACCCTTAGAACCATTTGGCTTGTGGAACATTCATATGAACTTGACTTGGGGCTTATGCATGTAAAAGAACCTAAACCTCTCATGACCGTTTACATGCCTATGATGATGAACCTATTGTTATGCTATTATGCATGTTTGAGGCCAATCCCTTTATGCTATTATGCATGTTTGAGGCCAATCCCTTTATGCTATTATGCATGTTTGAGGCCAGTCCCTTTATGCTATCATACATGATTTGAGGCCAATATGTTGTCATATTATTCTTACTATGTTGACTCGCTTTCACTTGCATTGGGAATACACCTTGTGTAGTTTAGGCAAACGTGAGTTGGGCTATGAAATTTAACGTGAATTAATTAAAGGGAAAAATGGGCATAAGTGGAAAACGTGGGCTTTGTCGTAGCCTAAATTTTATATGAACATGATAAGTAGAAAAACATGAAAGTGGCCAACTCGAGGTTGGGTTGAGTTTGTAGCATAAATCTGCCCGGAACCGCCCGGCAAATCCAATAGCTACAGACAATAGGACCCAATGTGAGAAGTTGGTCATATCGCGCTTGAAACCCAAGGTTAGACTAGGTTGTGGTGTAAAGCTGCCCGGACCCGCCCGACATATCCAGTAACCACAACAAAGTCTAATGTGAGAGCTTAGGGTGCATTAATTTACTTAATGCCACATGATAAGGTTAAGTAACTAGATTAGACTAATAACACTTAACCAATATGACATGGACGGGTGGGTTAAGTAACTTGATTAGACTAATAACACTTAACCAATATGACATGGACGGGTGAGTTAAGTAACTTGATTAGACTAATGACACTTAACCAATATGACATGGACGGGTGGGTTAAGTAACTTGATTAGACTAATGACACTTAACCAATATAACATGGACAGGTGGGTTAAGTAAAACCGGACTTGATTTCTTGATGACACTTAACCATATAACATGATTAGAGGATGGGCTAGTTTAACCTGAATGGGTCGATAACACCCGACTAGTATAATGCGATGCATGGTGTTAGACCAAAAAATGGTCCTAACACCCAATTGATAATGTTTTGTAGAGAATAATGAGGAATCGTGAACGAAAAGCAAGAAAAATCAATCAACACACGGAATTTATAGTGGTTCGGCGTTAACAAGCCTACATCCACTTCATAGCTTCTCAATTCATTCAGAAATTACAAATACAATGAGCATTGACGCTCAAGCACTCAATTACAATGAATAATACTCTCCGAATTCATTGATTTTATTAAAGAGGATGAAGGTTCTTCGTTGGTAGCCATGGCTGAAATAAATAGAGCTTCCTTCAGGCCCCAAAAAGTCCCCTTCTATGATGTGTTGTATGTGTATTTATAGGTAGAAATTCGGTTAGGGTTGAGTGGCCACGTGGCAGCTTCAGAGTAAATCTCGGAAGTAGTGGAGAACATGGGGAAGTGGTTACCAGGTCGTGCTTTGCCAAGTGGAGTCCAATCCGCAATTGTAGGAGTCGGTTATGCCAAGAGAAGAGGTCAAACTCCGTGTGCAGAAACAGGTTCAGTCGGTTCGGATCGGATACAAACCGAACCGGTTGTTCGAGCAGATTGCCAGCACGCACTTTTGTGCAGAATACTTCAGGAGGTTCGGGTAGAGGGTACTCCGATCCGATCCGGAGAGGGGGATCCGATCCGATCCGAAAGGAGGGATCCGATCCAATCCGGAGAGGGGGATCCGATCCGATCCGAAAGGAGGGATCCGATCCGATCCGAATGGGGGATCCGATCCGGTTACATTTTCATGTATAATTCAAATTTTCCATCTTTCTATCACTCCATCCAAGTGATCGCCAATCAATGTAAGTTCATACTCAAGTCCCTGGCTTTGGGTAGCCTGGTCACAAAGCAGGCTAACACATGGTAAGGTTAAGTAAACTCACGGGGGTAACACTTAACCATTATAATTTGACTAGTGGATGGGGTTAAGTCTTGAATCGCTTGAATATACTTAACCAATCTAACATGATAACTTGATGGGGTTAAGTCATGAATCGCTTGAATATACTTAACCAATCTAACATGATAACTTGATGGGGTTAAGTCATGAATCGCTTGAATATGCTTAACCAATTTAACATGATAACTTGATGGGGTTAAATCTTGAATCACTTGAATATACCTAACCAATCTAACATGATAACTTGATGGGGTTAAGTCATGAATCGCTTGAATATACTTAACCAATCTAACATGATAACTTGATGGGGTTAAGTCATGAATCGCTTGAATATACTTAACCAATCTAACATGATAACTTGATGGGGTTAAGTCTTGAATCGCTTGAATATATGTAACACCCCACGTCCATTAACGTCACTCGCAAAGGGAATGCATTAACTTCCATGAAGGTTATAAGTGAATATAGAATAGAAAAATTACAACAAGACAGATAATAAGTAGTACTTGAAAACTAAAACTTCATTTTATTGCAGTTGAAACATGTTTATTACATCACAAAACCATTAATTCAGAGTCAAGTACATTATCCATCTTCATAAAAACAAAATACATAATCCCACTACACAAATAGCCATTATAGAAGATAACAAGCTGGACTTTACTTTAATGGTCCAAGCTTTCCAAAAGAGAGAATAAGCCATCCAATCAAACTCCACTAGAGTTGGGTCCAACCTGAGGACCTGGATGGGGAAAAAGGATAGAAATAGAGGGGTCAGACATAAAGTCTGGCGAGTATGATAATTCTAACAATACTATTATCAAAATAACAAGACTAAGGCATAAGCTGGAAGACAAGTAAATGTCTATGAACTCTTAGGAAGATAAAGATAGCGTTTAAGATAACGTTAAAGATAACGGTAAAGGCACACCTAATTACTAACGAATGATTACTACACTGCATCGCACATTACAACACTGCACCACACCAGTCACGCTATTGTTTGATCCCACTTGCTTCACACAGAAACTTTATAAATAGCCTTACGTACACCTAGCTGACTACATAGGTGCCGTCTGCCCCTATCTCCACTAGGTGTACCCCACTACCCACTTTCGATCGGCTCCCTACTCGTAGATACCCGTGCTGGCCCCACAGTGGGGTGTATCACTCCCCTAAAGTGGCAAACCGATACAACTTGAGAATGCACGGCTTATACCTACACGATGCAACAACGTCTTACCTACCAGCCCGGGTCCACACATGCATACGAAACCCGTTGGACTTGCGTTGCCACCGCTCCCCGTTTTGGCCTCTTACGGTCGAACCCAGCATGCGTGTCCCGTCATCGACTTGGGTTGAGCCCACAAAGATACATTTGGGATACTGGTCGAAATGGGCCCCCACAAGCTACCCACCTAAGCTTGTCACTCGTATATCCCACTTAACCCTCTTAGTCATGTCCATTTACATCTGTGTTTGGTTAAGTCTTACTAATCGTATTTCACATGCCACTAAGGGCACCCCCTAGATTCCTCGTGCCAACCAAGGCACCTACTTAACCCCCATGTCCCACTTTACATGTTTATCTGGTTAAGTATTTCTTAAATCATTCAGGCCATAACCTCATAAAGACCTCTCACATTAGACTGGCATTTATGGCAGCTGGATTTGTCGGGCGGGTCCGGGCTGTCTTACACCATAAAAGAGTCTAACCTCGTATCTTTACAACTGTTATGCTTTAGTTTAGGCCTAGGACCTCTCACATTGGGCTGACATTTGTGACCACTGGATTTGCCGGGCGGGTCCGGGCAGGTTTACGTCACAAACGAGTCCAACCTCGTGTCCTAAGCATTGATTAACACTTAAAATCTTTTACCCTAGTTTTAATAATTCCCTATTCAAATTATTAATTAAGTCAACTTTTAATAATGTCCATAATTGACTCAGTTATGGCCATCCACTTATGGCATGCAAAATCATATCAATTGCACCCAACCTTTTTAATATTAAATCCTTAATATTACCCCTACCCCACGTTTATACGTTCGCTTATTCAACGCATAATATAGGCTAGACTTGTATAGTCTAACACCTAGCACAAAGATAAATTATCACAACATATAGACAATTAAAATAAATCTAATCATAATAGGGGTGAAACTTGCATAAACTACACATGTTAAGGATCAAAAGGTGTCAACTTGTTAAATGTCTCAATTTATATGATATGATCATAGCCCAAATCTATACATAAACTTGCATATGGGGTTTTTAGGCAACATAATGATGGTGTGAACTAGCATAGGAAATCACATATGTCATAGCAAAATTCTGGATGTCATAATAGATGTCTTGGTATATGTTCATAACTTTTCTAATCAATCTAACTTGCATATGTGACTTGTCATATAGATCAACATAACCCAAATATGATGATTTAATTAATATGAACTAACTAGCATATATGGTAACATCATGGCCTTTTTAACATGTATGATTCATCACAACTTTGCATAGAAACTTTCAACATACATAACATCATCATAGCATGATTTACAACATATAAGATATCATCATCACATAACATTGGATTTACAATATACATGATAGCAAAAGGGGTTTACAACAACATATATGATAATTCACATCATCTACTCATAATCCATTCATAACTCAACCTAATTAAAATGATAATAATCTTTTTAAGATCATCATACTCACAATTTAGAGAAGAAAAGAGAGAGTTTTGCTTTGCTTTAGGGTTGAGAGAATTAGAATTGAATTAGCTTTTCTTCCTTCTTAGTTGGCGGCGGCTCCATTGATTCCCATGGTGACGGTAACTATTCTATTTTAATTAGGTTTAGGGTTAGCATTAGGATGTATTTATAGGTGTAGGAAGTTATTTAGGACCATTAGATTAACCCTGAACCATGAGAACCAATCAAACGCAAAATCTTCATTTGAGCGAATCGGCCCACAGGTTGACAGTCAAACACCCTGGATTAACC
Source organism: Allium sativum (assembly GCA_030737875.1). Taxonomy (NCBI): domain Eukaryota; kingdom Viridiplantae; phylum Streptophyta; class Magnoliopsida; order Asparagales; family Amaryllidaceae; genus Allium; species Allium sativum. The sequence continues at coordinate 625,522,715 of CM060913.1, forward strand.
CCTAGTCGACCCAGCAGAGCTTGGGTCGACCTCAAAAATGGGCCGGTTCGGTTATTTCCCCTCCCAATTCGCTGTTTTGAACTTTTTCGCATATTTATTTATTTATTTTTTAATTTATATATATATATATATCAATATATATATATATATATATATTTCTATGTGCAACCCATTTCACTTAATTCTTTTCTAAAAATTAAGTATACTTTAATTTGTGAATTTTAATGTTATAAAATTACGGGGTGTTACATTCTCCCCTCCTTAAAGGATTTCGTCCCCGAAATCTCCAATACAAGAAGAATGTATATCCTACCATCTAATCGTCCATCTACTCAACCATCAAACACCAGCATCCATTGTCCTTAAAATACTTCTAATGCTTTATTGTTTATATGCACAGTGTGTGTATATGTCCATATCTAATGCAAAATTAGGCGGTCTACTGATTCAGTCGACCTCTTTAGTGCAATTCATGATAGTGCCATGCGTCCAATATGTATGCAAAAGATTCCTAATGATACATATTAATTCTATATGTGTGCACAACCATCCACCCAAATGCAGCAACTATACGATAATACAACCATTATACATCCATTTTACTAAATACATCCATATATATGCAATATGCAATATGCAATATGAAGTGACTGAGCCGATCTGGTGCCTAATAGTGTGTGTATATGCATCCACGAGCAACCTCTAGCAAACACTTACATCCACTTTGCATCCCCCATACATAACATGTCTCAAACACATGTTTCAACCATAGGATTATCCTAACTAAAGGTCAAAGATACTAGCGAGAGGATATACTAAAGATAAGATAAGTACAAGCTAAGCGATAAAGGAGAAATTAAAAGACATACCCTCAAAAAGAAAAGGGTATCGTGAACGCATCTTCTCTTCCGTCTCCCAAGTAGCATTGCTCTCATCATCTCCCCATTGCACTTTGACTAGTCTGACCTCTCGATTCCTCAACCTCTTGATCTCCAACCCAAGAATGCGCGTAGGAGCTCGTCGAATTGTCGCATCATGCTCTATCTCCACCTCTCTAAGCAAGCTCGGCTCTACCACTTCCGCGGTCTCGTGCAAGCACTTCCTCAAATGTGACACATGGAATATGTCATGTACACCACTAAGTCTCTCGGGCAACTCCACTCTATACGCCATCTGTCCAATTTTCTCCTTAATAGGAAACGGCCCTACAAACCTTGGTGCTAATTTCCCAACGGACCCAAAGCGAAAAACGTTCCGAAATGGAGACACTTTGACAAAGACCATGTCCCCAACTTCAAACTCGAGATCTGTCCTCCTCTTATCCGTATAAGATTTCTGCCTATCCTGTGCTACTTTCATCCTCCTTCGAATCAAGTCGATCTTCTCTGAAGTCTCCCTAATCATATCGGGCCCAAGTAAGATCTTATCCGTAGATTCCCACCAACATGTAGGTGAACGACAAGGTCATCCATAAAGAGCTTCGAATGGTGCCATACCAATGCTGGACTGAAAGCTGTTATTATATGCGAACTCCACCAATGGAAGATGCTCTTCCCACGTACCCCCAAAGTCTAGGATACATAGCCTCAACAGATCCTCTATAATGCGATTCACCCTCTCGGTGTGGCCGTCCGTCTGAGGATGATATGCGGTGCTCAAATATAACTGAGTCCCTACCGCCTCATGTAAGCTTCTCCAAAATTCGCTAGTGAAAATAGGATCGCGGTCGCTCACTATTCTAGAATGAATACCGTGCAAACGAACTATTTCTCGAACGTATACGGAGGCTAACCATGGAGCAGTCCTCTTACTCTTCACGAGAATAAAATAGGCGCTCTTAGTAAGTCTATCTACTATAACCCGAATTCCCGTATTACCCTTCCTCGATCGCGGTAATCCATCCACAAAATCCATCGAGATGATTTCCCATTTCCATAGTGGAACCTCCAATGTGTGAAGCAACCCACCGGGTTTCTTTTGCTCCGCTTTTACTTGTTGGCACACCAAGCATCTAGCGACATACTCGGCCACATCTTTCTTCATGCCGGCCCAAAAGTAAACTCTCTTCATGTCTTTGTACATCTTGTCCCCGCCGGGATGAATGATCATCTTCGAACGATGTGCTTCGTCAAGAATAGTCTTCCTTAGGTCATCGTCTTTTGGTACACAAAGTCTACCGTTGTTAGATCAAAATTTGGACCTAACACCCAAATTGTTCTGAATCATATAGAGTTTTAACTGGAGAATGAAGAAAAAGCAGAAATCACACAGGATTTATAGTGGTTTGGCGTTAACAAGCCCACGTCTACTTTATATGTTATCGATTATACTTTGAATGCTAGTACAATCAATTATCTCTCTCTAGCTCACTTTTACAATTGTGATTTCTCTCAGTAATCTAGTAATAAAACTGATAAGAAATTGTAGTATGACAATAATGGCGGAATCAGAATTCAATATTGCCAAAGGATCCTCAAAAATGCCAAGCTCTGGGCTATTTATTGCTGATTTTGTCAGGCAGATCGCGGTTACACGTGGCACGAATCCCGAGAATATCGGATCGTATCGCAGCCGATGAAGAATTAGTCAAATTAGCCGTTGTGGACAGGTGTCGCGATCCCCTTGAATATCGGATCGAGCAAAGGGGGAGAATTAGTCAAAATGACAGTTAGGAACACGTGTCGCTGGATCAGTGCATCTCGGATCGCCAATGACTAGCTCGTGCTTGAACGGGTCAGAGGCTTCGCCGCGCATCAGGGGATCAGATCGGTCTGTACAGGGTAGTAGTGTATGTACGGATCGAGTCACATAGAAGTGGTCGTATCGCTGATGCAAAAGGGGGCGATCCGTTGAGGTGCGATCCGATGAGGGGCGATCCGATGAGGGGCGATCCGTTCCTTCATGTACTTAGGGAACGTAGTTTCATACTTTCTTCTTGTGAGTGAACCTGGGTGGCTTGGTCAAAAAGCTAGCCAACATTTTGCCCCCTCGAAGTATGTTTTATCGATGACGGAACATGCTTCGAAACTATAAAAACGTCTTTTCATAAAGAGATGCAAATCAGTGAAATATTCTTTTTTGGGATCTTTCAGAGTCTTCATCATCGAATCTGTCAGGTGCATTTTTGAATTTTCATTTCTGTCGGTCATTTATCGATTCGGATCGTATGCGCGAGTCGCGGTCCGTTAGCAAGTCATTCGCCTCGTCCTTTGGTGAGCACTTGGGCCTTTTCACGGAACGGAACGAGATGGGCTTCTCTTCGAGACGTGGTGGGCTTTTGGTTCGCGGCCCGTCTATTTTCGCGGATCGAATAAGACAGAAAAGGGGAGACAAATGGTCGCCCTTTTGCCTATATAAGTCGATCCTCACCCTCATTCTTCTCTTCTTCTTTCTTTGTTCACAGCCGTCGCCAATTTTTCTAAGAAAAACCCTAACTTCGATTTTCGAATTCCCAACCAATCTCAAATTTTAAGAAGGTAATTAAACCGCTTTTCTTTAATTTCTAGCTTGTTCGCACTGATTTAGAAAGGGGAGACAGCGGAAATTCGTAGGATTCGACGATAGTGAACGCGAACGTGCCTGGTGCGAAGAGGAGAGTTGAGGAAGAAGAAGGAAGGGATGACCAGGTCGGTTCGTGAGCGAGGTCTGAGTTCGGAGTGGTGGCGAGACGAGGGGAGAGGGTACGGAACTGGAAAGTTGAATTGGGTAGCGGATCGGATCGCGGAAATGTCAAGGCTACGATTCGTGTGAGTATCGGATCGCGGAGATACCAGAGCTTCGGGTCGTGGAGGATGGGGGGGCGATGCGGATCGCCAAGAAGCCATCACGATCCGTTCAGGATGAATTGGTGCGCATCACGATTCGAAGCTTTTCCCTGATCTAATACCCTTCCGCGTACCGAGTCCTTCACCACGATCCGTTCACACTTCGCGATCCGAACCTGTCTTGCGATCCGACCGACGAACGATCTGATGCGCATGCTGACTAAATAATATGATGTAACTCTAACACATTGATGAACAGTTAGGTTAGCGCCCTTGAGATGAACACTCCGGACTGAACAAATGCATAATCTACCAACCGAACAATGACCAATGTCTGGATGATTTTATTGACCCCTGTACTTTTCTTTATTGGATGCACACACACACACCAGCACTTGCACACACAGGGGGGACGGGTAGTTTTAATCTCATTTCTTATGTTTTCTCGCCCTAACAGTAATGTCGGATAATCATTCCTCTTCAATACCCGTCACATAAACGGAGTCCGAGGCTCCTGAGCAACACAACCCCGAGGTCCCTCCAATTAGCCCAGGGGGTGAAGATTCTGGATCTAAATACGAGGCAACGGAATCGGATCCATCTGAAAGTACTTCATCTAGTGAAGAGTCTGAAACAGACAGGCGAGCTCCCGATGAAATTCCTGGCGCGCTCGGGATAGAGAAATTTTCTGACTCTTTAGTATCTAAACTCGATGACATAAAGCTTAAAAGAATCTGCCTGAGACATGGGATCCCTTGGGATGATGTGAGGACACCCATTAGCGAAGATAGACCCCACTTAGCTCCGGAAGGGTATATGGCAGTCAGCCGAACCATGTGCTTGGTAGGAGCTATTCCTCCGTTTCCTCCAATCGTCATCGAGACCTTAAAACGACTGGGTATCGCTCCGATGCAGCTTCATCCTAACGCCTACGCGTCTCTATACACACTATATATTTCATACGCGGAGATCCTGCATACCGAACTCACATTTAGAGACTTGACATTCTTTTATCTTTTCAAGCATCGCTCCTCGGCAACCCCAAATTTCTCTTTCTTTGAATCTGTGGTGAATAGGAAGGTTCTGTATGACGGATACAGCAATATAGGGGATCCCAAGTCTGATTGGTTCTATATAAAGAAACAGGCAGGGTGCTCAAGAAGATGGCTTAAATCAAGTAAACTTTAATCTTTTGACTGAATATCCAGCTCAAGAAGCCAAAGCATTAACATCCTTCCCCCTTTTTTTGTTTTAAACAGATCACGTCTTCCCCAAGACGGAAGGCCCGTTATACAATAATCGATTGTCTATTCTTCTACAAAGCAGATCCGATTTCCTAAGGATCAAGAAGTGCATCACTGATGAGAATCTTCATAAGCATCGCCTTCTGGATATAAGATTTGGGCTTGGCGTTGGCGGCAAACCCTACAGATACATGCCCCCAACGGAGGGAGAGGGAACATCTCGGGCAGCAGACACAACTAAATTCCGTAAGAGTCCTTCCCCGATAATCATCCAGGACGACGAGGACCTGAACATATATAGAGGAGATGAGGCCCGTGGTGACAAGTCCAAGGAAATCCCAGTCTCTCCGCGGGGTTTCCCCTCTAGGGCTTCTCTTCCGATCGAACCTGTTGCTCCTGATGATTTGATAGAAGAACAACTATTCAAAGAGCTGAGCAAAATTCCTCTGCCCGACGAAGTATACACAGAGGGGAACTTTGAAGGGGAGCCATTTTTCCCTGCTTTTGAGGAGACCACCGCTCCAATTAAAGAACAAGAAACTACTCAGATGAGCCTGACTTTAGGCCCGACTCTGTTAGGGGGAATTATATGGGATGCACAAATCACACACACTACCTGACCCCGCACTTTTATATCAACAGTATTCAAAGTTTTAATATGCTCTTTTCTCCTTTGCAGGAAAGATGCCTCGCAAGCGGTCTTATTCCTATCGCTCTCTTCGTGAAGGCACACCCAGCCTCCATCCGAGTACCGAGCGCTCTCACGGCCTTTCTCACAGGCCTTCTTCTTCGCAACCCCGGTCTCCACCGAAATCGACATCTGGCAAGCTTCCCAGTTATCCGGTAGCTCCTGCAGGGGGAAAACAACTTCCTAAAGAGTTAACTCCTCCGAAGAGTGCACCCTCTCATAGCAGGTCATCAAAAAGACATTATGAGCCTAAGTATAAAAGCAAGGATCCAATTAAAGATTCTGAAAAGGAGAGGAGTGACATTGTCCCTTCCAGCCAGCCAGAGTTGTCTGCCCCCGGGTCACGGGATTACATCCATGGTCCCGAGACTCAAGGTAGGCTGGAAAAGTTGCGGGAACAATTCCCCAACATCTTCTTCGACAGGATGACGTTTGTTCCAGCCTTGGAGCCAGTCCCTAGGAACTGGGATAATGAAGTTGTCGGGCACATTCGCCATGTAGCCAGGCAGTATGAGATGATGAAGAAACATGCAGTTAATCTTTCAGAAGTCATTCGAATGCTTGAAATAGAAGCACATAGATCTAAGGTGAAAATTGATAACAATGAAAGGGCCAGGACAAAGATGGAGAAGGACCTGAAAGATGCTCAATCCCAACTTGCCTTAGCGCGGAGAGATGCTGAAAATTACAAGACCGAATTGGAGAATGCTAAGAAACGCTTTCATTCGGAACTTGATTCAAATAGTCAAGAGAAAATGGCCTTAAAGAAGGAGCTAGAAGATATCAAAATGACCAACATTGAGTTGAAGACAGCACAAGGCCATTTTGAAGCTGAGAGAGCTGCTTGGGAGGCAGAAAAAGCAAGTTTGAAAGAAAGTTTAGCTTTGGCTGAAGCGGAAAAGGCGATTCTAAATGATCAAGTCGCGGATGCGGAGAGGCGCGCGGCTCTTGCCGAAAAGAATGTTGAAAGTGCCATTGAAATGGCTACTGTTTCTAACAATAATCTCCTCGAGAGAGAGAAGGATATCGAGGGGTTTGAAGAGATGATTTTTGACTTCCTGGGCCAAGTCCTCAAAACCCGCAACATCTCGTGGGTCCCGGACTACCACGTTACTTTAGCCAATTTATGGGATGCCATCGTTGAGGGTGAGAAACAGAGATTGGGAGTCGAAGAAATCGACGAAGATGAGCTGATGAAGACCATCCTCAGGGATAACGAGCCCGAGGATCTGGCAGAAGGTCGTCGTCTGATTCAAGCGGAAATAGAAAAGGAGAGGGCCCTGGTGAAGGGCAAAGGCAAGGCTGATGAAGGTTCGAGTTCAGCCGTGGATCCCAAGACCTCCGGAGTTGAGGAATACCATCCTGATGATCCGTTAATCCCTTTGGGCCTAACTCCTGTGGTTGTTGGAGCTCCTGCAGCTACCCTAGATGGAGGATCTGCGGAAGGTATCTCCATCTTTTCCCCACAATTTGTCAAAGCAATTGTGAATTGTCGTCGTCTGGTAGAACAACCAATTGAATTAGTAACATGTGTTCCCCATAATATAGGTGGTGAGCCCGTCGACAAGGGTGTTGAAAAGGGAAAGAGGCGGAGAAGGAGGTCGTCTCGCCAGGTGCCGATGTTGATATACCGAAGCAGGCTGAGGGTGCAACAGCAGAGAAAAGCGTCCTGGCACCCAGTGCTGATGTTCCCAAGGATGATGAAACCATCGAGGCCTTGAAAGATATGGATGGGCGCCATTTAGAGGACGAGGAGAATATTATTAGCGCCAAAGAAACCGAAGACGATGATGACGAAACTTTGCCCAACAGAAAAGCCAGGCAGGAAAAGGAGAGGGCTTTGAAGAAGGTGGGACAAGAGCCTTTGAACATAGTCCCTATCGCAGAATTTGATCCCGAAACTGGGATGATTTTGAAAATCCAGCCCAAATCCATCAGCAGACAGCTTCATTTTGCGAATCCTGATGATTTCCCAGCTTCCCTTACTGATTAAAGGAAGAGAAAGGAGGCGGAAGAGGAATCTTCTGAAGAGTCGAATGTTCCTCTCATAGACAAAAGGAAGAGAAAGAAAGGAGATCAATCCGACGCTGACAAGGCGAAGCTGGAGAAACAGAAGCAGGAGAAGAGGTCAAAGCATAAATAGGATATTGTCGCTTGTTTATATTTTGTCTTTAGGTTTGCCACTGGCCAGGAAATGTAATTATGAGACTGGCCTTCACTTTTGTTTTCTAGGTTATTTTTCACTTTGTAGGCTTGCAGTATATAAATGAAAGTTTATCTCTTTTGCATCATTGTGTACCTGTATTCAAATAAACTTTTCATGTTTAGTCATAGACCATCTAATTATAACTACAAATCAGTCAAACAACAGAAAGAAAAATTAAAAAATTTCGTGATGCATTGCTGCATTAAAGTTCATGTGTATATGCATATGGCCCCCAATCAATCGTTAATGTAGCGCTTAACTAGGGCTTATTAAAGATTGATTAGCATTATTCGCATGTTGCCCCCTATTTCTGAATATGGGGGACTTAGAAAATTTCATAAGATAACTATTCTTGTGGTACTGAATTTTTAGCACCTTTCTCAGTGCTTAACCGTAGACTCCTTTATACTCTCCTGGCGGTCGCCGAGGTTAGAGTTCAAATTCAATAGTTCAGTCGGTCCCCGTTCAATAATTCAATAATTCAGGTTAGAGTTCAAATTCAAGGCGATTCCGATCATGGTACACCGCCATGACTTACGGACATCGGCTTCATGTCTGTTATGCTCTCTCTCGGCTCTGGAGATTTAGAGCGCTATCAACGATATAATTTACTTTATTGCATCCTCAGAATTTTGACTAGTGATTACATTCCATTCGGATGGAAGGCATCTATAATTATATGCTTCTGGGATCGTTGCATTATTCACAGCAATTTCCATAAAAATAAAAAGGCAGATAAATAATGGTGCAATAAAGGTAAATGACACACAATATTTTTATAGTGGTTCGGTCGAATCATGACCTACGTCCACTTTATAATTTTTTGCTTTAAGAAATCAGACTATTCCAGGCAAGTCGTGCCTTGTACATGGTTCTCAACAAAGCAAAAGAACAGATTTGAAATTTTTATGTTAAGTATGGCCGTAAATGTTGGGCATTCCACATTCTGGGGATTTCCTTTCCATCTACGGTTGCCAGCTTGAAGGTTCCATTATCAAGCTTGCTCAGAATGGAGTACGGTTCTTCCCACTTCGCACCCATATGAGTTGGGGGTGGAAAGACACGCTTCAGAACCAAGTCTCCGGGTTCCAAGGTTCGGGCTCGAAACTTTTTGTTGTAGTATCGAGCGACCTGTTGTTTGCATCTCAAGGCACGCAGGTCTGCTTCATCCCTCTTTTCTTCGATCATATCCAGGGATTCAAGGAGCAATTCGTTATTAGTCATCGGATCGTAATAAGTCACTCGGTGAGAAGGTACTTTTATCTCAACCGGGATGACTGCTTCTGCTCCAAAAGCAAGGGAGAAGGGGGTATGCCCTGTTGCCGATTTATACGTTGTCCTATAGGCCCATAGTGCCAAGGGTAATTCATCAGCCCACATGGCTCTGGCCCGCTTCAGTCTTCTTTTCAGAATGGACTTAATCACTTTATTCGCCGCTTCAACTTGTCCGTTCGATTACGGGTGCACCACAGAGGTGTATAGTTTCTCAATGTGGTATTTCTGGCAGAAGTTTCTGAATTCAGTGCTATCGAACAGAGTTCCGTTATCAGTTATAACAATCTTTGGAATCCCAAATCGACAGATGATGTTTCTAACGATAAAATTGATCACTCGTTTGGTTGTGATTATAGTCAGTGGTTCAGCCTTGACCCACTTAGTGAAATAATCTACGGCTACACTAGCGAACTTTGCTCCGCCCCTAGCTATGGGAAGACATCCGATGATATCAATTCCCCACATAGTGAAAGGCCATGGGCTCGTCATTATTTTTAACTGATTGGGAGGTGCTCTAGGTATCTTTGAAAATCTCTGGCACACATCACACCGTCGTACGTATTTCGCCGCATCCTTGTTTATGGTAGGCCAGAAATAACCATGCTGCAACACCTTTTTCGCCAATGTTTGCCCTCCAGTGTGATCGCCGCATTCACCTTCGTGTACCTCCTGCAGCACACGCTCTATGTCATCATGAGCTATACACCGAAGAAGGGGCATCGAAAATCCTTGTCTGTAAAGAACTCCGCCTTGCAGAACGTATCGGGCGGCTTTACGAATTACTTTACGCCTCTCGCTATTCTTGGTCGGAAGCGCTCCATTCATCAAGAAATTCTTTATAGGGGTCATCCACGACTCCCTTTCTGGTTCCGTCTCTAGTATTGGATCGATTTCCATTTGATCTATACTAGGGGACCGAAGTACTTCGACGGGGGCTAGCCCGGTCTCTTCAGGATCGTCGGAACTAGCCATCTTTGCCAACTTATCCGCCTGCTAATTCTCTGACCGCGGAATGTGAGATATGCTGTAGTGATCAAAGTCGTTCAGCAACTCCTTCACTTTCCTCGAGTATAAAATCAATCTTGCACTTTTGGCTTGGAATTTTCCAGTAACCTGGTTCACAACTAACTTGGAATCGCAAAAGATGTCCATCTTTGTGACTTCAAACTCCTTTGCGATCCTTAGTCCGGCTATCAAGGCTTCATATTCGGAGTCGTTGCTAGTGGCGTGAAACTCCATTCGGATAGCATAGGATATCAATCGTTTCTCGGGAGTTTCAAGCACTATTCCAGCGCCATATCTCTCGTCATTCCTAGCGCCATCAGTATACAATCTCCAGGCACTGGGATCGAGAAGTAATTTTGAGGGGTCAACTTCTTCGTTTGCTATATCCTCCTCCGGGACGGTAAACTCTGCTATGAAGTCGGCTATCACTTGCCCCCGAATTGACCGTCGGGGCTGAAAGTTCAGATCAAATTGACTTAACTCAATGTTCCATTTGAGTAATCTTCCAGATGCTTCTGGTCTCTGTAGAACTTGATTGAGTGGATTATCGGTGTATACGGTAATGGGATGCGCCTGAAAATAATGTCGAATCTTTCTAGAGGCGATCAGTAAACTATACGCCAACTTTTCTATCCTTGGATAATTACGCTCTGCTGTCGTCAATTTTTTGCTCACGTAATATACAGGTCTTTGGACCTTATCTTCTTCTCTTACCAACGCTGAGCTGATCGCGTGGGATGACACTGCCAAGTACACGAATAAGTCCTCGTGATCCATCGGCTTAGATAATATCGGAGGTTTCTCCAGGTGTCTCAGCAAGTTCTAAAACGCTTCTACGCGGTCGGGCATCCATTTGAAGTGGCGTTTTCCTCGCTTTATCAATTCGAAGAATGGGATGCATTTGTCCGTAGCCCTGGAGATAAATCTGCTTAGTGCGGCTACTTTTCCTGCAAGGCTTTGCACATCCTTAATTTGCCTAGGTTCCTGAATGTCTCTGATTGCCGCGATCTGGTCTGGATTAATCTCAATCCCACGAGAACTGACGATGAACCCCAAGAATTTTCCGAAGGCGACACCGAATGAACATTTTGTTGGGTTGAGTTTCATCTCGTACTTTCGAAGAATGCCGAACATCTCTGCCAAGTCCGTAGTGTGATTGGAGGATTGCTTGGACTTAACCAACATGTCGTCGACGTATACTTCCATTGTTTTCCTGATCTGGTTATAGAACATTCTGTTCACTAACCGTTGATATGTAACGCCTGCGTTCTTCAAGCCAAAGGGCATCACTACATAGAAATATAATCCCAGATCCGTAATAAAACTAGTGTGTTCTTGATCTGGAACGTGCATTGGAATCTGGTTATATCCTGAATAAACATCCATAAATGAGAGAAGTTCATGGCCCGCTGTCGAGTCCACCAACTGGTCGATCCGGGGTAATGGAAAATTGTCTTTTGGGCAGGCTTTGTTCAAATCCGAGAAATTGATACACGTTCGCCACTTCCTGTTGGCCTTCTTTACCAGGACTGGGTTTGAAATCCAGTCTGGGTAGATCGAGTCTCTGATAAATCCATTACTTTTTAGCTTTCCAACTTCTTCTTTCAAGGCAGGGGACCTCTCTGGGCCCAGCATTCGCCTTTTTTGTTTTACCGGAGGATGTTTAGGGTTAATGCTTAATGAATGGCTCATGATTGATGGAGATATCCCACACATGTCTGCGTGGGTCCAAGCAAATACATCCAAGTTATTTTTTAAGAAATTCGTCAGTTCTTTAGCGAGATTCGGATTTAACTGGGATCCAATCTTAAGGACCTTCTCTGGGTCACTATCATCAATCGGTACATCCACAGTTGTCTCGTTGGGAGTCGCCATTCTACCCCCAGGTTCTTGGTCCTCTCTGGGATCTATATCCTCGGGCAACTCTCCGGGCGACTCTCCTACGGTTATCCTCTTTAGTTGCTATAAGGTCTCCGCCCTTGTACGGGGAGAAGCGCCCTTGGTTTCTATGTCCCCTCCATTGCGGAGTAGTTTTAGCTCTGCAACATAACATGCTCGTGCGGCAACATGATCTCCTCTGACAATACCAACGCCGGCTTCCGTAGGAAATTTCAATAATAAGCACCAGGGGGCTATACAGGCTCTAAACTTTGCGAGGGCCGGTCAGCCCAGGAAGTCATTGTAGGGTGATTCAACATCCAAAACCACGAAGGGAAGGATTCTCACTCTCTGGCGTTCTCCTTCCCCAAGCGTAACTGGTAACTCTACATAACCCATTGGAGCGGTGGATGCTCCGTTAAATCCACGGATCCATCCCTGACAGGGCTTCAAGTCTTTTATCTCGAGGTTCATCTGGTCAAATGTCCTTTTGAAAAGAAAGTTGACGGAACTCCCGTTATCCACCAAAACCTTATGAACAGTGGCTGGTCCAATAGGTAATGTAATTACAAATGGATCTTCAGTCAGAGCATGGACCCCAATGCTTTCTCGTTCGCGGAAAACGACATCGTCGGACATCATCTTTTGTTGCTTTACCGGGATATTGTCCTCGGGGTTGCTACACTCCCCTACCTCGAGGTGTTGCTTGGCTGCATTGAAATACTGATCCAATGCCTTGGAACTGTGTCCGGCGAGATAAAGCCCTCTGATTACGGTATTGATAACGAGGTCTTTCCCCTTTTGCTGGGCAGTTGGCCTGACAGCAAGTTGATTTTGGTTCTGATTTGGGGCCTATACGGCTTGCCCTCTATCTCTGGGCGTTACTCTGTATTCATCTAATTTTCCGTCTCGAAGAAGCCTCTCGACTACATCTCTTAGGTGATGGCATTCATTTGTCGAATGGCCATGAATCTGATGAAAGAGACAAAACTTCCCCGTTTCGCGTTCTTTCTCCATCGACACTCTGGGAGGTGGCCTCTTATTCTGGAGGACATTGTACGAGTCCATGAAGATATTTTCCAAAGTATCATTTATTGGCGTATAACTCTCAAAAGCCCTGGGACGAGTCCTTCTTTGGGAGTCGTTCCCTCGATTTCTCTTCCGGTTGTTGCCATTACTGTTATTATCATTGTTCCCTGACTGACGACCACACTGATTCCGATTTCCGACATTAACTTCGACCTTCCCCGAGCTGTCTCCTGTCTGCTTGATGGCGACATTGCTCTGGATTTCCTCCTTATCGGCCGTTTTTGCCTTTCGGTTAGCATAAACTTCTTCCCGGCGTAAATGTACGTTAGCTTTTTCGTAGAATAACTCTCTAGTATGGGGTGGCTTGCCGGCCAGGTATTTCCCAAATTCAGTGTCTTTATCTACTCCGTCAATCAGAGCTGCGACAACGGTTGGCTCGTGAGGATCTTTAACTTCAGTAGCGGCCAGGTTGAAACGGTCTAGGTACACCCTCAAACTATCGCATGGTCGTTGCTTGATAAGGAACAAGTCAATCACACTCTTTGTCTTTTGTGCGTAGATGCGGAACTGTTCCACAAACCTTTTACTCAAATCCCTGAAGCTGGAAATTGATCTTGCTGGTAAGCGAGTAAACCATAACAATGCTACATCCTCCAAGAATATGGGAAATGCTTTGCACTTGACAGCATCAGAAGCTGCGGCAGCGGTCATTGACCAAGAATATCTCATCAGATGCTGAACGGGATCAGATCTACCCGCGTAACGGTTCATCCGTGGCATGTTGAAACGCCTCGAAAAGTCGCATCTAAAATTTCATCAGTGAAAGGGGTATGACTGAGGTCAATTTCCCAATCTTCATTCCGTTGTCCACGGCTATCTGCCAGAATTTGATGGATCATAGCTGCAACATTTGCACTGGTCAGCGGAGGTTCGGGGTCAGTGCTTCTTGCTCGGTGGGGTTCTCTAATCTCTCTTCCGGGAGCAGTCACGAAATCCGGGGCTCGAATTGGGCTTCGTTGCCCCCTGTTACCATGAGCATTTGCACGACGACGGGGCTGAGGCAGTCTGTCCTGTACAGGGCTGTCCACACCCCGAGCTCTGGGAGTTGCGGCGTGATCGTTCACATTACGGTTTGAGGGCCCTGCACCCAGTGCCTCTTCTTCCCGTGACGGCAGGGTTCCAAATCGAAGCTGCTCTATGTTTTCAGCTCTCTCATATGGTCTCCGCGCAGGTCTCGGCGATTCCTCTGACGAAGAAGAGTATCCTGGGGTGAGCGGACGAACTGGTGGCGTCCTTCGCCTTACGAGATCGTTAAGCCTTCTATCCATAGTGGTCAAATTCTGTCGCAGAACGGAGCTTTCCTGCCTCTGAGCAGCCAGCTCATCAAACAGCCTTTCCCATATTTCAGAAAAGCGAGAGAGGTCCCCCTCAGTAACGGGAGCAGAAGGGTCATATTTATCATCATCAATTTCTCTTATGCGCAAAGAGCTTGAGCTAGGTCGAGCGGAGGGGCCAGGATGATTGGAGCGAGCCATAGGCTCCTTTCCAGGTCTAGTTGTAGTCTGATCATCAATTCGGATCGCTGTGGATCGAGGATGGCGGCTCGCAGCGCCCCCCTGGGATCGGTTCGTGGTCACTGTTCGCGGAGGATTCGAGGCGTTATCACGGGATCGAGTAACAACCCCTTCAGCAGTTCGGATCGCCTCGTCCTCGTCGACTCAGAGCGTGGTACCTTCATCGGATCGGTTCGCCCCTGGCGCTCCGCGATCCAAAGTTCCCTCGTTGCCTAGCTCGTGCACACTTTCTTCAACTGCATCATTCGCGATTTCATTGGTTCGTGAAGCGCGTACTTCCTTAGATCTCTTTCCAGCCATGATATCAGATGTCGCTGGAATCTTCAAAGAACTGAATAGTGAAGTTTTGGGACTGTGTTCTCAGTGAAAGCACCAAAATGTTAGATCAAAATTTGGACCTAACACCCAAATTGTTCTGAATCTTATAGATTTTTAACTGGAGAATGAAGAAAAAGCAGAAAACACACAGGATTTATAGTGGCTCGGCGTTAATGAGCCTACGTCCACTTTATATGTTATCGATTATACTTTGAATGCTAGTACAATCAATTATCTCTCTCTAGCTCTCTTTTACAATTGTGATTTCTCTCAGTAATCTAGTAATAAAACTGATAAGAAATGGTAGTATGACAATAATGGCAGAATCAGAACTCAATATTGCCCAAGGAACCTCAAAAATGCCAAGCTCTGGGCTATTTATAGCTGATTTTGTCAGGCAGATCGCGGTTAAACCTGGCACGAATCCCGAGAATATCAGATCGTATCGCAGCCGATGAAGAATTAGTCAAATTAGCCGTTGTGGACAGGTGTCGCGATCTCCTTGAATATCAGATCGAGCAAAGGGGGAGAATCAGTCAAAATGATAGTTGGTGACACGTGTCGATGGATCAGTGCATCTCGGATCGCCGAAGACTAGCTCGTGCTTGAACGGGTCAGAGGCTTCGCCGCGCATCAGGGGATCGGGTCGGTCTGTACTGGGTAGTAGTGTATGTATGGATCGAGTCGCATAGAAGTGGTCGTATCCCTGATGCAAAAGGGGGCGATCCGTTGAGGTGCGATCCGATGAGGGGCGATCCGATGAGCGGCGATCCTCTGGTGCGATCCGTTCCTTCATGTACTTAGGGAATGTAGTTTCATACTTTCTTCTTGTGAGTGAACCTGGGTGGCTTGGTCAAAAAGCTAGCCAACAACCGTCCCTACGTAACCAACCCTTATCATCTAGGGTATACCAACGAAGATAGCTTGATGACTCCCCTCCTTTGATTTTTTCTACTAACTCAACCAACTGCTGGTCGTCTCGCTGTGCCTCGCCAATCCGTCCTAAAAGCGTAGGTCTGACCTCCAAGGATGCTAGCAAACCGGGTACGAGGTCAACGGAAGGTCTAAAGTCAAACAACGAAATGAATTCTAAGCTTCGCCACTCCACAAACAAAGGACTTAAGGATAACTTTTTTCTACTTAAGGCATCAGCCACCACGTTACCCTTGCCAGGGGTATATGCTATCTCGAAGTCGTAGGATGCTAAGAACTCCATCCACCTTAACATATCTCCCTTCCCTAGAGACCACATGCCCTAAATTCCTCACTTCCTTCCTCCAAAATTGGTATCTTGGAGAACTTAGCTTTAAGCTAGTGCACTTGTAGGGTCCCTAAGCTTTCCCTAAGACATAGGGCATGCTCTTCTCTGCTTCTAGAGAAAACCAGGATATTATCCCACGTAAAATCGTCACAACTATCCATCTCTCACGCAGACCATCCTAGTCGAATTCGACATCCCCCAAGTGCAAGCCCCAAAGGCCTAAACCAATATCAAACAAGCACCCAAGGGATACCTCCTTCGAATTCAGACGACCTACGTGAGATGATACTAGTAAGATGGTCAATCAATTGAGCACTTGACCGACTCTGGCCGTCCTTGCCAGTCTTGCTCCAAAACTACCGCTGATTACATAACAGGCTTTGCTTAATTTATTAAGCACATACGAAAACTTATTCCGCGCCTATGGGTAAACCCCGCGCTTTATCAACGACGTCTCCATACTCACGGACCATAAAAACAGGTTCCTAATCATCGTTTGATGCGTCAGAAGATTCTAGGCAGCTAAGCATCACTGAACCCCTAGGGTCGCAAGAAATATGAGGGTTTTTCTACAACGAATCAATAGTCTAACTACCCTCCTTTCACAGTCTAGGATGGCACCCCGCTTGGCTAGCCAATCCACCCCTAGAATCAAACTACAGCCCGTGAAACCAAGGACAAAGGCGTTGCATTCAAACTCAACGCCCAAGATAAACACTCTCAAATCCCGACAAATCATAGAAAGATGAGCCGAACCACCAATAGGATTTGAGACTACTAAGGGATCAGTAACAATACTAGTATCTAGGTGTAGTGTTTCAACTAATGATGTAGAGATAAACGAATGCGAAGCGCCCGAATCGAATAAGGTACGGACAGGATGATCAAACAGAAAAACTAAGCTTTCAACAAAAATGGTTCTACCTCATTCTTGCAGCGGTGGGACCGCAAGAGCCTGAAATTGTCCCCTTGCCTGCCCTGGTGCCATAAGATCCTGCACCTGTCCTCCCGAGGTAGTCCCTGTCCTCTGCCCCTTCTTTGGGCAGTCCTTCACTAAATGTCCCGCATCGCCACAATGAAAACAACCTGTCTTATTTTTCTTTCGACAATCCTTGCTTAGATGGCCTGGGGTTCCACAGTTAAAGCACTTCTTCTTTCCCTTGCCATTATTGTCTTTTCCACCCTTCTTATTTTGCTGTTGTGGTTTCTTCTGATCCCCCTTCTTCTCGGGTGCCTTATCAGCTTTAGCGCTTTTCTCCTCATGCATGAGCACCATTTCTACTAACTTCTCAAAGGTGGCCCCCATCAGAATGTGGGTCATAGCCAACCCTTGCAATGGTTCATTCAAGCCATTCACGAACCTTAGAGCCTTCTTCTCCGGCGTGTTTACTAAGTCCAAGCCAAACCTTGCTAACTGATTAAATTTATTGACATATTCATTCACTGATGAGCTTCCTTGCTTCAATGTCAAGAACCTTTCCATATATAGATTTTCTTCCGCCCTTGAGAGAAACTTCGGCTCGAACCTACGTCTGAAATCCGCCCAAGAGTCAACATGACGCTCCCCATTAGTGACCTCCCACCAAAACGAGGCCTCTCCCTTCATCAACCAAGCTGCTAAACGAACTTTCCCCTTCTTCTACTTCAATGATTTCTATTAATTCTGCCACCTCCTTAAGCCAATCTCTAGCTTCCACAAACGTTTTTGACCCTTGAAATGGTTTTCCACCCATAGCCTTGAATTCCTTGCACGTCTTTGCAAAAGTATCTACGCGAGGAGGAGGAGGAGGAGGAGTGTAACACCCCACTCCCGCTATGATCACTCACTAAGGGAATGCCATAGCATTGGTGGAGTATTTTAGTGAATATAGAACAGAAAAATTACAACAAGACAGATATAAATAGTACTTGAAATTTTAAAACATCATCTCATAACAGCGGAAGTAAAACATGTCTGGTTACATCATAAAACCACAATAAAGGTCAAGTACAATATCCATCAAAATAAAGAAGTACATAATCCCACTCTCATACAATAGCCAAACAAAAGAAAAGATAACTGGATAACTGGAGCTTTACATCTATCCAAGCTCCTAAAGACTGGAACAGCAATCCGATCAAGCTCCACTACTGCTAGGATCCACCGTAGGACCTGAGGGTTGGGAAAAAGATAAAAACAACAGGGTCAGACATAAGTCTGAGCGAGTCCTATAACTTTAACAATACAATCGTTAAAGTAACCAGAGAAGACATAACTGATATACGGTAACATATAGGGATGAATGGCTACCCTAAGCAGTCAACTAAACGAAGATAAAGGATAAAGACGCATCTACCCTCCCTAAGGTAAATTACTAAACTGCACCACATCAGTCGTTCCTAACTTAAAGGTTGATCCCACCCAAGGACTTATAAAATTTACTAATTAGTACCTGCGTACCCCTAGGTGACCAAGTAGGCGCCACGGGGCCCTACAATCCACTAGGTGTACACACTACTTCCCATTCGATCGGCTCCCTAACGTAGATACCCGTGCTGGCCCCACCGTGGGATGTATCATTCCCCAATGTGGCAACCTGATGGAACTAAAGGTGCACGGCTTATATCTACTCGATGCAACAACGGCTTACCTACCAGCCCGGGCCCACTCACGCATATGAAGCCCGTTGGACTTGCGTTGCCACCGCTAACCCGTTTGCCTCTTACAGTCAAGCCCAGTATGCGTGTCCCGTCCTCGACATGGGTCGAGCCCACAAAGATACGTATGGGTTACTGGTTGAAATGGGCCTCCAC
This sequence comes from Allium sativum, assembly GCA_030737875.1. Taxonomy (NCBI): domain Eukaryota; kingdom Viridiplantae; phylum Streptophyta; class Magnoliopsida; order Asparagales; family Amaryllidaceae; genus Allium; species Allium sativum. The sequence goes on from CM060913.1 coordinate 625,541,750, forward strand.
AAGCTACCCACCTAAGCTTGTCCCTTTTTCTAGTATATCCCACTTAACCCTTTAATCATGTTTTAATTACATGTTCCATTTTGGTTAAGTATTCTAATCGTATTTTCTATTGCCACCCAAGGCAACCACTAGATTTTCTCATGCCACCCGAGGCACCCACTTAACCCCTCATGTCCCTCTACATGCTAATATGGTTAAGTGTTTCTTAATTAATTAATTAAGAACGTAACCTTTGTAAAGACCTCTCACATTAGACTGTCTTTTATGACCGCTGGTTAAGCCGGTTGGGTCCGGGCAGCCTTATGTCATAACAGAGTCTAACCTCGTGTCTTTACATTAATTACGTATTTAGTTTGTGCCTAAGACCTCTCACATTGGGCTAACATTTGTAGCAACTGGTTAAGCCGGTTGGGTCCGGGCAGTTTTACGCTACAACTGAGTCCAACCTCGTGTCTTAGTCAATTAATTACACCTAATTAATCACCCTCATAATTTTATATTAATTATCCCTAATTAATCAAGTTTTCTTAACATGGGTAGACCTAACTTAATAGGTAAATTCCCATGGGGTAGACCTAACTCAATAGGTAAATTCCCAACACATAGTATGGGTACACCTAACCAAATAGGCAAATTCCCATACTATGTTTATTTATTTTGTGTTATGCATAATTATATTAATTTCACACAATCTTATTAACTTATGCATTTAATTACCCCATCGTTCCCACGTAATTTCGTTCATGATATAACACATATAAAAGGTGTCAACTTGCATATGAATGAACATGTTTCAAAGGTGCCATCTTGCATATTAACAAACACATAACTTGCATATGAACTTGCATAACATGTCACATAACTTGCATATAATATGTCACATAACTTACATATTCATTTTGCATAACAAACTTGCATATTAGCTTATAGACTTGCATAATGTGTCATCATGAACTTGCATATTAATAAACATGTAACTTGCATATTTACATACATGTAACTCGCATATTAACAAACATGTAACTTGCATATAAAGAAACATGTAACTTGCATATTTACATACATGTAACTTGCATATTAACAAACATGTAACTTGCATATTAACAAACATGTAACTTGCATATTTACATACATGTAACTCGCATATTAACAAACATGTAACTTGCATATTTACATACATGTAACTTGCATAGCATATTACCATGAACTTGCATAACATGCATATGATTACATAGCCCACAACTTGCATATTTAGCATCATGCAAACATAACATACATCATATTAAACTTGCATAAGCTTACATACTCAACATGCATAAACATAAGATTAATGCTAACATCATATCATATGATTCAAAGCTCATTAACCCACATACAAAACCATAAATCTCATCACATCTCATCTAATTAGTTTACCAAAAGATCATCAAAGTGATAGAAACTCACAACTAGCAACTTTGAACACCAAATGAAGAAGATTAAGATGCTAAGAAGGGATTAGAAGTTGATTAGAGAGTGATTAGTATGCAACCCTCTTCATAAAATTAGTGGAGGCCATGAGAGCTAGCATTTTGCCATAGTTTAGTCACTAGGTTTAATTATGAATGAATTAGGGTAGGTTAGGGTCTTATTTATAGATTAGGCAAGTGTTTTAGGCCATAGGATTAACCCTAGATTCAATCCAAGCCATCAAAGCATGTCTTGGGGAAGAAGTCAAGTGTAGGAACCATCTAGGGCCTTTAGATTAAAGATGGACCATGAGAACCATTCAAATGCAAAATCTGCACTTGAGCGAATCGGCCCACGGGTTGACAGCCAAACACCCTGGATTAACCCCTAGTCGACCCAGCGGGCTTGGGTCGACTTCAAAAATCGGCCGGTTCGGTTATTCCCCTCTCCCAATTCGCTGTTTTGAGCATTTTTGCATATTTATTTATTAAATTTTCAATTATATATATATATATATATATATCAATATATATATATATATATATACACAACCCATTTCACTTAATTAAGTATACTTTAATTTGGGAATTTTCGTGAAACTTCGCGAGGCCATATCTTGGTCATACGGACTCCGATTTTCGAAAACTCGGACTCTATTTCGCGTATTTTTCCGAGACGAACGCAATGGCATAGCCCGTTTCCCTTGATTCCCATTTTAGAATTAAATTCTGCCTCGATTTATGTTATTACAGGTTATTGAAAATACGGGTTGTTACATTCTCCCCTCCTTAAAGGATTTCGTCCCCGAAATCTTCAAGTTAGGAAGAACGTATCCTACCATCCAATCATCCATCTACTCAAAGCATCATCCACGAGCAATCATTGTCCTTACAAGATTCTAAATGCTGGATGGATATATGCAAAAGTGTGTGTATATGTACTTACCTAATGCAAAAATCAGGCGGTTACTGATACAGTAAACCTCCTTAATGCAAACCATGATAGTGCCATGCATCCAATATGTATGCGAAACCCTATTGACACATACAAATTTCTACATGCGTGCACAACCATACACAAAAATGCATCATCCATATGATAACACAGCCATGATACATCCATCAATCTAACTACCACATCCATTTATGCAATATGCAACATGAAGTGACTGAGCCGATCTAGTGCCTAATGTGTGTGTATATGCATCCACGAGCAACCACTAGCAAACAATTGCATCCATATGCATCCATCAACCATAACATGTTTCAAACACATGTTTCAACCATAGGTTTTACCCTATCTAAAGGTCATAGGTATTAGCGAGAGGATATACTAAAGATAAGATAAGTACTAGACAAGCAATAAAGGAGAAGTTAAAAGACATACTCTCAAAAAGAAATGGATACAAAGAACGCATCTTTGCTTCCGTCTCCCAAGTAGCATTGCTTTCGTCATCTCCCCATTGCACTTTAACTAGCTGAACTTCTCTGTTCCTCAACTTCCTAGTTTCTGACCCAAGGATGCGAGTAGGAGCTCGTCGAATCGTCGCATCACGCTCTACCTCTACATCTCTAAGCAAGCTCGGCTCTACCACCTCCGCGGTCTCATGTAAGCACTTCCTCAAATGTGATACATGGAATACATCATGAACACCACTAAGTCTGTCGGGCAACTCCACCCTATATGCCATCCGTCCAATCCTTTCCTTAATAGGAAACGGCCCAACAAATCTCGGTGCTAACTTCCCTACGGACCCAAAGCGAACAACATTTCTCAATGGAGATACTTTGACAAAAACCATGTCCCCAACCTCAAACTCAAGATCCGTCCTTCTCCGATCCGCATAAGATTTCTGTCTATCTTGCGCTGCTTTCATCCTTTTTCGAATTAAATCAATCTTCTCTGAAGTCTCTCTAACCATATCCGGCCCAAGCAAGATCTTATCCGTAGATTCCCACCAACATGTAGGAGATCGACAAGGCCTTCCATAAAGAGCTTCGAAAGGAGCCATACCAATACTGGACTGAAAGCTGTTATTATATGCGAACTCCACCAAAGGAAGATGTTCTTCCCATGTACCTCCAAAATCCAAGATACAAAGCCTCAAAAGATCTTCTAAGATACGGTTCACCCTCTCAGTCTGACCGTCCGTCTGAGGATGATATGCGGTGCTCAAACACAACTGAGTCCCTACCGCCTCTTGCAAACTTCTCCAAAACTCACTAGTGAAAATAGGATCTCGATCACTCACAATGCTGGATGGTACGCCATGCAATCTAACAATCTCTCTAACATAGACTGAAGCAAGCCATGGAGCGGTCCTCTTACTCTTTACGGGTATAAAATGGGCACTCTTGGTAAGTCTGTCTACCACAACCCAAATTCCCGTATTGCCCTTCCTCGATCTCGGTAACCCGTCGATGAAATCCATCGAGACACTATCCCACTTCCACTGTGGAACTTCCAATGGGTGTAGCAACCCACCGGGTTTCCTTTGCTCCACTTTAACTTGTTGGCACACTAAGCATCTAGCCACATACTCGGCCACATCTTTCTTCATACCGGCCCAGAAGAAAACTCTCTTCATGTCTTGGTACATTTTGTCTCCACCGGGATGAATAGTCATTCTTGAACGATGTGCATCATCCAAAATAGCCTTCTTCAAACCCTCATCTTGCGGTACACAAAGTCTACCGTCTCTATGCAACCATCCCTTATCATCTATGGTGTATCTACCCAAATGGCTGGACGACTCCCCTCTTATAAGCTTCTCTACCAACACAACCAACTGTGGGTCGTCTCGCTGAGCCTCGCCAATCCGTCTCAAAAGAGTAGGTCTAACCTCCAAGGATGCCAACAAACCAGGTACAAAATCAACAGAAGGTCTGAAGTCAAACAAAGAAAGAAACTCCAAGCTTCGTCGTTCCACGAACAATGGACTCAAAGATAGCCTTTTTCTACTTAAGGCGTCTGCCACCACGTTACCCTTACCAGGGGTATACGCTATCTCGAAATCATAGGATGCTAAGAACTCCATCCACCTTTGCTGTCTTAAGTTTAAATCCTTCTGAGAGAATAAGTACTTCAATGATTTATGGTCGGTGAACAACTCGAATCTCTCACCAAGAAGATAATGGCGCCAAGACTTAAGTGCGAAAACAATCGCGGCCAACTCTAGATCATGGGTAGGGTAATTCTTCTCATGCACTCTCAATTGTCTCCCTCCATAGGCTATTACCCTTCCCTCCTGCATCAAGACTGCGCCTAATCCTGTTCCACAAGCATCGGTATAAACAACAAACGGCTTACTCCCATCCGGGAGCACTAAAACTGGAGCGGTGGTCAAAGCTCTCTTTAACCGTCGGAAAGCATCATCACAATCTACATCCCACGAGAAAACCAGATTCTTTTTCGTCAAGCGGGTTAATGGGGCTGATATCTTCGCGAAGTCTTTGATGAACTTCCTATAATATCCTGCCAACCCCAAGAAACTTCTTACCTCGGTAGCATTTCTAGGAACTTTCCAATCCTGGATAGATACTATCTTTGCGGGATCCACAGCTATCCCTTCCTTAGAGACCACATGCCCTAAGAATCGCACTTCTCTTCTCCAAAAATGGCATTTAGAGAATTTAGCTTTAAGACTATGCGCTCGAAGAGTCTCCAACACTTCCTTGAGATGTAAGGCATGCTCTTCTTCATTCTTGGAAAAGACCAAGATGTCATCCACAAAAACTACTACAAACTTATTCAGATACTCTCTGAACACTCTACTCATGAGATCAACAAAGTATGCGGGGGCGTTTGTCAACCCAAATGGCATCACTAGCCACTCATAAAAACCATCCGGAGTCCGGAAAGCAGTCTTCTCTATACTGTCCTCCGCCACTCTTAACTGATGAAACCCTGTAGCTAAGTCCATCTGCGAAAATACTGACGCGCCAACCAACTGATCAAAGAGATCATCTATCCTCGGTAATGGGTGTCTATTCTTCTTCGTGAGCTTATTAAGTTCTCTATAATCCACACAAAGTCTGAGGGACCCATCCGCCTTCGTGGCAAACACTACTGGAGCTCCCCACTCCGATATACTTCGCCTTATGAACCCCTTCTCAAGCAACTCCCCTACTTGCTTATGAAGTTCTCTTCTCTCACGAGGAGCCATGTGGCGTACTGGCAAAGACACTGGTTTGGCATTATCCACCAAATAAATTCGGAAATCTATCTCCCGCTTCGGAGGCAAACCCTTTACTTCTTCAAACACATCCGGATATTCCCGGACTACTCTGACAGAACACAAACTCTCGACCGAAGCATCGAGCGATTCAAGATAACTTAGCAAAACAGATTCCATGGGATTGCAAGAGATCTCGAGAGTGTTACCCAAGCGGGTCATGAGCCTGACAACTCTCCTTTCGCAATCAAGAACGGCACCATTACTGGATAACCAGTCCATGCCCAAGATCAACCCATAGCCCGTGAAGCCCAATACAAAAGCATCACATCTAAACTCAACGCCAAGTATAGAAATCTTCAAACCCAAACATATCATAGACAGATATATGGAGCCCCCAATTGGGTTTGAGACAACCAAGGGATCATCAACTAGACTGGTGTCTAAGTGCAGTGACTCAACTAACGATGATGAGATAAAAGAATGCGATGCGCCAGAGTCAAACAAAGTACGAACTGGATGATCAAACAGAAAAACCAGACTTTCAACGGAAATAGTTCTACCTCTCTGCTGAATCGGTGGAACTGAGAGAACCTGAACTTGCCCCCCTGACTGAGGTGGTGCTATAAGAGCTTGCACCTGGCCTCCTGAGGTAGACCCCGTCTTCTGCCCCTTCTTTGGGCAGTTTTTCACAAGATGCCCTGCTTCACCACAATGAAAGCAACCGGTCTTCTTCTTTTTGCGACAATCCTTACTAAGGTGTCCTGGTGTTCCACAATTGAAGCACTTCTTCTTCGTCTTCTTTTTGTCACCATTGCCTTTTCCGCCCTTGCCTTGTTGTTGCTGTTGCGGTTTCTTCTGATCCCCCTTTTTCTCTGGTGCCTTAGAATTCTTATCATCCTCATGCATAAGTGCCATGTAGACAAGCTTCTCAAAAGTGGCCCCCATAGGAATGTGAGTCATAGCTATTCCTTGCAATGGTTCGTTCAAGCCTCTAACGAACCTCAAAGCCTTCTTCTCCGGTGTATTCACCAACTCTATGCCAAACCTTGCTAATTGATTGAATTTGTTGACATATTCTTTCACCGTGAGATTCCCTTGCTTCAAATTCAAGAACTTCTCCATAAACAGATTCTCTTCCGCCCTTGAGAGAAACTTAGCCCCAAACCTTTGCTTAAAATCTGCCCAAGAGTCAACAGGGCGTTCTCCATTAGTGACCTCCCACCAGAATGAGGCCTCTCCCTTCATTAACCAAGCCGCCAACTTGACTTTCTTTCCCTCTTCCACTTCAAAGATATCTAGCAACTCTTCCACTTCCTTAAGCCAATCTCTAGCCTCTACGAAAGTCTCTGAACCAAGAAAAGGTTTTCCTCCTATAGCCTTGAACTCCTTGCAAACCTTAGCAAAATTATCCACTCTAGGCTGAGGAGGAGGAGCGGTTGTCTCTGGTGTAGTAGCATTGGCCGGACCCGCAGCCGCGGCCCTAGCCTCTTGCAACCTCCTATACCATAGTGGTATAACTAAACCCTCCGGGATGTTAAGATCTTCAGCCATGCTGAAACGAAAGAGGAAAGATTCAAAAAGGAGATTCCGAAAGATAAAGATATGGCTATTGGGGATTATGCTTTTCTTTTTCAAAAACTTTTTCTCTTAGAAGACATGCTTTTAAAAATCCTTTCTTCGAAAATACTCTTAGAAAGTAGTTTTTCTCAAAAATTTTATCTGTTCTGGTAACCTTAAGCTCTGATACCACGTGTAACACCCCACTCCCGCTATGATCACTCACTAAGGGAATGCCATAGCATTGGTGGAGTATTTTAGTGAATATAGAACAGAAAAATTACAACAAGACAGATATAAATAGTACTTGAAATTTTAAAACATCATCTCATAACAGCGGAAGTAAAACATGTCTGGTTACATCATAAAACCACAATAAAGGTCAAGTACAATATCCATCAAAATAAAGAAGTACATAATCCCACTCTCATACAATAGCCAAACAAAAGAAAAGATAACTGGATAACTGGAGCTTTACATCTATCCAAGCTCCTAAAGACTGGAACAGCAATCCGATCAAGCTCCACTACTGCTAGGATCCACCGTAGGACCTGAGGGTTGGGAAAAAGATAAAAACAACAGGGTCAGACATAAGTCTGAGCGAGTCCTATAACTTTAACAATACAATCGTTAAAGTAACCAGAGAAGACATAACTGATATACGGTAACATATAGGGATGAATGGCTACCCTAAGCAGTCAACTAAACGAAGATAAAGGATAAAGACGCATCTACCCTCCCTAAGGTAAATTACTAAACTGCACCACATCAGTCGTTCCTAACTTAAAGGTTGATCCCACCCAAGGACTTATAAAATTTACTAATTAGTACCTGCGTACCCCTAGGTGACCAAGTAGGCGCCACGGGGCCCTACAATCCACTAGGTGTACACACTACTTCCCATTCGATCGGCTCCCTAACGTAGATACCCGTGCTGGCCCCACCGTGGGATGTATCATTCCCCAATGTGGCAACCTGATGGAACTAAAGGTGCACGGCTTATATCTACTCGATGCAACAACGGCTTACCTACCAGCCCGGGCCCACTCACGCATATGAAGCCCGTTGGACTTGCGTTGCCACCGCTAACCCGTTTGCCTCTTACAGTCAAGCCCAGTATGCGTGTCCCGTCCTCGACATGGGTCGAGCCCACAAAGATACGTATGGGTTACTGGTTGAAATGGGCCTCCACAAGCTACCCACCTAAGCTTGTCCCTTTTTCTAGTATATCCCACTTAACCCTTTAATCATGTTTTAATTACATGTTCCATTTTGGTTAAGTATTCTAATCGTATTTTCTATTGCCACCCAAGGCAACCACTAGATTTTCTCATGCCACCCGAGGCACCCACTTAACCCCTCATGTCCCTCTACATGCTAATATGGTTAAGTGTTTCTTAATTAATTAATTAAGAACGTAACCTTTGTAAAGACCTCTCACATTAGACTGTCTTTTATGACCGCTGGTTAAGCCGGTTGGGTCCGGGCAGCCTTATGTCATAACATAGTCTAACCTCGTGTCTTTACATTAATTACGTATTTAGTTTGTGCCTAAGACCTCTCACATTGGGCTAACATTTGTAGCAACTGGTTAAGCCGGTTGGGTCCGGGCAGTTTTACGCTACAACTGAGTCCAACCTCGTGTCTTAGTCAATTAATTACACCTAATTAATCACCCTCATAATTTTATATTAATTATCCCTAATTAATCAAGTTTTCTTAACATGGGTAGACCTAACTTAATAGGTAAATTCCCATGGGGTAGACCTAACTCAATAGGTAAATTCCCAACACATAGTATGGGTACACCTAACCAAATAGGCAAATTCCCATACTATGTTTATTTATTTTGTGTTATGCATAATTATATTAATTTCACACAATCTTATTAACTTATGCATTTAATTACCCCATCGTTCCCACGTAATTTCGTTCATGATATAACACATATAAAAGGTGTCAACTTGCATATGAATGAACATGTTTCAAAGGTGCCATCTTGCATATTAACAAACACATAACTTGCATATGAACTTGCATAACATGTCACATAACTTGCATATAATATGTCACATAACTTACATATTCATTTTGCATAACAAACTTGCATATTAGCTTATAGACTTGCATAATGTGTCATCATGAACTTGCATATTAATAAACATGTAACTTGCATATTTACATACATGTAACTCGCATATTAACAAACATGTAACTTGCATATAAAGAAACATGTAACTTGCATATTTACATACATGTAACTTGCATATTAACAAACATGTAACTTGCATATTAACAAACATGTAACTTGCATATTTACATACATGTAACTCGCATATTAACAAACATGTAACTTGCATATTTACATACATGTAACTTGCATAGCATATTACCATGAACTTGCATAACATGCATATGATTACATAGCCCACAACTTGCATATTTAGCATCATGCAAACATAACATACATCATATTAAACTTGCATAAGCTTACATACTCAACATGCATAAACATAAGATTAATGCTAACATCATATCATATGATTCAAAGCTCATTAACCCACATACAAAACCATAAATCTCATCACATCTCATCTAATTAGTTTACCAAAAGATCATCAAAGTGATAGAAACTCACAACTAGCAACTTTGAACACCAAATGAAGAAGATTAAGATGCTAAGAAGGGATTAGAAGTTGATTAGAGAGTGATTAGTATGCAACCCTCTTCATAAAATTAGTGGAGGCCATGAGAGCTAGCATTTTGCCATAGTTTAGTCACTAGGTTTAATTATGAATGAATTAGGGTAGGTTAGGGTCTTATTTATAGATTAGGCAAGTGTTTTAGGCCATAGGATTAACCCTAGATTCAATCCAAGCCATCAAAGCATGTCTTGGGGAAGAAGTCAAGTGTAGGAACCATCTAGGGCCTTTAGATTAAAGATGGACCATGAGAACCATTCAAATGCAAAATCTGCACTTGAGCGAATCGGCCCACGGGTTGACAGCCAAACACCCTGGATTAACCCCTAGTCGACCCAGCGGGCTTGGGTCGACTTCAAAAATCGGCCGGTTCGGTTATTCCCCTCTCCCAATTCGCTGTTTTGAGCATTTTTGCATATTTATTTATTAAATTTTCAATTATATATATATATATATATATATATCAATATATATATATATATATACACAACCCATTTCACTTAATTAAGTATACTTTAATTTGGGAATTTTCGTGAAACTTCGCGAGGCCATATCTTGGTCATACGGACTCCGATTTTCGAAAACTCGGACTCTATTTCGCGTATTTTTCCGAGACGAACGCAATGGCATAGCCCGTTTCCCTTGATTCCCATTTTAGAATTAAATTCTGCCTCGATTTATGTTATTACAGGTTATTGAAAATACGGGTTGTTACAAGGAGGAACGGGTGCAACTGGTGGTGGAGGAACATTGGCTGGACCTGCAGCGGCCCTTGCCTCTAATAGCCTCATATACCATCCTGGTATCGTTACACCGTCGGGTAGATTAAGATCTTCAGCCATGCTGAAATGAAGGAAAGATTCAAAATGGAGAATTCAAAAGATAAAGATACGTGGCTATTGGGGATTATGTTTTTCTTAAAAACTTTTCTCTTTAAATTTCTCATTAAAACATGTTTTTGAAAACACTTCTTCCAAAAATAACTATTTTTCTAAAGTATTTTTGTCTGTTCTGGTAACCTTAAGCTCTGATACCATGTGTAACACCCCACGTCCATTAACGTCACTCACAAAGGGAATGCATTAACTTCCATGGAGGTTATAAGTGAATATAGAATAGAAAAATTACAACAAGACAGATAATAAGTAGTACTTGAAAACTAAAACTTCATTTTATTGCAGCGGAAACATGTTTATTACATCACAAAACCATTAATTCAGAGTCAAGTACATTATCCATCTTCATAAAAACAAAATACATAATCCCACTACACAAATAGCCATTACAGAAGATAACAAGCTGTACTTTACTTTAACGGTCCAAGCTTTCCAAAAAAGAGAATAAGCCATCCAATCAAACTCCACTAGAGCTGGGTCCAACCTGAGGACCTGGGGGGGGGGGGGGGGGAAAGGATAGAAATAGAGGGGGTTAGACATAAAGTCTGGTGAGTATGATAATTCTAACAATACTATAATCAAAATAACTAGACTAAGGCATAAGCTGGAAGACAAGTAAATGTCTATGAACTCTTAGGAAGATAAAGATAGCGTTTAAGATAACGTTAAAGATAACAGTAAAGGCACACCTAATTACTAACGAATGATTACTACACTGCACCGCACATTACTACACTGCACCACACTAGTCACCCTATTGTTTGATCCCACTTGCTTCACACAGAAACTTTATAAATAGCCTTACGTACCCCTAGCTGACTACATAGGTGCCGTCTGCCCCTATCTCCACTAGGTGTACCCCACTACCCACTTTCGATCGGCTCCCTACTCGTAGATACCCGTGCTGGCCCGACAGTGGGGTGTATCACTCCCCTAAAGTGGCAACCCGATACAACTTGAGAATGCACGGCTTATACCTACACGATGCAACAACGTCTTACCTACCAGCCCGGGTCCACACACTCATACGAAACCCGTTGGACTTTCGTTGCCACCGCTCCCCGTTTTGGCCTCTTACGGTCGAACCCAGCATGCGTGTCCCGTCCTCGACTTGGGTCGAGCCCACAAAGATACGTTTGGGATACTGGTCGAAATGGGCCCCCACAAGCTACCCACCTAAGCTTGTCACTAGTATATCCCACTTAACCCTCTTAGTCATGTTCATTTACATGTGTGTTTGGTTAAGTCTTAATAATCGTATTTCACATGCCACTAAGGGCACCCCCTAGATTCCTCATGCAACCCAAGGCACCTACTTAACCCCCATGTCCCACTTTACATGTTTATCTGGTAAAGTATTTCTTAAATCATTCAGGCCATAACCTCATAAAGACCTCTCACATTAGACTGGCATTTATGGCAGCTGGATTTGCCGGGCGGGTCCAGGCAGTCTTACACCATAGAAGAGTCTAACCTCGTGCCTTTACAACTGTTATGCTTCAGTTTAGGCCTAGGACCTCTCACATTGGGCTGACATTTGTGACCATTGGATTTGTCGGGCGGGTCCAGGCAGGTTTACGTCACAAACGAGTCCAACCTCGTGTCCTAAGCATTGATTAACACTTAAAATCTTTTACCCCAGTTTAATAATTCCCTATTCAAATTATTAATTAAGTCAACTTTTAATGATGTCCATAATTGACTCAATTATGGCCATCCACTTATGGCATGCAAAATCATATCAATTGCACCCAACTTTTTAATATTAAATCCTTAATATTACCCCTACCCCACGTTTATACGTTCGCTTATTCAACGCATAATATAGGCTAGACTTGTATAGTCTAACACCTAGCACAAAGATAAATTATCACAACATATAGACAATTAAAATAAATCTAATCATAATAGGGTTGAAACTTGCATAAACTACACATGTTAAGGATCAAAAGGTGTCAACTTGTTAAATGTCTCAATTTATATGATATGATCATAGCCCAAATCTATACATAAACTTGCATATGGGGTTTTTAGGCAACATAATGATGGTGTGAACTAGCATAGGATATCACATATGTCATAGCATAATTCTAGATGTCATAATAGATGTCTTGGTATATGTTCATAACTTTTCTAATCAATCTAACTTGCATATGTGACTTGTCATATAGATCAACATAACCCAAACATGATGATTTAATTAATATGAACTAACTAGCATATATGGTAACATCATGGCCTTTTTAACATGTATGATTCATCACAACTTAGCATAGAAACTTTCAACATACATAACATCATCATAGCATGATTTACAACATATAAGATATCATCATCACATAACATTGGATTTACAATATACATGATAGCAAAAGGGGTTTACAACAACATATATGATAATTCACATCATCTACTCATAATCCATTCATAACTCAACCTAATTAAAATGATAATAATCTTGTTAAGATCATCATACTCACAATTTAGAGAAGAAAAGAGAGAGTTTTGCTTTGCTTTAGGGTTGAGAGAATTAGAATTGAATTAGCTTTTCTTCCTTCTTAGTTGGCGGCGGCTCCATTGATTCCCATGGCGACGGTAACTATTCTATTTTAATTAGGTTTAGGGTTAGCACTAGGATGTATTTATAGGTGTAGGAAGTTATTTAGGACCATTATATTAACCCTGAACCATGAGAACCAATAAAATGCAAAATCTGCATTTGAGCGAATCGGCCCACGGGTTGACAGCCAAACACCCTGGATTAACCCCTAGTCGACCCAGCGAGGCTCGGGTCGACCTCCAAAATGGGCCGGTTCGGTTATTTCCCCTCCCAATTTGCTGTTTTGAACTTTTTCGCATATTTATTTATTTATTTTTTAATGTATATATATATATATCAATATATATATATATATATTTCTCTGCGCAACCCATTTCACTTAATTCTTTTCTAAAAATTAAGTATACTTTAATTTGTGAATTTTAATGTTATAAAATTACGGGGTGTTACAATATACTTGTAATAACCCAAAATTCTGAGCCAGTTTAAAAATTTTATTTTGGCAATTTTAGCGAATTTTGAATATTTAAAATGAATTATTTCAAATAAAATCAATGAGAAATTTATTTTGAATATATTTAGAACGAATATATTTATATACGTCGTCGTAAGAATATAAATAATTATATATAATTATAAAAGGAATTGAAAATGGCGCGGTAGTTCGATAATTCGATTTCAAACTTCAATTGAACATACCGGGTGCAAAACAATCCGGATTTTAGTTAAACCAAAAACAATAGGATCTAATTGAGAATATCTTTCCAACGAATCCAAAAAATAAAAATTTCATAGCGGGGATCAAAAGATATGTCCAGTTGAAAATCCTGAATAGTCGCTATGGAATTCAGGCTCTTAAAAATGGGAATTTTGCAAACGACCTCGGATTTCGACGAAACCACTTTTGTTGGGTCCGTGATGTCAAGTTATTGTTAGATTCCAACTTTCATAATTTTTCGAATCAATATGTGAGCGTCGAAAAGGAAAACGCGTTTGACCAGTTTCAGTTGATTTTAATCGACTGGAAAATGGCCATTTTTCCAACGGTCTCAGAATTCGACGAAACTAGTTTTGATAGGACCGTATCGTCAATACGAAGCTATAAAATATTTTTCTGGAATTTTTCTAGTTAGTATGTGACCCCAGTAAATTGAAATGTGCGTTCAAATTCAATATATAGAGTTATATGTTGATTTTAACGGAAACTGATCGAAACGATCGAATCAGCTTGCGATACATATCCCATTGTGTTCGGAATGGGGGTAATTAGCTATGGACGATAGGCGCTGGGCCTCGTTTAGATGTCGTATATAAAAGTCAACTTTTTTTGAAATTAAATAATAAAAAAAAAAAATATCTCCTCTCTCTCCCTTAAACTCCTCAGCCCCCCCCCCCCCCCCACCCCCGATTTCATTTTACAAAAAAAAACAAATCGCTGACGCTATGCCCTAATCGCGCTCCCCCTCGTCGTCAGCCAGCGCCGCCGCGCCGTGGTGCACGCCCTCCCCCTCCAGCCTTCCCCCTCCTCTCGAGTGACGCGAACCCTACCCCTTTCTCCAACCACCACCGCGGATGGCCTGCCGCCCCTCCACGACTATCCCTGTTCCCTCACCCCCCCCCCATGAGCCGCCGCGCCCAGGGCGGCGCAGCACCCACATGCCGCCCACCTCCTCTTCTTCACCCTCCCTTCTTATTCCCCTCCTCTGTCGCTCGAGTCCGACCCCCCCTGATCAAATCGCCACCGAACCCCCACAGCTCACCGCACCCTCCTGCGCCGCCTCCTATTCTTCTTCTTCTTTGACTGAGAAGCCCTCCTTCTCCTCCTCTGACCAAGAACAAAGTGAGTTTATATATTGTTTTAATTTATTTTATTCAATGAAGTTAGTTAAATCAGTTTTATTTTTAGTGATGAAAAGCTATGATTTTTACTATTTAAAAGATTAGATTTTTAAAGGAAGAAAAACGAAATCTTTATTTTAGAAAAGGTGAAAGATTTATTTTTGAAAAGGCGGAAACTTTATATAGAGAATAGCATGATAAAATAGAATTTTTATCTATATAGTAGCTGTGTAAAAATAGAATTTTTATCTATATAGTAGCGGTGTAAAAATATAATTTTTATCTATATAGTAGCGGTGTAAAAATATAATTTTTATCTATATAGTAGCGGTGTGAAAATACGATTTTTATATATTGAATAGCGAAGTAAAAATTCGATTTTTATATATTGAATAGCGAAGTCAAAATTCGATTTTTATATAGTGAATAGTGAAGTAAAAAATCGATTTTTATATATTAAATATCGAAGTAAAAATTCGATTTTTATATATTGAATAGCAAAGTAAAAATTCGATTTTTATATATGTAGTGACTACGGGTGACGAAAGTGACGAAAGTGACGATAGCTTTCGTGAGAACTTCTCTCTCTAAACTTATTTTTCTAGTTAAATATATATACTAGGATGCAGACGGTGTTTAGTAGCACCCGAAACCCGTCATCCACAGACCATGGATGGCTTGTTTGTTTAATTGTTTGGTTGTGTAGTTGGTTAGATTATTTGGTTTGAATTGAATTGTTTGGTGAAATGGAATGGATTTGATTGATGTGTGATTGGCGTGGGCCTTCACTAGACCGGGGATAAGGCTAGGCCTTGTCCCGTTTCTAGTATCGTGCCGTTATGCCGCCGAAATTTTCTAAAATAAGTTAGAAAAATAAAAATATCATTTTTATTTTGTAAATGAACGGAATAGAAATTCATGTGTTAAAATAAAACATTGTATAGTTAAAAATATAATTTTTAATGTGAAAGTGAATAAATAAATATTTATAAACAAATCAGCCGATTCGTTTATGTACACTGATCTGACTGATATTGATTGGGTCGATAAATTTTACACATCGCCCAACTGCACAAATAAAATCTGTGTTTGATTGTTTGAAACCCCACATGGGTATTGGGATAAAATTCGGCATACACCAATCCCAATAATTAGTTGTATGTCGATTGATGGATCGACAGGCTGTTATAAGCGTTAGATATCTATATTTGATGCTTATACAGTGTAGTGCACTTTGGATGATGGTTGATTATTTATCGTTGCTATTATATACATGTGTTGTATGGAATCCATATAATTAACTTTATATGGTAATTGATTGGGCCTCATTCCAATTTAGAAGATAAAGAATATTATAAAATAAAGGTTCATGTGTTGACAGTACTCATCCGTTGAGATTAGTCATGTGTGGAACGAAATATTTTAACAATAAAATTTACATCTTTATCATTATAAAATAAAGGTTCATGTGTTGACAGTACTCATCCGTTGAGATTAGTCATGTGTTGAACGAAATATTTTAACAATAAAATTTACATCTTTATCAATATAAAATAAAGGTTCATGTGTTGACAGTACTCATCCGTTGAGATTAGTCATGTGTTGAACGAAATATTTTAATAATAAAATTTACATCTTTCTCATATATGAAATTAGAAACTAACTGGGAAATAAATAAGATGAGTGGTCTCCTGGGTATTGATCTGATGTTGGGTTCGTCCTTCGGGGTTAATATTCAGGGAATCGATCTCTTACTAGTTTACGGTTGGGGTCTGATTTGATATCAAACGATAGATACCTTAATTTTTATAAAATATATTAAATAACAAAAATAGTCACACGTAGACAGTACTCATCCGTTGAGATTAGTCATGTGTTGACGAAAATATAGATTCACTTATTGAATGGAATAAATATTTAATTGTTTAATAGAATAACGGAATTATTGAAATTTATAAAGCCATGTTGATTAGAGTTGCGCTATTTTGACGCGAACGATATTTATATCGATTATATTCGTTTTTATAATTTGAATTGAACAGAAAACGAATTTGATTTAATAGAAAACCAATTTGAATTGAATCGAATAGAAAACCAATTTGAATTGAATCGAATAGAAAACCAATTTGAATTGAATCGAATAGAAAACCAATTTGAATTGAATCGAATAGAAAACCAATTTGAATTGAATCGAATAGAAAACCAATTTGAATTGAATCGAATAGAAAACCAATTTGAATTGCATCGAATAGAAAACGAATTTGAATTGAACTGAATAGAAAACCAATTCGAATTGAATTGAAAACGAATTCGAATTGAATTGAATATGAATTGAAATGAATTCAAATTGAATTGAAATTTGAATTGAATTGAAATGAATTTTAAAACGAATTTATAAGGAAGAATTCAATTTTGATTTGAATTGAAATGGAAGTTGAAATTGTTTTTGAAACGAATTCAAAACTATTTTTAAAATTCGTTTTAATTAGAAATCGACGAAATATATATTATATATATAATATAATGGCCTGAATAGAACGCGCCGCGCCGCGGCAGTTCGTGGATTTCGACCATTTATTTCAAACGGACATTACGGGAGATCCGACCGTCGGATTCTCCTAAAACCGGAACCATTGGGTTCGTATCGAAAAGAGCTTTCTAACGAATATTAGAAATTTGAAATCTAACGGTTGGATTTGGAGATACATGCAAATCAAATTTGGAAAAGGTCGCTGTAAGTGCAGTTCGATGGCCGTTGATGGAAATCGACTGTACGGGCCTTGATAAAATTATTAAAAATAGTAATAATTAGTGTAAAATCATAAGAAATGATTTGGGAAAAATTGGGATGAAAAACTCCATATTTGAAAAGATAAAAATAGATTTTTATCGAAATGAACTAGTTTTGAACTGAAATTAAAACCCATTTATTTTTAATATAAATAAATTGGATTTGTAATGGGTTTAAATAGAATTGATTCATGGGTTTATCGTGAACTGTGTTTTAAATAACACCAGTTCTTTAACCCGATAATAAATAGAATGTGATTTGGGTTTATCGTGAATTGTGTTTTAAATAATGTTGGCTAGCTTTTTGACCAAGCCACCCAGGTTCATTCATAAGAAGAAAGTATGAAACCGTATTCTCTAAGTACATGAAGGAACGGATCGCACCATTGACTCGCCCCTCTTCTGATCGCCCCCTATCGGATCGCGCCTCACCGGATCGCGCCTCAACGGATCGCCCCTATTTCATCGGCAAAACGACACCTCTATCCGATCCGATCCCCTGATGCATGGAGGAGCCTCTGACCCGTTCAAACACGAGCTAGTCTTCAGCGATCCGAGACGCACGGATCTAGCGACACGTGTCCCTAACCGTCATGTTGACCGATTCTCCCCATCTGCACGATCCGATTTTCAAGGGGATCGCGACACCTGTCCACAACGGCTAATTTGACTATTTCTTCAACGGCAGCAATGCGATCCGATGTCCTCGGGATTCGTGCCACGTGTTACTACGATCCGCCTGACAAAATCAGCTATAAATAGCCCGGAGCTTGGCATTTTTAAGGAGCTTTTTGGCAATATTAAGTACTGAATCCGCCATTATTGTCAAACTACTAGAGTGTTGAGAGAAACCATTGATTGTATTAACTTTCAAAGTATAATCAATAATATATAAAGTGGACGTAGGCTCGTTAACGCCGAACCACTATAAATTCTGTGTGTTATTTTCTTTTTCCTCATTCTTCAGTTGAAACTCCATAAGATTCAGAACAATTTGGGTGTTAGGTCCAAATTTTGAACTAACATTTTGGTGCTTTCACTGAGAAAACAGTCCTAAAGTTTCACTATTCAGTTCTTTGAAGATTCCAGCGATTCGGATATCATGGCTGGAAAGAGATCTAAGGAAGCACGAGCTTCACGAACCAATGAAACAATTGAAGAAAGTGTGCACGAGCTAGGCAATGAGGAAACTCTGGATCGCGGAGCGCAGGGGGCAAACCGATCCGATGAAGACGCCACGCTCCGAGTCGACGAGAACGAGGCGATCCAGACTGCTGAAGGGGTTGTTACTCGATACAGAGATAACGCCTCGAATCATCTACGCATCGTGACCACGAACCGATCCCGGGGGGCGTTGCGAGCCACCATCCTCGATCCACAGCAATCCGAATTGATGACCAGACTACAACTCGACCTGGAAAGGAGCCTATGGCTCGCTCCTACCGTCCTGGCCCCTCCGCTCGCCCTGGCTCAAGCTCTTTGTGCATAAGAGAAAGTGATGATGACCAATATGACCCTGCTGCTCCCGTTACTGAGGGGGATCTCTCTCGCTTTTCCGAAATGTGGGAGAGATTGTTTGATGAATTGGCTGCCCAAAGGTAGGAAAGCTCCGTCCTGCGACAAAATTTGACTGCTATGGATAAAAGGCTTGATGAACTCGCAAGGCAAAGGACGCCACCAGCTCGTCCGCTCACTCCAGGATATTCTTCTTCGTCAGAGGAATCGTCGAGACCTCCGCGGCGACCATATGAGAGAGCCGGAAACATAGAGCAGCTTCGGTTCGGAACTCTGCCATCACGGGAAGAAGAAGCGCTGGAGGCGGGGCCCTCAAACCGTAATGTGAACGATCACGCCGCGACTCCCAGAGCTCGAGATGTGGACAATCCTGTACAGAACATGCTACCTCAGCCCCGTCATCGCGCACGTGCTCATGGTAACAGGGGGCAACGAAGCCCTATCCGAGCCCCAGATTTTGTGACTGCTCCCGGAAGAGAGACTAGAGAACCCCACCGAGCCAGAAGCACTGACCCTGAACCTCCGCTGACTAGTGCAAATGTGGCAGCCATGATCCATCAAATTCTGGCAGATAGCCGTGGGCAACGGAATGAAGATTGGGGAATTGACCGCAGTCACACCCCTTTCACTGATGATATTTTGGATGCGACTTTCCCGAAGCGTTTCAACATGCCACAGATGAACCGATGCGCGGATAGGTCTGATCCTGTCCAGCATCTGATGAGATACTCTTGGTCAATGACCGCTGCCGCAGCTTCTGACGCTGTCAACTGCAAAGCATTTCCCATATTCTTGGAGGATGTAGCATTGTTATGGTTTACTCGCCTACCAGCAAGATCTATTTCTAGCTTCAGGGAGTTGAGTGAGAAGTTCGTAGAACAATTCTGTATCTATGCACAAAAGACAAATAGTGTGATTGATTTGTTCCTTGTCAAGCTAGCGACCAGGCGAGAGTTTGAGGGCGTACCTAGATCGTTTCAACTTGGTCGCTACTGAAGTTAAGGATCCCCTTGAACCAACCGTTGTCGCAGCACTAATTGATGGAGTAGATAAAGACACTGAATTCGGGAGATACCTGGCAGGCAAGCCACCCCATACTAGAGAGTTATTCTACGAAAAAGCTAACGTACATTTACGCCGGGAAGAAGTATATGCAAACCGAAAGGCAAAAAACAACTGATAAGGAGGAAATCCAGAGCAATGTCGCCATTAAGCAGACAGGAGACAGCTCGGGGAAAGTCGAGTTTAATGTCGGAAATCAGAATCAGGGTGGTCGTCAGTCAGGGAACAACAATAATAATGGTAACGGCAACAACCGGAAGAGGAACCTAGGGAACGACTCCCAGAGAAGGACTCGTCCCAGGGCCTTTGAAAGTTATACACCAATAAATGATACTCTGGAAAATATCTTCATGGATGCGTATGAAGTCCTCCAGAATAAGAGGCCACCTCCCAGAGAGTCGACGGAGAAAGAACGTGAAACGGGGAAGTTTTGTCTCTTTCATCAGATTCACGGCCATTCGACAAATGAATGCCGTCACCTAAGAGATGTAGTCGAAAGGCTGCTTCGAGAAGGAAAATTAGATGAATACAGAGTAACGTCCAGAGACAGGGGGCAAGCAGTACAGGCCCCAAATCAGAACCAGAATCAACTTGCTGCTAGACCAACTGCCCAGCAAAAGGGAAAGAACATTGTTATCAATACCGTAATCGGAGGACTTTATCTTGCCGGGCATAGTTCCAAGGCATTGGATCAATATGTCAATGCAGCCAAGCAACACCTCGAGGTAGGGGAGTGTAGCAACCCTGAGGACAATATCCCGGTAAAGCAACAAAAGATGATGACCGACGATGTCATTTTCCGAGAACGAGAAAGCATTGGAGTCCATGCTCCGACTGAAGATCCATTTGTAATTACAGTACCTATTGGACCAACCACTATTCATAAGGTTTTAGTGGACAACGGGAGTTCCGTCAACATTCTTTTCAAAAGGGCATTTGACCAGATGAACCTCGAAATAAAAGACTTGAAGCCCCGTCAAGGATGGATCCGTGGATTCAACGGAACATCCACCGCTCCAATGGGTTATGTAGAGTTACCTGTTACGCTTGGGGAAGGAGAACGCCAGAGAGTGAGAATCCTTCCCTTCGTGGTTTTGGACGTTGAATCGCCCTACAATGCCTTCTTGGGCCGACCGGCCCTCGCAAAGTTTAGAGCCTGTATAGCCCCCTGGTGCTTGTTATTGAAATTCCCCACAGAAGCTGGCATTGGTATCGTCAGAGGAGATCAGGTTGCTGCGCGAGCATGCTATGTTGCCGAGCTAAAGTTACTTCACAATGGAGGGGACATAGAAACCAAGGGCGCTTCTCCCCCTACAAGGGCAGAGACCTTATAGCAACTAAAGAGGATAACCGTTGGAAAGTCGCCCAGAGAGTTGCCCGAGGATATAGATCCCAGAGAGGATCAAGAACCTGGGGGCAGAATGGCGACTCCCAACGAGACAACTGTGGATATACCGATCGATGATAGTGACCCGGAGAAGGTCCTTAAGACTGGATCCCATTTAAATCCGAATCTCGCTAAAGAATTGACGGATTTCTTAAAAAACAACTTGGATGTATTTGCTTGGACTCACGCGGACATGTGCGGGATATCCCCTTCAATCATGAGCCATTCATTAAGCATTAACCCTAAACATCCTCCGGTAAAGCAAAAAAGGCGAATGTTGGGCCCAGAGAGGTCCGCTGCCTTGAAAGAAGAGGTTGGAAAGCTAAAGAGTAATGGATTTATCAGAGACTCGACCTACCCAGACTGGATTTCGAATCCAGTCCTGGTAAAGAAGGCCAACGGGAAGTGGCGAACGTGTATCGACTTCTCGGATTTGAACAAAGCCTGTCCTAAAGATAGTTTCCCATTACCCCGGATTGACCAGTTGGTGGACTCAACGGCGGGTCATGAGCTCCTCTCATTTATGGATGCTTATTCAGGATATAACCAGATTCCGATGCATGTTCCAGATCAAGAACACACTAGTTTTATCACGGATCTGGGATTATATTGTTATGTGGTGATGCCCTTTGGCTTGAAGAATGCGGGCGCTACATATCAACGTTTAGTCAACAGAATGTTTTATAACCAGATCGGGAAAACAATGGAAGTATACGTCGACGATATGTTGGTTAAGTCCAAGCAATCTTCCCAACACACTACTGACTTGGCAGAGATGTTCGGCATTCTTCGAAAGTACGGAATGAAACTCAACCCAACCAGATGTTCATTCGGTGTTTCCTCCGGAAAATTCTTGGGGTTCATCGTCAGTTCCTGTGGGATTGAGATTAATCCAGACCAGATCGCGGCAATCAAAGACATTCAGGAACCTAGGCAAATTAGGGATGTGCAAAGTCTTGCAGGCAAAGTGGCCGCACTAATCAGATTTATCTCCAGGGCTATGGATAAGTGCATCCCATTCTTCGAACTAATAAAGCGGGGGAAACGCCACTTCAAATGGACGCCCGACTGCGTAGAAGCATTTCAGAACTTACTAAGGCACCTGGAGAAACCTCCGATATTATCTAAGCCAATGGATCACAAAGACTTATTCGTGTATCTGGCAGTGTCATCCCATGCGATCAGCTCAGCGGTGGTAAGAGAAGAGTATAAGGTCCAAAGACCTGTGTATTACGTGAGCAAAAAATTAACGGCAGCAGAGCGTAATTATCCGAGGATAGAAAAGTTGGCGTATAGTTTACTGATCGCCTCTAGAAAGCTTCGACATTATTTTCAGGCGCATCCTATTACCGTATACACCGATCACCCACTCAAGCAAGTTTTACAGAGACCAGAGGCGTATGGAAGATTACTCAAATGGAACATTGAGTTAAGTCAATTTGATCAGAACTTTCAGCCCAGGCGGTCAATTCGGAGGCAAGTGATAGCCGACTTCATAGCAGAGTTTACCGTACCAGAGGAAGTTATAGCCAACGAAGAGGTTAATCCTTCAAAATTACTTTTCGATCCCAATACCTGGAGATTGTATACTGATGGCGCTAGGAATGACGAAAGATCCGGCGCTGGAATAGTGCTTGAAACTCCTGAGAAACGACTGATAACCTATGCAATCCGGATGGTGTTTCACGCCACTAACAACGATTCTGAATATGAAGCTCTGATAGCCGGATTGAGGATCGCAAAGGAATTAGAGGTCACAAAGCTGAACATCTTCTACGACTCCAATTTAGTTGTGAACCAAGTTTCTGGAAAATTCCAGGCTAAAAGTGCAAGACTGATTTTATACTTGAGGAAAGTGAAAGAGTTGCTGAACGATTTTGATCACTACAGCATATCTCATATTCCGCGATCAGAGAATCAGCAGGCGGATAAGTTGGCAAAGATGGCTAGTTCCGACGATCCTGAAGTGACCGGGCTAGCCCCCGTTGAAGTACTTCGGTCCCCTAGCATAGATCAAATGGAAATCGACCTAATACTAGAGACGGAACCAGAAAGGGAGTCCTGGATGACCCCTCTGAAGAATTTCCTGATGAATGGAGCGCTTCCAACCAAGAAAAGCAAGAGGTGTAAAGTAATTCGTAAAGCCGCCCGATACGTTCTGCAAGGCGGAGTTCTTTATAGACAAGGATTTTCAATGCCCCTCCTCCGGTGCATAGCTCACGATGACATCAAGCGTGTGCTGCAGGAGGTACACGAAGGCGAATGCGGCGACCACACTGGAGGGCAAACTTTGGCAAAAAAGGTGTTGCGGCATGGTTATTTCTGGCCTACCATAAACAAGGATGCGGCAAGATACGCACGACGGTGTGATGCGTGCCAGAGATTTTCAAAAATACCTAGTGCACCTCCTAACCAGTTAAAAACAATGATGAGCCCATGGCCTTTCGCTATGTGGGGAATTGATATCATTGGAAGTCTCCCCATAGCAAGGGGCGGAGCAAAGTTCGCTATTGTGGTCGTGGATTATTTCACTAAGTGGGTCGAGGCTGAACCACTAACTACAATCACAACCAAACGGGTGATCAATTTTATCGTTCGAAACATCATTTGCCGATTTGGGATTCCAAAGATTGTGATAACGGATAACGGAACTCAATTCGATAGCGCTGAATTCAGAAATTTCTGCCAAAAATACCACATTGAGAACCGATACACCTCTGTGGCGCACCCGCAATCGAACGGACAAGTAGAAGCGGCAAATAAAGTAATTAAGTCCATTCTGAAAAGAAGACTGAAGCGGGCTAGAGCCATGTGGGCTGATGAATTGCCCCTGGCACTATGGGCCTACAGGACAACATATAAATCGGCAACAGGACATACCTCGTTCTCCCTTGCTTTTGGAACGGAAGCAGTCATCCCGGTTGAGATAAAGGTACCTTCTCACCCGGTGACTTATTATGATCCGATGACCAATAATGAATTGCTCCTTGAATCCCTAGATATGATCGAAGAAAAGAGGGATGAAGCAGACCTGCGTGCCTTGAGATGCAAACAACAGGTCGCCCGATATTACAACAAAAAGGTTCGAGCCCGAACCTGGGAACCCGGAGACTTGGTTCTGAAACGTGTCTTTCCACCCCCAACTCATATGGGAGCGAAGTGGGAAGGATCGTACTCCATTCTGAGCAAGCTTGATAATGGAACCTTCAAGCTGGCAACCGTAGATGGAAAGGAGATCCCCAGAGTGTGGAATGCCCAACATTTACGGCCATACTTAACATGACGGTTTCAAATCTAATCTTTTGCTTTGTTGAAAACCATGTAAAAGGCACGACTTGCCTATAATAGTCTGATTCCTTAAAGCAAAAAATTATAAAGTGGACGTAGGTCATGATTCGACCGAACCACTATAAAAATATTGTGTGTCATTGACCTTTATTGCACCTTTATTTATCTGCCTGTTTATTTTATGGAAATCGCTGTGAATAATCCAACGACCCCAGAAGCATATAATTATAAATGCCTTCCATCAGAATGGAATGTAATCACAAGTCAAAGTTCTGAGGAAACAATAAAATAAATTATATCCTTGATAGCACTCTAACTCTCCAGAGAGAGAGTATAAAAGCGTCTCCGATTGAGCGCTGAGAAAGAGCTCCTTCCCCGCTGAAGGATCGGGGAGCGAATGAATCGTTGAGCTCGAACTCTAACTCTCCAGAGAGAGAGAGAGTATAAAAGCGTCTCCGATTGAGCGCTGAGAAAGAGCTCCTTCCCCGCTGAAGGATCGGGGAACGAATGAATCGCTGAGCCTGAACTCTAACTCTCCAGAGACAGAGAGAGTATAAAAGCGTCTCCGATTGAGCGCTGAGAAAGATCTTCTTCCCTGCTAAAGGAACGGGAACTGACTTAATTACTGAATTTGAACAAAGGGACTGAAACAAGCGGCTACCCTAGCTGAGTTTAGCTTTCAGCCCTATCTCAACTAGGCAAACAGCCTTCAATTTGCCAATACAGCCCAACACAAGAGATTCAGTACTATAAGAACAGTTATCTTATGAAATTTTCTAAGTCCCCCATATTCAGAAATAGGGGGCAACATGTGAATAATGCTAATCAATCTTTAATAAGCCCTAGTTAAGCGCCACATTAACGATTGATTGGGGGCCATATGCTTATACACACGAACTTTAATGCAACAATGCAGCACGAAAATTTTCTTTCTGTTGTTTGATTGATTTGTAGATATAATTAGATGGTCTGTTACTAAACATGGAAAGTTTATTTGAATACAGGTACACAATGATGCAAAAAGAGATAAACTTTCATTTATATACTGCGAACCAACAAAGTGAAAAACGACCTAGAGAGGAAAGTGAGGGCCAGTCTCACAATTACACTTCCTGGCCAGTGGAAAACCTAAAGACAAAATATCAACAAGCAACAATATCCTATTTACGCTTTGGCCTCTTCTCCTGCTTCTGTTTCTCCAGCTTCGCCTTGTCGGCATCGGACTGATCCCCTTTCTTCCTCTTCCTTTTGTCTATGAGAGGAACATCCGACTCTTCTGAAGATTCCTCTTCCACCTCTTTTCTCTTCCTTCTATTAGAAAGGGAAGCCGGAAAGTCATCGGGATTTGCAAAATGAAGCTGTCTGCTAATGGATTTGGGATGGATTTTCAAAATCATCCCGGTTTTGGGATCAAATTTTGCAAGAGGGACTACGTCCAAAGCCTCATCTGCCGCCTTCTTCGAAGCCATCTCTTTTTCCTGCCTAGCCTTTCGGCTGGCCAAGGTTTCGTCGTCATCGTCGTCGGCTTTTTTGGCGCCGATAATATCTTCCTCATCCTCTACATGGCGCCCATCCATGTCTTTCAAGGCCTCAATGGTCTCAGCATCCTTGGGAACAACAGTACTAGGTACCGGGATGCTTCTTTCTGGTGTTGTGACCTCAGCCTGCTTTGATGTATCAATACCGGCACCTGGCGAGACAGCTTCCTTCTCCGCTTCTTTTTCTTTTTCAACACCCTTGTCGACGGGCTCGCCACCTGTATCATGAGGAACACACATTACTAATTCAATTGGTTGTTCTACCAGACGACGACAATTCACAATTGCTTTGACAAATTGTGGGGAAAAAAGGGAGATACCTTCCGCAGATCCTCCTTCTTGAGTAGCTGCAGGAGCTCCAACAACCACGGGAGTTAGGCCCAAAGGGATTAATGGATCATCGGGATGGTATTCCTCAACTCCGGAGGTCTTGGGCTCCACGGCTGAACTCGAACCCTCGTCAGCTTTGCCTTTACCCTTAGCCAGGGCCCTCTCCCTTTCCATCTCCGCAAGAATCAGATGACGACCCTCTGCCAGGTCCTTAGGCTCGTTGTCCCTCAAGATGCTCTTCATCAACTCATCTTCATCAATTTCTTCGACCCCCAATCTCTGCTTTTCACCCTCAACAATGGCATCCCATAAATTGGCTAAAGTGACGTGGTAATCCGGAATCCACGAAATGTTGCGAGTTTTGAGGACTTCGCCAAGAAAGTCAAAAATCATCTCTTCAAACCCCTCGATATCCTTCTCTCTTTCAAGGAGCTTGTTGTTAGAAGCAGTGGCCAATTCAATGGCACTTTCAACATTCTTTTCGGCGAGAGCTGCCCGTCTCTCCGCATCCGCGACCTGGTCATTCAAAATCACCTTTTCTGCTTTAGCCAAAGCCAGACTTTCTTTCAAACTTGCTTTTTCTGCCTCCCAAGCAGCTCTCTCAGCTTCAAAATGGCCTTGTGCTGTTTTCAACTCAATATTGGCCATTTTGAGATCTTCAACCTCCTTCTTTAAAGCCATCTTCTCTTGGCTATTGCAGTCAAGTTCCGAATGAAAGCGCTGCTTAGCATTCTCTAATTCAATCTTATAATTTTCGGCATCTCTCCGTGCTAAAGCAAGTTGGGATTGAGCATCTTCCAGGTCCTTCTCCATCTTTGTCCTGGCCCTTTCGTTGTTTTCAAGTTTCTCTTTAGATCTATGTGTTTCTATTTCGAGCGTTCGGATGACTTCGGAAAGATTAACCGCATGTTTCTTCATCATCTCATACTGCCTGGCTACGTGGCGGATGTGCCCGACAACTTCACTATCCCAGTTCTTAGGGACCGGTTCCAAGGCTGGAACAAACGTCATCTTGTCGAAGAATATGTCTAGGAATTGTTCCCGCAGCTTTTCCAGCCTACCTTGAATCTCGGGACCATGCATGTAATCCCGTGACCGGGGGGCAGCCAACTCTGGCTGGCTGGAAGGGACGATGTCACTCTTCTCCTTTTCAGACTCTTTGATTGGATCCTTGCCCTTATCCTTATACTCGTGATGCCTTTTTGATGACCTACTGTGAGAAGGTGCACTTTTCGGAGGAGTTAACTCTTTAGGAAGTTTCTTTCCCCCTGTAGGAACTACTGGATAACTAGGAAGCTTGGCAGATGTCGATTTCGATGGAGACCGAGGTTGTGAGGAAGTCGGCTTGTGAGAAGGACCGCGAGAGCGCTCAGTACCCGGATGAAGACTGGGTGTCCCCTCACAAAGAGAACGATAAGAATAAGATCGCCTGCGGGACAACTTTCCAGCAAAAGAGAAAAGAACATATTAAAACTTTGAATATTGACGAGATAAGAGTGCGAGGTCAGATAGTGTGTGTGAATTGTGCATCCCATATAATTCCCCCTAACAGACCCGGGTCTGAAGACAGGCTCATCTGACCAGTTTCTTGTTCTCTAGTTGGAGCGATGGTCTCTTCAGAAGCAGGGAAGAATGGCTCCCCTTCGAAGTCCCTCTCTGTGTATACATCATCGGGTAGAGAAATTTTGCTCAGCTCGTCGAATAACTGCTCTTCTGTCAAATCATCGGGAGCAGCGGTTTCGATTGGAGTAGAAATTTGGATTTCCTTGGACTTGTCACCGCGGACCTCATCCCCTCTGTATATGTTCAGGTCCTTATCGTCTTGGATGACTATCGGGGAAGGACTCTTGCGAAACTTAGTTGTTTCTACCGCTTGCGAAGTTCCCTCTCCCTCCGTTGGGGGCACGTACTTATAAGGTTTGACGCCAGCGCCAAGTCCAAATCTTCTATCCAGAAGATGAAGCTTATGAAGATTTTCATCAGTAATGCATTTTTTGATCCTTAGAAAGTCGGATCTGCTTTGTAGAAAGATAGACAATCGATTGTTGTATAACGGGCCCTCCGTTTTCGGGAAGACGTGATCTGTTTAAGACAAAGAAAAAGGGGGGAGAACGTAAACGCCTCGACTTCTTGAACAAGATATTCAATTAAAAGCTTAAAGTTTACTTGATTTAAGCCATCTTCTTGAGAATCCGGCCTATTTCTTTATATAAAACCAATCAGACTTAGGATCCCCTATATTGCTATATCCATCGTATATAACCTTCCTATTCGCCACCGATTCAAAGAAAGAGAAATTTGGAGTTGCCGAAGAACGATGCTTGAAAAGAAAGAAGAATGTCAAATCTCTGAATTTAAGTTCGGTGTGTAGGATCTCCGCGTATGTAACATATAGGGTGTATAGAGATGCGTAGGCGTTAGGATGAAGCTGCATCGGAGCAATACCCAGTCGTTTTAAAGTCTCGATGGCGATCGGAGGAAACGGAGGAATAGCTCCTACCAAGCACATGGTTCGACTGATTGCCATATATCCTTCCGGAGCTAAGTGGGGTCTATCTTCGCTACCGGGGATCATGACATCATCCCAAGGAATCCCATGTCTCAAGCAGATTCTTTTAAGCTTTATATTATCGAGCTTAGATGCTAAAGAATCAGAAAATTTATCTATTCCGAGCGCGCCAGGAATCTCGTCGGGAGCTTGCCTGTCTATCTCAAACTCTTCGCTAGATGAAGTAATTTCAGACGGATTTGATTCCGTTGCCTCGTATTCAGAGCCAGAATCTTCACCTCTTGAGTTATTGGAGGGACCTCAGGGTTGTATCGCTCAAGAACCTCGGACTCCGTTTCTGTAGCGGATCTTGAAGAAGATTGATTATCCGACATTACTATTAGGCGAGAAAACATGAAAAATGAGATTAAAACTACCCGTCCCCTGTGTGTGCAAGTGCCGGTGTGTGTGCTTGTGCATGCATTAAAGATAAAGCGTAAAAGCTATCAAGATCATCAAAATATTAGTCGTCATATGCAGTTAAATTATGTGGTCATTTAGTCCAGAAAGTCCAAATCAAGGCCCTAGCCTAACTGTTCAGAGTTTTATGGTGACAAGGCATCGTCTAAGGTTCAAAAATTGGT
This sequence comes from Allium sativum, assembly GCA_030737875.1. NCBI lineage: Eukaryota > Viridiplantae > Streptophyta > Magnoliopsida > Asparagales > Amaryllidaceae > Allium > Allium sativum. The sequence goes on from CM060913.1 coordinate 625,571,972, forward strand.
TTCGATCGTGAACTACAAGTCGGACCGCGATGTGTATGACAATTCGCCCTCCTTCGGATCGCAGGGTAGAGGGATCGCCCTCCTTCGGATCGTAGGGTAGAGGTATCGCCCTCCTTCGGATCGCAGGGTAGAGGGATCGCCCTCCTTCGGATCGCAGGGCAGAGGGATCGCCCCCCTCACGAATCGTGAAATTGAGTGATCGGGGTCTTTGCTGGATCGTTGCAGTCCCCCACGAAGCGCGCCACTGCCGCCACCACGACCCTCCGACTCGCCACTGGCCTTCATCTTCTTCCTTTCCTCTCCTTGCCCACGATCCGAACCGGCCTTCTTTCTTCTCCTTCCTCCTCCGTTTTCCTCCTCTCCTTCTCGTTTCCGAACTCCAACCTCTAAACCTATCAGCCATGGCGCCTCGCTGGTTCCCCCAAGAATCACAAAATTCCATCGTTTCTCCCTCAAACCGGTCGAAAAAACTCATAAAATTGAGAGCGATATCGCATAAGGATGCTTTCGATAGATTACCTTTATAAAAGATTGGGAGAACAGTCAGATTTTTGGAGGTTTGAAAAACTAGGGTGTTTCCTCAGTGATGCAGGCGATACGATATGAAAGAAGGAAGAAAGTGAAGAGGAGGGTTGACTTATATAGGCAAAAGGGCGACCGTTTGTCTCCGCTTTTTTGTTTTATTCGATCCACGAAAATAGGCGGGCCGCGAACCAAAAGCCCACCACGTCTCGGAGAGAAGCCCATTTCGTTCCGTTCCATAAAGAAGCTCAAGCGCTCACCAAAGAACGAGACGAATGGCTCGAATGGCTAGCTAAAGGACCGTGACTCTAGTATGCGATACGAACCGATAAATCACCAACAGATTCAGTGATGAAGACTCTGAAAAGTCCCAGAAAAGGAATCGTTCACGGTTTTGCGACTCGATGTGGAAAGACGGTTCTATAGCTTCGAAGCATGTTCCATCATCGATAAAACATACTTCGAGGGGGCAAAATGTTGGCTAGCTTTTTGACCAAGCCACCCAGGTTCAGTCATAAGAAGAAAGTATGAAACCGTATTCTCTAAGTACACGAAGGAACGGATCGCACCATTGACTCGCCCCTCTTCGGATCGCCCCCTATCGGATCGCGCCTCAACGTATCGCCCCCATTTCATCAGCGAAACGACACCTCTATCCGGTCCGATCCCCTGATGCATGGCGGAGCCTCTGACCTGTTCAAAGACGAGCTAGTCTTCAGCGATCCGAGACGCACGGATCTAGCGACACGTGTCCCTAACCGTCATGTTGACCGATTCTCCCCATCTGCACGATCCGATTTTCAAGGGGATCGCGACACCTGTCCACAACGGCTAATTTGACTATTTCTTCAACGGCAGTGATGCGATCCGATGTCCTCGGGATTCGTGCCACGTGTTACTACGATCCGCCTGACAAAATCAACTATAAATAGCTCGGAGCTTGGCATTTTAAGGAGCTTTTTGGCAATATTGAGTACTAAATCCGCCATTATTGTCAAACTACTAGAGTGTTGAGAGAAACCATTGATTGTATTAACTTTCAAAGTATAATCAATAATATATAAAGTGGACGTAGGCTCGTTAACGCCGAACCACTATAAATTCTGTGTGTTATTTTCTTTTTCCTCATTCTTCAGTTGAAACTCTATAAGATTCAGAACAATTTGGGTGTTAGGTCCAAATTTTGATCTAACAAATAACACTAGTTCTTTAACCCTGTAAAAGGAGTTTTAATGAATCTGCAATTAGATTGAAATGTGAATTGATAATTTAAATTATCAAATTTAGAAATTGAGCGAGAATGGAGTATCACCAGTTTTGCTCCAAAGCGATAGTTAAATCTTTAATTAGATTTGAACGTGAAATATTAATTAATTTTACCGATAACACCATAGTATTAGATATGGAGTATTACCAGTTTTGCTTCATGGGATGAATAGGTTGGGATTGGGAAATAAAATGAATAATTACTTCGGTGTGGTTCGCTAATCTCGACTAGTTTAGAAAACCATAATTTGGTTTGAAACGACATCCAAAGGAAGATTAAAGGATAAATTTTAAAGAATTTATCTTGGATAAAATTAATGGGAACTTTTCCCAAAAGATGTGGATATTTAAATAACAGAATATTCAGAATTGGAATGAGGCGTATGTTGTGTTTGTGTAACACTTGTTTTAATATACGCGGGTTGTTCGGAAAGTCCGGGTTTATACCCATTCTGAATAACCGATTCGACGATATGTCGAACATGAAGACGGTGGTTGAAGACCGGAAATCTTCACATCATTTGGGTGATTACTGATGATCCTGATTGGGCTGTACACCCAAGATGAGGGAATCAGTTGGTGATTGTCCAGACGTACTTGGAGATCGATGGATATGCGAGGAAAGTGCCTCCGGTTTCGTTCAGACCCAGAACGAACTTGTAAATGGATTGTGTGTCTGACATTGGATTTTATTCTGTGTTGATTGATTTCTGTTAAATATATATCTGTTTGGCTGCGGAGAATTTATTATCCTTCCTATGGTGAGAGATATTTCTGTTAAATATATATCTGTTAAATATGTATCCGCATAAGGTGAGAGATGATATCTCATCGCTTAAGACTGATAGATTAGGTAGACAACATCTCACCATTTATGTCCTTCCTATGGTGGAATCACATTGTTAACATCTAGCTGACCATATTGGATAATCTCCTAGACGCTTAACACTTCCCGTAGGATAGGTAGCCCAATGGAATGACCATACAGGACATTTTTAAATCCAGGTATATGTAGGATTCGCACACCATTTAAGACCCATAACTAGATGACCTATTCCCAGATGGACTCCCTGACCCAAAGCCACTTTCATGGGGTTGTAAATCGGACAAGACAGTCATTTTCTGGCTCGGTCCGAGGCTATATGGTGTTTGGTCTGTGTCCATATGATTCTCTTATAGGACAAGACTAGGACACACCAATGTTCGGTTCAAACCAAAATGTTCGATGTTTTTCTATTATCCAAGGTTATATCGGACATGACATTCCATTGTTTGGCTTGGTCCGAGGCTATATGGTGTCTAGTCCATGTCCGTCTTCGTCCGGTCCGGTCTGACCCATTTACACCCCTACACTTATTACCTAAGGAAGTGGACTATTCGCGAAGATTATCAAGGTCGCACCAATTTACCCTTTAATGCTTCCATTTATGGGGGGGTGGGCTACGCGATCGCTTAATACCTTTTTATAGGTGGATCTAACCACTTAAGACCTTAATCCCAAAGCAGGCTACATTATTCAGTTATTCCGTTTAGTTTCTCTTAATAGAATTACCATATGTATACAAACTAATTGTTGCCACGAGTTCCTATGGTTAATGATATCTCACATCAGTTGGATAAATATCCGACTGATGGAAATTGCAGACTTCTATCGAATAAGGTAACTAACCTCGCATCATTAACCTACTAAGTCCAACTATAACTTTTAGTTATAAATTCTAGATTAACTAGTATTAAATAAGGGAAGTTATATCCTTCTTAGCCTAGGATATTTATTTTCCTTATTGGAATTAGTATTTAAAACAGCTATCAATACCCATTAATCCCCTTTTTATTTCATTTTTTCTGATTCATAGGGTTGTTTCCATATATAATGGTCGTGTTTTCCTAAGGGAACAATTAATCTCTTAAGTGTTATTTACTATCACTGATTATAATTAATGTCACTTATGAATCTAACGATCATAATTCCCTAAGACATTAATTATCCTGAATTATCCGTCCCGAAATATCTATTTGTTGTACCCCAACGGATACTGCTAATTTATTAATTTATTGTCTATTGTATATATATATACATATATAATTATGCACCAGACCCCTCACATTATGCCGACCACCTGTGGATGCTGGATTTACTGGGCGGTTCCGGACATACTTCTACTACAAGTTGAGCTTAATCTTGTGCCTTAGTGCAGTTATAATTTAATTTCCTTGCTAGGGTTTAACCACTAATACTATCCAATTTAGAAATTTTAATCGTTATGCTTAACTACCCAATTAATTTGATTTCCCAAATCAATTACAATTACAATAGTTATTATTTATTTATGGCATTATTTATAGCAATAAATTGTAGTACTTACTAAATGGTCACCATAAATATTTTCATTTAATATAGATTACATTTACAAGTATCATTCCATAAAAATGAAAAACATTCATCCATTCAAACATTTCGTTGTTTACATAGATTTGGACGGATAATGTGTATATGTATATATTCATATTTTTGCGCAGTTAATGTAGTTATTTTTCTTTTTTTATTGTTATTATTGTTTAATTTTTTGGTTCAACTAATACCAAAACATTCCTTTTTGCATTTAATTCTGAAATAAGGTTTTAAATCTTACAAAAAGACTGTAAACTATAATTATTGTAAATTACACCTGAATATTGGAATAAACACATTCCAAACCATAAGAAATATATATTATGTATATTTTAGAATAGTTGATGTAAACTATGAACAAATATTTATATATATATATATGTATATATATATATACATGCAGGTGCATTTACACAACTTTCCCTTTTTCAATATTTGACGTATTTCTTATTGGTTCAAATAATGTCTTTTTATTTTAAAAGAGTAAAAAGGCACATTTACAGTAACTCAATTAAAACCCCAACGAAACTGAGCACAAACAGGTTTATATCTTTTTAATAAAAATCATATAATTTTCCGTTTAACATAGAAACTACGAATCTGGAATAAAACTACATCTTAACAGTGTTTTAGGGAACTGATTTCCAGATCTACAGTGTTTACAATAGCCACAACTAAATTGTAGGTAATAATATAATCAATTAAGTAAGCCTACAAATTTTAATATCATTCAAACCACAATTTTATACTTTCAATTTTTTGACAATGTTCATAAACAAATCTGATATGTATCATTTCAGATTTAACAATATTATAAACAAATCTGATAAATGTTAGGCGTAGATTTAAGATCGAATACAAAAGAGATAATAAGTTATTGTAACTTTGTATATAAATTTCCCACTCAACTGAAAGCATCCAAATCTGAACTCTGAATAATCTTTTATGCCTGCAGTTCCCAAATTCTTACAGATCTACAGTTATTTTGAAAAGGGGATACTTTCAAATTTGTAGATTTCCAAGAAAATAGGAAAAGAGGGGATAATATGATGAAGAAGAGCTTAGATGTCAATTCATACCTTTTTCCACTTGAATCTGATTATCCATTTCAAATCTATAAGGATTATGTTTGATTGATTGTATATACATCTATTTTTGATTTAGAATTTGTCTGAAGAGAAAGGGAAATGGCAGAGCTTCAATGCTGCCTACATATTTATGTGGTAAAGAATGAGGCCTTACCCCTTTATTTATGGGACTTGAATTGGCTACGAACTGTTAGATTAGATTAAATAAAAATCCATTCATCTATATAATATATATATATATAACTAAACCCTTTTAATCTATCTGTCACGGGGATGTCCAAGCTTGAAGCGGTCGAGCCCTCCTACTAGAGTGTCGACCACCCTTCAGTCGGTTTTCCCAATGAAAGCAGGTTAAAAAAGGAAATATATATTATACTTATTATGTTTTATTATTTCCATCGGTTTTTCATATTTCGCTCGCAATTTTTTGTATGGACTCCATTTGCGGAACTCCAAACATGAAACTTGACCAGAATTCTGAGATGAACACAGCAATAAAAGTCTCGTGGTCAAATTCCATCATTTGGAGAAATTAATATTTTTGAGATCTAATTAAATGACTAATTTATTGTCAAAATTCCTGGTTGTTGCAATTTTTTAGGGTGATAGTTAGTGTGACAACCTGGTTTTTGGATTTCGAAACTCGGAGTTCGACACAAGTCGAGCATCAAACTCAGATATCCGAACATCAGAATCTGCATTGCCTTTGGGTATACAAGACATAAGAACTGAAAAAAAGAACCTTTTTTATTAATATCATCACAATATTACATTAGAGTACAAGAATATACCATAGTACAACATATATTAGAGTATAATCGATATCAGAGTACATCATAAAATACATACGCAGCGGAAAATTCATTGAACTCAGCGGAAAACTAAGAAATGATCCCGAGTATAGCTCCAACCATAATCCAGAATCCTACTTTAAAATGGCTCCAAGGATAAATCTTCAAAACCTAAACTGGAAGGTTGCCCATGTGGAAAATATGGGCACCCAACGCTTAGGTAGAAGAACAATAAACTCCGAGTCTGTCATGGGACTGGTGTGAGTACTAAAATAATTATAACTTTATTTTAAAGTTAGGTAAATCATAAGACCGTGTCATATAACACGGAACATGTTTCCCTTTATGAATACCAATCACTACACCATATACGCTAATTAGGTTGCGTACTTAGTCGTACAGTTAGGCATGACTATAAGCCATATCAATAAATTGTGTGTTAAATTATAAGATACGTTATAAACCGTATCACACTAGTATTAACGTATGACTCTTAGTCGTATCTAAATGATTACTAGATATGAATATAAACCATATCTAAATAATCTATAGATGTATATGGTGTAAATTCAGGCATGGTTTTAGGTCGTATCTAATTATATATATATATATATATATATATATGTGTGTGTGTGTGTGTGTGTGTGTATATATATATGTGTGTGTGTATGTATATATATATATATATATATATGTGTGTGTGTGTGTATGTATATATAAACAGAAACTACAACGCATATTTCTCATAACACAGCATATAACAAAATTTATACAGAGGATAACACATTTATACTCAAAGCATAACAAGATATTTCATAACACTAATACAATGTATGCAAAGTATATACAATAAAATTAAACTGTCAAAGATTTTTTATCAAATTACAAAGTAACAAATGTAAAGAAAAAAAAATAGATCTACTTGATAAAACTGCAGGAAGCCGGGAAGACTGAGCGTACGCGCTAATCAGTGATGAGCATAAGCTTGATGCTGATATACAAATTGTACAAAATTTATATGTTTCAAATCAGTGATGAGCATAATTAAGCCAACTGTTGATGTGTGCACGAATCATGTGCACAGTATGTGCATATTCATGAAAATACCAAACCACTCATTACACAAAATTCAAGTACAAAACGGTAATGGTGAAAAATCAGGTTAGTAATGGCGACAAAGATACCAGGCTAGCAACATGTACATGGGCAAATAGGCATATGGCGGGTCACTAATTCAAGGGTAGTCAAAGCAATGGGTACAAATACATGTGCAAGTTTAAGGGCATCATTGTTATTATGGCGGTAAGCCGAGTCGAGTCAACAGAGGTCTAGTTAGTTGACTATTCGATTAGTAATAGACTAGTCGAAAAATATATTGCTGCCACCAAAAAGTTGTCAATTCTAATATATTGCTACCAGCAAATATATTAATGCTACTGAACAAAGAAAATAAACAAAGGATGCATAGAATTTAATAAAGTACAAGTTTCAAGATAGCAGTGGAAAGATGGCGCAGCAGGTTCAGGGTATCGATCGACTTTCGATCGAAGCTTAGGTTCAAAGTTTTCTGTGTTCGACAATCGATACTCGATCTTTTTCAATTCAAAAATTGTAGATCGATTTTCGATCGATTTGTTTTTTTGATCGACACTAGGTATCAATCCTTTTCTGCTTTTTTTATTATTCGATACAGGTATCGATAAGTTTCTTTTTTTCCTGTTTGATGTGTCGATAACTATAAGGGGTTCAAATTTTTTCTTTTCTAAAATGGGCCAATACCAAACCATTCAACACCAATAACAACCTAGTCGACCGGACTAGTCGATAAGTTGAGTAATTTCTACCTATGCGCCCGAAATTCATACAAAAAGCAAATCGTGACTTCATGTCGATGGTTTGATTAAACAAATATCTTAATAAAATGCTAGAAATGGTACTAATAAGGACGATTAATATCAATTTAGTCCGATAAATGCTAAATATAACAAAACCAAACAATTAGTATGTGGTTTAAGTATGAGTACATACCACATCACGCTCATGTATGAGAGGTTGCGATAGAGAAAAACTGTAGTAAGCCGGATATTCTGACCCAATTTAAACATTTTATTTTGGCAATTTTAATGAATTTTGAATATTTAAAATGAATTATTTTAAATAATATCGACGAGAAATTTGTTTTGAATAGAATTAGAACGTATATATTTATATAGGTCGTCGTTAGAATATAAATATTTATTTTATATTATAAAAGGAATTGAAAATGGCGCGATAGTTTGAAAATTCGATTTCGAATTTCAAAAGAATGTACATGATTCAAAATAAACCGGATTTTGGCGAAACCAAAAATATTTGAATCTAATTGAGAATATCTTTCCAACGAATCCGAAAAATCAAAATTTCATAGTGGGAATCAAAAGTTATGTCCAATTGAAAATTCAGAATAGTCGCTATGGAATTTTAGCCCCTAAAAATGGAAATTTTGCAAACGGCCTCAGTTTTCGGCGAAACCACTTTTGTTGGATCCATGATGTCAAATTATTGCTAGATACCAAAATTCGTAGTTTTTTGATTCAATATGTGAGTGTGGTAAAGGAAAACGCGTTTGACAAGTTTTAGTTGATTTTAATCGATTGAAAAATGGCCATTTTTCAAATAGTCTCAGAATTTGACGAAATTAGTTTTATTAGGACCGTGTCATCAATACGAAGCTAGAAAATATTTTTTGGGAATTTTTCTAGTTAGTATGTGGCCCCGGTAAATTGAAATGTGCATTCAAATTCAATATATAGATTTATATTTCGATTTTGACGGAAACTGATCTAAACAGTCAAATCAGCTTACGATACATATCCCATTGTGTTCGGAATGGGGTTAATTAGCTAGGGCCGACAGTCGGTGGGTTTGATTTTGAAGTCGAATAAAAAGTCAACTTTTTATTTTTGAAATTGTTAAATATAATATATATATATATATATATATATTTATACACAAGCCCCCCCCCCCCCCCCCGTATACCTTTCTCCCCCAATTCAGTTTCATTCGAAAAACAAAGAAATACAAAAGTCGGCGCCCCCCTTTATCCCACGCCCGCGCCGCCACAGGGCCGCCGTCGGCCGCCGCGGGGCCGCCACCCTCCCCTCCTTCCTCCGTTCTCCTCCCTCCCTCTCACCTTCGCAGCCATGGTCCCCGGATCCGCACATAATCGACGCAACCCACCCTAATCCACCAAAAACCACCGCCACCCTCCTCTGAACCACCCCCCTGCGCCCGACCAACTGCCTCTATCACCGCCTCCCCCCTCTCTTTCCCTCTCTCCTTCTAAAAATAACCCCAAATCCCCCAAATCAGAGCGCCGCCCGCCTCCACACTCCGCCTCCGACCACCAGCACCCTCTCCGACCGTCAGACGCCCTCCTCCCTCTTCGTCCAGCAGCTGTAAGTTTTTATTCCTATTTTTATTTATTTATACGGTATAAAAATATGCTCTATAACTTAATAATGTAATGGATAAAATTTTATGGATATGAAATATTCATTAGTTGGTTAAAGATACGATTTTCATCATAGTAAAGATGATATTTTTATCATAGTAAAAATATAATTTTTATATGAAGAAAGTTAAGATCTTTAATGTAGAAAAGAGGAAAATTTTATCAGAAGAAAGACGAGATTTTTATTGGATGAAGATATGATTTTTAATTATATAAAAATTTGATTTTTATATGTATGAAGTGAAAGTAAAAATTCGATTTTTATATAAATGAAATGAAAGTAAAAAATTCGATTTTTTTTATATATATGAAAGCATATAAAAGATTTGACTTTTGAAAACATGAAGTTTAGATTTTATATATATAACAGAGGTTATAAAAATATGATTTTTATATAATAGAGAGAAAAAATATAATTTTTATATAATGTAGAGTAATAAAGATGTGATCTTTATAGAAATAGCAATGTAAAAGTATGATTTTTATTATATATATGTTGAAATAAGAATGTGATTTTTATAGCGATGATATAAAAATTCAATCTTTATATTAGAAGTAGATATAGGAAGGAGCGTTATAAAAAATATAATCTTTATTGGAAGAAGAGCGATATAAAAATGTAATTTTTATATAGAGAATAGCATGATAAAAATATGATCTTTATTATATGAATACCGTTATAAAAATAGAATTTTTATCTATATAGTAGCGGTATAAAAATAGAATTTTTATCTATATAGTAGCGGTATAAAAATGTGATTTTTATCCATATAGAGTGATTTTTAAAATGTGATTTTTATACACATGGCAACAATATAAAAATGTGATTTTTTATATATGTAGTGGCTACGGACAATGAAATTGACAAAAAGCGAGAACAACGAAGATTTCTACATATGAAGAGTCACGGTGTATTGGTTTAGCTAGTCGGTGAGAACTTCTCACTTTAAATCTTGTTTTCTAGTTAAAAATAAATATAGGATGCAGACGGTGTTTAGCAGCACTCGACACCCGTCGTCCACAGACCATGGACGACTTGTATGCTTGTTTGATGTGTTGTGAAGTTTGTTTGTGATGTTGTTGTGAAATGGATAATAAAATATTCATGTGTTGAAATAAATTAGTTATCGTTAAAAATATAATTTTTTAACGTGAATGTGAATAAATAAATACTCATTTACAAACCAGTTTATGTACACCTATTTGAAGGATATTGATTAGGACGATAAGTTTTACACGTCGCCCAACTGCACAAATAATATTCAGTTTTTGTGGATTGAAACCCCACATGGGCGTTGGGATGATATTTGACGTACACTAATCCCAATTGTTTAGTGGTATCTCGATCGTTTGATTGACAGACTGTATGAGCGTTAATTAGTTATATTTAATACTTATACAGTTGTGTGGTGCACTTTGGGTGATGGTTGATTATTTATCGTTGCTATTATATATATATATATATATGTGTGTATTTTATGGAATCCATGTAATTAACATTATATAGTAATTGATCGGGCCTCATTCCAATTGGGAAAATAAAGAATATTATAAAATATATATTCATGTGTTGAGTAGAATAAAGAAGATTCATGTGTTGAATAAAATGTATATTCATGTGTTGAATAATAAAGAATATTCATGTGTTGAATAAAATATATATTCATGTGTTGAAAATATTCATGTGTTGAGTAAAATATTTTAAACAATAAAATTTACATCTTTATCATAATTTTATAAAATATATTAAATAACAAAAATAGTTATGTGTTGATGATACTCATGTGTTGAGAATATTCATGTGTTGAAAGAAATATAGATTCATGTGTTGAATAGAATAAATATTCATTTGTTGAATAGAATAAGGAAGTTTTTGAAATATATAAAGCCGTATTGACTAGAGATGCGCCATTTTGACGCGAACGATATTTATATCGATTATATTCGTTTCTGAAATGAATATAGAAAGGAAGTGATTTCAAAATATAACGTTTTGAAAATATTATCGTTTGTGTATTGATGATGTGGAATATTCAATTTTGATTCGAAATTGAATATGAAGTTGTAATTGTTTTGAAAACGAATTTAAAAACAAATTATAAAATACGTTTTGAATTGAAATCGACGATATATATATATATAATATATATTATATATATTAAATGGCCTGAATAGAACGCACCGCGCCACGGCAGTTCGTGAATTTCGGCGATTGACTTCGAATTGACGTTGCGGGAGATTCAACCGTCGAATTCTCCTTAAACTGGAACCGTTGGGTTCGTATCGAAGAGAGCTTTCCAATGAATATTAGAAATTTGAAATCTAACAGTTGGATTTGGAATTATGTCCAAATCAAATTTGGAAAAGGTCGCTGTAAGTGCAGTTCGATGGCCGTTATTGAAAACCGACTGTACGAGCCTTGATAAAATTATTAAAAATATTAATAATTTGTGTAAAGTCATAATATATGAATTGGAAAGAACTGGGATGAAAAATTGCACATTTGAAAGGATAATAATATATTTTTATTGAAATGAACTAGTTTTGAACTAGAATTATAATCCCATTTATTTTTAAAATAAATAAAGTGGATTTGAAATGGTTTTGAAAATAACCAGAATTTCCAATATATAAAGTGGAAATGGATTTGAATCGAAATTATCTTCGGAATATTTCGATGTTGGATTTCGTGATCATACAGATATGGTTGCGGAAATTTGAGAGATATATTAATATCGTTATTTCCAATACGATATTTATTGGTTACAGGATTTGATATTGAATATAAGCCGATATATTTTCTATTCAGAGCCTTGTATTTAATATCAAATGTGATTTTGGGTTCGTCGTGAATGGTGTCTTAAGTAATACTGTTCTTGAACCCAGTTTAGAAAAGAATAAATCTTTTAATTAAGATTTAGTGAAAATGTACCAATTAAATGGTATTTAATTGGAATTGAATTTGAATTGATTTTTGGGGTTTATCGTGAGCGGTGTTTTGAATAACACCTGTTCTTTAACCCGATTAACAATTGAAAGTGATTTTGGGTTTATCGTGAACCGTGTTTTAGGTGACATTGGTTCTTTAACCCAGTTAAAGACAGGATATGATTTTTGAGAAGATTAAAACTAAGTGGAGTTTTAATGAATCTTTAATTAGATTGAAAAGATCGAGAATGGGGTATCACTAGTTTTGCTCCAAAGCGATAGTTAAATCTTTAATTAGATTTGAACGTGAAATGGCAATTAATATTTACCGATAACACCGAGGTGTTAGATATGGAGTATACCAGTTTTGCTCCATGGAATGAATAGGTTCGGATTGGGAAATAAAATAAATAATTACGTCGGTGTGGTTCGCTAATCCCGACTAGTTTGGAAAACCTTAACACGGTTTGAAATGATATCCAAAGGAAGATTAAAGAATAAATTTAGAAGAATTTATCTTTGATAAAATTAATGGGAACCTTTCCCTAAGAATGCGAAATTTTTGAATAAAAGAATATTCTGAATTGGAATGAGGCATATGTTGGGTTTGTGTAACATTTGTTTATTATATACGTGGGTTATTCAGAAAGGTCGGGTTTATACTCATTCTGAATAAGTGATTCGACGATAAGTCAAAGATGAAGACGGTGGTTGAAGACCTGAAGTCTTCAAATCGTTTGGATGATTATTGATGACCTTGATTGGGCTATACAACCAAGAGGAGGGAATCAGTTGGTGATCGTCCAGACGTACTTGGAGATCGATGGATATGCGAAGAAAGTGCCTCCGGTTTCGTTCAGATCCAGAACGAACTTGTAAATGGACTGTTTGTCTGACATTGGATTTTATTCAGTGTTGATTGATCTTTATTAAATATACATCTATTTAGCGGTGAAGAATTTATTCTCTTGCTTAACGCCCTTCTCTGAGACGTACGAGCTTAGAGGTTGTATATCGATGGACATCAGTCGCGTGGAGTGAATTGCCTGTGTGACACGCCTAAGTGGCAAATGATCAAGGCTTCTGTTGAAAAGCAAAGTCTTATGGTTGATGATCAAAGCATGGCCTGTGTGGCGCAGCTTTGTGTATAGCATTAATTCGTGAGCCTCACACCTCGGTATGAGTCAAAAATGGGATAGTGACTACAGGGAGAGCACGACGTTTCTTTCTAGCTAGTGGGGGTGTCAGTGCTTAAACTGGCTGACATTTATATACTTTTCACCTGTGTGGTTGTTGGAATGCAAGGCGCCTCGAATATATGGTCAATAACTGGCATTATGTGAGCCGACATACAGACCATTTTATAGGTCCGATAGGACCGGGAAACGTGTGTTCAGGAATTGCCAATCCTCAAAAGTAAGAGAGCACCGGCCCTAAAGATCCAAGGATCGTTGTGTGTGATCCTGAGACATTTGCTAGAGTGTCTCGAACGGAGAGGAGCTTGCCCCTTGCCTCGACTCATGATGGAATCCAATTTCCAATATGTTATAATTCGGTTTTATTTGTAGAACCTAGTATGGCGACATACGAGATGGTAGCTATGCCGCCTATGATTGATACTTATGATTGAAATTGTTTTGTCACTATACACTTATAGTAATATCAAAATAATGTATTTTTAAGCGTATCAAGCATTCTTTGGCTATTATAAGGTAAAACCCTATCCTCCGGCTTGCGTTGCATTGTGTGATGGGACCAGGGTCTTATAATAGCTTCATTTTTCTTTATTTAGCATTGCGTTGTTTGTTTTATGCACTGGTATTCTTGCGAGGAAACCCGTTCCGTGTTATACGGCGTGATCCCTTGATTTACCTAACTTTAAAATAAAGATTAATAATGTTTTAGTTCTCACACCAGTCACATGACTATTTTAACCTAAACTCTGGGTGCCCTTATTTTCGGCACGGGCAGCTAGTAGTTGGGCTTTGCAGATTTATATTCACAGGATCCTGGTTTATAGGTGAATTGATATTCGGAAAGCTCTGTATCTGTATATCTCCTTCCAGTTATGTATTGTATTATATTTCCGCTGTTATGTATTTAAATGTAATTAAAATTTCTAATATTTATCAAATGTGTAATATTTATTCATACTCTGTATATTCTTGTATTCTGATAGAATTGTTGTAATAAACAATGAAATGTTCTTCTGTTTGCGTTCTGATTCGTCTTGTCCTCAAAGTAATTCATTCTTTCTCTTCTCTTCGGAGATCGGGGAAGTTCTGGTCGCTTCATTTGGTATCAGAGCTTTGGTTTACAGAGCTTGAGAACAAGACACATTAAAACCATACGAAAGAATTCATCAGATATTGGATTAGTAATATCCAATTAGAATGACTCGTTAGAGATAGGATCAGTAGAGTACTAGGACGAGTGGAAAGAGTGAAAATTTTGGAATAAAAATTTGAAAACAAACTTTGTTTTGAAAATTAAATTCAAGTATACGTATTTGAATATTTTATTTATATTGATTTTGGATAATCCAGTATATAAAGGTTTTGCATATACGCGTCATGAACGTATATTCGAAGTTTTAATATGCTGGGTAGATATAGAATCACAGATACCCGGGGATGATTCTGATGATGTGGACACATCATCAGTATTTATGTTCGAGTTTCGAAGGTGTGATATCTATATATTTCCATCAGACTGGTGTGAGAACTAAAAATAGATAGACCTTATTGTTGTGAATTGGCATCAAAAATATGATTTTTGACTATGTATTAAAGTTATGTGTTTGAAAAGCTTATCAACTAATTGATTGATGGTTGTGTTGTTTGATTATTGGTTTGATATTTTTAACCATTTATGCCAAATTGAACCGAATATTGAACTGTATTGAAAATTATTGGCAAATGCATGCATATACATGTACTTACATTAAACAGGTCATAGCAAGGAGGCTAGAGCAGAAGAATAAAAATGTTTGCCCGACAAATAGGAACATGTTTACAAATTTATTGGGTTTGGATGATTTTATGAGCCGATTGGCTAGCCGCTTGGTTGTTTCTTTTTCATTTTGGATTGATGAGGGCCATAGGAGGCTATTTGAAATATCCCGAAATCCCCAGTGCAGGGGAGGTTATGGCGAAATTTTTCGAAAATTTAGGGTGTCAACCAAACTTTTGAAAAATTTGAAAAGTTCTTAGAAACTGAAAAGTTGAAGAACTTAAGCCGTAATGAAAATAATGGAAGTTGAGTTGATTAGTAAAACAACTTTCGGCTTCGTTCCTTTTCGCGGACGGAAAGTTTTAAGTGGGGGAGATTGTATTATCCCGGAAATTCTGAGCCAATTTAAAATTTTAATTTTGGCAATTTTAATGAATTTTGAATATTTAAAATGGTTTATTTTAAATGATATCGACGAGAAATTTGTTTTGAATAGAATTAGAACATATATATTTACATAAGTCGTCGCTAGAATATAAATATTTATTTTATATTATAAAAGGAATTGAAAATGGCGCGGTAGTTTGAAAATTCGATATCGAATTTCAAATGAATGTACAGGATTCAAAATAAACCATATTTTGGCAAAACCAAAAATATTTGAATCTAATTCAGAATATCTTTCCAACGAATCCGAAAAATCAAAATTTCATAGCGGGAATCAAAAGTTATGTCCAGTTGAAAATTTAGAATAGTCGCTATGGAATTTTGGCCCTTAAAAATGGAAATTTTGCAAACGACCTCGGTTTTCGACGAAACCACTTTTGTTGGCTCCGTGATGTCAAATTATTGATAGATTCAAAAATTCGTAATTTTTCGATTCAATATGTGAGCGTGGTAAAGGAAAACGCGTTTGACGAGTTTTAGTTGATTTTAATCGACTGGAAAATGGTCATTTTTCAAACGGTCTCAGAATTTGACGAAATTAGTTTTGTTAGGACCGTGTCATCAATACCATGCTAGAAAATATTTTTTGGGAATTTTTCTAGTTAGTATGTGGCCCCGATAAGTTGAAATGTGCGTTCAAATTCAATATATAGATTTATATTTTGATTTTGATGAAAACTGATCGAAATATTCGAATCAGCTTACGATATGTATCCCATTGTGTTCGGAATGAGGGTAATTAGCCAAGGGCGACAGTCGTGGGTTTGATTTTGATGTCGAATAAAAAGTCAACCTTTTATTTTTGAAATTATTAAATATAATTTTTTTTATACACAAGCCCCCCCCCCCCCCCCCCGTATACCTTTCTCCCCCAATTCAGTTTCATTCGAAAAAAGAAAAAGAAAAAAGAAATACAAAATCTGTCGCCCTCCCTCCCGCCATTTATCTTGCGCCCGCGCCGCCACAGGGCCGCCGCCGGCCGCCGTGGGGCCGCCACCCTCCCCTCCTTCCTCCTTTCTCCTCCCTCCCTCTCTCCTTCGCAGCCATGGTCCACAGATCCACACATAATCAACGCAACCCACCCCAATCCACCAAAAACCGCCGCCGCCCTCCTTTGAACCACCCCCCGCACCCCTCCGGCTGCCTCTATCACCGCCTCCCCCCCATCTCTTTCCCTCTCTTCTTCTAAAAATAACCCCAAATCCCCCAACTCAGAGCGCCGCCCGCCTCCACAGTCCACCTCCAACCACCAGCACCCTCCCCGACCGTCAGACGCCCTCCTCCCTCTTCATCCTGCAGTTGTAAGTTTTTATTCCTATTTTTATTTATTTATATGGTATAAAAATATGCTCTTTAATTTAAGAATGTAATGGATAAAATTGTAAGGATATGAAATATTCATTAGTTGGTTAAAGATACGATTTTCATCATAGTAAAGATGAGATTTTTATCATAGTAAAAATATAATTTTTATATGAAGAAAGTTAAGATCTTTAATGTAGAAAAGCGGAAATTTTTATCAGAAGAAAGACGAGATTTTTATTGGATAAAGATATGATTTTTAATTATATAAAAATTCAATTTTAATATGTATGAAGTGAAAGTAAAAAATTCAATTTTTATACATATGAAGTGAAAGTAAAAATTCGATTTTTTTTTATATATATGAAAGCATATAAAATATTTGACTTTTGAAAACATGAAGTTTAGATTTTATATATATAACAGAGGTTATAAAAATATGATTTTTATATAATAGAGAGAAAAAAATATAATTTTTATATATTGTAGAGTAATAAAGATGTGATTTTTATAGAAGTAGCAATGTAAAAATATGATTTTTATTATATATATATTGAAACAAAAATGTGATTTTTATAGCGATGATATAGAAATTCAATCTTTATATTAGAAATAGATATATAAAAATATAATTTTTTATATTGGAAGGAGCGTTATAAAAATATAATCTTTATTGGAAGAAGAGCGATATAAAAATATAATTTTTATATAGAGAATAGCGTGATAAAAATATGATCTTTATTATATGAACACCGTTATAAAAATAGAATTTTTATCTATATAGTAGCGGTATAAAAATAGAATTTTTATCTATATAGTAGTGGTATAAAAATGTGATTTTTATCCATATAGAGTGATTATTAAAATGTGATTTTTATATACATGGCAATAATATAAAAATGTGATTTTTGTATATGTAGTGGCTACGGACAATGAAATTGACAAAAGGCGAGCACGATGAAGATTTCTACATATGAAGAGTCGTAGTGTATTGGTTTAGCTAGTCGGTTAGAAATTCTCACTTTAAATCATGTTTTCTAGTTAAAAATATATATATGATGCAGACGGTGTTTAGCAGCACCCGACACCCGTCGTCCACAGACCATGAACGACTTGTATGCTTGTTTGATGTGTTGTGAAGTTTGTTTGTGATGTTGATGTGAAATGGATAATAAAACATTCATGTGTTGAAATAAATTAATTATCATTAAAAATATAATTTTTTAATGTGAATGCAAATAAATATATATTCATATACAAACCAGACAGATTGTTTATATACACCTATTTGAAGGATATTGATTGGGACGATAAATTTTACACGTCGCCCAACTGCACAAATAATATTCAGTGTTTGTGGATTGAAACCCCACACGGGTGTTGGGATGATATTTGACGTACACTAATCCCAATTGTTTAGTGGTATATCGATCATTTGATTGACAGACTGTATGAGCGTTAATTAGTTATATTTGATGCTTATACAGTTGTGTGGTGCACTTTGGGTGATGGTTGATTATTTATCGTTGCTATTATATACATGTATTGTATGGAATCCATGTAATTAACATTATATGGTAATTGATTGGGCCTCATTCCAATTGGAAAAATAAAGAATATTATAAAATATATATTCATGTGTTGAATAGAATAAAGAAGATTCATGTGTTGAATAAAATGTATTTTCATGTGTTGAATAGAATAAAGAATATTCATGTGTTGAATAAAATATATATTCATGTGTTGAAAATAATCTTGTGTTGAGTAAAATATTTTAAACAATAAAATTTACATCTTTATCATAATTTTATAAAATATATTAAATAACAAAAATAGTCATGTATTGACGATAATCATGTGTTGATAATATTCATGTGTTGAAAGAAATATAGATTCATGTGTTGAATAGAATAAACATTCATTTGTTGAATAGAATAACGAAGTTATTGAAATACATAAAGCCGTGTTGATTAGAGATGCGCCATTTTGACGCGAACGATATTTATATCGTTTATATTCGTTTTCAAAATGAATATAGAAAGGGAAGTGATTTCAAAACATAACATTTTGAAAATATTATCGTTTGTATATCGATTATGTGGAATATTCAATTTTGATTCGAAATTGAATATGAAGTTGAAATTTTTTTGAAAACAAATTTAAAACAAATTATAAAATAAGTTTTGAATTAAAATCGACGATATATATATAATATATATATTATATATTAAATGGCCTGATTAGAACGCGCTGCGCCGTGGCAGTTCGTGAATTTCGACCATTGACTTCGAATTGACGTTGCGGGAGATCCGACAGTCGGATTCTCCTGAAACCAGAACCGTTGGGTTTGTATCAAAGATAGCTTTCCAATGAATATTAGGAATTTGAAATCTAACGGTTGGATTTGGAATTATGTCCCAATCAAATTTGGAAAAGGTCGTTGTAAGTGCAGTTCGGTGATCGTTATTGAAAAGCTACTGGACGGGCCTTGATAAAATTATTAAAAATATTAATAATTTGTGTAAAGTCATAATATATGAATTGGAAAGAACTGGGATGAAAAATTCCACATTTGAAAGGATAAAAATATATTTTTATTGAAATGAACTAGTTTTGAACTAGAATTATAATCCCATTTATTTTTAAAATAAATAAAGTGGATTTGAAATGGTTTTGAATATAACCAGAATTTCCAAAATATAAAGTGGAAATGGATTTGAATCGAAATTATCTTTGGAATATTTCGATGTTGGATTTCGTGATTATACATATATGGTTGTGGAAATTTGAGAGATATATTAATATCGTTATTTCCAATATGATATTTGTTGGTTACAGGATTTGATATTAAATATAAGCCGATATATTTTCTATTCAGAGCCTTGTATTTTGTGTCAAATGTGATTTTGGGTTCGTCGTGAATGGTGTCTTAAGTAACACTGTTCTTGAACCCAGTTTAGAAAAGAATAAATCTTTTAATTAAGATTTAGTGAAAATGTACCAATTAAATGGTATTTAATTGGAATTGAATTTGAATTGATTTTTGGGGTTTATCGTGAGCGGTGTTTTGAATAACACCTGTTCTTTAACCAGATTAACAATGGAAAGTGATTTTGGGTTTATCGTGAACAATATTTTAGGTGACATTGGTTCTTTAACCCAGTTAAAGACAAGATATGATTTTTGAAAAGATTAATACTAAGTGGAGTTTTAATGAATCTTTAATTAGATTGAAAAGATCGAGAATGGAGTATCACCAGTTTTGCTCCAAAGCGATAGTTCAATCTTTAATTAGATTTGAAAGTGAAATGGTAATTAATATTTACTGATAACACCGTGGTGTTAGATATGGAGTATTACCATTTTTTCTCCATGGAATGAATAGGTTGGGAACCATTCCCTAAGAATAAATCATATCCAAAGGAAGATTAAAGAATAAATTTAGAAGAATTTATCTTTGATAAAACTAATGGGAACCATTCCCTAAGAATGTGAAATTTTTGAATAAAAGAATATTATGAATTGGAATGACCCATATGTTGGGTTTGTATAACATTTGTTTATTATATACGTGGGTTATTCGGAAAGGCCGGGTTTATACCCATTCTGAATAACCGATTCGACGATAAGTCGAAGATGAAGACGGTGGTTGAAGACCGGAAGTCTTCACATCATTTGGATGATTATTGATGATCTTGGTTGGGCTGTACACCCAAGAGGAGGGAATCAGTTGGTGATCGTCCAGACGTACTTGGAGATCGATGGATATGCGAGGAAAGTGCCTCCAGTTTCATTCAGACCCAGAGCGAACTTGTAAATGGACTGTGTGTCTGACATTGGATTTTATTCTGTGTTGATTGATCTCTATTAAATATACATCTGTTTGGCAGCGAAGAATTTATTCTCTTGTTTAATTCCCTTCTCTGAGACGTACGAGCTCAGAGGTTGTATATCGATGGACATCAGTCGCATGGAATGAATTGCTTGTGTGGTACGCCTAAGTGGCAAATGATCAAGGCTTTTGTTGAAAAGCAAAGTCTTGTGGTTAATGATCAAAGCACGGCCTGTGTGGCGCATCTTTGTGTATAGCGTTAATTCGCGAGCCTCACACCTCGGTTTGAGTCAAAAACGGGATAATGACTGCAGGCAGAGCACGACGTTTCTTTCTAGCTAGTGGTGGTGTCAGTGCTTAAACTGGCTGACATTTATATACTTTTCACCTGTGTGGTTGTTGGAATGTGAGGTGCCTCGAATTTATGGTCGACAACTGGCACTATGTGTGCCGACGTACAGACCATTTTATAGGTCCGATAGGACCGGGAAACGTGTGTTCAGGAATTGTCAATCCTCAAATGTAAGAGAGCACCGGCCCTGAAGATCCAAGGATCATTGTGTGTGGTCCTGAGACATTTGCTAGAGTGTCTCGAACGGAGAGGAGCTTGCCCCTTGCCTCGACTCATGATGGAAACCAATTTCCAATACGTGGTAATTCGGTTTTATTTGTAGAACCTAGTATAGTGACATACTAGATTGTAGCTATGCCGCCTATGATTAATACTTATGATTGAAATTGTTTTGACACTATACACTTATAGTAATATCAGAATAATGTGTTTTTAAGCGTATCAAGCATTCTTTGGCTATTATAATGTAAAACCCTATCCTCCGGCTTGCGTTGCATTATGTGATGGGACCCGGGTCTTATAATAGCTTCATTTTTCTTTATTTAGCATTGCGCTGTTTGTTTTATGCACTGGTATTCTTGAGAGGAAACCCGTTCCGTGTTATACGGCGTGGTCCTTTGATTTACCTAACTTTAAAATAAAGATTAATATCTGTTTTAGTTCTTACACCAGTCACATGACTGACCTGGAGTTTATTATTTTAACCTAAACTCTGGGTGCCCTTATTTTCCGTACGGGCAACTTGGGTTTTGTAGATTTATATTCACAGGATCCTGGTTTATAGCTGAAGTGATATTCGGAAAGCACTGTATTCGTATATCTCCTTTCAGTTATGTGTTGTATTATCTTTCCGCTGCTTTGTATTTAAATGTAATTTAAATCTCTGATATTTATCAAATGTGTAATATTTATTCATACTCTGTATATTCTTGTTTTCTGATGGAACTGTTGTAATAAACAATGAAATGTTCTTCTGTTTGCATTCTGATTCGTCTTGTCCTCAAAGTAATTCGTTCTTTCTCTTCTCTTCGGAGATCGGGGAAGTTCGGGTCGCTTCAAGGATATGAAACGTTGAGCTATTTATATAGTTGGAAAGGACTTCCAATCATTTTCTGATACTGCTTCCCAGAAAAAGGTAAAAAAATTGATATGACAATTCCAAGCAAGCAAAGGCACACAAAGAATATTCGTTCTAATTGTTCATGTTGCTTCCCGCGACTGTTAGTCAATTTTGTCTATCTTAACATGTTTATGATGCTAATGACATGATTTCATGAACTTGCAGAGACAATCTAGAAACATACCAGCATCTCACATGCTTTGTGGTTTAACATTACCTCTTACATGTATATAGCTGATACACATCCCGCATTTTCTGTTATCTCCAATAGGAATGCATATAAATTCATTATACAAGTTATAAGTACTTCACTAGATAGGAGATCGACATTGTATGTTACTGTGACTGAGATGTTAACATGAATACAGAGAAACTAAAATATCATTCGGTTCGAAAACAAGTTTTCAATTGCATTACAGAACATGATCAGTGCGTTTGTACCCTAGCATACAGAACATCCTCCTATACACACAAAAAGGAAAAATAAACCAAAAGAATATTAAATATGATATCATGTCAAATTTCATATATCACCATATGTCCACTGCAATTTATTGGGTTTTTTGGATGTATATTTGGAAAATGAAATGAATATTTCATGAATCTCTAAAAACATATAGTTCATATCTAAGAAAAACATCAGCAATGATGTTTAACAAAATGTATCGAAGGGCATGTACTTAACGCTAAATATCAGTTACAAAAGGTATAACAGTAAGAATAAAATCAAACTACCATATGCACACAACACATATGGACATGGTTTTAGCAAGATATCGTACATGTGTACACAACATGTCCATTCAATTCTTATATAAGATACTACGTATAGTTAAGTGTAAAATTATATATACCTACTCCAACGTCTAAAGATAATGAATCATCATCTTCAGATGACACATATACTCGATTTTTTGGTTAAGAATTTTCTGGATGATCCACCAGGTGGATGCATTTTAGCTCACGCGTAGGGTCAGGTATCCATGCTTATTAGCTTTATCCAAGTGTCGAATCCTGCTTCACTTAACCTTTCGAAAAAGCTGCTTTCACTTGCAACTTTTAGTTTCTTTGAAGCAGACCGTGTAATGCAACTTACACTCCAGTCTCTGGTACAACATTGGGGAAAGTTGCTAGTGAAAGAAGCTTTTTACTAAGGTTAAGTGAAGCAGCATTCGACACTTGGGTAAACCTAATAAGCATGGATACCTGACCCTATGCGTGAGCTAAAATGCATCCACCTTGTGGATCGCCCGTTAAATTATTAACCAGAAAGTCGTGTAATCATCCATCTTCCAAATTTTTAGCAAACCTATTAATATATTTTCAGTAAGCCTGTTATCTCTCAAAACAAAGTAATAATTACAAAGTATGATATAGTATGACAACACTATAACACAAAGTAGCAATCATGTGAAAATCAAACTATAACAATCTGCAATTTCTTACCAAAAAGAATTCAAAATCCTTCAGATTATACATACCAATCGGAAGGAAAATAAAAATACACTAATTTATACTTGAACTTGACACAGTAAGTGTGACACCCCACGTCCATTAAAGTCACTCACTAAGGGAATGCATTAAGTCTCGTGAAGCGTTATAGATAAACAGAATAGGAACATTACAAGATAGATATAAAATTGCAGCGGAATTAAAAACTTTTATTAATCATAAAGCTTGGTTACACCATATGTCCGAAAATATATAAACTCGGTACATCATTAAAACTTCTGTCTTGTACTTTAAATACCAGAGTACAATAACAAAGAAAGCATAATCCCCAAGTCATAAGCCATAGTAGCAAAGATAGAAGCTTGAGCAATACATATAGAAGCTCCAAGCAAGTCGATAGCAGAATCCTGACTAAGCCTGAGAATTCCCTCACTTGGTAACCTAGGGGGAGAAACGAAAGAAAGGAGAGGAAACAAAAAGGGTCGGACATAAAGTCTAGCGAGTCTAGTTATTTTTAGCCAGTAAATAAATAAAAGTAACATGATAGGCATATAAAATGGATAAGAGAGATCACTACATAAATGGCAGGTGTGACAAGGTAGACAGGATAAGTTGTATATGCATCTAATGGTTACTCTGCATTGTTACTAGTATGTCCAGAAAGAGCTGATCCCTTCAACTATAAGGTGGTAGACTTAGGTATATGTCCAAATGTATCCTAACTACTACCTTATCGCTTGGCTCCCTAACCCTCGTAGATACCTTGTGCTAGCCCCACACTAGGAGGTATCACTTCCTAAAGTGGCAAACCCTCATCATAATAATGTGCACAACCATATCTGCTGGTGTCACGGTTATCTTATCACTTCTGCCTGGCTCATGCACGCACATGGCCCGGTCGGTTTGCACCGCCCACGCTTTCCTCCTTGTTTGGATCTCTTAATATCATTCAGTAAGCATTCCCCTTCTCCGCCTAGTACGAGGTACTTTGTTTGATGCCTACTCCGGGTTACTGACGGAAATTGGTCCCACGCAATATGATGCAAATTCTCCCCTTGTCTTATATCCCCCACTAGGTGTCTTTAATTACATAGCCTTATTTATTTCCACCAGTTATGCTTACCCTAAAGGGTGTCTTTTATTACATAACTCCAATCCTTCTACCCGTTATGCTTACCTATAGGTTTCTTTAATAAATAACCCTCAATCTTTCTATCGGTTATGCTTACCAAAAGTTGTCCTTAATACATAACCCTGTAATTTCTACAAGTTATGTTTACCCTAAAAGGTGTCTTTAATTACATAACTTTTATATT
Organism: Allium sativum; assembly: GCA_030737875.1. Lineage (NCBI taxonomy): Eukaryota > Viridiplantae > Streptophyta > Magnoliopsida > Asparagales > Amaryllidaceae > Allium > Allium sativum. The sequence continues at coordinate 625,597,225 of CM060913.1, forward strand.
TTCAACCGGTTATGTATACCACTAGGTTTATTTAATTACATAACCTTATTAGGTTAAGTTCGTGGGTCTATACGTAAATATTAACCACCCCCTTAAATCTACTTAATCCACCCACTGATCCAAGCATGTTTACTTAATGGTTAATTTTGTGGGCCTATATATACTAATATTACCCACCTACCCAAGATTTACTTAACCCTTCCACTGATCAAATCAATTTTACTTAATCCTAACTTCAGTTCTTATTCATACAAGCCCTTACGAATTAGTTTAGGTTAAGTAGTCCTATTTATTACCATGTCCTTTTATGGTTTATAATGGGCTAGACCTCCTACATTAGGCCTGCAACATGTGGATACTGGATATGCGGTCGGGTCCGGGCAGTCTTATTCCACAGTTAGGTCTAACCTCGTGTCTTAGCCCGATTCGTATTTACGTACTTAGAACTCCCACATTAGGTTCAACACTAGTGGCGGCTGGATATGCCGGTCGGGTCCGGGTAGACTTCCACCACTAATGTAACCTAACCTCGTGTCATAAGTACAATTACAATTCCTAATTGTAATTACTAAACATTCCATTTTTAATTAATTAATCAATTAATTAAACCTTTCCTTTTATAGGTGTCAATACATATTTTACCCAATAATTTGAATTACATGTCCAAAAATGTTCATATTCAAATCAAGCCAATTTTAACCCTTTTTCCCTTGTTCCTTAACTAGCGCCCTCACAAAATTAGCAACATGTCTGGGCTAGACAATAGCCTAGTCATAAACGATAATAGGGAAAATAATGGGAATATAACTAAAATGATCATCTTGGCATAAACATAAACTAGCCTGATAGTAAGGTGAACATACATATTGGCATGGACATGAAATTGTCATCATAACAAGGCGGACATAAAACTGATGAATGGTTGGTAGTCAGTTGATTCTAATATAACTATGATGTCACAATAAGCATAATGAGATCTAAATTAGCAATTTAGGTGTCCAATCAGTTTAGATTTAAAATGATAACACATGGTGATAAATTAGATCACATAACTCAGATTTAGAGGTCAAAATAGATCTAACATGATAACACGAGGTGATAAATTAGATCACATAAATAGATCTAACATGATAACACAAGGTGATAAATTAGATCACATAAAATAGATCTAACATGATAACATAAGGTGACAATCTAGATTTGACCAACAGTTTCATTGTCCACATAAATTAGATCTACTAGTTTATAAATAGATCTACACAAATCCACATCATAGCATATCATAGAAGTTACAATTAAGACAAAGATTTAGATCTAATCCTAACCAAATTCAAGGTGACATATGTTCATGATTTACATAAATGATTAGATCTATCCATTGATATAACTGTCCAAATTTACAGATTTATATTAACCATAATATAGTTACAAAGCAAGATCCGCAATAATAACATAGCAGATTGATCACAATTGAATTGGATCTAGAGAAATAGATCTATCATGACATAATAGAATAATCACAATTGAATTGGATATAAAGAAATAGATCTATCATAACATAGTAGAACAATCACAATTGAATTGGATCTAAAGAAATAGAGCTATTATGACACATAAGAATAATCACAATTGAATTGGATCTAAAGAAATAGATATATCGTGACATAGCAGAAGATATGATAATAGCATAGATTTACGGTTTACACATCCAAATTATAGTCTTTCATAATTTACTTTTATTCGTTTAAACCTAAAAGTAACTAGAACTCACTGTGATTGGATTGCTAAGATGATAGGAAAGAAGTTGGTGCTGAGTCTATGCTTAAATCTCAGAATTTGATATGATTTAGTTGATAGAAGAAGATGAGAGATCCTAGTTCAGTTCAGACTCTGGCAGAGTTTGAACTGAACTAGGATCTCTCATCTTCTTGTACGCCATGATTTCTAATAAAGAAATATGTGAAATAGCTATTTATTTATATCTGCAGAACTCTCTGGAACAGACTGCCACATAAGCCCTGGGGTAAATCAGGCCGCGGGTCGCCTCCTACTTGGGTAAAGGCCCAAATACCCAAAAAAACTATTCTAGGTGCACTTTACAGGTGCGCCATTGTAAAAATACATGGGCGCACTTGTCAAGTGCACCGGGAATTTCTGCTTTTTCTGCCAAACTTCTATCGTCCACAACTTCTTTATACATTATCCGTTTTACGCAAACCAGGTGTCTATCTTGACCAGAATTTTGAGACGGACGCAATGGCGCAGTCCATTTCCCTTAATTCTTAATATGAAATTAATTATTCTTTAATTTATCTTCTTTAATGTCGTTAAAAATTCGGGGTGTTACATTCTCCCCTACTCAAAGGATTTCGTCCCCGAAATCTCTAAGTTGAAAAGAATGTATCCTACCGTCCATCATCCATCATCTATCTATTCATCCACCAAATATTGGCATCCATTGTCCTTAAAGATTTCTAATGCTTATATGAGTATATGCAAAGGTGTGTGTATATGTCCTAATCCAAAATGCGAAGATCAGGCGATCTACTGATTCAGTTGACCTCCTTAATGCAACGTATGTTAGTGCCATGAATCTAATATATATGAAAATAATCCTATTATAACATGTAAGTTTATATGTGTGCACACTCATTCGTCCAAATGCAACATCCAATACTAGTACATCCATTTCTATCCATGAAAGAAAAGAAAATGTACAAACATCCATATGCAGTATGAGAGTGATTGGGCCGATCTAGTGCCTAATGTGTGTGTATATGCATCCACAGGCAGCCACGAGCAAACAGTTGCATCCACTTGCATCCACCTAACATAACATGTAATGATCCGGAAAATTCGATGCTCGAATTTCGACAACGATACATAAAACCTGTATTACTTGCCTGTTAGACCAAAAAATGGCACTAACACCCAATATGATAGATTTTGTAACACCCCGCCTCCGCTAGGGTCACTCGCAAAGGAATGCACTAGCTTTAGAGGGGCATTATTGGTAAACATGCACAGAAATATCACAAGACAGAACATATAAAATAGCGGAAGTAAAATCAACCTTTCATAACATGAATAAATAAGGTCTAAAGCCTTTTACATCAGAGTACATCAAAACCTGTCTTGCAATAGTAAAGAAGCATAAAGACATTTTCATAAATTATTCCCCAAGTAAAAACAGTAAAGTAGCCATAGCAAAGAAAAGTCCAAGCCATCCATGATGACCTTCAAGCAGGAGAAGTCCGAACTAAACAACAGTATTTCCTCCCTGTAACCTGGGGGGAACGGAAGAAAAGAGGCGAAACAAAACGGGTCAGTCAAAAAGACTGAGTAAGCCCTATCTACTATTAGTATAAAAACTAGTAAAGTTAACTGTCATGAGGAACTGAGATGATCATGAGCATGATAACAAGATAGACAAGCTAAATCAAAATAACAGGATGAACTACTGAACTCAGATAAACTAAAGTGTCATGATATTACGATGTCAAAATGAAACAAGGCATCACATCGTCAGGTTTCTATCAAGTATAATATCCCAAGATATCTATCACGCATAACGTACCATGGTATCTATCCTGTATGCCCGCTCTGCACCTACCGTACTAGTATCCCAACTGTATTACGTGTTATCCGTGAATGACCCTTACTCAAAAATCGTGTAATGGTCCATGTCAACCTAATATGCCGCATATATAGGTTACTCAACTCATATGTTTCTTTCCATGTATAAGTTCAGTCCTTTGCCGTAGGCTGTACGGGCTTTCCCATGTAAACGGTTTATCCTTGAAGTTGTTTTGGACTGCAACCCTTGATCTAGTTGTGTTTCCTTACCATGAACTATCGCGCGTCCACTTAGGATTTATGCCACCTAGGACCACTAGGGATTATGCTACCTAATGAACATTTCCGTGTCTCGGTTTGGGTTTTGACCACCTAGGACCGCTAGGGATTACGCCACCCGTCAACCGCGCCCTTGATCCCACGTATGTATCGTGAATCGTTTTCCATGTCTAGATGCACATGTTCCCCAATGTGCCATCCGAGTTCCGTGCCAGGGCAAATCAAGAAATACGGAACTCGGTCGGGAGCTTTAAATCGTCTGCCGATGCAGATATCAAGGTCTGTTTTTGTACCCGTGGCTATGGTCCCACGTGACCCCTCCCTCAACTACTGAAAGGCAATCCAAGAAAAATCATGTATAAGAACCACTCCACGGCCCCACTATAGCCCACTTTCCTACGGGCCAACCTCACCCATGACTCGATAGCAAGCACATGGTCTGTTGGGGGTTCCCTGCCTTTCCGCACGTACACGATTGACTAAAGATGGTAGGTAGTCGGCGATGCGCTATCCAGGGCAAAAACAAGAATCGTCGACTCCACGCTAATCCATCCCAGTCTTTAGGTTGCTCGCATAGCAACCAAGGCATACTCTTGGTCCTTCTAACGCAGACCTTAACCTCTCATGGGCCTAGTATAAGTACCTGGCAGCCCACAGAGGGATCCCAAGAATATCCTCACGTCCCTCGAAGCTTCCACTTCGGCACCCAGTGCGCTGGAGCTTTTATCCAAGTCAGATAACTTGCTCCCCCTCGTATACTAAGCGATGACCTACCGTATCAGGTTACTCATCGTTTTGAGAATTAGTCCTATGTCCTTAGCTAAGAATTATTACTTAGTTACCCTTAACTAAGGTTTACCACTTAGCTTCCTTTCCCGTTATCCTTGATTAACCACGGTTTTCTACCTAGTTCTTCTAACTAGGGTTTGTCTATTGGGTTAAGTGTTATCATTCAAGTCCATGACTTAACCCGCCCACGAATCACGTCAATGATTGGCTAAGTATTTAAGTTCAAGACTTAGTCCCACAAGTTGGTTAAGTGTACCCAGAGGCTCATGACTTAACCCTATCAAGTCAAATTGGTCAAGTACTAGCTTACCTTAATCCTATCGGATTATCTTGCTAGATCGATTAAGCATAGATTATCTTAATCCCATCAAATTATCGAGTCGGATTGGTTAAGTATAGGCTAGCTTAACCCCATCCTCTAATCGTACTACAATGGTTAAGTATATTCTAAAAAGGTATTGTGACTTAACCTTATCAGGTCCGCGTATTAGATTGGTTAAGTGTAAGTTACTTAACCCCATCAAATCATCATGTATAATTGGTTAAGTATAAGTTGCTTAACCCCATTAAATTATCACGTTAATTTGGTTAAGTATTGGTTACTTAACCTCATTGAATTACCGAGTTTAAATTGGTTAAGTGTTTAACTTAACCCCATCGAATTACCGTGTTTAGATTAGTTAAGTGTGGATTACTTAACCACATCTAATTACCGTGTCGGATTGGTTAGGTGCAAATTGCTTAACCCCATCCCCTAATCATCTTGTATGGTTAAGTGTCATTAAGAAAGCTTACTTAACCTTGCCAAATTATCATGTTGGATTGATTAAGTGTTGGTTAACTTAATCCCCGTCCACTAGTCATATAAAAATGGTTAAGCGTCATTAGGCAAATCAAATCACTTAACCTACCCAACCTTTTCATGTTTTGTTAAGTATCATTAGCCTAACCAATTTACTTAACCCATTTATCCATGTCATATTTGGTTAAGAGTCATTAATCAAATTAACTTAACCCTATCATGTGGCATTAATTTCTTAATGCATCCCAACCTCTCACATTAGACTTTGTTGTGGTTACTAGTTAAGCCGGTCGGTTCCGGGTAGCTTTACACCACAACTTGGTCTAACCTCGGGTTCAAGCACAACATGACCAACTTCTCACATTGGGTCCTATTGTTTGCAACTACTAGTTAGGCCGGTCGGTTCCGGGTAGTTTTACGTTGCAAACTCAACCCAACCTCGAGTTGGCCACACTTATATTATCTAAGTGTCATGTTCATCATGTTTCCAAAACATGTTACAAGTTTTTCAAGCATTTGGGTAGACCTAACTTAATAGGTAAATTCCCAAAGGGTAGACCTAACTTAATAGGTAAATTCCCAAGCTTATGTTTTTATGCATACTTACATGTCAACTTCCATGTTATATTTCAAGCCATGTTTTCAAGTTGTATTTTCATGTCATTAGAAATTACCCATAACATAACCCAACGCTTTTAAACTCGCATATACGTTCGCAACAACGTGATGGATTAAAAGAAGAGACTTGGCAAAGGAATGCCAAAAATGGGTATTAAGCCACAAGTTAATCATGGTGGCAAATGAGGCACAAATGTGTTCATTAGCTTTCATGTTACATTCTTAAGCCTCAAAAACATGCATAAACCCAAACTTGGTACATAAGCGAATCATGGTGACAAAAGACATGGAATGATGGCTAGAAACTCGCATATATCATCATATAAGGATTATGACTTCATATGCAAGTTGACATAATGATTATGAAGATTCTCATGTTGCATATTGCAACATTTCAACATAAAGGTTGTGGCTTTTTGCTCATAAGATCAAGCTAATGACTTCATAAACTTGCATAACATGATAGCATGCATCATTCTAATTAATCAAACCCAAACTTTCAACATGAACATTTAGCTTCATAGTTAATATCTAAGAGTAGGGAAGGGCTTACATTGCTATGAAGGCCTAAATTGATTAAACTAAAGCTTGTGAGGAAGCCTATGCATGCCATCACCCAAAAACCCAAAGATGGATGCTCCAAATCACTAAAAACACCATCTTTATGAACAAAGATCAAAGCTTTTGTCTTGAGATCAACTTGAGAAGCTCTCATACTAACATAGGGACTCTCTAATACTCTCATGATCATGAAACCTTTCATAGAAATGAAGTGGAGGCTAGGATAGTTGAGTGGAGGCCATGAGAGTAGAAATTTTGCCATAGTTTAGTTGCATGAATGAATAATGAGGATTTAGGATAGGTTAGGGTCTTATTTATAGATTAGGCAAGTGTTTTAGGCCATAGGATTAAACCTAGATTCAATCCAAGCCATCAAAGCATGTCTTGGGGAAGAAGTCAAGTGTAGGAACCATCTAGGGCCTTTAGATTAAAGATGAACCATGAGAACCATCCAAATGCAAAATCTGCATTTGAGCGAATCGGCCCACGGGTTGACAGCCAAACACCCTGGATTAACCCCTAGTCGACCCAGCGGGCTCGGGTCGACCTCAAAAATCGGTCGGTTCGGTTATTCCCCTCTCCCAATTCGCTGTTTTGAACATTTTTGCTTATTTATTTATTTAATTTTCAATTATATATATATATCAATATATATATATTTTTCTGCGCAACCCATTTCACTTAATTAAGTATACTTTAATTTGGGAATTTTTCGTGAAACTTCGCGAGGCCATATCTTGGTCATACGGACTCCGATTTTCGAAAACTCGGACTCTATTTCGCGTATTTTTCCGAGACGAACGCAATGGCATAGCCCGTTTCACTTGAATCAGAATTTAAAATTAAATTCTGCCTTGATTTTCGTCTTTAATCATGTTATCGAAATACGGGTTGTTACATTCTCCCCACCTTTTAGGATTTCGTCCCCGAAATCTCCAAGTTAGGAAGAACATATCCTACCATCCATCATCCATCTACTCAAAACATCATCCACGAGCAACCATTGTCCTTAGATGATTTCTAATGCTGTATGAATATATGCAAGACGTGTGTGTACATGTTCCTTAGCTAATGCTAATGATCAGGCCTGAATGATCTTTCTAATGCAAGATATGTTAAGTGCCATGAATCCAACATGTATGCAAATAGTCCTAGTCATATAGATGCTATATGCGTGCACAACCATTCACTCATATGCAACAACCACATGATAACACATTCGATTTCATCTATTAACAAGTATAAATACTCGTGCATATGCAATATGAAATGTGATCGAGTCGAGCTAGTATCTAATGTGTATTCGCGCATCCACGAGCAACCACTTGCAACCATATCAATCATAACATGTTTCAAATACATGTTTACATCCATAGGGTTCTACCTAGAATTCCCTGAAACAGGGTCGAGAAGATAAACAGGACAAACTCCTTACAGGGTTTGTAACGGAGAATAGGACCGAGAGGATGTCCACAAAAGATAGCCTACAAGTAAGCTCTACAGAAAACAGGGATCAAGGATATACTCCCAAAAAGAGATTTCATGCGCGTATCTAGTCTTTGACCATCAAAGTCGTATTTCCTTGAGCTTAATTCCATTGTGCCTTGACCGTCCTTTAACTTCGCGACTTCGTAGCTTCTTATTTCCTGTTTCCATAACATGAGCTGAAACTCATTCTTCGTCGCCTCTCGTTCCACTTGCACTTATCCTTTTCCTAAAATACTTGACGCAAACATGACTGCGTACTCATGATCTCATGCAAGCTTTCCAAAATTCACTAATGAATCTCGAACCTCGTACCACAAGGTATTCCACATAGAAGAACTTTCTCTTGAAAGTAAACAGATGCCAACCAGGTTATCAAGCGCACTTACTAAGGTGATTTCTATAACCCATGCATAAGTGAAATAAACCATCCGTCTTATCGGCGAACACCACTCGATTGGGCTTCCAATTTCCCATAAAGGCATCAAGGGATTCTAAGTAACTAACCATGACCGAACCCAAAAGGTTACACGAGACTTCGAGGGTATTACCAAGGCTAGTCAAGAGTCTAACTACCCTCCTATCAAAACCGAGAGTGGCACCCCTTACTGGATAACCACTTCATCCCTAGAATCCATCCATAGCTTAAAAACATAAACATTATTTCCAAACTCAACACTCGGCATAGACATTCCCAAATCCAAACAAGTCATGTATAAATGGACTGATTCTCCAATAGGACTTTGAGACAAAAAATGGGATTCTCTATTACGCTAGTACTTAAGGTGCAGAGACTCAAATATCGAAGCAGACTTAAATGATACGATGATCAAAACAAAGTCCTAACGGGATGATAGAGAAGAAAAGCTAAACCTTTAACAAGATCGTCACCCTCCTTCCGAGGTACCCTAGAAATGTGAGCATACTGCTGCCCTCCCGATGATCTTGTCCTTTTCCCATAATACTTAACTATCCGTCCCGTTTTACCATGCCAAAGGTACTCACTCGTCCTGGGTTTCATTGTTCATCTTTCTCTCTCGTCCTGGGCTGAGCCATACCAACAAGTTGCTCATCCTTAAGCTCGTATCCTTTATCCTCTTCCTCACTATCCTTTCTTATAACGCGGCCACTGGTCTCTCGAGAACCACCTCCATCGTAAGGAAAACACTTTCGTAGATAGAAAAGACTAGTCGCAGTTAAAACCACTGTGACTACAGATAGAGGAAAGAAAGGAAAAGAGATTCAATTAAGGAAACAAGGATAGTGCTAATGACCTTTGGGGAATAGCCTTTTTCTTTTAAAAGAAAATTTTCTTGAAAAATGCTTCTTTATAAACGATTTTCAAATAGTTTTCAGAAGGTCTTTAAAAACTTTTGCCCAGTCTGGTAACCTTCTGCTCTGATACCAAATGTAACACCCCGCCTCCGCTAGGGTCACTCGCAAAGGAATGCACTAGCTTTAGAGGGGCATTATTGGTAAACATGCACAGAAATATCACAAGACAGAACATATAAAATAGCGGAAGTAAAATCAACCTTTCATAACATGAATAAATAAGGTCTAAAGCCTTTTACATCAGAGTACATCAAAACCTGTCTTGCAATAGTAAAGAAGCATAAAGACATTTTCATAAATTATTCCCCAAGTAAAAACAGTAAAGTAGCCATAGCTAAGAAAAGTCCAAGCCATCCATGATGACCTTCAAGCAGGAGAAGTCCGAACTAAACAACAGTATTTCCTCCCTGTAACCTGGGGGGAACGGAAGAAAAGAGGCAAAACAAAACGGGTCAGTCAAAAAGACTGAGTAAGCCCTATCTACTATTAGTATAAAAACTAGTAAAGTTAACTGTCATGAGGAACTGAGATGATCATGAGCATGATAACAAGATAGACAAGCTAAATCAAAATAACAGGATGAACTACTGAACTCAGATAAACTAAAGTGTCATGATATTACGATGTCAAAATGAAACAAGGCATCACATCGTCAGGTTTCTATCAAGTATAATATCCCAAGATATCTATCACGCATAACGTCCCATGGTATCTATCCTGTATGCCCGCTCTGCACCTACCATACTAGTATCCCAACTGTATTACGTGTTATCCGTGAATGACCCTTACTCAAAAATCGTGTAATGGTCCATGTCAACCTAATATGCCGCATATATAGGTTACTCAACTCATATGTTTCTTTCCATGTATAAGTTCAGTCCTTTGTCGTAGGCTGTACGGGCTTTCCCATGTAAACGGTTTATCCTTGAAGTTGTTTTGGACTGCAACCCTTGATCTAGTTGTGTTTCCTTACCATGAACTATCGCGCGTCCACTTAGGATTTATGCCACCTAGGACCACTAGGGATTATGCTACCTAATGAACGTTTCCGTGTCTCGGTTTGGGTTTTGACCACCTAGGACCGCTAGGGATTACGCCACCCGTCAACCGCGCCCTTGATCCCACGTATGTATCGTGAATCGTTTTCCATGTCTAGATGCACATGTTCCACAATGTGCCATCCGAGTTCCGTGCCAGGGCAAATCAAGAAATACGGAACTCGGTCGGGAGCTTTAAATCGTCTGCCGATGCAGATATCAAGGTATGTTTTTGTACCCGTGGCTATGGTCCCACGTGACCCCTCCCTCAACTACTGAAAGGCAATCCAAGAAAAATCATGTATAAGAACCACTCCACGGCCCCACTATAGCCCACTTTCCTACGGGCCAACCTCACCCATGACTCGATAGCAAGCACATGGTCTGTTGGGGGTTCCCTGCCTTTCCGCACGTACACGATTGACTAAAGATGGTAGGTAGTCGGCGATGCGCTATCCAGGGCAAAAACAAGAATCGTCGACTCCACGCTAATCCATCCCAGTCTTTAGGTTGCTCGCATAGCAACCAAGGCATACTCTTGGTCCTTCTAACGCAGACCTTAACCTCTCATGGGCCTAGTATAAGTACCTGGCAGCCCACAGAGGGATCCCAAGAATATCCTCACGTCCCCCGAAGCTTCCACTTCGGCACCCAGTGCGCTGGAGCTTTTATCCAAATCAGATAACTTGCTCCCCCTCGTATACTAAGCGATGACCTACCGTATCAGGTTACTCATCGTTTTGAGAATTAGTCCTATGTCCTTAGCTAAGAATTATTACTTAGTTACCCTTAACTAAGGTTTACCACTTAGCTTCCTTTCCCGTTATCCTTGATTAACCACGGTTTTCTACCTAGTTCTTCTAACTAGGGTTTGTCTATTGGGTTAAGTGTTATCATTCAAGTCCATGACTTAACCCGCCCACGAATCACGTCAAAGATTGGCTAAGTATTTAAGTTCAAGACTTAGTCCCACAAGTTGGTTAAGTGTACCCAGAGGCTCATGACTTAACCCTATCAAGTCAAATTGGTCAAGTACTAGCTTACCTTAATTCTATCGGATTATCTTGCTAGATCGATTAAGCATAGATTATCTTAATCCCATCAAATTATCGAGTCGGATTGGTTAAGTATAGGCTGGCTTAACCCCATCCTCTAATCGTACTACAATGGTTAAGTATATTCTAAAAAGGTCTTGTGACTTAACCTTATCAGGTCCGCGTATTAGATTGGTTAAGTGTAAGTTACTTAACCCCATCAAATCATCATGTATAATTGGTTAAGTATAAGTTGCTTAACCCCATTAAATTATCACGTTAATTTGGTTAAGTATTGGTTACTTAACCTCATTGAATTACCGAGTTTAAATTGGTTAAGTGTTTAACTTAACCCCATCGAATTACCGTGTTTAGATTAGTTAAGTGTGGATTACTTAACCACATCTAATTACCGTGTCGGATTGGTTAGGTGCAAATTGCTTAACCCCATCCCCTAATCATCTTGTATGGTTAAGTGTCATTAAGAAAGCTTACTTAACCTTGCCAAATTATCATGTTGGATTGATTAAGTGTTGGTTAACTTAATCCCCGTCCACTAGTCATATAAAAATGGTTAAGCGTCATTAGGCAAATCAAATCACTTAACCTACCCAACCTTGTCATGTTTTGTTAAGTATCATTAGCCTAACCAATTTACTTAACCCATTTATCCATGTCATATTTGGTTAAGAGTCATTAATCAAATTAACTTAACCCTATCATGTGGCATTAATTTCTTAATGCACCCCAACCTCTCACATTAGACTTTGTTGTGGTTACTAGTTAAGCCGGTCGGTTCCGGGTACCTTTACACCACAACTTGGTCTAACCTCGGGTTCAAGCACAACATGACCAACTTCTCACATTGAGTCCTATTGTTTGCAACTACTAGTTAGGCCGGTCGGTTCCGGGTAGTTTTACATTGCAAACTCAACCCAACCTCGAGTTGGCCACACTTATATTATCTAAGTGTCATGTTCATCATGTTTCCAAAACATGTTACAAGTTTTTCAAGCATTTGTGTAGACCTAACTTAATAGGTAAATTCCCAAAGGGTAGACCTAACTTAATAGGTAAATTCCCAAGCTTATGTTTTTATGCATATTTACATGTCAACTTCCATGTTATATTTCAAGCCATGTTTTCAAGTTGTATTTTCATGTCATTAGAAATTACCCATAACATAACCCAACGCTTTTAAACTCGCATATACGTTCGCAACAACGTGATGGATTAAAAGAAGAGACTTGGCAAAGGAATGACAAAAATGGGTATTAAGCCACAAGTTAATCATGGTGGCAAATGAGGCACAAATGTGTTCATTAGCTTGCATGTTACATTCTTAAGCCTCAAAAACATGCATAAACCCAAACTTGGTACATAAGCGAATCATGGTGACAAAAGACATGGAATGATGGCTAGAAACTCGCATATATCATCATATAAGGATTATGACTTCATATGCAAGTTGACATAATGATTATGAAGATTCTCATGTTGCATATTGCAACATTTCAACATTAAGGTTGTGGCTTTTTGCTCATAAGATCAAGCTAATAACTTCATAAACTTGCATAACATGATAGCATGCATCATTCTAATTAATCAAACCCAAACTTTCAACATGAACATTTAGCTTCATAGTTAATATCTAAGAGTAGGGAAGGGCTTACATTGCTATGAAGGCCTAAATTGATTAAACTAAAGCTTGTGAGGAAGCCTATGCATGCCATCACCCAAAAACCCAAAGATGGATGCTCCAAATCACTAAAAACACCATCTTTATGAACAAAGATCAAAGCTTTTGTCTTGAGATCAACTTGAGAAGCTCTCATACTAACATAGGGACTCTCTAATACTCTCATGATCATAAAACCTTTCATAGAAATGAAGTGGAGGCTAGGATAGTTGAGTGGAGGCCATGAGAGTAGAAATCTTGCCATAGTTTAGTTGCATGAATGAATAATGAGGATTTAGGATAGGTTAGGGTCTTATTTATAGATTAGGCAAGTGTTTTAGGCCATAGGATTAAACCTAGATTCAATCCAAGCCATCAAAGCATGTCTTGGGGAAGAAGTCAAGTGTAGGAACCATCTAGGGCCTTTAGATTAAAGATGAACCATGAGAACCATCCAAATGCAAAATCTGCATTTGAGCGAATATGCCCACGGGTTGACAGCCAAACATCCTGGATTAACCCCTAGTCGACCCAGCAAGCTCGGGTCGACCTCAAAAATCGGCCGGTTCGGTTATTCCCCTCTCCCAATTCGCTGTTTTGAACATTTTTGCATATTTATTTATTTAATTTTCAATTATATATATATATATATCAATATATATATATTTTTCTGCGCAACCCATTTCACTTAATTAAGTATACTTTAATTTGGGAATTTTTCGTGAAACTTCGCGAGGCCATATCTTGGTCATACGGACTCCGATTTTCGAAAACTCGGACTCTATTTCGCGTATTTTTCCGAGACGAACGCAATGGCATAGCCCGTTTCACTTGATTCAGAATTTAAAATTAAATTCTGCCTTGATTCTCGTCTTTAATCATGTTATCGAAATACGGGTTGTTACAGATTTATTATATAAGAATCGAGAATAATCATCAAAAGGCATTGAAAAACAATCAATACACGAGATTAATAGTGGTTCGACGTTAATGAGCCTACTTCCACTTTATAGTTTCTCATTTCGTTCCGAAATTACAATTACAATGGATACATTCACACAATAACTTGAAATCAATGAATATTTCTCTCCGAACTCATTGATTTTCATTGGAGAATAAGGTGGTTATCTATATGAATTCGGCCATGGAAGCCATGAACAAATGAAGTGCGAAAATCCTCATGAATATGGTGCGTGAACCTGTATTTAATGGCATAGAGTTGGTTAGGGCTGAGTGGACACGTGGTAGTATCAGAGGAAAACTCGCAACTAGTGGAGGAATGGGCTTCATTTCGTGGGTTGCCAAGTGTACAGTGATCCAGTCTCCACACTTAGTGAATAGGCCTTCATTCTCATACGTTTACAGCTCCTGGCGGATCAGAAGTTGTTCTATCAGATCTGGTGTTTGTGTGTCAATTTCTCCAAACTTCTTCGTAAGCTGCTGATATGGGATCGGGTCGAGTTGAACCCGATCCAATAATTCGATCCATGAAGAAGTAGAGAGGCAAGCTGCTTAAGGTGAGGGGTTCGGGTCTAGCTTCATGCGATCCGAAGCGGGGAGCATTAATTGATCGGTTCGGGGTATAGGCAGATCGGGTAAGATTCTACATGATCCGATCCAGTTGTGACGTGGTAACAGTTATCCAAATATAGTTGGACTGGGTCGCATATACTCGAACCATGCCGGTCGGCTTCTTGCTGTTGATACACAAGTTTTCCACCTGGGTTTGAGACTTCCCTATTGACTCGAGCTGACTTCGTTACTCATGAATGATTGTCTAAGCTTTGTGTGGCCTGGTCACAAAGCAGGTTAACATTTTGCCCCCCAAAGTACGTCTTATCGTAGATGAGATGAGCTTTGAATAAATCGGGCTGACTCTTTCTAGAACATCATTTGTCCTTGAGAATGCTTTATCTAATTGTTGTGTTCTCTTGAGCAATTTTGTCACTCAGAACTTTTCCTGTACAAATGGCTTGTCATATATCGCACAGCTTTCACAGGCACTCTTTGGGCCAAATCCTATGGTTGGAGTAGTCGAAATGATTGAGCAATCATTCAAACCTCGTCGAATCAAGAAGTTAAGTTCTTTCATCACAAGTTACATAGGATTCCTAGCTCCCGCACATGTGATCATGCCTGCACAAGTTGTGTCCGAATGAAATTGTCTTTTCATGCAAATCAAACGTATCGTATAGTTAGACTTTCTTTCGCATACGAGTCAATGTATGAAGTAGCCATCCAAGTCTTGGGGCAGTATAAGAATCTCCGAACTTTAAGCTAGCTTCTAGACTGTTGGGATAGATCACACAAGATTTGGAGGATGAATCTATCATTTGCGCTCATCTTGGGACTATCCCGACATCACGACATTAATCATGTCGTATTAAAAGAAATTCAAGACCATTCCATGTCCTTTCATAGTCTTGTGATCACACAAAAATCAGTAAGGTACGTCATTGAAATCATATAAACCAGTGCTCGTAAGATCATAACAATCGTAAGGTAGTTGGAGAGTTCTCCTCATTCTCTATTCGAGGTAGTTGCGGACCAAGTCTTTGAAGTCACGTTTGATCCATTAGCCGGCTTTCTTGAACGGTCAAGATGAATCATATCATATTCCGGAGATACAGTTTATATGTTCCAAATCAAGCATTGAGTCAGAATCATGTTCAAAGTTAGTCTGCCAGTTGAAGTTCATGCCCTAGCATCAGTGGAGGATGAGCGAAGTCAGTGCTTATGCCCCCAGCATGAAGTTTTGAAGTGGGTGGAAGCCGGTCTCTGGCTTCTTGGCTCCACATACGTGATAGTAGTCAATCATGCTTCTGCCTTTAATACTGGATGGTGATCCACTACTCGGATGTATGCGGGTTAGTCTTGCAGAGTCATTCTTTTAGTTACAGTCTGGGATCTTGCGGAACTCCAATGATAGTAAATGCGTATAAGGTCGGCGGATAGTCGAATTACGTTGCTTGAAACTCGTACCATGTGCTCCCCATCTAAGTGGATTTACTAAGCGGTGATCATCAAATCCACATCTTCTCTAAATTCATACTCCCTCATCAAGATGTGAGTTAGAGTTTGATTCAAAATGATTTGTTCGTGTCCAGCTCGTGTTAGTCTTTGGTCTCCCATCCAAGCTCTGAGGTTCGAAGTCGGGTGGCGATAAAGTCAGATTATAACTATCTCAAATGCTCTCATTTTCCGCCTACATGGGGAGCCTCATGTTGAGGTTGAGCTGGATTTTAAACATTCATATGAATTGGAGCAGTGGTTGGTCGGGCTCCATTTAAGTTTCCAGTGGCTCTTACATATCCGTCGTTTTCATCCAAAATGTTACGGTCAGAAGTTGCATGCTACAAATGCCTGGGAGGAGGTTGATTGCATCTTGTTTCATTAAAGACGACTATGCTAACTTGTCCTAGGATCTCATATGATCTGGACCACGGAGCATGGAATGTTTGTGCCAAGTTCGTTGTCTCTTGAATTCCCATGGTGCTCGCTCCAGCGAGTAAGTCGTAGTTACTCGGACTTCCATCTACTCGAGTAAAGAAGTTAACCATTATTTTATGTCGTTTCCGGAGAAGTTCATCTCGTTGAGACATCTAAGTTCTCAAATCAGCAAGGGTACCATCCATTTCATATCTAGCTTGACATGAAGAGGGATCATCGCAAGAAGAAATCTGATGACTTCCTTCGTTCCTAGCGGCCTTCTATGCCAATATCCTCAGCATGGAAGAAACTTCTATCTTCCTTTTTCTTAGCCTATGAGTCGGAGTGTCAGGCAATTCGCTTCCTTGCAAGTTGGAAGTCAAAGTAATGGCATCCCCCTTTATATGGGGTCTTTCAACCGGGAAGTCAGTCGGGACTAGCAAATGGACGTTCACTTTGCGTCTATTCTATGGTCATCAAGCAGCCTGTCAAGACCGAGGTATAAGTTAGACACATACATGTAAGTTATGCCATTTGTAAATATTTTCAACAGTGTGGCCCCAGTCCAGGGGTAATGGCGAAAGATCGGTAGTTGTATCACATCCCATTCAAATTTAGACATGGATGCATGGAAAAGAGACATTGCTTTCAAAGATTATGTGATTGAGTTATCCAAGTGCTTGAGTTATCGCATTTTCCATTCAGTGTATTTGCGAGGTGGCACTCGTCGTTGCACTTGGGCTATGGCCAATCACACGTGGGCGTGTATGTTGATTTGATATATCACTCTTAGGGTCTCCTTTCGGTCGTCGCCTTGAGCCTCTTGGGAAGTTTAGCATTGGGCATCAGTGTCAGCCTTCTGGACGTGGCCCATTGTTTGTTTTCCACTATCCTGCTGCGGTTGTCACGAGTGCGGCCCACACATTCTTGTTTTGTTATCTTTTACAAGCCTGCACTCTATAAACGAAGTGAATTTCTAAGTAATAGGTAATAAAGCATATCATAATCAAATAAAAGTTTCAATTCAGAATTCGTGCAATTAAATAGTATCTAATAAATCATATAGAATTTATCTAGAGGGGGTGATGTGTGCGCCCCCCCCCCCCCAATCAATCATGAATAAAGTGTCTAATCAGGGCTTATTCGACATTGTGTTGCCCCAATCCTTCAGTGGGGGGTGTCGGCTCAGCTTTCAATCTTATCCCCAATCCTTCAGTGGGGTAGGAGCCTGTTGTCTTTGGTACTTAATCTTAGCACCTTTATACTCTCCTGACGTATGCCTAGGTTAGAGTGTAATCAAGGCGGTCTTTAATCGTGGTGCACCATCATGCATTGGGGACGTCGTCTTCCCATCCTTTATACTCTCTCTCGAATCATGAGAGTTAGAGTTAATCAGGCGAACGGTCATGTCATTCGCCTTGGCATTCCTTTTGCGCTCTAATCCCAAGAGTGGGATTCTGCCGGGTCGAGTGTCATTCTCGAACTCTATTTTTAGTCCGTACTCCATACTTCACTCTGGCAGATGGAGCTTTTCGGGCAAGTGGTCGGGTCACACTCGCCGAGGCGCTACCTCCTGATCTCCGATTCACGGGTAGAGGTGGCCATTCGCAATAATCAAATTTCTCTCATCCCATCGACTCATGGGATGGAGTTTGGTCGGACGCTGCAAATCATGAGAGCCAGAGTCACGGATCGAGTGGTCTTTAATCATGGTGCGCCCATCACACTCGTTCTAGGTTTGTACTTATATCCAATCTCTGAGGACCAGAGTTAGTCCAGCAAACAGTTGGTGAATGTTTGCAGAAGCTTTGCGTTCCTCCAATCAATCTATGGGAGGAGTGATTGACACCGAACTTTAGGTACCTGCATCATTCATACCGCTTGAGTTAGTTATGTCAATAACTTAGGAAGCATGTAAAAGTAATTTGCACGATTTAAAAGTAAGCATGTTAATGGGCAATGCTGCCTCCTTTATTTGGATTCATGTAATCCGATGGTGTCAAACATAGGATTAAGCTATGTAGATGGTCGAACTGCATCTATCTGAAATCGGATTCCGACTCTGAATATGCAAAAGTCAATGCATAATTATCTTTAGGTATGCAACATATGAGGCAAGGAGTGGATGGTTATCTCGAATCTACCTTGAGCTATACAACTTCTTTTAGACGGAGGGCGTGTCTTTGTAAACGAGCGGTTTAGTCAAGCTCATCATGGTATTGCTCCATAATTCTATATGCGGGTGTTAGAAGTCTGATCAGTATCAAATCCTTGGTACTACACCATCCATATATTGATTCTCTGAGTTAATTACATCAATAACTCATAAACATGCAAATATAAGAGTCATGGTTAAAGAGTAATCATGTTAAAGGAATGAATATAATTCTGTACGAAAATGGCATTGCATGCTCTTCGCAGGTCCATTTTGCCTCGACAATCTCTGCCGGATATGGTTGCCAAAACCTTTGGCGGTAATGAACGTTTTTCAATCGTCGTGGGATGGCGGTCCCAAGAATGAACAGCCCTTGATTAGGGTCTTGGAGCGATGAAGGCAGTTAGGTATATGCTGTAAGCAAATGACAAGGTCGCATCTCCTTTAAATCGCCTTCTTACCCCCTTGCTAAAGGCAAATATTGAGTGTCAGGGAGTCACGCTTGTACCGCTAATGGAAGCACATCATCATATTGGTGCTAGGGCAGTAGTTGGCAAGAGAACAATAGATTTATGATTAGGGAAGCTTTGCACTCTCCATGCTAAGATGTAGGACATGGCTGAAAATGGGTCCATGCTTACAGGAGCTCAGCCCCTTCCATGTCAAGAAGTTGGTGCAAGAGCCATAAGGATAAACATGCCTCATCCGTCTGTAGATATGCCTTCGATTCGGCGCCAGAGATAAAAGCTTATACACAAACAATCAATCAGCATCCAGGCTTAAGTGTTACAAACCCTTAACTCGCCACTCTTCGGGAAAGACTGAGGCAATCAGTCATGCAGGCTTATGATGTATCAGCATTGAATTAGATGATGTAATCATGAGCAATCCACGCTTGAATCTCCTATTGCCCCTAGCATTAGGGGCATGAGTTACTTGGTAGATAATCCATCAATGGAGTGGAATTGTGAATCTTCACTTTATAACTCCAAGACGTCTTTCGTCAGAAGCTTCATTCATGTACATCTCCTATCTAGTGGGAAGTTGATGAGTGCTTTTGTCTAATCATTCAGGATGGTGTATTCAGCAATAGGTCTCGTTGCTGTCAATCTTAGGACAACCTTCCCAGGGAAATAGGCAATGTCGCCCTGCTTGTCATATACTGAGGCATAACAAACGGTGGCCTGCCTTTCACTTCTCCTTGCTGGATGCACTCTGTGCTGTAGGAAATTCTTTATGGGGTTGTCCATGACTCTCTTCCAGATTCGATCTCCGACGCTGAATCTACTTCCATCTAATCAATGGTCGGATTTTGTAGTGTCTCGATGAGGATCATCTCCATCTTTTCTGGATTGTCGGAACCTTCTAACTTGGCCATATTATCCGCCTTTTGATTTTCTGTATGCGGAATATGAGGTATGTTGTAATGTGCCCATCAATCTAATGGCTCTTCTACCCATTCTAAGTAAGCTGCGAGTTGTGGTCTCTCCGTTTGGAATGCACTTCGAACCATCCTTCAGGAGTTATCAACACAACTCCGACGCCGGGTCATTGACCGTTGTTTGCACCTTCTGTATACAGCTTCCAGGTGCCTGATATCATCTTTCATTTCGAGAGTCCATCCTCTTCATCTAACACATCCTTTTTGGGAATGGTAAACTCAGCGACGAAGTCAACTAATGCTTGCCTATATGGACTTCTTTAGGAGGGAATTGAAGTTGGACTGGTTTAGCTTGATATTCTGCTCAAGTAATCTTCCAGATGCCTCAGGTCACTGCAGGACTTCGCTAGATGTCGCCCTCCTGCATTCCGAATCTTCACCCTCTGGGATCTATGTCTTCGACAAGATCATCGGGCAACTCCTTATATGATGTTTCCTTTGCTTGCTAAGCCGATGCCTCCTTCGTACTCCATCTCATCAGGAGGGGTAGCATATTTGGGTTCCATCTCTGATGTGTAGCATATTCCATTTGGGAAAATAACAGGATCTTCTAGTAACTTAGTCACCTCGGACCATTCCCACTCCAGTTTCGGTGGAATTTTAGCAACAGACATTAGGCTACAATGTAAGTTCTGAATTCTACGGGAGCTGGTCAATTTAGACCTTGATCAGATAAGCTTGAATACGACAGCATAGTTTGTGAGACTTTAAGTAATATTCATGCGTTATGTCATAACGGAAATAAGAAGTAGAGAGCTAATGGTTGATTCATATTTTCTTTAATCTCAAGCTCTCATCACTTGACCAAGGTCATATGGTGGTTAGCGAGCAATCAAGTTGTTACAATCCGGGAAAGGATCCATAGGTCCAATCATGGCATGTGGTGGTTCAACTAGTACCTAACTCTGGGCACCAAAGTATGTTGACCTAACCCTTATTCGATGGAAATCGGTCTTCCTCGGTGCTATTGACATCAAATAGCCATTGCAAAAGTTAGCCAAGTTCTTCGGGATGTGAACCTCAGGACATATTTCATTCATCACATTATATGATTGAAGTGTCACTTTGGGATGTTAGGATCCTTAGCTGCTTCCTGGTATCCCATTATTGACAATCATAGTCACTAAGATCATATGAATCATCTTAGGATTAGTGCTCAGACTGTTCTACTAACTGTCATTCGATGCTCCACCGATTGGACAGGTTTAAGTCATATAAATAAGGTAGTCACTACTCGTTAGAGAACAACATCAGTTGTGTTGGTGAAATCTATACACCATTGGAACTATGGAAGAGGAAGCTGCTATAAGACAGTCGTTGTCTCATATACTATTGTTGACAGCAAGTTGAATCTGATCGTTAGATCCTCGCATTGGCTTACTGTTGTAAGTAGGTGTCATGACTCTGCGAAGAATCCCAATCGTTGCCATCTACTGGGATATTCACAGACTATCCATTAAATCTTCATTGATAAGCTTTGATAACTTCTATTGGCTAAAATGTACATCGAGCCGAAGGCAAGCCGTGCTCCGAGCCGAAGATGAGGCCGTCAACGGGTCCGGGTGCAGCGCCGGTGGGGGTCCGGGGCCCCACAGTCCCGGCGGCGATCGATTTTGGAAGATGGAGCCTTTTCTGAAATTATCTGAAAAATGTAATTTTTCCCAAAAACAGCCGTACCGGGTCGGATTGGAATTTGCCTTCAAGATGCGCTTCGGAGATGTCATCGGATCGGGTCGGGTCGGGGGGACATCAATAACTGGTGGTCGGTTCGGATCTGCCCTCCGGTTCGGTTCGGATCTCCCCTTCGGTTCGGGTCGGAGGTTCTTGTTCGGGTCGGATAGGCCCCGATTCGACCCCTCAGGTATATTGGCCTACACTTTGCCTACATCCGATCCGAGGGCTTAATCTGCATCCGACCTGGTCATTTCATCTGCATCCGATCCGATCTAGAAGCTTTACAGGACACTTTTTCCAATCTCTAGCGATTTCTGCTATATGACACGGAGGTAACTTCATGTCTGGTGATCTCCACATTTGCAAAATCAATAGAATTTGTAGGATTTTCTCATCGGACTTGGCGATCCAATAAGTAGATAGGAGAATCCTTAAACGTTGAGAATCTTCATTTCTCAGTGAAAGCACCAAAATGTTAGACCAAAAAATGGCACTAACACCCAATATGATAGATTTCTTAAATAAGAATCGAGAATAATCATCAAAAAGCATAGAAAAACAATCAATACAGGAGATTTATAGTGGTTCGGCGTTAACGAGCCTACGTCCACTTTATAGTTTCTCATTTCGTTCCGAAATTACAATTACAATGGATACATTCACACAATAACTCGAAATCAATGAATATTTCTCTCCGAACTCATTGATTTTCATTGGAGAATAAGGTGGTTATCTATACGAATTCGGCCATGGAAGCCATGAACAAATGAAGTACGAAAATCCTCATGAAAATGGTCTGTGAACCTGTATTTAATGGCATAGAGTTGGTTAGGGCTGAGTGGCCATGTGGCAGCATCAGAGGAAAACACGCAAGTAGTGGAGAAAGTGGAGGAATAGGCTTCATTTCATGGGTTACCAAGTGTACAGTGATCCAGTCTCCACACTTAGTGAATAGGCCTTCATTCTCATATGTTTACAGCTCCTGGCGGATTGGAAGTTGTTCTATCAAATCTGGTGTTTGTGTGTCAATTTCTCCAGACTTCTTCGTAAGCTGCTGATATGGGATCGGGTCGAGTTCAACCCGATCCAATAATTCAATCCGTGAAGAAGTAGAGAGGCAAGCTGCTTCAGGTGAGGGGTTCGGGTCTAGCTTCATGCGATCCGAAGCGGGGAGCATTTATTGATCGGTTCGCGGTATAGGCAGATCGGGTAAGATTCTACACGATCCGATCCGGTTGTGACGTGGTAACAGTTATCCAAATATAGGTGGACTGGGTCGCATATACTCGAACCGAGCCGGTCGGCTTCTTGCTTGTTGATACACGAGTTTTCCACCTTGGTTTGAGACTTCCCTATTGACTCGAGCTGACTTCGTTACTCATGAATGATTGTCTAAGTTTTGTGTGGCCTGGTCACAAAGCAGGCTAACATTGCCAAAACTCAAGTATCGAACAACACCAGATTGTTAATAGAAAGAAAATAGAAGGTGAGAAGTCGAAAGAAAGAAATATTAGATTAGAAGAATAGGAAGAAGAACATCAGAATCTCACAGCGAAACGAATAAAATATAATATATCAAATATCTTTATAAAAGAACTGTATATACATACTAATCATCATAGTACATCATTTATTTGATATAGCGGAACAAACTCTAAATAGCTAACGATGAAGCCTCTTGCTTCCAGCTTCAGTACACTTTTGTTGTCCCGTTTAGAACTCGAGGTCCCCTTAATCCAGTAAAACCCCTCATCCATGCTTATGTATAAATATAACTATGCACCATGTATATGTACTAGCCTTGTACGAAGAAGATCAATGGAGAAACGGTGCTTCGCATTGCCTCTTTTTGTTGTGGAAGAAGCCGGAAAGCGGGAACAAAAGAATGGAACCACACGTGTAGTATGGAAAGTGAAAGCAAATATATATACAATGTTCACAAAGAAGAAATGAAGGTGGAAATGGGTTTGCTTCAGTACCAGTGTGGTTCATATGTTTGCATGCGTGAAAAGAAAAGAATGGAAGTGGTGTTGTGTTTCGAATTATATAAATATCAGCTGCTTTGTTTATTGTTTTGAAGAGAAGGCTTCTGAAGAAATGAAAGGCATGTTAAATATATAGATAAAATAACAGGTTGTCTTATAAGGGAAGAATGAAGTAGTGATAATGTGAATGGAGGTAGGGTTTTATTTCCAAGTCAAGCCGCAATGTTTGATCCAGTATATACAACTAAAATATTGCTAGGCTATACACCTTTTTTTTGCAAAGATTAGATTTGGCACAATTTGTTCAAGATAGGATAAGATTTTGTATGGTTTTGTTTTGTAGGCACAATAATAGGCGGAGGTGTTTCTATATACATATTTCTTTATTTAAATATTAACTTAAGCCGCAACTTTTGATTTCTAACAACCACGTGGCCCATGTAATTGGCAACCTCCATTTAATACGCTGCAGCGTCCCGATCAATAACATAGCTTGGTATGGTGAAAATCAGAAAAGGATAAGTTCATATCAGGGAGGATTTTAGCTAGGATTTTCTATAAGATTTAGTTAGATATGGAAGAGAAATTGTTATAGATTTCTCCTGTGCCAAGATTTTAGAAAGTGATAGGGTACAACAGACTCCATTAAAAAGATAATGAGAAAGCATGAAATTTTTAAAGTACCACCCGAAAAGAACGTATCCCTTTTTTTTAAGGACTTAGATAAGGATTTTCGGAATTTGATATTTTGAAAACGATGCATTGAAATGACATTTATAAAATATCTCGCGGTTACATACTCCTATAAAAGCAACCGCAACCAGCGATCTTAGTTTTAGCCAGTATTTTAAATACGTTGGAACCGGCTTTTAAGATTTAATTTGACCACAGGGACAAGGTATAAAATTATAATAAATGTTTTAAATTGATTATAATTAAATTATTTTGAACGGTTAATTTATGTGCGTACACCGCGCATGGCCACCAAATAACTTCAATTCTCGTGAAATTGAAAATCCTACAAAAATTGGCTATTATACATTTTATAAAATAAATTCTGGGTTAAAACAATAATTTCTAATTAAATTCCTTTATTTGTATGAGCGTAACGGCATGCGCTCCGCGCATGGTAAGAACAAGCTCCCTGCGTGTGATCATGACACGTGCTCCGCGGGTGGAATATTGTGTATTTGGTAAATGCAAGTGAAAATGATTTATACAAATATTCAAATAATTAAATTTACGTTATTTAATTTCAAAACAACATTTTAAAATCAATTTTTAATGTTTAAATAAACGTTTAAAAATCTGGCCGTTACATAACATGTCTCAAACACATATTTACACCCATAGGATTCCTATCTAAAGGTCGAAAATACTATGGATAGGATATACTCAAATGATAGAAACAAGTACATATAAAACTTTGGGAAAAGGAGTTAAGAACATGCCCTCGAAAAGGAAAGGGTACGAAGCATGAATCTTATATTTGGTTTCCAAGTTGCATCCTCTGGGTTATCTCCATATTGAACCTTTAGCAACTTGATCTCTTTATTGCGTAGCTTCCTAAATCCTGATCCAAGAATACGAGAAGGAACTCGCCTGACCGTCGCCTCCTGTTCCACTTCTACCTCTTCCAATATACTCGTCTTAACAACTTCCGTGGTGTCATGCAAGAACTTTTGTAGTTGAGAAACATGGAAAACATCATGAACACTGGATAGACTTTCTGGGAGTTTTATTCTGTAGGTCATTTGGCCAATCCTCTCGGTTATGGGAAATGGTCCCACAAACATAGGCGCCAACTTCCCTACCGATCATAAGCGAACCACATTCCTCAGAGGTGATACTTTGATAAAAACTAAGTCTCCTACTTCAATTCGATGTCAGCCCTTCTCTTGTTTGCGGAGGATTTCCGCCTATCTTGAGTTGTCTTCATCCGCCGTCGAATAAGGTCAATCTTTTCGGACGTTTCTCTAACCATATCTGGTCCAAGTAATAATCTTTCTATAGATTCCCACCAACAAGTTGGTGATCTACAGGGTCATCCATATAATGCTTCGAAGGGTGCCATGCCGACGCTAGCTTGATAACTGTTGATATGGGCAAACTCTACTAAAGGAAGGTGCTCTTCCCAAGTACCTCCAAAGTCAAGGATACACAACCTCAAAAGATCCTCTAGAACTCTGTTCACCCTCTCTATTTGTCCATCGGTCTGAGGATGATAAGTAGTGCTCAAACATAATTGTGTACCTAATGCTTCTTGCAAGCTTGACACGACCCGAACTTCCCAGTGAAGGAAAGCACAGATGGCATTGAGAACAATACACATCGGAATGCAAAAAAAAAGAACATTTCATTGTTATTTACAACAATTCCATCAGATTACAAGAATATACGGAGTATGAATAAATATTATACAACAGAAAAATATCAGAGATTACAATAAATTACATAGCAGCAGAAAAACAATATAAAACAAAACTGAAAGTAATACATGGATACAGAGCTTTCCGAGCATCGTTCCAGCTGCAAATTAGGATCCTATGAATATAAATCTGCAAAACCAAAACTACTAGCTGCCCGTGTCGAAAATAAGGGCACCTAGAGTTTAGGTTAAAACAATAAACTCCAGGTCAGTCATGTGACTGGTGTGAGAACTAAAACAGTTATTAATCTTTATTTTAAAAGAGAATAATTCAAGGGACCACGCCGTATAACACGGAACAGGTTTCCTCCCATGAATACCAGTGCATATAAATGAACAGAACAATGCTTTTTCAAAAAATGAAGCTATTATAAGACCCGGGTCCCATCACACAATGCAACGCAAGCAGGAGGATAGGGTTTTACCTTATAACAGCCAAATAATGCTTGATACGTATAAAATGAAATCATTTGATATTATTACTAGCGCATAAGTGTTTCAAAACAATTTCAATCATAAGTATCAATCATAGATGGCATAAGTGCCCCATCCCACTATGTCGCCATACTAGGCTCTACAAATAAAACCGAAATATCACGTATTGGAAATTAGATTTCCGTCATGAGTCGAGGCAAGAGGTAAGCTCCTCTCCGCTTCGAGACACTCTAGCAAATGTCTCAGGACTACTCTCTCTAGGTTGCCTCTTGGATGCTTCAGGGCCGGTCCTCCCTTACGTTTGAGGATTAATTATTCCTGAACACACGTTTCCCAGTCCTAACAGACCTAAAATCGAGGCGCCTCGCATTCCAACAACCACATGGGTAAAAATAATATAAATGTCATCCAGTTTACGCACTGACACCACCCATAGCTAGAAAGAAACGTCGTGCTCTCCCTGCAATCACTATCTCGTTTTTGACTCATACCGAGGTGTGAGGCTCACGAATTCACGCTATACACAAAGCTGCACCACACAGGCCGTGCTTTGATCATCAACCATAATACT
Organism: Allium sativum; assembly: GCA_030737875.1. Lineage (NCBI taxonomy): Eukaryota > Viridiplantae > Streptophyta > Magnoliopsida > Asparagales > Amaryllidaceae > Allium > Allium sativum. The sequence goes on from CM060913.1 coordinate 625,624,537, forward strand.
TTGCTTTTCAACAGAAGCCTTGATCATTTTCCACTTAGGCATGCCACATAGGCAATTCATTCCATGCGACTAATGTCCATCGATATACAACCTCTGAGCTCGTACGTCTCAGAGAAGGGTGTTAAGCAAGAGAATAAATTCTCCGCGACCAAACAGATATATATTTAATAGAGATCAATCAGCACAGAATAAAATCCAATGTCAGACACACAGTCCATTTACAAGTTCGTTCTGGGTTTGAATGAAACAGAAAGCACTTTCCTCGCATATCCATAGATCTCCAAGTACGTCTGGACGATCACCAACTGATTCCCTCCTCTTGGGTGTACAGCCCAATCAAGATCATCAGTAATCACCCAAACGATGTGAAGACTTCCGGTCTTCAACCACGGTCTTCCTCTTCGACATATTGTCGAATCGGTTTTTCAGAATGGGTATAAACCCGGCCTTTCCGAATAACCCGCGTATATAATAAACAAATGTTACACAAACACAACATACGCCTCATTCTAATTCATTAGTCACTAACCGTAAATTGGCAAGAGAACAATTCCCCAAATATTAACCCCGAAGGCCGAAACCAACATCAGATCAATACCCCGGAAATCATTCTTCTTAGCTAACCTACAATTAGTTTCTAAATTTCACATTCTTAGGGAAAGGTTCCCGTTAATTTTATCAAATATAAATCCTTTTAAATTTATTTCTTTAATCTTCCTTTGGATGTCATTTCAAACCATGTTAAGGTTTTCCAAACTAGTCGGGATTAGCGAACCACACCGAAGTAATTATTTATTTTATTTCCCAATCCTAACCTATTCATCCCATGAAGCAAAACTGGTAATACTCCATATCTAACACCACGGTGTTATTGGTAAAATTAATTACCATTTCACGTTCAAATCTAATTAAAGATTTAACTGTCGCTTTGGAGCAAAATTGGTGATACTCCATTCTCTCTCACTTTCCAAATTTGATAATTTAAATTATCAATTCACATTTCAATATAATTACAGATTCATTAAAACTCCTTTTACTGGGTTAAAGAACTAATGTCATTTAAAACACAGTTCACGATAAACCCAAATCACATTCTATTTATTATCGGGTTAAAGAACAAGTGTTATTTAAAACACCGTTCACGATAAACCCAAATCCCATTTGATATTAAACACAAGGCTCTGAATAGAAAATATATCGGCTTATATTCTATATCAAATTCTGAAACCCACAAATATCGCTTTGGAAATAACGATATAAAATATATCTTCCAAATTTCCTCCAAAATATCTGTATAATCGCAGAATCTAATATTGGAATATTCCAAAGACAATTTCGATTCAAATCCCTTCCAATTCATATATTGGAAATTCTGGTTATTTAAAACCCATTTAAAATCCAATTTATTTATTTAAAAATAATTGGATTTTAATTCTAGTTCAAAACTATTTCATTTCGATAAAAAACTATTTTTATCATTTCAAATATGGAGTTTTTCATCCCAATTCTTCACAAATCATTTCTTATGATTTTACACAAATTATTGATATTTTTGATAATTTTATCAAGGCCAGTACAATCGATTTCCAATAACGGCCATCGAACTGCACTTACAACGACCTTTTCTGAAATTGATTTGGATGTATCTCCAAATCCAACTGTCAGATTTCAAATCTCTTGTATTCTTCGAAATCTTTTTTCAGTACGAACCCAACGGTTTTGGTTTTAGTAGAATTCGACGGTCGGATCTCCCGTAATGTCTGTTCGAAGTCAATGGTCGAAATTCACGAACTGCCGCGGCGCGGCGCGTTCTATTCAGGCCATTATATATATAATATATATATATATATATATATATATATATTATACATATCTTGTCGATTTCCTTTTAAAACGAATTTTATAAATCGTTTCAAATTTGTTTCAAAAACAATTTCAACCTTCATTTCAAATTCAAATAAAAATTGAATTTTCCATTATAAATTCTTTTTACATTCATTTCTATTTGATTTCAATTCAATTTCAGTTCATTTTCAATTCGATTTGAATTCATTTTCTTTTCAATTCAATTCGAATTCATTTTCTTTTCAATTCAATTCGAATTCATTTCCTTTCAATACAATTCGAATTCATTTTCTTTTCAATACAATTCGAATTCATTTTCTTTTCAATTCAATTTGAATTCATTTTCTTTTCAATTCAATTCGAATTCATTTTCTTTTCAATTCAATTCGAATTCATTTTATAAATATTCGATTTTTAAATCTCTTTTCAATATTCATTATAAAAACGAATATAATCGATATAAATATTGTTCGCGTCAAAAAAGCGCATCTCTAATCAACACGGCTTTATTTTTTTCAATAACTTCGTTATTCTATTCAACAAATGAATATTTATTCTATTTAACACATGAATCTATATTTCTTTCAACACATGACTAATCTCAACAAATGAGTACTGTCAACACGTGACTATTTTTGTTATTTAATATATTTTATAAAATTATGATTTCTATCGTTTAATTTTTATTCAGACTCCACCCGTAAATTAGTAAGAGAACGATTCCCTAGGTATTAACCCCGAAGGCCGAAACCAACATCAGATCAATACCCAGGAGACCACTCATCTTATCTATTTTTCAGATAGTTTCTAATTTTATATATGATAAAGATGTAAATTTTATTGTTAAAATATTTCGTTCAACACATGAATCTATATTTCTTTCAACACATGACTAATCTCAACAAATGAGTACTGTCAACACATGAATCTATATTTTATAATATCCTTTATTTTCCAAATTGGAATGAGGCCCAATCAATTACCATATAATATTAATTATATGGATTCCATACAACACATGTATATAATAACAACGATAAATAATCAACCATCATCCAAAGTGCACCACACAACTACATAAGCATCAAATATAAATAATTAACGCTTACACAGTCTGTCGACCAATTGATCGACATACAACTAAATAATTGGGATTAGTGTACGCCAAATATCATCCCAACACCTGTGTGGGGTTTCAATCCACAAACACTAAATATTATTCGTGCAGTTGGGCGATGTGTAAAATTTATCGTCCCAATCAATGTCCTTCAAATAGGCGTACATAAACAAACCGTCCGGTTTGTAAATGAATATTCATTTATTCACATTCACGTTAAAAATTATATTTTTAACGATAAAATATATTTTTTAACTATATAAATATTTTATTTCATTTCACATCACACAATCAATTCAATCAAATTTATCAACCAAACAAATAAATCAATCACCAAACAATTAACTAAACAAACAAGTCGTCCATGGTCTGTGGACGACGGGTGTCGGGTGCTGCTAAGCACCGTCTGCATCCTAATATATATTTTTATCTAGAAAAGGAAATTTAAAGTGAGAAGTTCTCACCGACTAGCTAAACCAACGCCACGACTCTTCATATGTAGAAATCTTCGTCGTGCTCGCCCTTTTGTCAATTTCGTTGTCCGTAGCCACTACATATATAAAAATCACATTTTTATATTGTTACTATATAGATAAAAATTCTATTTTTACACCGCTACTGTATAGATAAAAATTCTATTTTTATCACACTATTCTCCATATAAAAATTATATTTTTTATATATCTACTTCTAATATAAAGATCAAATTTTTATATCATCGCTATAAAAATCACATTTTTATTTCAACGAATATATAATATAAATTAGGTTTTTATTTCGCTATATAAATAAAGATCAAATTTTTACTATCTGTATAATATAAAAATCATATTTTTACTCTTTCCATAACATAAAATAAAAATTTTATTATCTCTACTATATAAAAATCATATTTTTATATTCGCTATTGCTTCATAAAAGTTATATCTTTATGAAATATAAAAATCAAATCTTTTCTTTTTCAAAAATCTCATCTTTATTTCATTAAAAATCACGTCTTTACTTCATTAAAAATCACGTCTTTACCTCATATATCTAACATTTAAAAGTCCGACTTTTATTTCAATGTCTCACATTAAAAATATTATCTTTCTTTCTATCACTCTTCATATATAAAAATCATATTTTTATACGTCATTCATATAAAGAAAAATCCAATTCTTCTACTTCATTTACATAAAGAAAAATCCATTTTTTCTATATTTAAAAATTAAATTTTTATCTTGTAAATATATAAAAGTTCTATTCTTCTTCCTACCTTAAAACTGATTTTAAAAACACTCACTGTAAAACGAAGAGGGAAGAGGGGGAAGAAGAATGCGGAGCAGGTGGCTGCAGGGGGAATTGCGGCATCGGCTAGGGTTTAGGGAGAAGTGGGGGGCGTGCTCAGCATGAGGAGGAAGGAGGAGGAAAGCAGCGAGAGAGGAGGGTGCGGCCTGGATCGAGGGGGGCTTCCAGCGGCGGTGGGCCAGAGGGGCGGCACGGCTCCTCCCCACCTTCCTTCATTTTTTCTCTTTTTTTTGAACTTGATTTGTTACGGGGACGGTAAGGGGGGTAAGGGTTTAAATGAAAATTAATTTATATTTTATTATTTTCCATTTAATTTTATTCAACTTAAAGTTGACTTTACATTTGAACTCGAAATCAAGTCCACCGACTGTCGCCCCTAGCTAATTACCCCCATTCCGAAAACAATGGGATAGGTATCGCAGAATGATTCAACTGTTTCAATCAGTTTCCACCCAAATCAAAATATAACTCTATATATTGAATTTTAACGCACATTTCAATTTACCGGGCCCACATACGAACTCTAAAAATTCCCGAAAAATATTTTCTAACTTTGTATTGATGATACGGTCCCAAGCAAACTAATTTCGTCAAATTCCGAGACCGTTTGAAAAACGGTCATTTTCCAGTCGATTAAAATCAACTAAAACTGGTCAAACGCGTTTTCCTTTGCCACGCTCACATATTGATTCAGAAAATTACGAATTCTGAAACCTAGGAATAATTTGGCATCACGGATCAAACAAAAGTGGTTTCGTCGAAAACCGAGGTCATTTGCAAAATTCCCATTTTTAAGGGCCAGAATTCCATAGCGACTATTCGGAATTTCCAACTGGACATATCTTTTGATTCACACTATGAAATTTCGGTTTTTCGGATTCGTTGTAAAGATATTCTCAAATAGATTCTAATATTTTTGGTTTCGTTAAAATCTGGTTTATTTTGCACCCGGTACATTCATTTGAACTTTGAAATCGAATTTTCAAACTACCGCGCCGTTTTCAATTCCTTTTATATTTAAAATAAAATATTTATATTCTAACGACGATCTATATAAATATATATACGTTAAAATTCTACTCAAAATAAATGTCTCTTTGTCATTATTTAAAATAATCCATTTTAAATATTCAAAATTCACTAAAATTGCCAAAAATAAAAATTTTAAATTGGCTCGCATTTTCGGGTTATTACAATCTCCCCCACTTAAAACTTTTCGTCCCCGAAAAGGAACGAAGCCGAAAGTTGTTTTACAAATCAACTCAACTTTCATTATTTTCTTTACGGCTTAAGTTCTTCAACTTTTCGGTTTCTAAGAACTTTTCAAATTTTTCAAAAATTTGGCTAACACCCTAAATTTTCGAAAAATTTCGCCATAACCCCCCCCCCCTCCCTGCAACGGGGACTTCGAGATATTTCATATAGTTTCCCATGGCCTTCTTCAATCCAAAAGAAAAAGAAAAGGCCAAGCGGCTAGCCAATCGGCTCATAAAATCATCCAAACCCAAAGAAATACAATAAACATGTACCTATTTGTTGGGCAAACAATTTTATTCTTCTTCTCTAGCCTCCTTGCTATGACCTGTTCAATGTAAGTACATGTATATGCATGCAATTGTAATCATTTTTCAATACTGTTCAATATTCGGTTCAATTTGGCATAATGGTTCAAAATTATCAAACAAATAAACAAACAATACAACCAGCAATCAATTAATAGATTAGTGTTTCAAATTCATAATTTTGATACATAGTCAAAAATCACATTTTTGATGCCAACTCACAACAATAAGCCCTATCTAGCTTTGGTTCTCACACCAGTCTAATGGAAATATATAAATATCACACCTTCGAAACTCAAACATAAATACTGATGATGTCATGAAAATTATCAGTACCATCACCAGGCGACTAGAATGTGATTCTATATCTATCTAGTGTATTAATACTTCGAATATATATTCATGACGCGTATATGAAAAACCTTTATATACTCGATTGTCCAAATTCAATACAAATAAAATATTCAAATACGTATAATTGAACTTAATTTTCAAAAAAAAAGTTGTCTTCATTTTAAAAATATACTCTTCACACTAGTTCTAGGATACTACTGATCCCATCTCTAATGCGTCATTCTTATTGGATATTACTAATCCAATTTCTGATGAAGTCTTTCGTTCGGTTCTAATGTGTCTTGTTCTCGAGCTCTGTAAACTAAAGCTCTGATACCAAACTGACACGACCCGAACTTCCCCGTGAAGGAAAGCACGGATGGCGTTGAGAACAATACACATCGGAATGCAAACAGAAGAACATTTCATTGTTATTTGCAACAATTCCATCAGATTACAAGAATATACAAAGTATAAATAAATATTATACAAAAGAAAAATATCAGAGATTAAAATAAATTACATAGCAGTGGAAAAACAATATAAAACACAACTGAAAGTAATACACGGATACAGAGCTTTCTGAGTATTGTTCCAGCTGTAATTCAAGATCCTGTGAATTAAATCTGCAAAACCAAAACTACTAGCTGCCCGTGTCGAAAATAAGGGCACCCAGAGTTTAGGTTAAAACAATAAACTCCAGGTCAGTCATGTGACTGGTGTGTGAACTAAAACAGTTATTAATCTTTATTTTAAAAGAGAGTAATTTAAGGGACCACGCCGTATAACACGGAACGGGCTTCCTCCCAAGAATATCAGTGCATATAAATGAACAGCGCAATGCTTTTTTGAAAAATGAAGCTATTATAAGACCCAGGTCCCATCACACAATGCAACGCAAGCCGGAGGATAGGGTTTTACCTTATAACAGCCAAATAATGCTTGATACGTATAAAACGAAATCATTTGATATTATTACTAGTGCATAAGTGTTCCAAAACAATTTCAGTCATAAGTATCAATCATAGACGGCATAAGTGCCCCATCCCACTATGTCGCCATACTAGGCTCTACAAATAAAACCGAAATATCACGTATTGGAAATTGGATTTCCGTCATGAGTCGAGGCAAGGGCAAGCTCCTCTCCAGTTCGAGACACTCTAGCAAATGTCTCAGGACTACTCTCTCTGGGTATCCTCTCGGATGCTTCAGGGCCAGTCCTCCCTTACGTTTGAGGATTAATTATTCCTGAACACACGTTTCCCGGTCCTAACAGACCTAAAATCGAGGCGCCTCGCATTCCAACAACCACATAGGTAAAAATAACATAAATGTCATCCAGTTTAAGCACTGACACCACCCATAGCTAGAAAGAAACGTCGTGCTCTCCCTGCAATCACTATCCCATTTTTGACTCATAACGACGTGTGAGGCTCGCGAATTCACGCTATACACAAAGCTGCAGCACACAGGCCGTGCTTTGATCATCAACCACAAGACTTTGCTATTCAACAGAAGCCTTGATCATTTTCCACTTAGGCATGCCACACAGACAATTCATTCCAAGCGACTGATGTCCATCGATATACAACCTCTGAGCTCGTACGTCTCAGAGAAGGGCGTTAAGCAAGAGAATAAATTCTACGTGGCCAAACAGATATGTATTTAATAGAGATCAATCAGCACAGAATAAAATCCAATGTCAGACACACACAGTCCATTTACAAGTTCGTTCTGGGTCTGAACGAAACCGAAAGCACTTTCCTCGCATATCCATCGATCTCCAAGTACGTCTGGACGATCACCAACTGATTCCCTCATCTTGGGTGTACAGCCCAATCAAGATCATCAGTAATCACCCAAACGATGGGAAGACTTCCGGTCTTCAACCACGGTCTTCCTCTTCGACATATCTTCGAATCGGTTATTCAAAAGGGGTATAAACCCGGCCTTTCCGAATAACCCGCGTATATAATAAAAAATGTTACACAAACACAACATACGCCTCATTCTAATTCATCAGTCACTAATCGTAAATTAGCAAGAGAACAATTCCCCAAATATTAATCCCGAAGGCCGAAACCAACATCAGATCAATTCCCAGGAAATCATTCTTCTTAGCTAACCTATAGTTAGTTTCTAAATTTCGCATTCTTAGGGAAAGGTTCCCATTAATTTAATCAAAGATAAATCCTTTTAAATTTATTCTTTAATCTTCCTTTGGATGTCATTTCAAACCATGTTAAGGTTTTCCAAACTAGTTTGGATTAGCGAACCACACCAAAGTAATTATTTATTTTATTTCCCAAGCCTAACCTATTCATCCCATGAAGAAAAACTGGTAATACTCCATATCTAACACCATGGTATTATTGGCAAAATTGGTGATACTCCATTCTCGCCCACTTTCCAAATTTGATAATTTAAATTATCAATTCACATTTCAATCTAATTACAGATTCATTAAAACTCCTTTTATTGGGTTAAAGAACTAATGTCATTTAAAACACAGTTCACGATAAACCCAAATCACATTTTATTTATTATCGGGTTAAAGAACAAGTGTTATTTAAAACACCGTTCACGATAAACCCAAATCCCATTTGATATTAAATACAAGGCTCTGAATAGAAAATATATCGGCTTATATTCAATATCAAATTCTGAAACCCACAAATATCGCTTTGGTAATAACGATATAAAATATATCTTCCAAATTTCCTCCCAAATATCTGTATAATCGCGGAATCTAATATCAAAATATTCCAAATACAATTTCGATTCAAATCCATTCCAATTCATATATTGGAAATTCTGGTTATTTAAAACCCATTTCAAATTCGATTTATTTATTTAAAAATAATTGGATTTTAATTCCAGTTCAAACTAGTTCATTTCGATAAAAATCTATTTTTATCTTTTCAAATATGGAGTTTTTCTTCCCAATTCTTCACAAATCATTTCTTATGTTTTTACACAAATTATTGATAATTTTATCAAGGCACGTACAGTCGATTTCCAATAACGGCCATCGAACTGCACTTACAACGACCTTTTCTGAAATTGATTTGGACGTATCCCCAAATCCAACCGTCAGATTTCAAATCACTTATATTTGTTAGAATGCTCTTTTCGATACGAACCCAACGGTTCTGGTTTTAGGAGAATCCGACGGTCGGATCTCCCGTAATGTCCGTTCGAAGTCAACGGTCGAAATTATCGAACTACCGCGGCGCGGCGCGTTCTATTCAGGCGATTATATATAATATATAATATATATATATATATATTATATTTCGTCGATTTCCTTCTAAAACTAATTTTATAAATCGTTTCAAATTTGTTTCAAAAACAATTTCAACCTTCATTTCAAATTCAAATCAAAATTGAATTTTCCATTATAAATTCTCTTTACATTCATTTCTATTTGATTTCAATTCAAATCAATTTCAGTTCGTTTTCAATTCGATTTGAATTCATTTTCTTTTCAATTCAATTCGAATTCATTTTCTTTTCAATTAAATTCGAATTCAATTTCTTTTCAATTCAATTCGAATTCATTTTCTTTTCAATTCGAATTCATTTTCTTTTCAAGTCAATTCGAATTCATTTTCTTTTCAATTCAATTCGAATTCATTTTATAAATAATCGATTTTTAAATCTCTTTTCAATATTCATTATAAAAACGAATATAATCGATATAAATATCGTTCGCGTCAAAATAGCGCATCTCTAATCAACACGGCTTTATATTTTTCTATAACTTCGTTATTCTATTCAACAAATGAATATTCATTCTATTTAACACATGAATATATATTTCTTTCAACACATGACTAATCTCAACAAATGAGTACTGTCAACATGTGACTATTTTTGTTATTTAATATATTTTATAAAATTATGATTTCTATCGTTTAATTTTTAATCAGACTCCAACAGTAAATTAGTAAGAGAACGATTCCCTAAATATTAATCCCGAAGGCCGAAACCAACATCAGATCAATACCCAGGAGACCACTCATCTTATCTATTTTTCAGTTAGTCTCTAATTATATATATGATAAAGATGTAAATTTTATTGTTAAAATATTTCGTTCAACACATGAATCTATATTTCTTTCAACACATGACTAATCTCAACAAATGAGTATTGTCAACACATGAATCTATATTTTATAATATTCTTTATTTTCCAAATTGGAATGAGCCCCAATTAATTACCATATAATGTTAATTATATGGATTCCATGCAGCACATGTATATAATAGCAACGATAAATAATCAACCATCATCCAAAGTGCACCACACAACTACATAAGCATCAAATATAAGTAATTAACGTTTACACAATCTGTCAACCAATTGATCGACATACAACTAAATAATTGGGATTAGTATACGCCAAATATCATCCCAACACCCGTGTGGGGTTTCAATCCACAAACACTGAATATTATTTGTGCAGTTGGGCGATGTGTAAAATTTATCGTCTCAATCAATGTCCTTCAAATAGGTGTACATAAACAAACCATCCGGTTTGTAAATGAATATTTATTTATTCACATTCACGTTAAAAATTATATTTTTAACGATAATTTTTTTTAACTATATAAATATTTTATTTCATTTCACATCACACAATCAATTCAATCAAATTTATCAACCAAACAAATGAATCACCAAACAATTAACTAAACAAACAAGCTGTCCATGGTCTGAGGACGATGGGTGTCGGGTGCTGCTAAGCACCGTCTGCATCCTAGTATATATTTTTAACTAGAAAAGGAAATATAAAGTGAGAAGTTCTCACCGACTAGCTAAACCAACGCCACGACTCTCATATGTAGAAATCTTCGTCGTGCTCGCCCTTTTGTCAATTTCGTTGTCTGTAGCCACTACATATATAAAAATCACATTTTTATATTGTTACTATATAGATAAAAATTCTATTTTTACACCGCTACTATATAGATAAAAATCTATTTTTATCACGCTATTCTCCATATAAAAATTATATTTTTATATATCTACTTCTAATATAAAGAACGAATTTTAATATCATTGCTATAAAAACCACATTTTTATTTCAATGTATATGTAGTAATATCAAATTTTTATTATCTGTATAATATAAAAATCGTATTTTTATTCTTTCCATACCATAAAAATCAAATTTTTATTATCTCTACTATATAAAAATCATATTTTTATATTTGCTATTACTTCATAAATGTTATATCTTTATCAAATATAAAAATCAATTCTTTTCTATTTTAAAAATCTCATCTTTACTTCATTAAAAATCACGTCTTTACTTCATTAAAAATCACGTCTTTACCTCATATATCTAACATATAAAAATCCAACTTTTATTTCAATGTCTCACATTAAAAAAATCTTATCTTTCTTTCTATCGGTCTTCATATATAAAAATCATATTTTTAAACGTCATTCATATAAAGAAAAATCCAATTCTTCTACTTCATTTACATAAAGAAAAATCCATTTTTTCTATATTTAAAAATTAAATTTTTATCTTGTAAATATATAAAAATTCTACTCTTCTTCCTACCTTAAAACTGATTTAAAAACACTGTTTAATATAATAAAACTGAAATTAAAATTAAATAAGCATTCACAGTAAAACGAAGAGGGAAGAGGGGGGAAGAAGAAGGCGAAGCAGGTGGCGGTAGGGGGAATCACGGCGTCGGCTAGGGTTTAGGGAGAAGTAGGGGGCGCGCTCAACGTGAGGAGAAAGGAGGAGGAAAGCAGCGAGAGAGGGGGGTGCGGCTGGATCGAGGGGGGCTTCCAGCGGCGGCGCGCTAGAGGGGCGGCGCGGCTCCTCCCCGCCTTCCTTCGTTTTTTCTCTTTTTTTTATTTCTGAACTTGATTTGTGACGGGGAAGGTAAGAGGGGGGGGGGTAAGGGTATAAATGAAAATTAATTTATATTTTATTATTTTCCATTTAATTTTATTCAACTTAAAGTTGACTTTACATTTGAACTCGAAATCAAGTCCACCGACTGTCGCCCCTAGCAAATTACCCCCATTCCGAACACAATGGGATAGGTATCGCAGGCTGATTCGACTGTTTCGATCAGTTTCCACCAAAATCAAAATATAACTCTATATCTTGAATTTGAATGCACATTTCAATTTACCGGACCCACATACAAACTCTAAAAATTCCCGAAAAATATTTTCTAGCTTCATATTGATGATACGGTCCTAACAAAACTAATTTCATCAAATTCCGAGACCGTTTGAAAAATGGTCATTTTCCAGTCAATTAAAATCAACTAAAACTGGTTAAACGTGTTTTCCTTTGCCACGCTCACATAATGATTCAGAAAATTATGAATTTTGAAACCTAGCAATAATTTGACATCACAGATCCAACAAAAGTGGTTTCGTCGAAAACCGAGGTCGTTTGCAAAATTCCCATTTTTAAAGGCTAGAATTACATAGCGACTATTCTGAATTTTCAACTGGACATATCTTTTGATTCCCACTATGAAATTTCGATTTTTCGGATTCATTGTAAAGATATTCTCAAATAGATTCTAATATTTTTGTTTTCGTTAAAATCTGGTTTATTTTGCACCCGGTACATTCATTTGAATTTTGAAATCGAATTTTCAAACTACCGCCCCGTTTTCATTTCCTTTTATATTTAAAATAAAATATTTATATTCTAACGACGATCTATATAAATATATACATTCAGATTCTATTCAAAATAAATTTCTCGTCGTCATTATTTAAAATAATCCATTTTAAATATTTTAAATTCACTAAAATTGCCAAAAATAAAAATTTTAAATTGGCTCGCATTTCCGGGTACAAAGCTCCTGTAAAATTCACTAGTAAAAATGGGATCACGATTTCTTACGATATTGGAAGGTACTCCATGAAGATAGATTATCTCACGAACGAAAAGTGCTGCCAACCATACTACCGTCTTCTTATTCTTACCTGGAATAAAGTGAGCGCTCTTGGTGAGTCAATCTACAACCACCCAAATGCTGGTGTTGCCCTCCGTTGATCTAGGCAAACCATCTATGAAATCCATGGAGACGCTCGCTCACTTCCAATGCGGGTCATCTGAAGGATGGAGTAAACCACCAAGCTTCCTTTGCTCAGCTTTGCCTTGCTAGCAAATCAGACATTGAGAAACAAACTCTACTACACCTTTCTTCATCCCATCCCAAAATAAAACCCTTTCTCAAGTATCTCCCCTACTTGCTTACTCAGCTCCCTTCATTCCCTTGGAGCCATTTGGCGCACTGGTAATGCAACCGACTTTGCATTGTCCACTAGATATATACGAAAATCGATCTCATGCCTCGGAGGTAAGCCCCATACCTCATCAAAAACGTCAGAATAAACTCGGATTACTGGAACAGATTGCAGATCGTCGATAGATGCATCAAGAGACTCTAGGAAACTAAGAATAACTGAGCCTTATGGTTCATACAAAATCTTGAGGGTTCTCCCATGACAAGTCAGAAGCCTAACAACCCTCTTCCCACAATCCAGAATGGCACCATAGGTGGTAAGCCAATCCATTCCTAGAATCAACCCATAGCCCATAAACCTGAGCACATATGCGTCGCACTCAAACTCGATGCCTAACATAGATAATCTCAAACCCCAACAAATCATAGGTAAATGAGCCGAACCACCTATGGGGTTTGAGACAACAACGAGATCCACTACCATACTAGTATTTCAGTGCAGAGATTCAACTATAGAACTAGATATAAACGAATGTGAAGCGCTAGAATCAAAAAAGTTCTTATAGGAAGATTGGAGAGAGAAATCAAATCGTCCATGGAAACTTTCCTACCTCTATCTGGTGCACTATCCATGAGAGCATTCGCTTGCCCTTTAGATATTCATGTCCTTTGACCTTGCCCGTGCTTCCTTGGGCACTCTCTAGAATTGTGTCCAACTTCTTCACAAATGAAGCAAGCATTCTTCCCTTTTCTATAGTCCTAGGCCAAGTGACCCCCTCGCCCGCAAGTATGGCACTCCCTCTTACCCTTAGCCTTGTCATTCTTTCCACCCTTCTTCTGTTGCTGTTGTCGCCCTTTCTTGGGCCATACCTTTTTATCTTGTGTTTCCTCAACCTTAACATCTTCCTTTTCACCTTTATTTGAACTTTATCTATGTTCCCTTCCCGACCCATCATCTTTCTCATCCTTGGGTTGTACTCCTTAGCCCTAACTCCCTTGTTCTCCTTTTTACCATATTTGTGTAACAAGCTAACAAGTCTCTCGAAAGTTTCCTTCATCGCATGGAAATCGTTACGAAGCTCGAGAAAATTAGCCATAGGTGATACTACTGCAACATCAGATGAAGGTTAGGTACTTCGTTTCCCTTTGACATGTGCCACAATTCAAACATGTCTACGAAATTATGTCGGAACGTGGACACCCTTCAGGAAGAATCGGTTTCCCAAACAAAAAGAAAAAGGAATCAAGTAGAGAATCGAGAGATATTTCCTATGGCTTTGGGGAATATGTTTTTCAAAACAGACTTTTCTTTTTGAAAATGCTTTTTTATAAAACCTTTTTGAAAGTAATTTTCAAAAACTTTATCCAATCTGGTAACCTTCAGCTCTGATACCAAGTGTGACACCCTACGTCCGTTAATGTCACTCACTAAGGGAACGCATTAAGTTTCGTGAAGCATTATAGGTAAACAGAACATGAACATAACAAGACAGATATAAAATAGCAAAGGAATTTAAAACTTTTATTAATCATAAAGCATGGTTACACCATATGTCTGAAAATACATAAACTCAGTACATCATTAAAACTTCAGTTTTGTACTTTAAATATCAGAGTAAAATAACAAAGAAAGCATAATCCCCAAATCATAAGCCAGAGTAGCAAAGATAGAAGCCTAAGCAATACATCTAAAAGCTCCAAGCAAGACGATAGCAGAATCCTGACTAAGCCTGAGAATTCCCTCCCTTGAGAACCTGGGGCGAGAAACAGAAGAAAGAAGAGGAAACAAAAAGGGTCAGACATAAAGTGTGGCGAGTTTAGTTACTTTCAGCCAATAAATAAATAAAAGTAACATGATAGACATATAAAGTGGATAAGAGAGATCACTACATAAATGGAAGGTGTGACAAGGTAGACAGGATAAGGTGTATATGCTTCTAATGATTACTCTGCATTATTACTAGTATATCCAGAAAGAGATGATCCCTTCAACTATAAGGTGGTAGACTTAGGTATACGTCCAAATGTATCCTAACTACTACCATGATCGATCGGCTTCCTAACCCTCGTAGATACCTTGTGCTGGCCCCACAGTAGGAGATATCACTTCCTAAAGTGGCAACCCCTTATCGTAATAATATGCACAACCATATCTACTGGTGTCACGGTAGTCTTATCCCCTTCTGCCCGGCTCATGCACGCACATGGCTCGGTCGGTTTGTGCCACCCACACCGTCCTCCACGTTTGGATCTTGAAAATTAGTTAGTAAGCGTGCCCCTTCTCCTCCTAGTACGGAGTCCTTTGTTTGATACCTACACTGGGTTACTGATTGAAATGGGTCTCACACAATATGATACAAGCTCTCCCCTTGTCTTGTATCCCCCACTAGGTTATTACTGACTATGTATACTACTAGGTTTCTTTAATTACATAGCCTTATTTATTTCTACCAGTTATGCTTACCCTAAATGGTGTCTTTAATTACATAACTCCAATCATTCTACCTGTTATGCTTACCTATAGGTGTCTTTAATACATAACCATCAATCTTTCTACCTGTTATGCTTACTTAAAGGTGTATTTAATACATAACCCTATCATTTCTACAAGTTATGTTTACCCGAAAAGGCGTCTTTAATTACATAACTATTATATTTTTCACCGGTTATGTATAACACTAGGTGTCTTTAATTACATAACCTTAATAGGTTAAGTTCGTGGGTCCATATGTAAATATTACCCACTCCCTTAAATCTACTTAACCCACCCACTGATCCAAGTATGTTTATTTTATGGTTAAGTTTATAGGCCTATATATACTAATATTACCCACCTACCCAAGATTTACTTCAGCCTCCCACTGATCCAATCAATTTTACTTAACCCTAACTTCAGTTCTTATTCATACAATCCCTTATGCATTAGTTTAGGTTAAGTAGCCCAATTTATTACCATGTCCATTTATGGTTCATAATGGACTAGACCTCCCACATTAGGCATGCAATGTGTGGATGTTGGATATGTCGGTCTGGTCCGGGCAATTGTAACACCCCGAATTTTCTGTAAACAGAAGAGTAACAAAAAGAAGTATAATTAATTTTATATGTGAGAATTAAGGAAAACCGGTTACGCCATTGCATTCGTCTCGGAATTCCTCTTGAGATAGAGTCTGAGTTTGCATAAATCGGACTCCGTATGAAGAAGTTATGGCCTTCGAAAGTTTCTGAAAATATAAAATAGCTCAAAAATAAATTCCAAATTAGAAATTCAAAAATCTGAACCCAGAAGCGGGCTAGACTGGAAATTTCCCGCCCAGGACCAAGGTCGACCTGGGGGTCGACCTGGGTAGCCAGGTCGACTTGGGGGTCGACCTGGGTAGGCAGGTCGACCGGGGGGGTCGACCTTAGTGTCGACCTCCCACTCTATAGGTCGACCTGTTTTGCCCAGATTCGATTTTCTTCGGCATGTGACGTGGTTTTGGCTGTTCTGATGGTCTGGATTGGTTCTAGGTTAATATCTAAGGCCTTGGACACTTCTATTCTCCTATAAATACATCCCTAAGCCAAAACCTAAATCTCCTACACTATTCTCTAGCCTCCATAGCTCTCTCCCTCTTAGAAAATAAAATAATGGCATCGCTACTCTGTTGAAACCTAGGATAAAATTAGTGCATCTTCTTCCAAACTGAATAGGATTAAAAGAACAACTAGTCTACATCAAAGGAGCGCTATTCAGTGTTAGAACACATATTCCAGAATACAAGAAATCGTTCCCTTTTTGTGAGTATAGTTATTTTCAAATATGAAATTTAATAATTATCTTGACATTTTTGTGAATCTGGATCTGAGGTTATGCATACTTTTCTGTGGATCTATCTTGACTGTGACTATTCTGTATCTTTCCCTCTTTTTATTCCTTTTGGTTTATAGCCAGGCTACCACGAGCCTGCGCCAAATCTCATAAGAGATTAACGCACGAATGCAAAATTTTGGGACAAATAATGGATAATGCATAATTGGACATGACTGATCATTGACTGATTTGAGAAAAGAACATAAGTTGTAAATTAAAATCTGGAATTAGTGCATACTACATATGTTAGACTGTAATTTGGAAGAAGAATTATTATATGATAGCATTTGACTTGGAATTTGGAATATAATGCAAGTTATAGTGCATGATCTGATTGTGAGGACATAATACATGATTAAAATTTAAGATCTAGATTTGGGCATATTTTATTTCACGATCTATGACTTGAAAAGAAATGAAGGATTTGTGACTTAGGAATAAAGATCCATATTAAAATAAGATAACTGTTAATGTGAATGCGCCTAAATATGGGTTTTTGGATATTTGACATCGTAGGCTATAATTTAGCATAATTCATTTTGTTTGCGAATTTTTGAGAATATTCTGTACTATGCAAAGCTTAACTAAAATTTGGGCATATGTTGTATTATGAATTATGACCATGATTTAGGCATGTAAGGTTAGGCTTAATTTATGGTTAGGCAGGATATGTAAATATAATTTTAGAAATGTTTAATCTATTGAATTTCCTAATCTGCTATCTGCTAAATCTGTTGAATTCCCTAATCTGCTAAATCTGTTATCTGTTAAATATTTTGAATTGCCTAATCTGCTAAATCGGTTATCTGCTAAATCTTTTGAATTGCCTAATCTGCTAAATCTGTTATCTGCTAAATCTACTGAATCGCCTAATCTGTTGGATCTATTATCTGTTGAGTTGCCTAATCTGTTGAAAGCTAAATAGTTGTAATTTTGGTATGAAAAATCCGTAGGCTCGATCTAAGATTGAGTAAAAACGTGGAAATCTGATTAATCTGCTGTAACCTGTAAAGAAGTTTAATCTGTTAAATAAACATAATTAGTCTGATACCTGTGTAATCTATATTGGAATAAACTGGCTATGGCACGAGGTTAGACTCTTCTTGCAGTAGAAGCCTGCTCGAAACCAACTGGCTTAACCAGCAACCGCAAAATATCAGTCTAATGTGAGATGTCGTAGGCATAACTAAAATATGCCTAGACACGAGGTTAGGTCTGTCTTGTAGCAGAAGTCTGCCCGGAACCGCCCGACATATCCAATGGCCACAAGCTACCGACCTAATGTGACAGGTCTGTGCATTGATATTTAATTAATGCAAATATGATATTAATATGATGTCTAAAACGTGTTGGGTGGATAGGGTTAAACCAACTGGACTGATGAATCTAATAAAACCGTTTCATGAATCTGTGGGCCCAATACAAAGTTAGACAATTTGTAAGTCTGTTAAATCCGTACATCTGATCTGTTAATCTGAAAACATGTTAACTTGATAGTCTGATCTATGAACTAGAAATCTGAACTCTTTCTGAAATCTGTAAACAATTTAATCTGAAATCTGTTAGTCTGGGGACACAAGGTTGGGAGGGGAATTACTTGTGTCATCTGTTGTGTGGAACCCATATTAGTCAGTAACCCTTTCTGGTATCAAAACTTTGACCACACGCTATGCAGAGGCTCGAGCACGCTTACTGAACTAATTATAAGTGGTTCATTCTGATAATGGCGAGGGGTGCTGATGGCGCGTTCCAACCGGGTCATGTGTGTGCATGGATCCGGTCTAGTCTAAGGATGTAAGGCACAGTGACATCTGTAAATAGGTCTGTGCCAATAGGTTGCCACTTTAGGGGGTGATACACCCTACTATGGGGCCGACACAGGGTATTTATGTATTAGGGAGCCGATCGCTTGGGGTAGGACTTAGGGTACACTTAGTTCTGTCCGTTTCTGTTGGTACTGTCTGTTTTTGTTGGGTGGTGACACCTGTCTGTTTCAGCGTGGTACCGTCTGTTGGGGTGGTAAAGGCCCATTACTAGTGTACACCTAATTCTAACATTTTGTTTTCGTAGGGATTATTCTGTTTCTGTCTCTGATTCCGTTTCCGATTTTGTTTTTGTACCTTCTGTCTGTTGGGGTGGTAAAGGCCATTAGTTGGGTGGTAAAGGCCCATTATTAGTGTTCTGCTTCTGTACCTTCTGTCTGTTTGGGTAGTAAAGGCCCATTACTAGCATTTCTATTTCTGTAGAGATTATTATGTTTCCGTTTTTGTTTCGGTTTAGATATTAGGGTAACACCTAATCCTGTTATACTAGTAGTAGTGCAGAGAAGTGAAAATCTTAGCTTAGCTTATACCATTCTGTTCCTTCCGTTAACCTGCTATTTCTGTTACGGTTATCTCTCATCCAGTTTTATTTACATGTCATGATGCTATTATCTGTTTATATGCTGAAAGTCACTGGACTCACCAGACTTATGTCTGACCTAGTTTGTTTCGCCTCTTTTTTTTCCGTTCCCCCCCCCCAGGTTTTTAGGGTGGAAACATAAGAGCTTGATTCAGATTCTCTCTCCTTGAAGTGTTTGAAGTATTGCTTGGATTTGGCTCTATCTTTCCATGGCAGTTTATATTGGGGATTATGGATTTGAAAACTATGCATTCTGAAGTCTTTTGTACAAGACTGATATTTATGTACTTAAATTCCGATATTGTGATTTTGAAAGATGTGACTAAACTCATTTCTGTTTTTATTGTAATAAAGTTATAAAATTTTCAAGTACAACTTTTATCTGTCTTGTAAATTTATGTTCTATCTACTAAAAACGCTCCACCAAAGTTAAGGCATTCCTTTTGCGAGTGACCTTAACGGAGGTAGGGTGTTACACTTGGTATTAGAGCTGAAGGTTACCGTATTGGATAAAAAGTTTTTGAAAACTATTTTCAAAAAAAAAGGTTTAAAAAGGAAGTATTTTCAAAAGTAGAGTTTATTTTGAAAAACATAATCCCCAAAGCCATAGCCTATCTTTCTATCCTTTGTTTTGAATCTTTCCTTTTCTTTTGTTTCAGCATGTATGGGGATCTTAACCTTCCGGAGGGCGTACCGATACCTGGCTGGTTCAGGAGGTACCTAGAAGCTAGGGCTAATGATGTGGGCCCAACAAACGTCCCTCCTCCCCTGCTGCAGCGGTTCCTCCTCCTCCGCACGTGAATACTTTCCCGAAGATATGTAGAGACTTTCGAGCCATGGGTGGGAAGAACTTTAATGGAACTGAATCCTTCGTTGAGGCAAGGAACTGGCTCAAAGAAACTGAGGATTTGTTCGTTATCTTCGAGGTGGACGATAGGCAGAAGATACAATTGGCTATGTGGTTGCTTAAGGGTGAAGCTTCTTTTTGGTGGGAGGTCACAAATGGAGAGCGTCCGGCAGAGAGATGGATGGATTTCAGGCATAGGTTCGAGATGAAATTTCTCTCACGAGTGGAAGAGAGTCTATACGTAGATATTCTTGGCGTTGAAGCAGGGGAATTCATTAGTGAGAGAGTACGTCAACAAGTTTAATCAGTTGGCAAGATTTGGCTTAGATTTGGTAAATACACCGCATAAGAAGGCACTAAGGTTTGCTAAAGGTTTGATTGAGCCGCTACACGGATTGGCAATGTCCCACATTCCTATGGGGGCTACCTTCGAGAAATTATTTGACATGGCATTGATGCATGAAGAGGAAACCAAAAGTGAGAAGAAAGAAGAAAAACTTGAAGGACCACAGAACAAGAAGGCGGGGCCCAAAAAGGAAACACAAAAGAAGGATGAGAAGACTAAAGATAAGGAGGAGAAGAAGTGCTTTACTTGTGGAAGCTCGACCCATCTGAACAAGGATTGCAGAAAGAGGAAGGGCACTTGATTCAACTGTGGAGAAATGGGGCACTTTACTAGGGACTGCCTAAAGAAACGAGGACAAGGGCAGAGGGCAGGACCAACTTCTAGAGGACAGGCGGATGCCCTCGAGGCTTGTGGATAGGATAGAAATAGGAAAACTTTTTGTAGAGGGATTAATCTCATTATCTGATTGTAGAGTTGAAAACTCTTTCTGATTCTGGCATTTTGATTATGTAATTGAAACTCTGCACTTTAATACTAGTCTTGTTTCCGGTTCCGCTATAGTCTCAAACCCCATGAGGGTTACGACTCATCTGTTTGTGATAAGTTGGGGTTTGAGGGTATCTATGTTGAGCGTTAAGTTGACTATGACGCATATATTCTGGGTTTTTATCATGCTAAGTTTCCTAAGAATCATTTGGTAATCTGATCTGTTTCAGTAGTCTGTAGGTATCTGAATATTTCTGAAAAGGATAGGGGATTTTTCTCAAAGCGTGAAGTAAATTTCCAGTTGGACATTTGTTTAATGGGAGTGATTCTCTAAGTGTTAATCTGATGTTGATTTCAGTCTTCGGGGTTGATACTTAGGGGGTTATTCTCTTAAACCGATGTCTAATGGGAACCTAGCTTTTGTTTTAATTGTACTTGCTTCTATCACTCGACTTTATCCTATCGACTGAATCTTCGACCTTTAGGTAGAAACTAATGGGTGTAAACATGTGTTTGAGACATGATATGTTTGATGGTTGCAAGTGGTTGCTCATGGATGCATATATACACACTAGGCATTAGATCGGCTCAAAAACACGCTCATAGTGCATATGGTGTATGTGCATTTTTTAAAAATTTTATGGATGCAAAATGGTTGACTCAGCACATGGATGTTGCATATGAATGAACGGTTATGCACATATATAGAAATGATATGTATCAAATAGGAAAATTGCATACATGTTGGACTCATGGCACTGACATAATTCGCATTAAGGAGGTCAACTAAATCAGTGGACCGCCTAATCTTTGCATTAGATAAGGAACATATACACACACTTTTGCATATGTTCATACAACATTAGAAGTTTTCTAAGGACAATGGATGCTTGTGGATGATGGTTGAGTAGATGGGTGATTGGATAGTAGGACACATTCTACCTAACTTGAAGATTTCGGGGACGAAATCCTTTAAGGAGGGGAGAATGTAACACCCCGAATTTTCTATAAACAGAAGAGTAACAAAATGAAGTATAACTAATTTTAGATGTGAGAAATAAGGAAAACGGGTTATGCCATTGCGTTCGTCTCGGAATTCTTCTTGAGATAGATTTCGAGTTTGCATAAATCGGACTTCGTATGAAGAAGTTATGGCCTTCAAAAGTTTCTGAAAATATAAAACAACTCGAAAATAAATTCCAAATTCGAAATTCAAAAATCTGAACCCAAAAGCCGGCTGGGCGGGAAATTTCCCGCACAGGACCCAGGTCGACCTAGGGGTCAACCTGGGTAGGTAGGTCGACGATAGGGTCGACCTGGGGGTCAACCTTAGTGTCGACCTCCCCCCTATAGGTCGACCTGTTTTGCCCAAATCCGATTTTCTTCGGCGTGTGACGTGGTTTTGGCTGTTCTGATGGTCTGGATTGGTTCTAGGTTAATATCTAAGGCCCTGGATACTTCTATTCTCCTATAAATACATCCCTAAGCCAAAATCTAAATCTCCTACACTATTCTCTGGCCTCCATAGCTCTCTCCCTCTTAGAAAATAAATAATGGTGTCGCTACTCTGCTGAAACCTAGGATAAAACTAGTGCATCTTCTTCCAAACTAAATAGGATTAAAAGAACAACTAGTCTACATCAATAGAGCGCTTTTCAGTGTCAGAACACAGATTCAAGAATAAAAGAATCGTTCCCTTTTTGTGAGTACAGTTATTTTCAGATATGAAATGTAATAATTATCTTGACATTTTTGTGAATCTGGATCTAAGATTATGCATACTATTCTGTGGATCTATCTTGGCTGTGACTATTCTGTATCTGTTCCCTCTTTTTCTTCCTTTTTGTTTATAGCCAGGCTACCACGAGCCTGCGCCAAATCTCATAAGAGATTAATGCACGAACGCAAAATTTTGGGACAAATAATGGATAATGCATAATTGGAGATGACTGATCTTTGACTGATTTGAGAAAAGAACATAAGTTGTAAATTAAAATCTGGAATCAGTGCATACTACGTATGTTAGACTGTGATTTGGAAGAAGAATTATTATATGATAGCATATGACTTGGAATTTGGAATATAATGCATGTTATAGTGCAAGATCTTATTGTGAGGACATAATACATGATTAAAATTTAAGATCTAGATTTGGGCATATTTTATATCACGATCTATGACTTGAAAAGAAAAGAAGGATTTGTGACGTAGGAATAAAGATCTATGTTAAAATAAGATAACTGTTAATGTGCTAAATATGGGTTTTTGGATATTTGACATCGTAGGCTATAATTTAGCATAATTCATATTGTTTGGGGATTTTTGAGAATATTATGTATTATGCAAAGCTTAACTAAAATTTGGGCATATGTTGTATTATGAATTATGACCATGATTTAGGCATGTAAGGTTAGGATTAATTTATGGTTAGGCAGGATATGTAAATAGAATTTTAGAAATGTTTAATCTATTGAATTTCCTAATCTGCTATCTGCAAAATCTGTTGAATTCCCTAATCTGCTAAATCTGTTATCTGCTAAATCTATTGAATTGCCTAATCTGCTAAATTTGTTGAATTGCCTAATCCGCTAAATCTGTTGGATCTGTTATCTGTTGAGTTGCCTAATCTGTTGAAAGATAAATAGTTGTAATTTGGGTACGAAAAATCCGTAGGCATGATCTAAGATTGAGTAAAAACATGGAAATCTGATTAATCTGCTGTAATCTATAAAGAAGTTTAATCTGTTAAATAAACATAATTAGTATGATATCTGTATAATCTATATTGGAATAAATTGGCTATGACACGAGGTTAGACTTTGTTTACGGTAGAAGCCTGCCCGGAACCAACCGGCTTAACCAGCAAACACAAACTGTCTGTCTAATGTAAGAGGTCGTAGGCATAACTAAAATATGCTTAGACACGAGGTTAGATCTGGTTTGTGGCAGAAGTCTTCCCGGAACCGCCCGGCATATCCAGCGGCCACAAGCTACCGACCTAATGTGAGAGGTTTGTGCATTGATATTTAATTAATGAAAATCTGAGATAAATATGATGTCTAAAATGTGTTGCGTGGATAGGGTTAAACCAACTGGACTGATGAATCTAATAGAACCGTTTCGTGAATCTGTGGGCCCAATACAAAGTTAGACAATCTGTAAGTCTATTAAATCCATATATCTGATCTATTAACTTGATAGTCTGATCTATGAACTAGAAATCTGAACTATGTCTGAAATCTATAAACAAGTTAATCTGAAATTTGTTAGTATGGGACACAAGGTTAAGAGGGGAATTACTTGTGTCATCTGTTGTATGGAACCCATATTAGTCAATGACCCTTTCTGGTATCAAAACTTTAACCCCACGCTATGTAGGGGTCCGGGCACGCTTACTGAGCTAATTATAAGCGATTCATTCTGATAATGGCGAGGGGTGTTGATGGCGCGTTCCAACCGGGTCATGTGCATGCATGGATCCGGTCTACTTTGAGCATGTAAGACAACGTGACATCTGTAAATAGGTCTGTGCCAATAGGTTGCCACTTTAGGGAGTGATACACCCTACTGTGGGACCGACACAGGGTATTTATGTATTAGGGAGTCGGTCACTTGGGGTAGGACTTAGGCTACACTTAGTTCTGTCTTTTTCTGTTGGTACCGTCTGATTCTGTTGGGTGGTAACACCTGTCTGTTTCTGTGTGGTACCATCTGTTGGGGTGGTAAAGGCCCATTATTAGTGTACACCTAATTCTAACATTCTGTTTCCGTAGGGATTATTCTATTTCTGACTCTGTTTCCGTTTCTGATTCTGTTTCTGTACCTTCTGTCTGTTAGGGTGGTAAAGGCCATTAGTTGGGTGGTAAAGGCCCATTATTAGTGTTCTGCTTCTGTACCTTCTGTCTGTTCGGGTAGTAAAGGCCCATTACTAGCATTTTTATTTCTGTAGAGATTATTCTGTTTCCGTTTCTATTTCGATTTAGATATTAGGGTAACACCTAATCCTGTTATACTAGTATTAGTGCAGAGAAGTGAAAAGCTTAGCTTAGCTTATATCATTCTGTTCTTTCTGTTAACCTGCTATTTCTGTTACGGTTATCTCTCATCCAGATTTATTTACATGTCATGATGTTATTATCTGTTTGTATACTGAAAGTCACGGGACTCACCAGACTTATGTCTGACCTAGTTTGTTTCACCTCTTTTCTTTCTGTCTCCCCCCCCCCCCCAGGTTTTTAGGGTGGAAACATAGGAGCGTGATTCAGATTCTCTCTACTTGAAGTGTTTGAAGTATTGCTTGGCTTTGGCTCTATCTTTCCGTGGCAGTTTATATTGGGGATAATGGCTTTGAAAACTATGCATTCTGAAGGCTTTTGTACAAGACTGATATTTATGTACTTGAACTCCGATATTTTAATTTTGAAAGATGTAACTAAACTCATTTTTGTTTCTGTTGTAATAAAGTTATTAATTTTTTAAGTACTACTTTAATTAGTCTTGTAAATTTCTGTTCTGTCTACTAAAAACGCTCCACCAAAGTTAGGGCATTCCCTTTGCGAGTGACCTTAATGGAGGTGGGGTGTTACAGCAGCCTTATTCCACAGTTGGGCCTAACCTCGTGTCTTAGCCCGATTCGTATTTAACGTACTTAGACCTCTCACATTATGTTCAACATTAGTGGTTGCTGGATATGCCGGTCGGGTCCGGCAGACTTCCACCACTAATTCAACCTAACCTCATATCATAAGTACAATTACAATTCCTAATTGCAATTACTGAACATTCCATTTTTAATTAATTAATCAATTAATTAAACCTTTCCTTTTATAGGTATCAATTCCGATTTTACCCAATAATTTGAATTACATGTCCAAAAATGTTCATATTCTAATCATGCCATTTTTAACCCTTTTTCCCTCGTTCCTTAACTAGCGCCCTCACAAAATTGGCAACATGCCTAGGCTGGACAATAGCCTAGTCATAAATAATAATAGAGAAAATAATGGGAATATAACTAAAATGATCATCTTGGCATAAACATAAACTAGCATGATAATAAGGTGAACATACATACTGGCACGGACTTGAAATTGTCATTATAACAAGGTGGACATAAAACTGATGAACGGTTGGCAGTCAATTGATTCTAACGTAACTATGATGCACAATAAGCATAGTAAGGTCTAGATTAGCAATTTAGGTGTCCAATCGGTTTAGATCTAACATGATAACACAAGGTGAGAAATTAGACCACATAATTCAGATCTAGAGGTCAAAATATATCTAACATGATAACACAAGGTGATAAATTAGATCACATAAAATAGATCTAACATGATAACATAAGGTGACAATCTAGATCTGACTAATAGTTTCAGTGTCCATATAAATTAGATCTACTAGTTTAGAAATAGAACTACACAAATCCACATCATAGCATGTCATAGAAGTTACAATTAAGATAAAGATTTAGATCCAATCCTAGTCGAATTCAAGGTTACATATGTTCATGATTTACATCAATGATTAGATTTATCCAGTGATATAATTGTCCAAATTTAAGAATTTATATTAACCAGAATATAGTTACAAACCAAGTCCGCAATAATAACATAGTAGAATGATCACAATTGAATTGGATCTAAAGAAATAGATCTATCATGACATAATAGAATAATCACAATTGAATTGGATCTAATGAAATGGATCTATCATAACATAGTAGAACAATCAAAATTGAATTGGATCTAAAGAAATAGATCTATCATGACATAGCAGAATAATCACAATTGAATTGGATCTAAAGAAATAGATCTATCATGACATAGCAGAAGATATGATAATAGCATAGACTCATGGTTTACACATATCCAAATCACAGTCTTTCATAATTTACTTTTATTTATTTAAAACTAAAAGCAACTAGAACTCACTGTGATTGGATTGCTAAGATGATAGAAAAGAAGTTGGTGCTGAGTCTATGCTTAAATCTCAGAATTTGATATGCTTTAGTTGATAGAAGAAGATGAGAGACCCTAGTTCAGTTCAGACTCCGACAGAGTTTGGCTGCCATGATTTCTAATGAAGAAATATGTGAAATAGCTATGTATTTATAGCTGTAGAACCCTCTGGAACAGACTGCCACATAAGCCCTAGGGTAAATCAGGTCGCGGGTCGCCTCCTACTTGGACAAAGGCCTGAATACCTAAAAAAAACTATTCTGGGCGCACTTTACAGGTGTGCTAGTGTAAAAATGTATGGGCACACTTGTCAAGTGTGCTGGGAATTTCTGCTTTTTCGGCCAAACTTCTATCGTCCATAACTTCTTCATACGTTATCCGTTTTATACAAAACAGGTGTCTATCTTAACCAGAATTTCGAGACGGACACAATGGCGCAATCAGTTTCCCTTAATTCTGAATACTAAATTAATTATTCTTTAATTTATCTTCTTTAATTTCATTAAAAATTCGGGGTGCTACATTAAGACTAGAACTTGTGACTGAACTAATTCAAAATCCTTTAACTTGTGCCCTACTATCAGGCATGCACAACACAATTCCATTGGAACACATACCGAAACACTTCAGTACAGTTAACATCTCAAATTTCGTTTCATTTTTAACCATACAGACGAATAAAAAGAACGGTTTTCAGAAAATTAGAAACACATACATGCTGTCAAAGGAGGGCTAGGGACCTAGGTTGCCGCATTTCTTTCGAAGGAGAGGGTGGCTCGTCTCTGTCGGAGGAGGAGATTCCAGAGAAATATGGAGGTACGATTTGATGACCAAAAAACCTAATTTAGGTTTTCGGTCACCATTGAAGTAGAAAAGAGGGAAGGGGGAGCGACCAAAATTTTTGTTCTCAGTGTCAAAGGGTATGCACAATATGATATGCATTTGATTCGAACCGAAGCGTATCAAATTAACTAATCTGGAGCTTTGTTGATGGATGGTTAGATTTAAGGTGTTTGGGGTAGTGCAGATCGCAAAACGTGGTTTGATACGGATGTGAGTACTACCAAATTTGATACGGCTTTAAGCCGTATTTCGTCTCCGCATCATTTTGTGCCAAATTTGTTGTTTTGGTTTAGTGAATCATAAAAACTCACAATGTTTTTTTAAAAATGAAGCTATCATAAGGTCTTACATCACACACACCATGCAAACACAGATTAGGAGAAGTCTCCCTTTATAATGTCCAAATATGCTTGATATGAGAAAATCATTTGATATTATTATTAGTGTCAAATTGTGGAAATCACTTTCGCAAATAAATGTATCAATCCTAGTGGGCACAGGTACCATATATTATGTCGACATATTGGTTTACAACTAAAACCATACAAACTCGTAGAGAGAATGGATTTCCAACAATGACAAGGCTAAGGAACTTCCTTACCGGTAGGAACACCTCTAGAGTGATGTCCCGAGAACAGTCACATAAGTAGTTCTCTTCCAACACAAGGCTGGCCCACCCTTTTCTGGATGAATTCGATAACTCCTAAGTATGTCATCTCTCCCGGTGGTTACCAACCTTTAAAACCGGGAGCCCACAACATTAACAACCACAAAAAGTAGAAGTCAGCACATAAGTAATACCTAGGGTCCATACCATGGTACACTATTTATCTAGAAGGAGATGACAACCCATAACCTCACCGCATCATTCATGTTTTGGTCATTTATCGGGGTGTGAGGCTCGTCGAAGTCTCATTACACAAAGTTATGCTCTCTAAGCCATGCTTTGATCATCAATAGCACATCACTTAGTATGCCACATTATTATTTCATAACATATAATCGATAATCACTAATCACATCACAACACCTTTGAGCTCGTACATCTCAAAGAAGGGTGTTAGGTTATGAGAATAAATTATCAGCCACCAATATAAACACATTTAGTAAAAATCAACCATACATTACATAACATGATGTCAGACACACGTCCATGCAAGTCCGTTCTAGGTCTGAACGAAACCAAAGGCACCTTATTCCTCGTCCAATAAAGAAGAAAGGTCCTTGCAGTGCAGAAATTCTCAAAATATGTCCAGACGTGCCGCCACAATAAACATCTCAATACTGGAGCAACCCAGTGAAGAGAAAATTAGCAGGCCAATCCTTTTCATGTGAAGATTCACGGTCTTCAACACTATCTTCAAATATCTTCCATTACATCTTATTCTTATTTGGAATTGTCTTTGGGACTAAGTCCGGTCCTGGTCTTTCCAAATAACAATAGCTCTTTAAAAACATATGAAAATACAGGATTCACTAAGTCTCTTTTCCATTTTGATTTGGTTAATTAAAACCTTGTTATTTATTTTATTAATCTCTCTTCAAAACATGTCTTTTTAAATCAAAGATAGTTAAAATCTTTACTTACAATTCATTAGTCCTCCAATTCCTTTTTATTTCCAAAAAAAAAGATCATTAAGCATTTATCCATTAGCTTTTTAAAAGATATTAATCCATTTCACAAACTTCTCTTTAAAACTACTCTTTTTAAATCAAAGATAATTTAGCTTCAAAAATATTAATAATCATTCACCAAGTTTTTATCAAGATTCGTTAATTCTTTATTTCTTTACTTTCCTTTTAATCCCATCCCTAAATAAAAATATTTAAACATCACCTTCATTTATCTCTTTACAAGATCCTAATCCTTTTCAAATTTTCCTAAATCATAACTTAATATTTGTAACAACCCGACTTTTGAACACCTCGGAAGTCATGCCATTATTTAAGAATAAGAATAGATAAAAGATAGAACTAAGGAAAACATCATAATCTCACGGCGGAACTTGAACAAAATATAACATAATATTATACATCAGATTCATAATACATCATAGTATAGTACATCGGGTACATGGGTATATGCCCATTTTAACTTAAAACTTCATAATTGTATATAGATACTGATAACTGACTTGCAGACTTCATAGATATAATATATAGACCATCTTGCAGAAACCATCCCATATAGTTAAGTCCAAAAGTTATCCAACACCTGGTCCACTTGCCTACTCATAACAAGTGTTATGAGTACCCAAGAGTTTAGAGAAAACACAAAAAAATAAACTTCGGGTCATTCAGGGGACTGGTATGAGTAAACGATTTTTAAAACAAGCAAAGAAATAAAACAAATCTCATAAGACCACGCCATAAGTACGGAACGGGTTTTTTACCTTATGAGAACAAATCATTTTGTATACTTTAAATCAGATATTATCATAGTGTCTAGGGTTTTCAACAAATAAATTAGAATCTACCAGAATGCTTGCATCTCACGCTCCACATATATAGTATACAAACAAAACCACTTGGCGCTTAGGAATAATGGATTTCCAACTATGACAAGGTATGGAACCACCTTCCGATAGTGTATCTCTAGAGAGGAATACATTGGGTTCAACAAGAACATCTTGCAACCCGGCCCACACATGATCGACCACTCATTTCTCTTGAGTTTATCGAATGTATTGTCACCGACGGTTGGGTCTACATAACCGTTATCCGAAGATATAGAAGCGAAAGAAGTAACAAAGTGAATATTCTCTAGATGGTGACAATACACCCTAATGGAAGCGACCTACATAGTCATGTTGCCTGCCTGATTTTTGTCAATTTCCGGTAGTGAAGCTTGAGGTCAATTTCGTCCTTTTTGACAGATCACTTCTTCAATTACTTTGGATGCCACACCATCATATCTGTCAGAACACACAATTTATTTTCCCAAATACGTTATAGGCAAAAAGCTAAGAGAAACGAATTCTTTCGCCACCAACATAATATACTTCAGAAAAGTCAATGTGTAAGATCTGATAGATAAACGTTGTTAGACACGTGACCATACAGGTTGTCCTAGAGCTGGACAAATCGAAAGCACTATTCTGAAAAACAAAATAGCCCTTGCATATCTCCATCTTCAATCTTCTTCAATAATCTCTGACACGCGATGTATAAATCAAATCGAAGTGGAATATTAATTCCGGCCTCTTCGAAATGATTAGCGTAATATCTTTTACGGTTAATCGATACTTAAAAAAACTGATTTCAATATTTTATCTCAACACTTCTTGTTTCAAAGGAAATAGTTATAAACTCAATATGAACTGGATTAAGTATAATTCATTATATATACTCTTTATTTTATGATCTCCGACTAACAGAATGGTATATGTCTGCATTGTTTAAATCCAGACATTCTAACTATCTTTTATTAATGAATAACTAAAGCGTATGCGTCGCACACGGTATTTTACTCTAAAATGTCAGCTTGTTTATACGACATTTTATATCTTTGTCATACTTTGTACATTATCTTTTTATTCCTAAATAATCATAAACAACTTAATTTACACTACTTTCTATTTTATATTTTATTATTTCCTTTTTAAACTCGTTGAACCTCTTAAGCCAAGCTACTCTGATTCAACTCCCTTCTTCAAAGGCCCAGGGTGTTTGGCTCAATTTCTTCATTAATCCAATTTAAATCTCTTTTTTTAGTTTTTTTTCCTTCTTTTATTTTATATGCCCATTTTTTTGTTAAAACTTATTTTTATTAAAAAAAAACCCGGCCTAAACTCCTTTGGCCTAATTCCCTTCCTTCTTTCCTTTTGCCAGACCCAGATTTTTCTCTCCAATACTTGATGCCACACTCACTAAAACCCTCCAGACCTCTTTTACCCAATCATCTTTCCCAGTACCAAATTCCCATTTGCCACTTTACCAAAGTACCAGTTTTCCCATTTGCCAAGTACACATTTACCAAAGTACCACTCCCTCATACTTCATGCTGCACATGCCAGATACCTTCCAGATCCCATGTTCAGTCAAGTACCACTTTACCCAAAGTACCACCTTCCTAAAACTTCATGCCGCACACACCAGGATCACTCCAAAATCTGGTGCTTTAGCCTAGTACCTCCTTCGCAGCCAAAAAATCAAAGTGCCACTTCAAAACACCATGCTTTCCATGCCAAAAGTTGTGCCACACATACAGATCCACTTCAAATCCACTTGCCCGATCCCTTCTTCTTCTTCTCCAACTATCTGCCATTTCCAGTGCATTGTTGTGCACGGTGCACATGCACACACCGCCTCGGCCACCTGCCACTTCCAAGACCATCCTTACACGTGTCACTCCACGTCCTTACCTTATTCCCCTTGTCCATTCTTCCTCCGATCATTTGCGGCGGGTTCTGGGTATCCAACCCTAAATGTCACAACAGCAGCCCTAACACTCGATCATACTTATTGTAATAACCCGGAAATCTGGGCCAGTTTAAAATTTTTATTTTAGCAATTTTAGCGAATTTTGAACATTTAAAATAGATTATTTTAAATAATATCGACAAGAAATTTATTTTGAATATAGTTCGACGTATATTTATATACGTCGTCGTTAGAATATAAATATTTATATATAATTATAAATAGAATTGAAAATGGCGCGGTAGTTCGATAATTCGATTTCAAACTTCAATTGAATGTACCGGGTGCAGAACAATCCGGATTTTAGTGAAACCAAAAACATTATGATCTAATTGATAATATCTTTCTATTGAATCCGACCAATCAAAATTTCATAGCGGGAATCAGAAGATATGTCCAGTTGAAAATTCTGAATAGTCGCTATGGAATTCAGGCCCTTAAAAATGGACATTTTGCAAACGACCTCGGATTTCGACGAAACTACTTTTGTTGGATCCGTGATGTCAAATTATTGCTAGGTTTCAAATTTCATAATTTTCCGAATCAATATGTGAGCGTGGCAAAGGAAAACGTGTTGATACTAATATTTTTGTTTGATGATAACAAATAGATTTTTGTTACTAGAGTGTTTGATTGTGGAATATCTAGTATTATTGGAAAATAAAATAACACAGAATTTACACAGAATATAGAAAAATCAAATACATTTTATTTCCAATAATATTATTTATTTTACAATTCATTTACACACAAGACTTTACAAATCACTTTACAAGTAATTTCAGCACATACAATTTTTTTTCTCTTCTCATTTCTAGCTGGATTATTCTTGTTGAGAACACCTTAGCTGTCCAAAGCATCATCCTGTAACCTGTCACAAAAGAAAGAAAAATACACAGTACACTGGAACTAAAACAAATATTTTTGACTAAAATGTTTTTCTGTGTGATTGATTCATTTTGTCTCAGCTCTCTGTGTGTTTTTCTCATCATATTTCAGACTTAAAACAGCCACATCAAAACCATACTGGTTTGCTGATCAGAACCAACTGATTCTGACCAGCCTCAACACAGTACAGTTTGACTGCTATTTTTTTTTTGTTTCAGGGTCACAAGATAAAATCAAAAGACAAAAAGAAACATGGCAGTGCAAATAATTCAGTTCAAAAGAGAGAAACAAAGGTGGTAGACCAACAAAAAGAAACATGGCAGATCAACATGGATTGTGTATATGGTGTACAAGTGCATGGTGCACCTGTGTAAAGTATGTTCTACATGTACAAGACAGGTCAAAAGAGGAGTGGTAGTGCAAACTTTCAAATCAGTAAAAAAAAAAAAAAAAAATAATGCAACATCAAAAGCAAGCACAAGTGAACAAGGCAACTTCAGAGAGTCAAAAGTGTCGAGGCAGTTTTAAAATGCAAAACAGCAAGTATGGACCAGCAAAGTTCAAGACAAGTGCAAATGGTTCAAGACAAATTGCAAGTCTCAGGTAAAATGCTCACAACAAAAAATAAAAAAAAAAAATGGCCGAGCACAATTCACAGTACAAACTTGAGCATGCAAGTATCAAAGTCAAACCAGCATGTCTACATGTTCAAAGCATCAAGTGGCTACATTATGGTAAATAAGTCAAGGGCAAGGGATGGCAGATACAAAAGTAATGGTTCAGCAATCATGGAGATGCAGCATACAGTTTTGAAGCTCAAGTGTGCTCAAGCAGGTGGGAGATCAAAAATGCAGCAGTGGTGAGAGAAGGCAGGACAAGCACACAAAGGGTCAGGTACAAAATACATGGTCAAGCCAAAGTGCAAACACACACATGCAAAGCCAAAACAGCGAACATGTACAAGTGATGGACAAAGTGGCACAAGTCTATATAGTCAGGATACATGACTGATCAATTGATCATGCAGACCAACAAATTTGTTAAACATATATGTATATAATTCATATATATATATATACATATATATATATATATATATATATATATATATATTGAAACAAAGCATGGGGGAACTACATGTCAGAAATATCCAGAAATGAAATAAAACAGTGAATCAAATGATTGGTCAAGGAACATTGTTTTGATGATCAGATTTTTTTTGGCAATACAAAACCATTTCGAGAAAGTCACAAAGATTCCAGTTCTTCTCATCAACCATTTCATAATTCAGCAAGAGTTAAATGTGGGCCAGTATTTTTACTATTCAGGGCAGAATTCAATTCACAGGAATTAATCTTGTATTTGGCAAGTATTTGAATTCCAGAATTACAGCATGGTCTAAATCATTTCAAATAAGGCAGAATTTAACACAACAAAATCATTGGATTTCAATTTTTTTTTAACCGAGTTATTTGAAGAAAGTTTTTTTTCAAAAACAGTTTTTTTTTTTTGGTTAATCAGTGAAATAGATCAATCAGGAAATCCAAACAAGGAAAGAGGAATCTGTCACATTCATCCAAGATCAGGATTAATTCAATCAAAGCCGAAGCTCGTCAATCAAACAAGACAAAGCAAGAAATTTTTTAATGCTCAAGGAAAGAAATTCAAAAGGGATTTCCACAAAACGCTCAAGGGCAGATTCATTCAAGGCCGTACAGACAATAAATAAAATTCAAGGAATTCCAAAATTCAAATCGAGCAAGTCATTAACGAAATCAGAGCACCAGGGTGTAAGAATCCCTATATAAACACACGAATTCATCATCGACTTCATAGAATTTACACACAAAAGGAAATCCGAAACCCTAAATTGCAAAAATTGATAAAACTTACTCAGATCGATCGCAAGGACGAAGGAGATACCCTGGAGAAGCAAAACAAGCTTCCAAAGAACCTGTACACACAGCATCGATATTAATTTAGGGAGAAATCACTGAAACCCTAAATCGCCGCCGCCATTTTTGTTTCAGAGAGAAAGAAAGGCTCGGGCTAAAGAAAATACAAGGGAGCACCGCAAAAATAAAGTGGCCCGACCACTTTGGACTAGTGCAAAGGAAAAGAGGATGACCCCCGTTTTTGACTCCTTGTCTTATTTTTCTTTCTAGCCTTTTTTTTTATTGATTTTTTTTTTATTTTTTTTCTAGTTTTATTGTAAAAACTAGTGAGCACAGAATAGTGAAGTATAGTCTGAGAAAATCTAGTCTAGGGTATACAGACTAGTCTAGAATTTTGAGCTTAGGGATAAACAGGAGCAGGAGTTGCGAGTTTACATAGGATTGTAAGCGGGATCTGTTTGTATCTCCTAGTAAAAATCTTAGAAAGGCAGCAGTAGGCACAGTTTGCCGAAGCTGGGTATATCCGCGTGTGATTTTATTTTTACTGCATTTCTTTATTACTGTGTTTAGTTTAAATTTATTGTTAAAAACCCTATTCACCCCCCCTCTAGGGTTATTATCGATCCTACAATTGGTATCAGAGCCGGTGTTTGAACCCTAGAATCATGACTTCAATGAACAATGCTTTTTCTGAAGGTCAATCTATTGCTAGACCGCCAATGTTCAATGGTAGTGATTACGCGTATTGGAAAGCTAAGATGAAAATTTATCTAGTGTCTGTTGATTATGATGTCTGGGATATCATTGAAACTGGATATACACCTCCGACTGAAATTGTTAATGGTATCGTAACACCTAAACCAAAAAGTAGGTGGGATGCAAATGATAAGAAATTATACTCTATAGATTCTAAAGCTATGAATGCTTTGATTTGTGCTCTTGATAAAACAGAATATAACATAATTTCTTATTGTAATACAGCCCAGGAAATTTGGCATACTCTGGAAGTTACACACGAAGGAACTTCTCAGGTTAAAGAATCCCGTCTTGCCATGTTCAGTAATGAATATGAAAACTTCAACATGCAGAAGGACGAGAGCATCAAGGACATGTATGGACGCTTCTCCGTACTAGTCTACAATGCCAGAGCCCTTGGGAAGGTCTATACAGAAGTGGAGCTTGTGAGGAAGATTCTGCGTGTTCTGCCAATGAACTTTGAAGCAAAAGTCACAGCCATTCAGGAATCCAAAGATCTGAGCAAGCTAAGCATGGAAGAGCTTATCGGAAATCTGATGACATATGAAATGGAGCTGAAAGCAAGAGAAGATCGCAACAACTCAGATCTGAAAAAGAAGTCAATAGCTTTATCCAACACCGTCACCAGCGATAGTGAAGATCCTATTGAACAGCTTGCCATGGCAGTCAGACAGCTCACGAAGTGGAGAAAATTCAAACCTCGAAGAAATAAACCAAAGGCCAACAATTCAGAAGATGAACCACTCTGCTACAACTGTCAAAAGCCTGGACACATAAAACCAAATTGTCCACTTCTCCAAAGAAACAAGAAGAAAAAGAAAGCTTTTGCTGTAACTTGGGATGACGAGGAAGGAGAAGAAGATTCAGACAGCAGTGAGGAGGAAACCAACTTGTGCTTCATGGCAAAATCAGACCTTGAAGATACTGACGAAGAAACCACTAAGGTATACAGTTATGACGATCTAGTTTCAATGTGTAAACATCTTTCTGAAATTATTGACATGTTAGAATCAGACGCAGAGAAACTGAAAGCGGAAAATTTCAACCTTGTTCACAATAATAAGAAGTTGGAATCTGAGATTAAAAATGCTTCAAAAACCAATAATCTAGATTGTGAAATGTGTAAAGATGTGAATCTAGAATTTTTAACACTCAAAAGCACCATTAAGAATCTTGAAAAAGAAAACTTGACTCTAAAAGTTGAAGATGACACTAAAAGAAAGAACTACATTAAACGATGCACTTCACTTGTGAATGAGAACACAATCTTAAAAATAAGAGTCCAAGATCTAGAAGCCACATTGAACAAATTCTCAATCGGTCAAACATCTTTTAAAATGTTACTTGGAAACCAATTGGTTGGGAATAATAGAAAAGGACTTGGTTTTGGGAAGATACAAGAAATAACTGGAAGTGACAATGCTAAAGGTAAAAGTATTTTTCCCAAATGTGTAAAATGTGGGGTGATTGGTCACAGTCCTGAAAATTGCAAGATTAGCAGTAAAATCCAGAAGTTCAAAAAGGTATGGGTCCCTAAACACTTGGCACACAATTATCACAAAGATTGGAACACAAAGAAAAATCAAATTTGGATTCCAAAAGAATCTTATGACTATCATTCTTCTACTACTGATATGATTAGGCCTAGAAGTTTCTCTAGGTCATCTCCTTCTTTGTTTGTGTAGATATGTTGGCGGGCTAAGGAGCAACAAAAATGGTACTTGGATTCAGGTTGCTCCAGACATATGACGGGTGATAAAAGACTGTTCCTTAGCCTGGAAAAACATAAAGGTGGGAATGTGACGTTAGGTGACAACAGCAAATGTAAAATTATTGGTAAGGGAAAAGTAGGTAACAGTATCTTTGCCTTAACTGATGTTTTGTATGTTGATAATCTCTTTCACAATCTTATCTCTATCAGTCAGCTTTGTGATAAAGGAATGAATGTTGTGTTTGATAGTAATAGTTGCAAAATCATTGAGATCTCCTCTGGAAAGGTTGTGTTTACAGGGAAAAGAAAAGGAAATGTCTATACTCTCTCATTCGATGATGTAACAGTATCTAGGTGTTTGGTAGCAACAGAAGAGGAGGCAATCCTATGGCACAGAAGATTGGCACATGCAAGTATGGGTCTTCTTGAAAGACTAAAAGCAAATGAACTTGTCAGGGGTTTACCACATCAGAATTTCAAAAATGACAAAGTATGTAAAGCTTGTACCATGGGAAAACTTAGTCGTTCATCTTTCCGTCCAAAAAATGTTGTTAGCACTTCACGAGTGCTTGAATTGATTCATATGGACTTGTTTGGACCTACTGATACTGCTAGTTTAAATGGTAAACGTTATTGTTATGTATTGGTTGATGATTACTCTAGGTTTACATGGGTTTACTTTCTAGCCAAAAAGTCTGAAGCTTTTGATTATTTTTTAAAGTTTTCAAAACTTGTCCAAAATGAAAAAGGGGTCTCAATTAAAACTTTAAGAAGTGATCATGGAGGAGAATTTGAAAACTTAGACTTTGAAAATCTTTGTGAAGAAAATGGTTTCAAACATGAATTTTCCGCTCCTCGAACACCTCAACAGAATGGGGTGGTTGAAAGGAAAAATCGTACATTACAAGAAATGGCTAGATCTATGTTATGTGAATATCAATTGCCTCAAACTTTCTGGGCTGAGGCAGTTAATACTTCGTGCTATGTAATGAACAGAGTTATGATTAGACCAATACTTAATAAAACGTCATATGAACTGTGGTCTAACAAAAAGCCTAACATCTCATATTTTAGAGTGTTTGGATGTCCTTGTTATATTTTGAACACAGGTGAACAGCTTGGGAAATTTGAGTCAAAAACTGTTGATGGAATCTTCATGGGTTATTCATCAAGAAGTAAGGCTTACAGAATCTTCAATAAACAGTCAAAAACAATTGTGGAAACCGTCAACGTCAAGTTCAATGAATCAGATATGGATACGATACCTGAAGATGATAAAGATGATGCTGGTGCACAAGAAATCGAACAAGAAAACAATGATGTTGAGACAAACAATGAAAAAGCCACTGAAGCAGCAACAGATATCGAAAAACTAAAATTCAAACCAAGTCATCCTCCAGATTTGGTAATTGGAAGTCCAACTGCTGGTGTTCGTACACGATCCTCTCTCAATAGGGAAGTCTGTACCCTTTGTATTCATAATGCCTTTGTATCTGAAATAGAACCAAGTTCTTATGATGTTGCTCTTAATGATGAATTTTGGTTGTTAGCTATGCAGGAGGAACTTAACCAGTTTGAGAGAAACAGAGTCTGGAACTTGGTACCCAGACCAAAAGACTACCCAGTTGTAGGAACAAAATGGGTATTCAAAAATAAGCTTGACGAATCTGGAAATGTAACAAGAAACAAAGCTAGGTTGGTCGCTAAGGGATACAATCAAATCGAAGGTGTTGACTTTGATGAAACCTTTGCCCCAGTTGCTAGGCTTGAAGCAATCAGAATTTTGTTAAGTTTTGCATGCTTTAAGGGGTTCAAATTAAAGCAAATGGATGTGAAGAGTGCTTTTCTGAATGGAGAACTGAAAGAAGAAGTGTACGTTGAACAACCCCCTGGTTTTGAGAGTCATGATTATCCAAATCATGTATACAAACTGGAAAAAGCATTGTATG
This sequence comes from Allium sativum, assembly GCA_030737875.1. Classification (NCBI taxonomy): domain Eukaryota; kingdom Viridiplantae; phylum Streptophyta; class Magnoliopsida; order Asparagales; family Amaryllidaceae; genus Allium; species Allium sativum. Next base: position 625,664,285 of record CM060913.1, read on the forward strand.
GCCTTAAGCAAGCTCCTCGAGCTTGGTATGACTGTCTGTGTACATATCTCTTGGAAAATGGTTTTAAAAAGGGAAGTGCTGACACAACCTTGTTTTTATCTCATGATGGTGATGATTTTTTAATTGTCCAAATTTATGTTGATGATATCATATACGGTGCTACTAATGATGTCTTATGTGAAAAATTTGAAAAAGTTATGCAGGGCAAATTTGAGATGAGTTTGGTTGGAGAGCTAAAATTCTTCCTTGGTTTCCAAATCAAACAAAGCAGCAAAGGAATCTTTATCTCTCAAACAAAGTACGTGATGGAGTTGTTAAAGAGATTTGGAGTTCAAAATGCAAAGCCAATGAAAACACCGATGAGTCCAACAACCAAACTTGACAAAGATGAAAAAGGCGTTGCTGTGGATCAAAAGAAATATCGCGGTATTATCGGTTCACTTCTTTATCTTTCTGCTTCTAGACCCGATATTATGTTCTCTGTTTGTTTGTGTGCTCGTTTTCAATCAAATCCCAAAGAATCTCATCTAAAAGCCACAAAACGGATTCTAAGATATTTGTTACACACACCAAATTTGGGCTTATGGTATCCTTCTTGTGATAACTTTAATTTAGTTGGGTTTACTGATGCTGATTATGCTGGTTCACTCACTGATAGAAAAAGTACTAGTGGAACGTGTTTCATGCTAGGTCATTCACTTGTGTCGTGGTCAAGTAGAAAACAAAACCGTGTTGCTTTATCCACCACTGAGGCTGAATATATTGCTTTAGGAAGTTGTTGTGCACAGATTTTATGGATGATGCAGACTTTATCTGATTTTGGACTTTGTTATAAACGAGTTCCTTTAAAATGTGACAGTAAGAGTGCAATTGACTTATCAAATAATCCAGTACATCACTCACGCACAAAACACATTGATGTAAGACACCACTTTCTTAGAGATCATATTGCTTGTGAAGATATTTGTATAGAATTTATTTCAACCGAATCTCAACTCGCTGATATTTTTACAAAACCCCTTCCTGAAGACAGATTTTGCAGATTACGTTTGGATTTGGGAATTATAGAAATAAATTAATCTTTTAGCATTTTTGGATAAATTTTCTCTTAAGATGTTCTGTTGGCAATTATCTTTCTGACATATAATCCATGCTTCAAATCATCAAGAAAAGACCAGTTTGTTTTTTGGACATTTATGATAAATTTGTGACTGTGTAAGTTTTTCAGAATATGAGATGTTTGAAAATTTGTAGCTCTGATACGATCAAATATGCTTTATAATATGAGTAATTGAAGAACTTTTTTCACTTTCATCTTCTGTCTCTATCACCCTTCTATCAATCATTATTATTTTATATATATCAAAGGGATTTAAAAAAAAAAAAAAGAGGGTATTTCTCTAATCTCATTTAAAAATCCAAGCTCTGGTCATGCATGGTTATGAGAATACTTATTTTTCATGCTATTACTGATTCCATTTAAAAATCCAAGATCTGGTTATGCGTGGTCAGTATAGTACTGAATTTTTTTTTTCATGTTGCAGCTAATTCCATTTAAAAATCCAAGCTATGGTCATGCGTAGTTAGTTTGCTATTGAAATATCCCTGATATATATTAAATATTTCATCGTTCCATTTTCTGTCTTGTGACATGTGTTCTTCTTTTACAGATTATTCTAATCTTTTTGTTTGATTACTCGGAGTGTTTGGATCTGACAACGTCAAATGACTTGATTACTATTTACAGTCCATACTCTTTAAAATGTCCAGAATTGTTATTCTTTTGATGATTACAAAGGGGGAGAAGATGTTAAGATTTTGTGTTGTTTACAGACGTCTATAGATTTTATTTTGCCATTAATGCTAAGTGTTTAATTTTTTTATTTCTTTCAAATTATTTACTCTTGTCTGTTTACAAACTGTTTACAACTAATAAGGGGAGCTCAAATGTAGGGGGAGCCGCTGTTCAAACACATCTCGTTATTCACAAAAATCTTAAGGCTGTTTGTCATCATCAAAAGGGGGAGTTTGTTGATACTAATATTTTTGTTTGATGATAACAAATAGATTTTTGTTACTAGAGTGTTTGATTGTGGAATATCTAGTATTATTGGAAAATAAAATAACACAGAATTTACACAGAATATAGAAAAATCAAATACATTTTATTTCCAATAATATTATTTATTTTACAATTCATTTACACACAAGACTTTACAAATCACTTTATAAGTAATTTCAGCACATACAATTTTTTTTCTCTTCTCATTTCTAGCTGGATTATTCTTGTTGAGAACACCTTAGCTGTCCAAAGCATCATCCTGTAACCTGTCACAAAAGAAAGAAAAATACACAGTACACTGGAACTAAAACAAATATTTTTGACTAAAATGTTTTTCTGTGTGATTGATTCATTTTGTCTCAGCTCTTTGTGTGTTTTTCTCATCATATTTCAGACTTAAAACAGCCACATCAAAACCATACTGGTTTGCTGATCAGAACCAACTGATTCTGACCAGCCTCAACACAGTACAGTTTGACTGCTATTTTTTTTTTGTTTCAGGGTCACAAGATAAAATCAAAAGACAAAAAGAAACATGGCAGTGCAAATAATTCAGTTCAAAAGAGAGAAACAAAGGTGGTAGACCAACAAAAAGAAACATGGCAGATCAACATGGATTGTGTATATGGTGTACAAGTGCATGGTGCACCTGTGTAAAGCATGTTCTACATGTACAAGACAGGTCAAAAGAGGAGTGGTAGTGCAAACTTTCAAATCAGTAAAAAAAAAAAAATGCAACATCAAAAGCAAGCACAAGTGAACAAGGCAACTTCAGAGAGTCAAAAGTGTCGAGGCAGTTTTAAAATGCAAAACAGCAAGTATGGACCAGCAAAGTTCAAGACAAGTGCAAATGGTTCAAGACAAATTGCAAGTCTCAGGTAAAATGCTCACAACAAAAAAAAAAAAAAAAAAAAAAAAAAATGGCCGAGCACAATTCACAGTACAAACTTGAGCATGCAAGTATCAAAGTCAAACCAGCATGTCTACATGTTCAAAGCATCAAGTGGCTACATTATGGTAAATAAGTCAAGGGCAAGGGATGGCAGATACAAAAGTAATGGTTCAGCAATCATGGAGATGCAGCATACAGTTTTGAAGCTCAAGTGTGCTCAAGCAGGTGGGAGATCAAAAATGCAGCAGTGGTGAGAGAAGGCAGGACAAGCACACAAAGGGTCAGGTACAAAATACATGGTCAAGCCAAAGTGCAAACACACACATGCAAAGCCAAAACAGCGAACATGTACAAGTGATGGACAAAGTGGCACAAGTCTATATAGTCCGGATACATGACTGATCAATTGATCATGCAGACCAACAAATTTGTTAAACATATATGTATATAATTCATATATATATATATACATATATATATATATATATTGAAACAAAGCATGGGGGAACTACATGTCAGAAATATCCAGAAATGAAATAAAACAGTGAATCAAATGATTGGTCAAGGAACATTGTTTTGATGATCAGATTTTTTTTGGCAATACAAAACCATTTCGAGAAAGTCACAAAGATTCCAGTTCTTCTCATCAACCATTTCATAATTCAGCAAGAGTTAAATGTGGGCCAGTATTTTTACTATTCAGGGCAGAATTCAATTCACAGGAATTAATCTTGTATTTGGCAAGTATTTGAATTCCAGAATTACAGCATGGTCTAAATCATTTCAAATAAGGCAGAATTTAACACAACAAAATCATTGGATTTCAATTTTTTTTAACCGAGTTATTTGAAGAAAGTTTTTTTTCAAAAACAGTTTTTTTTTGGTTAATCAGTGAAATAGATCAATCAGGAAATCCAAACAAGGAAAGAGGAATCTGTCACATTCATCCAAGATCAGGATTAATTCAATCAAAGCCGAAGCTCGTCAATCAAACAAGACAAAGCAAGAAAATTTTTAATGCTCAAGGAAAGAAATTCAAAAGGGATTTCCACAAAACGCTCAAGGGCAGATTCATTCAAGGCCGTACAGACAATAAATAAAATTCAAGGAATTCCAAAATTCAAATCGAGCAAGTCATTAACGAAATCAGAGCACCAGGGTGTAAGAATCCCTATATAAACACACGAATTCATCATCGACTTCATAGAATTTACACACAAAAGGAAATCCGAAACCCTAAATTGCAAAAATTGATAAAACTTACTCAGATCGATCGCAAGGACGAAGGAGATACCCTGGAGAAGCAAAACAAGCTTCCAAAGAACCTGTACACACAGCATCGATATTAATTTAGGGAGAAATCACTGAAACCCTAAATCGCCGCCGCCATTTTTGTTTCAGAGAGAAAGAAAGGCTCGGGCTAAAGAAAATACAAGGGAGCACCGCAAAAATAAAGTGGCCCGACCACTTTGGACTAGTGCAAAGGAAAAGAGGATGACCCCCGTTTTTGACTCCTTGTCTTATTTTTCTTTCTAGCCTTTTTTTATTGATTTTATTTTTATTTTTTTTCTAGTTTTATTGTAAAAACTAGTGAGCACAGAATAGTGAAGTATAGTCTGAGAAAATCTAGTCTAGGGTATACAGACTAGTCTAGGATTTTGAGCTTAGGGATAAACAGGAGCAGGAGTTGCGAGTTTACATAGGATTGTAAGCGGGATCTGTTTGTATCTCCTAGTAAAAATCTTAGAAAGGCAGCAGTAGGCACAGTTTGCCGAAGCTGGGTATATCCGCGTGTGATTTTATTTTTACTGCATTTCTTTATTACTGTGTTTAGTTTAAATTTATTGTTAAAAACCCTATTCACCCCCCCTCTAGGGTTATTATCGATCCGACAAAACGCGTTTTGACCATTTCGGTTGATTTTAATCGACTGGAAATTGGCCATTTTTCCAACGGTCTCAGAATTCGACGAAACTAGTTTTGTTAGGACCGTATCGTCAATACGAAACTAGAAAATATTTTTCTAGAATTTTTAAAGTTCGTATGCGACCCCGGTAATTTGAAATGTACGTTTAAAATTCAATATAATGATTTAAAATGTAAATTTGACGAAAACTGATCGAAACGATCGAATTGGCTTACGTGGCATATCCCATTGTGTTCAGAATGGGGGTGTAACGCTATAGACGACAGGCGGTGGGCCTCGTTTAGAGGTCGTATGTGAAAGTCAACTTTTTGAAAAATAAAATAATTAAATAATTAAAAATTAAAAAAAACCCTTATCTCTATACCCCCCCCATTCGAATTACATTTTACAGAAAAAAAAAAAAAAGGGGGAAAGCCGATCCCTAAAAATCCGCCGCCCTCCCTCTCGGCGATCACCGCCGCCCTCCAAGCGGACCCACCACCTCCAGCCTCCTCTTCGTGCGACCCCCTTCTTCCCCGACCTCCATTTCCTCTAATTAAAAACCGCGCCTCCACCCTCGTCGACCATCGCACGCCACCCCACCGAAGTCCGACCACCGCACCTCCCCCTCCGGCCTTCTTCCCTCTCCGAACCGCCAAGACCCAAAGCAACCCGCCCCTCTTCAATTCAGAGCGCCACCACCTAACCAGTGCCGCCACTGCCCCTTCGCTGACCACAGACCGACGCCGATGAGCAGACGCCCCCCCTCTGGCCACTGACCCAACGTGAAACCCCTCTCCTTCAATAAAAATGTGAATTTTAATTATTTTATTTACATTTCGTTATTTATTTTCATTTTAAATATATAAGCGAGTTTGAAAAATCTGATTTTCTTTATTATTTATGGTAATGATTCTTATAGTGTTTTAATAACATAAAGATTTGATTTTTAACTTTATAAAGATGGGACTTTTAACTTTGAAAATATCGTATTTTTTAAAAGTGAAAAGATAGTATTTTTAATATAGGAAAGGTGAGATTTTTTTTCCATATGAAAAGATTTGGTTTTGACATCATCAAAGTTAGATGTTTATAAACAAAAAGATTCGATTTTTATATTTGCTAAAAATATAATTTTTATATTTGTTAAAAATATAATTTTTATATGATAGGAAGGTTAAAAATTGGATTTTTATATTTTTAAAGTAGTAAAAATATAATCTTTTATGTTGTAGAAAGATAAAAATATAATCTTTGCATAGTAGGAACTATAAAAATATAATCTTTATGAGATATAGAATGTAAAAATATCATCTTTGTGTATGTAACGAAATAAAAATCTGATTTTTATTTTATATATGTTGAAATAAAGAGGGAATTTTTATAGTGATGAAAGGCGAAAACTTTATTTTTATAAAGGCGAAAACTTTATTTTTATAAAGGCGTAAACTTTATTTTTATAAAGGCGAAATCAATATTTTTGAAATGGAAATTTTTATCTATATGACACCTAAGTAAAAATTCGATTTTTAAATATATGAAATGATTATAAAAATATGATTTTTAAATTGAAAGTGAATAAATAAAAATGTGATTTTTATTTTAAAGACATCTAAATATAAAAATGTGTGATTTTTATATATGTAGTGACTACGGGCAACGAAGATGATAAAAAGGCGAGAATGAAGAAGATTTCTCTAAATAAAGTGTCGTGAAGCTGGATAGCTAGTCGGTGAGAACATCTCACTCAAAATTTCTTTTTTTTTCTAGTTATATATATATATATATATATATATATATATACTAGGATGCAGACGGTGCTTAGTAGCACCCGACACCCGTCATCCACAGACCATGGATGGCTTGTTTGTTAAATTGTTTGGTTGAGTAGTTGGTTAGTTTGTTGGGTTTGAATTGAATTGTTTGGTGAATTGAAATGGATTTGATTGATGTGTGAATGGCGTGGGCCTTCACTAGACCGGGGATAAGGCTAGGCCTTGTCCCGTTTCTAGTATCGTGCCGTTATGCCGCCGAAATTTTCTAAAATATGTTAGAAAAATAAAAATATCATTTTTATTGTATAAATGAACTGAATAGAAATTAAAGTGTTGAAATAAATATTTTTGTCGTTAAAAATATAATTTTTAACGTGAAAGTGAATAAATAAATATTTATAAACAAATCGGCCGATTTGTTTATTTACACTGATTTGACTGATATTGATTGGGTTGATAAATTTTACACATCGCCCAACTGCACAAACAAAAATGTGTGTTTGTTGATTTGAAACCCCACATGGGTGTTGGGATGATATTTGGCGTACACTAATCCCAATTATTTAATTATTGTCGATCGATTGGTCGACAGACTGTGTAAGCGTCGATTATTTATATTGGATGCTTATGCAGTTGTGTGGTGCACTTTGGTTGATGGTTGATTATTTTTCAAAGCTATTATATACATGTGTTGTATGGAATCCATATAATTAACATTATATGGTGATTGATTGGGCCTCATTCCAATCGGGAAAATAATGAATATTATAAAAGAAAATTCATGTGTTGAATATAAAAATAGTCATGTGTTGACGATGTTCATGTGTTGAGTGAAATATTTTATACAACGAAATTTACATCTTTATCATATTTAAAATTAGAACTACTTCCCAGTAGAAGTCTAATTAAAAATCAAACGATAGATACCATAGTTTTATAAAATATTTTACATAACAAAAATAGTGATGTGTTGACAGTACTCATGTGTTGAGATTAGTCGTGTGTTGAAAGAAACATAGATTCATGTGTTGAATGGGAAAAATATTCATTTGTTGAATAGAATAAAGAAGTTGTGAAAAATATAAAGCCGTGTTGATTAGTTTTGCGCCATTTTGACGTGAACGATATTTATATCGATTTTATTCAAATTGAAAGGAATATTATAGCAAAGTCAAATTGAAAAGAAAACGAATTTGAATTGAATATAAAAGGACTTCGAATGGAATTGAATATAAAACAAATTCAAGTTGAATTGAAAACGAACTGAAATTTAATTGAATTCGAATCGAAATTAAATTGAAATCAATTTGAATTGAAACGAATTTCAATTTGAATTGAATTGAAACGAATTTGAATTCGAATTAAATAAAATTGAAATGAATTCGAGTTAAATTGAAATCAAATCGATTTGAAATTGAATATGGAAGTTGATTTGTTTTAGAAACGAATTTAAAACGATTTATAAAATTCGTTTTAAAAGGAAATCGACGAAATATATATAATATATATATTATATATATAATGGCCTGAATAGAACGCGCCGCGCCGCGGTAGTTCGTGAATTTCGACCATTGATTTCGAATTGACGTTGCGGGAGATCCGACCGTCGGATTCTCCTAAAACCGGAACCGTTGGGTTCGTATCGAAAAGAGCTTTCCAATGAATATTAGAAATTTGAAATCTAACGGTTGGATTTGGAATTATGTCCAAATCAAATTTGAAAAAGGTCGCTGTAAGTGCAGTTCGATAGCCGTTGATGGAAATCGACTGTACGGGCCTTGATAAAATTATTAAAAATATCGATAATTTGTGTAAAATCATAATATATGATTTGGGAAAAATTGAGCTGAAGAATTCCACATTTGAATAGATAAGAATAGATTTTTATCGAAATGAACTAGTTTTGAACTGGAATTAAATTCAATTTATTTTTGAAATAAATAAATTGAATTTGAAAGTGATTTAGAAAATAATCGATATTTCCAATACGTGAATTGGACTGGAGTTGAATCGAAATTTTCTTCGGAATATTTCGATGTTGGATTTCGTGACTATACAGATATTGTTATGGGAATTTGAAAGATATATTTTATATCGTTATTTCCAATACGATATATGTTGGTTTCAGAATTTGATATTGAATATAAACTGATATATTTTCTATTCAAAGCCTTGTGTTTAATATTAAATGTGATTTGGGTTTATCGTGAATCGTGTTTTAGATGACATGGGTTCTTTAACCCAGTTAAAGACAGGATATTGATTTTTGAAAGGATTAAAGCTAAGTGGAGTTTTAATGAATTTTTAATTAGATTAAAAAGTGAATTGATAATTTAAATTATCAAATCTGAAAGGTGATCGAGAATGGAGTACCACCAGTTTTGCTCCAATGCGATAATTAAATCTTTAATTAGATTTGAAGGTGAAATGGTAATTAATTTAACCGATAACACCGTGGTGTTAGATATGGAGTATCACCAGTTTTGCTCCATGGGATATATAGGTTGGGATTGAGAAATAAACTAAATAATTACTTCGGTGTGGTTCATTAATCCCGACTGGTTTGAGATGATATCCAAAGGAAGATTAAAGAATAAATTTAGAAGAATTTATCTTTGATAAAATTAATGGGAACCTTTCCCTAAAATGTGATTTTGGTGAATAAAAGAATATTCTGAATTGGAATGAGGCGTTCGTTGTGTTTGTGTAACATTCGTTAATTATATACGTGGGTTATTCAGAAAGACCGGGTTTATACCCATTCTGAATAATCGATTCGACGAGATGTCGAAGATGAAGACGGTGGTTGAAGACCGGAAGTCTTCACATCGTTTGGGTGATTACTAATGATCTTGATTGGGCTGTACACCCAGGATGAGGGAATCAGTTGGTGATCGTCCAGACGTACCTGGAGATGGATGGATATGCGAGGAAAGTGCCTCCGGTTTCGTTCAGACCCAGAACGAACTTGTAAATGGATTGTGTGTCTGACACTGGATTTTATTCTGTGTTGATTGATCTCTATTAAATATACATCTGTTTGGCGGCGGAGAATTTATTCTCGTGCTTAACGCCCTTCTCTGAGACGTACGAGCTCAGAGGTTGTATATCGATGGACATCAGTCGCATGGAGTGAATTGCCAGTGTGGCACGCGTAAGTGGCAATTGATCAGGGCTTCTGTTGAAAAGCAAAGTCTTGTGGTTGATGAACAAAGCACGGCCTGTGTGGCATAGCTTTGTGTATAACGTGAATTCGCGAGCCTCACACCTTGGTATGAGTCAAAAACGGGATACGGACCCAAGGAGTGCACGACGTTTCTTTCTAGCTAGGGTGGTGTCAGTGACCTACCAGCCCTGACATTTATATACTTTTCACCTGTGTGGTTGTTGGATATGAGGCGCCTCGGATATAGGTCTGTAAGGACCGGGAAACGTGTGTTCAGGAATAACTAATCCTCAAAAGTAAGAGAGGACCGGCCTTGGAGGTTCCAAAGGATCATAGTGGGGTCCTGAGGCATTTGCTAGAGTGTCTCGAACGCGGAGAGGAGCTTGCCCCTTGCCTCGACTCATGATGGAATCCAATTTCCAATACGTGTATTTCGGTTTTATTTGTAGAGCCTAGTATGGCGACATAGTAGATGGTAGCTATGCCGCCTATGATTGATACTTATGATTGAAATTGTTTTGACACTATACACTTATAATAGTATCAAATAATGTGATTTAAACGTATCAAGCATACTTTGGCTGTTATAAGGGAAAACCCTATCCTCCGGCTTGCGTTGCATTGTGTGATGGGACCTGGGTCTTATAACAGCTTCATTTTTCTTTATTTAGCATTGCGCTGTTTGTTCTATGCACTGGTATTCTTGGGAGGAAACCCGTTCCGTGTTATACGGCGTGGTCCCTTGATTTACCTAACTTTAAAACCAATATTAATAACTGTTTTAGTTCTCACACCATTCCCATGACTGACCTGGAGTTTATTGTTTTAACCTAAACTCTGGGTGCCCCTATTTTCCGCACGGGCAGCTAGTAGTTTTGGTTTTGCAGATTTATATTCACAGGGTCCTGATTTACAGCTGGAACGATGCTCGGAAAGCTCTGTATCCGTGTATCACTTCTAGTTGTGATTTTGTATTATTTTCCGCTGCTTTGTAATTTATTGTAATCTCTGATATTTGTCGAATGTAATTTATTCATTTATACTCTATATATTCTTGTATCTGATGGAATTGTTGTAATAACAATGAAATGTTCTTCTGTTTGCATTCTATTTTGTCTTGTCCTCAATTCAATCCGCGCTTTCCTTCACGGGGAAGTTCAGGTCGTCTCAGTTTGGTATCGGAGCTTTGGTTTACAGAGCTCGAGAACAAGACACATTAGAACCATACGAAAGAATTCATCAGATATTGGATTAGCAACATCCAATTAGAATGACTCATTAGAGATAGGATCAGTAGTATCCTAGAACGAGTGTGAAGAGTATATTTTTCAAAGGAAAACAATTTTTGTTTTGAAAATTTAAATCGCTTTATACGTATTTGAATATTTATTTATTTTGAATATGGACAATCGAGTATATATAGATTTCGCGTATACGCGTCATGAACGTATAGTCGAAGTTTTAATATACTGGATAGATATAGAATCACATTCTAGACACCCGGGGATAATTCTGGTGATGTGCCCACATCATCAGTATTTATATTCGTGTTTCGAAGGTGTGACTTCTATATATTTCCATTAGGCTGGTGTGAGAACCAAAACTTGTATAGTTAGAACACATTGTTGTGAATTGGCATCAAAAACAAGATTTTCTGTATATATATCAAAATTATGAATTTGAAACTCTAATTCACTAATTGATTGATGTTTGGGTTGTTTGTTTAATTGTTTGCTAATTTTTAACCATTTATGCCTAATTGAATCAAATATTGAATTGTATTGGAAATTGGTCGCATTTGCTTGCATATACATATACTTACATTGAACAGGTCATAGCATGGAGGCTAGAGCCGAAGAATAAAATTTGTTTGCCCGACAAATACGTACATGTTTACTACATAATTTACTGTTTTGTTTGGGTGATGATGATTTTATGAGCCTATTGGCTAGCTGCTTGGCTTTTTCTTTTTCTTTTTGAGATCTGAAGGACCGGGGAAGCTATTTGAAATTCCCCGATGCTCCCGGTGCAGGGGAGGTTATGGCGAAATTTTTCGAAAATTTAGGGTGTTAGCCAAATTTTTGAAGAATTTGAAAATTCTCAGAAACTAAAGAGTTGGAGAATGCAAGCCAGATCGAATGTAGAGTTGATTAATCAAACCACTTTCGACTTTGTTCCTTTTCGGGGACGAAAAGTTTTAAGTGGGGGAGATTGTAATAACCCGGAAATCTGGGCCAGTTTAAAATTGTTATTTTAGCAATTTTAGCGAATTTTGAACATTTAAAATAGATTATTTTAAATAATATCGACGAGAAATTTATTTTGAATATAGTTCGACGTATATTTATATATGTCGTCGTTAGAATATAAATATTTATATATAATTATAAATAGAATTGAAAATGGCGCGGTAGTTCGATAATTCGATTTCAAACTTCAATTGAATGTACCGGGTGCAGAACAATCCGGATTTTAGTGAAACCAAAAACATTATGATCTAATTGATAATATCTTTCTATTGAATCCGACCAATCGAAATTTCATAGCGGGAATCAGAAGATATGTCCAGTTGAAAATTCTGAATAGTTGCTATGGAATTCAGGCCCTTAAAAATGGACATTTTGCAAACGACCTCGGATTTCGACGAAACCACTTTTGTTGGATCCGTGATGTCAAATTATTGCTAGGTTTCAAATTTCATAATTTTCCGAATCAATATGTGAGCGTGGCAAAGGAAAACGCGTTTTGACCATTTCGGTTGATTTTAATCGACTGGAAATTGGGCATTTTTCCAACGGTCTCAGAATTCGACGAAACTAGTTTTGTTAGGACCGTATCGTCAATACGAAACTAGAAAATATTTTTCTAGAATTTTTAAAGTTCGTATGCGACCCCGGTAATTTGAAATGTACGTTTAAAATTCAATATAATGATTTAAAATGTAAATTTGACGAAAACTGATCGAAACGATCGAATTGGCTTACGTGGCATATCCCATTGTGTTTAGAATGGGGGTGTAACGCTATAGACGACAGGCGGTGGGCCTCGTTTAGAGGTCGTATGTGAAAGTCAACTTTTTGAAAAATAAAATAATTAAATAATTAAAAATTAAAAAAAAACCCTTATCTCTATACCCCCCCCCCATTCGAATTCCATTTTACAGAAAAAAAAAAAAAAGGGAAAGCCGATCCCTAAAAATCCGCCGCCCTCCCTCTCGGTGATCACCGCCGCCCTCCAGGCGGACCCACCACCTCCAGCCTCCTCTTCGTGCGACCCCCTTCTTCCCCGACCTCCCTTTCCTCTAATTAAAAACCGTGCCTCCACCCTCGTCGACCATCGCACGCCACCCCACCGAAGTCCGACCACCGCACCTCCCCCTCCGGCATTCTTCCCTCTCCAAACCGCCAAGACCCAAAGCAACCCGCCCCTCTTCAATTCAGAGCGCCACCACCCAACCAGTGCCGCCACCGCCCCTTCGCTGACCACAGACCGACGCCGATGAGCAGACGCCCCCCCTCTGGCCACTGACCCAACGTGAAACCCCTCTCCTTCAATAAAAATGTGAGTTTTAATTATTTTATTTACATTTCGTTACTTATTTTCATTTTAAATATATAAGCGAGTTTGAAAAATCTGATTTTCTTTATTATTTATGGTAATGATTCTTATAGTGTTTTAATAACATAAAGATTTGATTTTTAACTTTATAAAGATGGGACTTTTAACTTTGAAAATATCGTATTTTTTAAAAGTGAAAAGATAGTATTTTTAATATAGGAAAGGTGAGATTTTTTTTCCATATGAAAAGATTTGGTTTTGACATCATCAAAGTTAGATGTTTATAAACAAAAAGATTCGATTTTTATATTTGTTAAAAATATAATTTTTATATGATAGGAAGGTTAAAAATTGGATTTTTATATTTTTAAAGTAGTAAAAATATAATCTTTTATGTTGTAGAAAGATAAAAATATAATCTTTGCATAGTAGGAACTATAAAAATATAATCTTTATGAGAGATAGAATGTAAAAATATCATCTTTGTGTATGTAACGAAATAAAAATCTGATTTTTATTTTATATATGTTGAAATAAAGAGGGAATTTTTATAGTGATGAAAGGCGAAAACTTTATTTTTATAAAGGCGAAAACTTTATTTTTATAAAAGCGAAAACTTTATTTTTATAAAGGCGAAAACTTTATTTTTATAAAGGCGAAAACTTTATTTTTATAAAGGCAAAATCAATATTTTTGAAATGGAAATTTTTATCTATATGACACCTAAGTAAAAATTCGATTTTTAAATATATGAAGTGATTATAAAAATATGATTTTTAAATTGAAAGTGAATAAATAAAAATGTGATTTTTATTTTAAAGACATCTAAATATAAAAATGTGTGATTTTTATATATGTAGTGACTACGGGCAACGAAGATGATAAAAAGGCGAGAATGAAGAAGATTTCTCTAAATAAAGTGTCGTGAAGCTGGATAGCTAGTCGGTGAGAACTTCTCACTCAAAATTTCTTTTATTTTCTAGTTATATATATATATATATATACTAGGATGCAGACGGTGCTTAGTAGCACCCGACACCCGTCATCCACAGACCATGGATGGCTTGTTTGTTAAATTGTTTGGTTGAGTAGTTGGTTAGTTTGTTGGGTTTGAATTGAATTGTTTGGTGAATTGAAATGGATTTGATTGATGTGTGAATGGCGTGGGCCTTCACTAGACCGGGGATAAGGCTAGGCCTTGTCCCGTTTCTAGTATCGTGCCGTTATGCCGCCGAAATTTTCTAAAATATGTTAGAAAAATAAAAATATCATTTTTATTGTATAAATGAACTGAATAGAAATTCAAGTGTTGAAATAAATATTTTTGTCGTTAAAAATATAATTTTTAACGTGAAAGTGAATAAATAAATATTTATAAACAAATCGGCCGATTTGTTTATTTACACTGATTTGACTGATATTGATTGGGTTGATAAATTTTACACATCGCCCAACTGCACAAACAAAAATGTGTGTTTGTTGATTTGAAACCCCACATGGGTGTTGGGATGATATTTGGCGTACACTAATCCCAATTATTTAATTATTGTCGATCGATTGGTCGACAGACTGTGTAAGCGTCGATTATTTATATTGGATGCTTATGCAGTTGTGTGGTGCACTTTGGTTGATGGTTGATTATTTTTCAAAGCTATTATATACATGTGTTGTATGGAATCCATATAATTAACATTATATGGTGATTGATTGGGCCTCATTCCAATCGGGAAAATAATGAATATTATAAAAGAAAATTCATGTGTTGAATATAAAAATAGTCATGTGTTGACGATGTTCATGTGTTGAGTGAAATATTTTATACAACGAAATTTACATCTTTATCATATTTAAAATTAGAACTACTTCCCAGTAGAAGTCTAATTAAAAATCAAACGATAGATACCATAGTTTTATAAAATATTTTACATAACAAAAATAGTGATGTGTTGACAGTACTCATGTGTTGAGATTAGTCGTGTGTTGAAAGAAACATAGATTCATGTGTTGAATGGGAAAAATATTCATTTGTTGAATAGAATAAAGAAGTTGTGAAAAATATAAAGCCGTGTTGATTAGTTTTGCGCCATTTTGACGTGAACGATATTTATATCGATTTTATTCAAATTGAAAGGAATATTATAGCAAAGTCGAATTGAAAAGAAAACGAATTTGAATTGAATATAAAAGGACTTCGAATGGAATTGAATATAAAACAAATTCAAGTTGAATTGAAAACGAACTGAAATTTAATTGAATTCGAATCGAAATTAAATTGAAATCAATTTGAATTGAAACGAATTTCAATTTGAATTGAATTGAAACGAATTTGAATTCGAATTAAATAAAATTGAAATGAATTCGAGTTAAATTGAAATCAAATCGATTTGAAATTGAATATGGAAGTTGAATTGTTTTAGAAACGAATTTAAAACGATTTATAAAATTCGTTTTAAAAGGAAATCGACGAAATATATATAATATATATATTATATATATAATGGCCTGAATAGAACGCGCCGCGCCGCGGTAGTTCGTGAATTTCGACCATTGATTTCGAATTGACGTTGCGGGAGATCCGACCGTCGGATTCTCCTAAAACCGGAACCGTTGGGTTCGTATCGAAAAGAGCTTTCCAATGAATATTAGAAATTTGAAATCTAACGGTTGGATTTGGAATTATGTCCAAATCAAATTTGAAAAAGGTCGTTGTAAGTGCAGTTTGATAGCCGTTGATGGAAATCGACTGTACGGGCCTTGATAAAATTATTAAAAATATCGATAATTTGTGTAAAATCATAATATATGATTTGGGAAAAATTGAGCTGAAGAATTCCACATTTGAATAGATAAGAATAGATTTTTATCGAAATGAACTAGTTTTGAACTGGAATTAAATTCAATTTATTTTTGAAATAAATAAATTGAATTTGAAAGTGATTTAGAAAATAATCGATATTTCCAATACGTGAATTGGACTGGAGTTGAATCGAAATTTTCTTCGGAATATTTCGATGTTGGATTTCGTGACTATACAGATATTGTTATGGGAATTTGAAAGATATATTTTATATCGTTATTTCCAATACGATATATGTTGGTTTCAGAATTTGATATTGAATATAAGCCGATATATTTTCTATTCAAAGCCTTGTGTTTAATATTAAATGTGATTTGGGTTTATCGTGAATCGTGTTTTAGATGACATTGGTTCTTTAACCCAGTTAAAGACAGGATATTGATTTTTGAAAGGATTAAAGCTAAGTGGAGTTTTAATGAATTTTTAATTAGATTAAAAAGTGAATTGATAATTTAAATTATCAAATCTGAAAGGTGATCGAGAATGGAGTACCACCAGTTTTGGTCCAAAGCGATAGTTAAATCTTTAATTAGATTTGAACGTGAAATGGTAATTAATTTTACCGATAACACCGTGGTGTTAGATATGGAGTATCACCAGTTTTGCTCCATGGGATATATAGGTTGGGATTGAGAAATAAACTAAATAATTACTTCGGTGTGGTTCGTTAATCCCGACTGGTTTGAGATGATATCCAAAGGAAGATTAAAGAATAAATTTAGAAGAATTTATCTTTGATAAAATTAATGGGAACCTTTCCCTAAGAATGTGATTTTGGTGAATAAAAGAATATTCTGAATTAGAATGAGGCGTTCGTTGTGTTTGTGTAACATTCGTTAATTATATACGTGGGTTATTCAGAAAGACCGGGTTTATACCCATTCTGAATAATCGATTCGACGAGATGTCGAAGATGAAGACGGTGGTTGAAGACTGGAAGTCTTCACATCGTTTGGGTGATTACTGATGATCTTGATTGGGCTGTACACCCAGGATGAGGGAATCAGTTGGTGATCGTCCAGACGTACCTGGAGATGGATGGATATGCGAGGAAAGTGCCTCCGGTTTCGTTCAGACCCAGAACGAACTTGTAAATGGATTGTGTGTCTGACACTGGATTTTATTCTGTGTTGATTGATCTCTATTAAATATACATCTGTTTGGCGGCGGAGAATTTATTCTCGTGCTTAACGCCCTTCTCTGAGACGTACGAGCTCAGAGGTTGTATATCGATGGACATCAGTCGCATGGAGTGAATTGCCAGTGTGGCACGCGTAAGTGGCAATTGATCAGGGCTTCTGTTGAAAAGCAAAGTCTTGTGGTTGATGATCAAAGCACGGCCTGTGTGGCATAGCTTTGTGTATAACGTGAATTCGCGAGCCTCACACCTCGGTATGAGTCAAAAACGGGATACGGACCCAAGGAGTGCACGACGTTTCTTTCTAGCTAGGGTGGTGTCAGTGACCTACCAGCCCTGACATTTATATACTTTTCACCTGTGTGGTTGTTGGATATGAGGCGCCTCGGATATAGGTCTGTAAGGACCGGGAAACGTGTGTTCAGGAATAACTAATCCTCAAAAGTAAGAGAGGACCGGCCTTGGAGGTTCCGAAGGATCATAGTGGGGTCCTGAGGCATTTGCTAGAGTGTCTCGAACGCGGAGAGGAGCTTGCCCCTTGCCTCGACTCATGATGGAATCCAATTTCCAATACGTGTATTTCGGTTTTATTTGTAGAGCCTAGTATGGCGACATAGTAAATGATAGCTATGCCGCCTATGATTGATACTTATGATTGAAATTGTTTTGACACTATACACTTATAATAGTATCAAATAATGTGATTTAAACGTATCAAGCATACTTTGGCTGTTATAAGGGAAAACCCTATCCTCCGGCTTGCGTTGCATTGTGTGATGGGACCTGGGTCTTATAACAGCTTCATTTTTCTTTATTTAGCATTGCGCTGTTTGTTCTATGCACTGGTATTCTTGGGAGGAAACCCGTTCCGTGTTATACGGCGTGGTCCCTTGATTTACCTAACTTTAAAACCAATATTAATAACTGTTTTAGTTCTCACACCAGTCCCATGACTGACCTGGAGTTTATTGTTTTAACCTAAACTCTGGGTGCCCCTATTTTCCGCACGGGCAACTAGTAGTTTTGGTTTTGCAGATTTATATTCACAGGGTCCTGATTTACAGCTGGAACGATGCTCGGAAAGCTCTGTATCCGTGTATCACTTCTAGTTGTGATTTTGTATTATTTTCCGCTGCTTTGTAATTTATTGTAATCTCTGATATTTGTCGAATGTAATTTATTCATTTATACTCTGTATATTCTTGTATCTGATGGAATTGTTGTAATAACAATGAAATGTTCTTCTGTTTGCGTTCTATTTTGTCTTGTCCTCAATTCTATCCGCGCTTTCCTTCATGGGGAAGTTCGGGTCGTCTCACTTATGTCTCGTCACGCCACCCCTACAGTTCGATCAAGGTCAAACTTCGCCAGATCGAAGACAACCATAACTCCTTTCTCCACCGTTAAGCTAGCTTAACTCGATGCTCCCTTTAACCCGTAGTTCCTTCCCAAAGTCACCTCGTTTTTCAGTTTTGCAAAACCAAAACCGCCACCAAACTATTTGATTAAGCTATGGAAAAATTAAATACTATTTTCACTATGTCTCCTGATCTCCAACACTGCTCCAGACCCAACCCCATAATTCCCGATCATCTAGATCATCAGGGATTCCCAATTTCACCTTTTCAGATGAACTCATAATTTCTTGATAAACCCAGTGTAAAAAAATATGATCTCACTCATAAAATTCATGATTTAATTATATTTATATATTCCTAACCCTGAATTACTTCATTTCAACATTTAGATTTTTGAGATAAAAACCCCTTACAGTAATATCATTTATATTGGTAATATATATACTACCTTTTTAAGTTGCAAATGATTATACTAAATAAATGTAAACAACATCTTTACACCTCTCATATCTCATAACTGTCTCGGATAAAAGTTTCGGGGTTCTTAAGATAACAGAGGTGAATATTTGATTGTTTTCACCATAATGGAGTATTTACACTAGCCTGACTTCTTTATGCAACTCAAAAGATTTGTTTTAAATTGATATCATAAATTATGTACAGGTGCATAATCTAAAATGTCCATCAAATAATATGGTATCCAGTTGATGACAAAATGAATGGCAATGTAGAGTTTACTCACTGTTTAGTTTGTCACTCTTCTTTACTATTTCAACATAACATTATTCAACTTATATAAATTATATTTGAAGGCATATAAACATATATATACTAGCATTATGGATGTACTATTTCAGATAGATTTAAATATAAATGTTTATTCACAATACTCCTGTTTTTCTTTATACACGATTTTGTCATAAGGCATATATTAATTTGCATCCAACGAAAGATTAATATGTGAATCGTTTGTGGCGTACTATATCTACAAACAAATATATATATATATGTGTGTGTGTGTGTGTGTGTGTGTGTGTGTGTGTGTGTGCACCAGCAAACAACTACGGGGAAAATCACAATGAATTTTTAACAAGAATTTTACTCACATATGAAATATTTCTCTGTTCTTTATCTTTTCTTTTCCTATTTCTCTCTACCGATCTCTTGCTTGGTTTTTTTTTCCTGCTCAGTTTTTCTTTGAGTGTTTGTGTAAGTGTAAAACATGAGGTGCAGGTGTATTTATAGGTAGAAAAAATGAATAAAATAGTGTATGCAGGAAAGAAAGTAATATGGGTAGCCGAAATTACTCTCACAGATGCTGCACCTATGATAGAAAAGGATGGGTTATTGATTGAGAGCAAACAATGTGCAGGCTTTTCAAGTTTTGATCTCAAACATCAGGTGTATATGGCCAGGCAACAAAGGATGTACAGTAACTTGTACTGAACACGTGCAAGATTCTATTTTCAAGGGCTAGGCTCTGATTTTAGCTTGCTAGTATCACAGTTGATTTAAACAGCATATATCTACTGCACGAATTAATTGAAAGATGCAAGATATCCTATGGTTTATTTGCGCAACATGTCAGAATTGCTTGAAAATAAATGCTTAATACTTAATGAACCAAATACCTGCACAAATTTTTTTAAAAATAAAACAACTCCTCTTGTTTCAATTAGTATAGATTGTCTTCTTTGAACTAGGTATTTCTGCTATCTGAGAATATGGTTGTGCATTCCTACCTACAGCTAAAATTAGATGCTATGCTCTTCCAAATGGCTGGTGTAGAAATGTAAGTATAGTTTTTAATTCTTACTTTGCTTCTAAACTTTCACAAAAAACTGAAATGACCAGTAATTTGCGGCACATGGATATATAAATCAAACTAGTCATGTCTATCCGTCCTAGTTCTTAAGTGTTTCTTCTTGTCAAATTTTTTCTTGTGTATGAAATGCATGAACATCTTACTGAATGTATTTTGATTGGACAAAACAAATGAGAACAAAATGGTAACCATTTCTTATCCTTACACATATGTTAGAGGTGTCTAAGAGTAAATTAATACATACACATAGACATAGGAGTTTTAAAGTATTAATCTAATTGTATTAGTTAATTAGTGAATTTGTTTTATTTATTAAATTGATTTGAATGGCACATTTGTGTTCACACCAAAGGTTTCGTTCAATGATTTATGGTCTTAAGCATAAAGTGGTTCAATCTTACATATGCCTTTTTTGTTTCTTATATATGAAGAAATGCAATGTTTTACATAAAATATTGGTTTTTCAAAAGTTAAAGTCCAAAAAAAATGTAAGACAAAAGTTAAAACATTAATTATTACCTTATTTTGCATATATACATAGTATTAAAAAGATCAAATTTTAGTTTCTACAAGTATTATATCTAATTATAATTAATCATTCATTGATATAATCAATAATTTATTGATTAACAAAATCCGAAAAATCCAAGACGTTACAATATTAGCGGGTTAAAGAATAATGTTATTTAAGACAACATGCACAACAAACCCAAAAATAATTTATAACTTAATCTTAGCGGGTTAAAGAATAATGTTATTTAAGACATCATTCACAGCAAACCCAAAACTAATTCATATTAAATATAAGATTTGAATAGAAATTATATCAACTTATATTCAATACAAATTCTTATAACCAACAAATACTATAAGGGAATAACGATATATATATATTCCAAATTCTTCAAATAGTACACATCTAAACAACATAATTCAATATCTAATATCTGAGGATTCTTTCCATCCAAATCCGATTTATTTAAATTGGGAGAACTTTACCTTAATCCGAAAGATTCATCCAACACATCTTTTTCTCAAATTCCAAATCATACTTGATCTTGGGTTAAAGAATGATGTCATTGAAAACACTGTTCACAAACCCAACACCAATTGAATATAAATTATATTAGCTTACATTCAATACTCATCCTCAAATCAACTAACACTATAGTGGAATAACGTTACAAAATACCTTCCAAATTCCCCAAATAGTAAAATTTGAACTACGAGTTCAAATATCGAATAACCGAAATTTATTTCAATTTAATTTCAAAATCCAAAACCAATTTATATTGAGGACATAAAAAATTAAACAAAAATTGTATTAGCCTATACTCAATGTCAATTTCCGTATTCAACACATACTATAGGTGGAATAATAGTATAAATACCTTTTGAATTCTTCGAATAGTAAAAGCATCATTTATGGATCTAATACCAGGTATATGGAGATTATTTCCGTTAAATTTCAAATAAAACCTTTTATTTGAAAACTCTTTAAATTTTAAGTAAAATCAATCTGTTCAAGTCAAATTTTGTTTAAATGTTTAAAACATCCAAAAACATTTTATTTATCCTTCAAAGTGATTACTTAAGTCATAGATGAAAACAAATGAGTTTAAAACCTTTAAATATACCAATTTTAAAAAAATGTTGTAATAGCGTTAAAAAAAGCGTTACTATAAGATATATTAGCTAGTTTAGTCAAAATGACATTTATATTATCCAAATATTCACTTTATCAATTCAAATCACTTTTAAATGATTTTAAAAATCTTACCTTTTAAATTCAATATTCTTATTTAATGAATATTATAATATTATTTTATTATTAAAATAACATTATTTTTTAAAACTTATGCTTTTGAACCCAAACTTTTCCGATATCCATTAAAAAATAAAGTAAGATAGTTTAAATAATAAAATTTAGTTAAAACGCTTTCTATATGTTCAAACGAAAATTCACTTTTTAAAGTTATTATTCACTTTCAATTTCAAATATAAACATGCCATTTATACTTGAAATAATTTTCAAGTAATTTTCTGTTCTTCCAAAAGTTTTTCATATATACTTTAATTTCATTTCCAAATTATTTTGGATTTAAAATTCCAACTTTTGTTTTTACTTATTATTTAAATGAATATAATATTCATTTGTATTATACAAAACTTATTCAGTCCCCGTATATTCAATATTCATAGGTATAACTTGTGTAGTGTACATAACATCACTACTAATGATTATATTAACATCCATATCAATGTTCATAACTTCCATTCATCCATCACACATATATGTCACAATTATATATGTGCATAGGCATTGGGTTAATAACGCTTATATTTAGTTAACAACTAATTAACCACACATACATAACCATCATCCAACCAACAAGCATAACTATATATTAAACATACATATATATATGTATATATATACGAAGTTTCTCACTTCCATATGTGATCATTATATATGTTTATAACTAACAACATATAAATAACGTTTCTCACTTTTGGGTTCCACTCCACCAAACTTTATCGAATCGTCAGACAACGTAACCATGTCTCATTTTATTTTCTCTCTCTAAAAAAATATATATGTATATAATATATATATATACATACATTTATTTCTCTCTCTTTCTTTCTCTTTTTTTTTATAAAAGGAGGAGGCACAAGAATTGAGGGAATGGGTGGTGGCGCATGGCCTAGGGAGGGGAGGAGGTGGGAGGAAGAAGGAGGAAGCTTGGAAACCATTAGAGAAGGGATAAAGCTTTAGGAAGTGGAAAGAAAGAAATGAAGTGAAATGAAGAAGGGGACCTTCTTTTATAAGAAAATGGGATTAAGGAGGTAATGACACATACATGGACATATGTCTTCATCTTAAAAGATCTCTTAACATCGAAGGAAACACGGATGCATGCAAGACAAAAGATACGTACTTAGGAATTTTGGCTTATACCTAATCTTTTGTGACACTTTTGTCACATTTCCAAAGTGTTTCAACTTGCTACACTTTCATATGTTACAATTTAATTTGCATTTTTGTTAACAAAACAACTACAACTTTTGTCGATTAAACACAATGATGTTTGTAAACATTTTGTTTGTTTTAAAGAAGTTATTCTATTTAATAACCCACATTAAATATTTATTTTTAATCAATCTAAATTATGGTAAAAATAGTTTTATAAATACATATCTAAACACTTCATTTTAACAAAAGCCGGTACATTTTTGTTTCACCGGTATATTTTATATTCTGAACAACTATTAAACCGAATTCAAAATTCAACTTAACATCTTTAAATTAACATTTTCAAATGTTTAAACCAAATTAAATTTTCCAAGTTATAAAATCCCGCTTTTTACAAAATTCTAATATTTACGAAACCCGGTTTTGACAAAAGTTGACATATTATTAAAATATATTTTATATTCTCAAATAACTTTCCTTACCCTTTAAAATAAATTATTTTATAGTTTAAACACCTATATTACATCAATTTAGAAAACTCAAATTGAATTTACATTCAATTCGATAAGTTATAAAATTATGTTTTGACACTTTTTGACAAATGTCCGCATTTGACAATTTTGTAAATTTCTATAATTTTGACAAAGCATGATCATAATATCAAGTTTATCTTATCGTATCTTTGAAAACATATTATTAATTCAACTCTTTGGAATTTCATAAAGACAAAGTAAAACTCACACAATGTTACACCCCTAAGTCCCTCATCGTGGAAGCCTGTGTGAAGTGGGTACTTATATAGTAGAGCCCATCTCTTACTGACACCGAGGCCTTTTGAGGAACAAAACCCCACACCTAAATGGTGGCTAAGTTGGGGACAATATCTTACGTAAACAGAGGTGCGGGCTGTTACAGTGGTGTTAGAGCCAATACCCAGCCGGAATTGTGGCTTCTGTGTGGACCACAGCGCCTGGATGAGGTGTTTGTGAGCCAACAGGGACGTTGGGCTCTGTAGGAGGGGAGAATGTAACATCCCTAAGTCCCACATCGTGGAAGCCGGTGTGAAGTGGGTACTTGTACAGTAGAGCCCATCTCTTACTAAAGCCGAGGCCTTTTGAGGAACAAAACCCCACACCTATACGGTGGCTAAGTTGGGGACAATATCTTGCATGAACGGAGGTGCGGGCTGTTACACACAATGTCACCTTCAGGGGTTCTGAATAGAATTTTGGCAAAATATGGGGGAGAAAGCAGTCAGTGGAATCCTTCGTTGGAAGTTTTATGACCGTAATGTCTCCAACACAGTTTCCTGGAGTTATGTTAAGCATTGTTAACAATAGAGACCATAGTTTGTTATAAAATTTTGGTGGAAATCCGCTGGTAACTTTAGGGACGTTATTAAATCTTAGGATTTCTTCTCAATTTGTGACTGATATAAATATTAAAAGGTGGACGGAACTTCGAAGATTTACAGAGAGCTTGCATCTTGGACCTTAAAGGACATTAGGCATGATACTTATATTTAATAGGAGTGGTGTATTCATCTTTGAATGGTTGGCATAACACTCCCGAAGTACTAAAGGGAAAATATGAAAATTCAAAACTATTGGTGGGAAATCACCGACAAAGTTCTTGTAACATCATACCCAAAGACAAACCCTAATAAAGAGCATTATTGGGTAATACACTCTACTAGAGCGGAGAATAAGGCAGGTTAAGGGTGACCACTCGTAAACTTGCATTACCAAGTCTTAAATATGTCAATAAAGAGATTGCTGTTTTTTCAAGGGGCTCGACATACTTAATACTTTACGTAATATAATTCTTCGATGGCTCTAGTATTAGCTCAGAACTTAGTACATATAATCACACAATCACGGTTCACAGAACAGTTACACAATTTACAATCATAGGGTACAACGAATATATGTGCTATAGTATAAATGGTTATACATGATCCGTTACTCATACGACATGATCCGATGAATGAATACACCTAAGAAACTCAAGAATACACAATTCAGAAACAACAACAGAAGAGGTTGCCCAATAATGACACAGCTAAACCCCAAGCACCACAACTAAACCTGAGACATCTTGGTCTGACCCGAGGAATACACGCACGGGTCAGACAAGCTTACAAATTAGTATAATAAAAGGGGTGAAATAAATATAAATCAGATACTAATTCTTTTATTAAGAAAAGGAATCTCATGACACGAGTTTATACGGAAACTCTGATATAGTGACTTCCTTTATAATGGAAAGAAAGTAACAAATCGGTAAACAAAGAATATTATTCATAAGTCCACAAGATTAGTAGAAGGCCATGTAAGCGAGAAACATGAATATGGATTTAAACACTGCCTTAGCACAAAATACCCAAACTCTACTATTAGGGTAATCGACACTTGGAATCAAAAAAAACACTAAAGGAAGACACTAAAATCATAGAAGTCACGTAACTCACTGATTCACACAATCATGGAATCACTAAAACGCAGAGTCCCAAAGTCACAGAATCATGGAATCACTGAATAACGGAATCACTTAAAAACAAAATCATGGAATCACTGAATCTCTATTATGATTTTAAAACCACTAATGAAATCACCACAAATAATAATAATAATAATTATTATTATGGTGAAATAAGTGATAAACAAAAAACACGGAAACATGAAGTTTTGTTACAACACAGAGTTGCAAGCCGAAGCTATGCCTAAACGTTCTATCACACAAAATGGCTTAAAGCAACATCCAGTACTATATAACATAGAATGAGTACCCGAAGGTCCACAGAGCCACACAGAATTGACCCTAAGGTCCATAGAGCCACATAGAATTAACCCAAAGGTCTAGTACTGGTGGTTACACAGAACGTGTCACAAACCCTCGGATGGTAACCTAAAAAGTGGTAATCGCGTGTTCCATACCACACGTTCTCACTTAACGGTTCACACACCGCAAGTCAGCTCCACACTGGAAAACATAGGAATTCACAAGAATCACAAAAACCACTGAATATCCCAGAGGATTACAAAAGATCACTAAAACACAGAGAATCATAAAGATTCATTAAATCACAGAAATCACTAAAACACTGAAAATCACTGAGATTCGTTGCTTCAATCGGACAGGTCTGGGATGAATAAATATCGTATACCGTCACATCCCATACCATGGGGTTTACAACATCATTCAGTCACCAACACGTCTTCTTGAAGGATGCAAATATGTATGATTCTTATATTAAGACATACTTAGCAAAACGTTTTGAAAAATAATATAGTTTCATGGAAATATCTTTGAAAAAGTTGGAAATTCTTGTTAAAGCAAGATTTCTAATATATTTATAAATATTTATCAAAATAATACTTTTTTACAAAACTATATTTTCATACTTAAAACGTTTCAAAAGCGAATTATAAAAGCCGGTGCATGTGTCATATAGTCATAAAACATGGTTGTCGATTTTCTCTCGGGACAGTATTGCAAAACCAGAATTTTGAACATGTTAATATCAAAATCATTGAAAACTCAAACAAGACATTTAGGGCCTACATTTGAGGATTTCAAAACTATATAAATTCCCGGATTCCGATCAATAACATGAAAGTTATGATTGAAACGGTTTTCAATCAGATTAGATATATGTGTATCTGGTCTATCAATGACAGGCTAGCAAAAAGAATCAAATTTTCCACTAAGTAAACTTCAAAATCATACAAAACACAAGGCAAAGTTGTATTTGAGTTTCAGGGATTCCAAAACTACAACAATTTCTGGATTCGGACCAATAATATGAAAGTTATGATCAAAACGGCAATCAACCAAAATATTCACATGTTGTCAATTAACAACAAGACAGCGAGAAAAGTCGATTTCTCACCGTATAGAATTCGAAATCACACAAAACACAAAAAGGCAAAGTAGTAGCTTAAATGATGAGCTTCCCAGAACCTAAAAAATTTAGGGATTCCGCCAATAAACATGAAAGTTATGTCCAAAGTACTAACTCAGATCAACAACAAAGCACTCGGAAAATTTTAATGAGAGGACAATGATCTTGATACAGGTATTTCGACCACTTAATCACAAAATTTTAGAAAGTGATCAACATGAAAGTTGTCACAATCTTTCTGTAGTTTCTAGAAAATCAAAAATTACTGAATTTCGATTAAAAACACAAAAGTTATGGTCAAAATACTAACTTAGATCAATAATTAAATCAAAAAAAACAAAGCAAGCTAGAAGGAGTGAGTCTACCGACTCACTTTGCGTGGATTTTAGGCGAAATTTCCCTTGATTTGATGTTGTAGGAAGCAAGATTGATGCTACAGTAGCAAGGAAGAAGATATGCAGCAACCCAAATCCTTGGATTACTTCAATGGAGATGAAATTCCAACTTGAATTAGCTAGGAAACTGATTAGAGAAGAGTTAGATTTAATTTACCCTTGAGATTTTAACATGCAAAAAGTTTGATTGAGGGAATAAAGGGAATTCAACCATTGTTGTTCATAGTAGATTCACCAAGAAGAAAGAAAAGAGGAGGAAAGACAAAAAAGGTCGTATCTTTTTTTCTTTTCTTTCAACCAATTCTCCAAAACCTAATTAAAAGGAAACAATGGGCCATATACCCAAATGAAGCCCAAAACAAGGTTCATTAGTTTAATTAAACCCAAAATATGCTACATAAAACACCTTAACATCCAATTAAATACACTACTTACAAACGCACAAACACAAACACTAATACTTATCAAGTTGTGATAAATTTTATAGTTCAACATCTAAATCAAACATACAACATATTTGCATTATTTTAAATAATTAATTCAAAATAATATGCTAAGCTAATTATGCTTAACCGAAAATAATCACTTTACTTAAGTTTGTGACGTCTTCATAATACAACCAACATAAATACTACAAATGCCTCTTTTACAACCCAATAAATCACTGAACATGTCAAACCACATATTTTTAGACTATTATTTATTTGTAACCATTAAAGTTATACAACAATATATTATAGCTCAACATTACAATAATTGTTCTGATAACCCAATATTTACAATTGTGAAAATTAGGCTCACATCCTTAAAACTCAAGTTAATTAGGCTCACATCCTCCCCTTTTGAAACATATAAATCTCATCGATCCCTACTTTTAAAACGCAGCTTTTATTTTTTTGAAAATGTCCTCATTCAAATTTACGATGTAATTAACTTTTAAAGGTTACGTATTAGGATTTTATTGGGTTTTATTTTTTCTAGAAACATAATTTTCTTATCCATGGCGGCGACAGCGTCATCAAAATAATTTTTTGTCTTTGGCTTCTTTCGTTCTCATTTTTAGTTTACTGATTTAGTTTTTTCTTCCTTGTTAATGGTGGCAAATTCTTCAGAGAGATAATCTGATCGACTCTTCATTTGAAAAGAGGATGTTTCTTCTTCCAGGTGACTTATACTTGTTAATAAAAAATTTTTTGTATACCGATTTCATTTTGAAGTCGTTTTTGTTGATTGATTATCCTAAAATTCTTTAATTGCATAACTCTATTGAGGCATAATGTAATTTTTGTATAAAGTCGTATGGTTATTATTAACTTTATAGCCGTATAATTTAATTTTTCATTATATTTTCTCACTTATTATGAATAGGTATATTAACATATGCATATATTGTCAATATGAGCGTAAACATATGAAACTATTGTTAGAACACTTGGGTTTGCATGTACTCAGAAAAGTTGAGTATAAATATTCATATATTCTAGATATATGTATACAAAAATGCATAT
This sequence comes from Allium sativum, assembly GCA_030737875.1. NCBI lineage: Eukaryota > Viridiplantae > Streptophyta > Magnoliopsida > Asparagales > Amaryllidaceae > Allium > Allium sativum. The sequence goes on from CM060913.1 coordinate 625,693,606, forward strand.
ATTTTAAATATCTATTTTCATCAATTTTTTTTAAAAAAGTTGCCTACAAATATGCATCTATTCATAATATATGCATATCTGTATGCAACTTTTTATCAGACATGCAGAAAAACAGATAATTAAAATATATGCATTTTTGCATGCATATATCTAGAATACTAGCGTATAAACATGCAGATATCATTGTTATTTTGTTGAATTGTATGCATGTATTTATATTAATCTGAAGTTGTTTATGTAATTTGATTATTGCACATTAGACTTATTAATGTTGATTTTCTTTTTCGTGTAATAGTGTTCCTGCGGATATTGGTGTATTGGTGTTGTTGTAGCTTGGGAATGGTAGCTGTTCTATTCGCCTTAATTTTGATAGTTCTGTTGCTATCAGTATTATAGCTCCTCCAAAAGGTAGACGAATGCCTGGTCATAACAAAAGAACTTGTTCTTCAAAAGATCAATAGATCTGCTTTGCTATTTTATTTTATTTTTAAGACACTTGGTACCATTTGTTGTAAACATTTATGTCACGTAATAAAATCAATTCAGTATTTTGTTGTAAATTTTTTTTTGATTGTCAGTTTTTTCTTTAAGCATAAATATATGCAAATATTTGTTATATTTGAATAAATATATGTAGTATTTTTGAACATTCCTTTACCTCATTTGTACAAAATTATATGGCATGTCTATATTGTACGAAACAAGTAGTAGTACCCGCAAACAATTAAACTGTAAATATGACTATTAGCATACTACTATTGATCATTGTTGCTCTGTAATTTGCTCTGTAAATGGTTTGAACTTTTGCTCGTGTAGTTAGTATTAATAATATTATTGGCAGAAGTTTCTTCTTGACTACTTATGCAAATGTATGTAGTAATGTATGCAATTATTCCATATAAATGCATAAATATATGCAACTATTGAAGTTATATGCACGCAATTAGTATTTGTATTGTTTACATTTTTGTATGCAAGTAATAATAATAATTTCATATAAGTACGCTATTATTTTATTTCTGTAATTCAAATTTGCAAATTTTCATAATATTTGCATACAATGATGCTAATATCTTGAATAACTGCACACCAGTAAGCTAAAATTTCAGGCTATCATATAGAACCAAAATAACTTCAAACCATACGTAATACTCCCCCATAATTCATTTTCGTAATTAATATTCAACAGATTGTAGTTTGAAAACAAAATACAAGTACAAATATTCACAAGAAAAGGCTAAACATCAAATTTTACAGCTTTATTTCACGTTGTTTCCATTCAATAACAACCAGTTCTGTGTCATGTCTTAACATGGAGTCCAGCTGTGTGGTTTGTAGTTCAGAATTTTGTATGCAAGCACCGATCTTCGTAAATTAACCGCCGAAGCATTGTAAAGTTCATTCTTGTCAAATACTTTGCCCTCACTTCTTTGATTCATCATGTTCATTACAAACACTGCATATTCGACACTGAAATTTTTTATAAAGCATCACCAATTACCAGTTGCAAAATAGGCTTTGTTTAGAAACTGTTTAAAATATCTGCATAAAAGCACGGAATAATTTTTAAGAAATGGATAGCAGTATTAGCAATTGTCTAATGGTATTTATTTATGTTTAACTAATGCTTTCTCGTGCTCATTATCAACTTCATCATCACTTTTTATATTAGGTCTCTGCAAAACAAGAAAGAACAATTTTAATTAACCATGTTTACATGCATATAGTTCATGAAATAACCAATGGATACATGCACACTTGAATGCAACAATTATTACTTCATCAATAGTTTCATGAAACAATTGTGTGATAAATGCACCCTTGCAATCTACAATTCTGATGAACTGCACAAATTTATGCACCTATTCTTTGATGGTTGTAGAATTGCAGCTATCAAATCTAATTAAATGCATACAACTATGCAAAATTCATGTAATAAATGCACATTAACAAGCAACTTTTACTACAAAATTTATTTTGTCTAATATAATAAAAAAAATCCTACACAATGATATAATAATGATTAAATTCAAAAAGCTAAGCAAATTTTCTGTACACATTAATGGTTGTAGAGAAATTATGTTGAATATAGTCATCTATTTATGGAACTGAACTGAATATATGCATGTATGTTTGCATATTTTCTGAATATATACATGCACTGTTGTGATAACTGCAAAGTAGGAACATTTCTAAACATATAATCATGCAACAATCGTATAATTAAAGTGTAATTTTATGCAAGAATTATCATTACTAGCCAACCACCATTCAAGGGATAATTGCACACTTGTACACAACATTTCTAATTATCTGCATACGAACATGCAACTATCTGTGGACAATTGCACTCTTGCGTTCAACACTATGTATTTGAATTCAAAGATTTCTTCAATAATCAAGCAATAACTTCACAATTATATCCTATATTTTTAATTGGCTGCATACAATTATGCAACATACGTATACTAAATGTAAATTTTCATGCAGTATATATGAATATCTGCATATATTTATGCAACTATCTGTCGATTGTTGCATACTAACACGCAAGAATTTTTAATAAATTAGCATACTACTGCTTAAAAATATGCATTCACAAGTGCAACAGTATTGTAATTTTATACACAAGTATGCAAGTAATTTTGAATTTCTAAATATTCAAACATTTAATTATTATGCATATTTGCATACAATCATACAGATTTATTGAATAAAAATCATACAATCAAGTAAAAATATCGTATAAAATCATACTGCTTTGTAAAAATTAGGTGATAAATACATAACAACAACATACAGTTATGCTAGATTTCTTATTAACATCATACAAAAACATGCAATAATTCTTATGAACAGCATACACTCATTCGACATGTCTGTTTTAATCTTATTACAGTATATTACAAGAAGATAGTATCTACAGTCGATATGAAATAAAACAATAAGATTTATACCTTTTTTTGCCATTTCTTGTAGTACGATGATAATGACAACGAATTTGAGGCAAAACAGGATGATCATGATTAAAATGATGACCACCGGCTTTTGATTCATAAACACGATTTACTGATTGAGGGTTTCATCGAATTAGGGGTTTAAGCGAGATTACAGGAGCGATTTAACTGAATAAAAGAGGACGAATCGTTGTCGGTGGGTTTTGTAATTGTGTAAGGTAAAGCAGAAATTTTTTCAGTGGAATTTCAAAAATAGGGATGTATTCTATATTCTTTTTATCAGCGGTTTTTTATTTATTTTGAAACTTAATAGGGACTTATAAAAAACGCACCCTTTTACAATTATTCTTATCAAGCCAAAATGAAATGGTTTTAACTCAATAATTAATACATAAAACACTCTTACTCTTTTTATTTTAACACTACATTATACACATATGTTTATATGTGCTGTTGGTATTTAAAAACAACATAAACTTCCCAATTTTTAATTTAATAATTCAATCAACAATTTACCCCTTGATATTGAAAATATATTTTCCCCTAAATATCAATTCCTTATCAATATTATATATTTTCAATATACCCAAAACCATTTAATTATAAATCTTGAATTTATATGTTTGAATAAATCCCCTATTAAACCAAGTTATATGATTTATTCCAGTTACAAAATTTAGAAATGCTCAGAACCCAATTTTCTTATTTAAACATGATAAGAGTTGATCTTGCAAACCCACATCACCAATAAATTATCTTTAAAATCACAAAACATATTCAATCTGTACTTCCCAGTTACCCGAATATCCGGGTTGTTACAGTTCTACTCAAACCAAGTTTTGAGTTAGTTGACTTTGGAAAGTTAGAACTGATTAGGTAGCTTATGACTGTGATGGGGTTTGGATAGTTGGAAAGTTGACAAAATAATTATTGGGCCTTTTCCAATATTTAGGGAAATAAAGGAGACTTGCTTGTTTGTCTTGAGTCCATGAAATTTTTCTTATTTTGTATTTGATCAGATACCTTTATGATATAGCAGATTTAGTGGATCCTAAAAAAAATTTGATGGTATAAAGACAAAGTCCTTGGAAACCCATAAAACTACAGACAGAATGGAGCACGGAACTAAGAAGCTCTGCAATAAAGAATCAGATTGGTGCAAGTACAAAGAGAATATTGTGGAAGGTATGGGGAATTTTTGTCCTAAGTCTTTCTTTGGCGAACTTTTACTTCCAGAAATTGGACTTTTGGTTGCATGATTTGTAGATAGGACGGCAGGTCATGGTTGCCACACTTTTTCACTACACATGTGCACTTATGCAGAAACTGTTGTGCATGTGTATGGTGCTTGCATACATATTGCACGATGCGGTCACACATTCATGCTAGAATTGAGATCATTTTAGCATGTATACAACACATAATCACATTGTCTATTAGTTAAGTAGGTTGATGTGTAGGCAACTTGGTTGTTTTGACATGGATGCATTATGCATTACGTTATTTACACCTTAAATGATTTTGAGGACAAAATCCTTAACAAGGAGGTGAATGTAACACCCCATAAAATTAACCTTAATTACAAAGGTAAAATAAGAGAAATTAAATTAAATGCGATAAGGATGAAAAATGGAAATTTGTAAAAGTTGGAATTCAACCACGGAAGTAACTGTTACATCCTTGATGAAAATCTGATCAATTTCCACGTATTATTGTAAAATAGAGCTTGTACATGAAAGTTATGAGAAATTGAAGCTTCACATGAACTAACAATCACTTTCCCTTGAGAAATAGAGCCACAAGAGGCAACATCATGTACAATTTGGCAAGCTAACTAACATAAACAAAATACCCTTAAACCTCACCACCAACAGGTGACCAGAAGTAGCCAAACTGACACACCCAACAACAAGACCTGAAACATTAGAATAAGCACGAAATACTTCAAGCAAAACCGCACAAACTAACGTAGCGAAAAACAGGCAAAACTACTACATTGATGTACACTACTCAAGTCAATATGCCCTTGGCACAAAAAAACCGAAAAACTGACACACGTTGAGAACTAACCGACAAAGCAAGAACACAACATTAAAAAACCACTAGCAAGATCACTAGAGAAAAGTCCTAACTCGTGACCACAATGGATTTGCCTTTCGGTGAAGGCACGATAGAAGTTGAGAAACCTGAGCAGTAAAAGGAGTGCAGGATCTGGAAGTCGCAAATAGTCACGAACGATAATCGCTAGATAGGAAAAGGAAAGGCGAGGGGAACACACCAAGTAGGATCTTAGGATATTAGGGTTTGCAATTAAAGATCTAAGCGAGATGAAAGTGGATCGACGAAGTAGAATCCTGACAAAAGAGAATTAGAAGCAGGTTTTGTGAAGGTATAACAAGGAATACTTGCCACAATGGCAAAGTTGGGTTAGAGGAGCTACGATCAAAGAGGCGAAAGGAAAGGGAGTGGGATTTAAAGGCGAAGAAAGGCGAATGAGGATGGAGAAAAGAACAAAGAAAAGCGGCGGGTTAAAACCCAATCGCCATTGAAGGAAAGCAGAAGCTCTTGCATATATTACTTGTTTTTTCATTCTCTATTTTTTTATTGCCTCTTCACCTCCTACCATTATGAACCAAATATATATACACAAATCTCTTGTTGTTTGTGTGTGTATATATCAAAAAAGATCCAAAGAAGAATATAACAGGCATTTCAATCCTAAAGGAAGGCAAAGCTGAGGTCCAACTATGAATGAAAATCTTAATATTCTTATTAAATCTTAATATTCTTATTGGAGTAATTATTTTTGGTATATTTATGAATTTGAATATCCTTTAAGAACTTTAGGGTTATGGAAACAAAACACTAACAAGTCCTTCAAAATTCTATGTGAGAAATGGCAAATATGTGTTATGAATCTGAATTTTAATTAAATTTATTTTGGGTTGAATAATGAATTTTACAATTCTTTTGTGATTTAAGATTTATTCAACTCCTCTTCCTTTTGAATTCCACTATTAGGAATTCAAGTGCAAAGTATGGATTTATTCATAGTTAGAATTTTTTATTTCGCATAAAAGTTGCAATATTTCATTAAAATAAGGAGGCATTGAAACAAAAATTGAATTTAGGTTGTTGTTAACCGGTCGTTTGGTCCGGTTTTCAAAAGCATATCAGGCCCACTCGACTCGGTCCATTGTATGGTACAAATGCCCAAAGTGTCGCCAAAGCACTCAGGATCAAGGCCCAAAAGGAGTCGTGCGAGCGTAGGCCTTACAACCCCTCAAATATACCATCGGTACACGAATTCTCATCTCTTGGTCATTTTTTTAAAGCAAGACGGTTGTGCAGAGCGGATCTACACAGCCGGTTCAAAGCTATATATTATAATAAGATAATATAACAGTCAACATGCCTGACCACTGGCAATAGTGGTACGGGGAATGCAAGCAAGCAAGCATGCAAACCAAGTTTCAGGCGTGATGTGCAATGCGCATATTTATAAACATACATAATGGATCATATAATTCGCATGCATCTCCCAGTCATATCGAACTCCATGCGTCTCGTATCCATTAGGATACAAATTTTGTATCCCCTCGGGATAAAAAATTCGTATCCCCATGGGATACGAGTTATCATATCCTCACGAAGATACGATTTATCATATCCCCACGAGGATACGAATTATCGTATCCCCACGAGGATATGATAATTCCCATCCCCATGGGATACGAAACTTCATTTCTTTGCGGGATACGAGTTAACGTATCCCCACGAGGATACGTAGCTCTGTATCCCCCCAGGGATACGAAATGACATATGCAACACTTTTCATGATGCGAAATTCGGCCTGTGGTCCCCAATTCTCACACACTCCCACCTAATCCACTACCTATAGATACCCGCATACCTCATTCTTAAGGGTTGGAATTTTCTTGATTTGACACTTGAAAAGGACCTTGGACACCATTAATGGCTTCTTGAGCCTTAGGGAAAAATAATTAACTTTTCTTAAGGCTTTGAACTTGCAAATAGTGACTCCTGAAAACATAGTCAATTATTGTAAACCATCATAATGATGATATCCATCACTGTAAACTTTTAATAGTGAATAAAATCAACAAAAGCTTTAGAGTGGACGTAGGTTCAACTTGGAAAGAACCACTAAAAATATTGTGTTCATTGCTTTTCAGTACTTTTTCCTTACGCGAAACATTATTCTCAACAAGTCGGGAATCTTTTGGTGTTATGCCAAATTTTACGCGTAAATAGTTGTAAATCTGGAATTTTGTATTAGTTTCAGCAATTAATGTAATTTTTTGAGACTATTGCATACAAGTCTATTCTTATTTTAGATCGCACTTAAATCCCTTATGTTTCTAATGCAAAATTTTATGTTTATGCAATATGTTGGAAAGAAGAAGAAGACTTGTATTAGTTTGAGAAAAATTGCAATATTTGGAGAATTAACATTTAACATGACTGAGGGAATAAATCTCGTATGTTTAGATATTTTTTAAATTATGTGCAATTATATATATATAATCATAATAAATGTGTAATTATGGCATATTAATCCTATGGTTAAAATTAATTGTATTACCCTACATTAGGATGGTAACTGACTGGTTTTTTTTAATTAGGGAAGAAACAATAATTATGGCATAATAAGCAATTTTTGTTATAAGAATCTAATTTAACTTGTTGAGTTAAGCAATACATACATTTAGAGTGGATTGGAAATTTGGCTAAGTCACAATGATGTATGCTCAGTCAAAAGGCACACAAAAGTCTGCCTACCTAATGAAGCCACTAGCAGTGTGACCTTAGGGCTGATGTGAGATATCACTCGAGATAAGTAACATGAGTACGCTAGGTTACCTTTAATTATGTAGGGATAAATTTGTTTAGATAATCTAGTTAATGGCTCCTACGAATGGTCGGACTAATGTGAGACGTCACATTGTTGTGGATAATAAGATAATGGAACTGTTTCTAGGGTTATTAAAGTATTAAATGGTTTCTTGATGACACAACTCAATCAAAGTATTAAATGGTCATGATTACGATAGGAAAGGATTCCTAATAAGGTCCGCTTCATTTAGGTATCAAGAGAATGGTTGAGAATCGCTAGGTGACATGAACAATTTATTTGCAATGTCAGCTAGATAATCATCTAAAAGGGTCCACATGATAAATAGGAGATGTGGGGCCTTTCTTCGTAAATGTACTAAATGTTGAAAATCTTCCTAATTCCTCTAAATTTATTAAGTGGGTAGGATGTTACCTCTTACATGCATAGACGTATGTTGCATTGGGATTATAGGTAGGTAATACACTTATGGAAAGTGGTTGTTTAGGGTTCACCTACTTTCCTTATATGAAGTATTAAATGGTTTCGCATTGTAGGATTTCGCATTGTAGGATTAGAAAAATTACTTCGAAAATGGAACTTGTAAATGACATAGGGCCTACCTCCATTGAGGTCTCAAATGGTCATAGTCTACCTCCTTTCATTGTATGTAGTATTAAATGATTTCATCATACGTTACCATATGACATATTCTTATTTTTGAATATATTGTCAAGTGCTAAAATTAGAAGACTTAAGGTTTTTATTCACCGGAACTTATTTTTTTTGACTCCCCCTTCATTACAGCACAAGTTAGAGAAGGTGTTAATGATGGTAGTGCTTGAAGATGGCATGAAAAGAGCTTATGACAATTGTTGTCTATTTATTATTGATATTTTCTATTATATTTGTTTAAATGATATGTATTTCTGGGTAAAATGATATAACGTTGATGTATGTTTTTATAACATTTGTTTTCAAATAAATGGGTATTGTTTATATTGTTATATTTTATTCCTTTCATTGTGAATTCTGAAAGAATAGATACATAGCTTTATATGGTTTAATTGTTACCAACCAACGGCTTGCTTTGGAATGGTCTAAGCTTCGTTGGGACTTTACTAAGTCTGAACTTAAGCTTATTTTGTGGTTGGTTAGTACATTAATCCAAGTACTGCAGCCTTGCATCCAACATAGAACGCGCCTAGGATTGATTGATATCACCTAACCAGGTAAGTTGCTCAACTATAAAACCACATCATTTATTGGAAATAGAAAGTTGAAGTAAAAAAACATGCGCGCTCCTCTTCCATCTTGGCCATGAGATGACTACCATCGACCTAGATCTAAGGTTGCTTCCATTTGCGGCAAATGATGCAAACTCATAATCCATCCCTACAGGCTACAAGTTAGCTTTTCATATACTATTGTAACTTGCTATTTCTGAGTTATTCCTTGATCAGATCACGCAAGTGCTTACAATCATTTGTGTTATTCCTATCCATCTTATGGAAAATGAAATATTTTATATACATCCTTCTACCGTCCATAAGCTCTCTTCTTACTAGTTTCTAGTAAGGGATCAATACCTTGGTATCCAAGGGAATCCGCTCTGGGATTTCATTCAGATTATTGTAAGAAGAGAATTTCATGTTCCATCTATATTGCATTGATCCTTTAAAGTCATCATCCAGTTTCCTTTATGGAATGACCCTGCTTTTTAAGATATCATTTCTGATGATTTTTTTTTACAAGCATGTAATATAAATGGTTCTCTTATTGCAAAGCTTCAAGCCAGAGCCATTCTTCCCTAAATTAACGTCCAGGTTCCATACTTTTTACCAATATAAAAATATCAGTACATACAGAAAATATTATGATTTATATATATATATATATATATGTGTGTGTGTGTGTGTGTGTGTGTGAAGATATATATATCCCTCTTGCTTTTTGTCAGAGTAGAAAGAAAGTAAGAGATCCATTGATCTCATTAAAAATCAATGTTGAACACTGTTGGCCAGCTTTTTGACCAAGCCACCAAGGTTCACACACAATAAGAGAGTATGAAGCTTTGTTCCTCTAGTTCATGAAAGGCCGGATCGCACACACGGATCACAACCCTCGGATCGCCAGCACAGAACGCGACCCGATCCGTCCATGGGAGCACGACCCGATCCGTACCTATGTCACCACCTCACTCCGATCCGAACCCCTGCTACGTGGTGAAGTTCCTGACTTGTTCAACCACGAACTGGTCTTCAGCGATCCGCAATCCATGGATCCAGCGACACGTGTCCACAACTGTCACATTGACCATTTCTTCCTTATTGCTCGATCCGATCCGATATTCTCGGGATTTGCGCCACGTGTGACTGCGATCCGCCTGACAGAATCAGCTATAAATAGCCCAGAGGTTGGCATTTTTCGGGATCCTTTGTCAGTATTGAGCACTGATTCCACCATTACTGTCATACCACTATTTCTTATCAGTTTTACTTCGAGATTACTGAGAGCAATCATAATTGTAAGAGTGAGTTCTAGAGAAATCATTGATTCTACTAGCATTCAAAGTATAATCGATAACATATAAAGTGGACGTAGGCTCGTTAACGCCGAACCACTATAAATTCTGTGTGTTTTCTGTTTTTTCTTCATTCTTCAGTTATAATTCTCTACGAATCAGAACAATTTGGGTGTTAGGTCCAAATTTTGATCTAACATTTTTGGTGCTTTCACTGAGAATTCAATTCTCAGCCGACCGGATTGCTATTCTACTATTTGGATTTGAAAGTCCGAAGAAAACAGTCCCAAAACTTCACTGTTCAGATTTCTGAAGATTCTAGCGACATCTGATATCATGGCTGGAAAGAAGTCTAAGGAAGTACGAGCTTCACAAGCGAATGAGGCAGTTGAAGAAAGCGTACATGAACAGGTCGAGGAAGGCCTCACGGATCGCGGAGACGTGGACACGATCCGATCCGAGCGTGGCGTCACGTGCCAATCAGAAGGGGGTGCCGCGGTCCGAAACGTTGAGGGCGACACAATCTGAACTGCAGAATGAGTCGTCACCCGATCCCGAGACAACGCCGCGAACCCTCCTCGTAATGCTACCACGATCCGACCCCAGGGGGCGCTACGAGCCACAGGCACAGGTCCACCGCGATCCGAAATGATGACCAGACTACAACTCGACCTGGAAAGGAGGTTATAGCTCACACTTCCCGTCCCGGTACCTCTGCTCGACCTGGTTCAAGTTCTCTGCGCATAGGAGAAAATGTTGATGATCAATATGACCCTTCTGCTCCTGTTACTGAGGGAGATCTTTCTCGCTTTTTTGAAATGTGGGAGAGGCTGTTTGATGAAATGGATGCTCAAAGGCAGGAGAGCTCCGTGCTGCGACAGAACTTGACTGTTATGGATAGAAGGCTCAATGATCTTGTAAGGCAAAGGACGCCCCCAGTTCGTCCGCTCACCCCAGAGTACTCTTCTTCGTCAGAGGAATCGCCAAGACCTCCGTGGCGACCGTATGAGAGGCCTGAAAACAAAGAGCAGCTCCAATTTGGAACCCTGCCATCGAGGGAAAAAGAGGTACTGGGTGCAGGGCCCTCAAACCACAATGTGAATAACCGTGCCGCAACTCCCAGAGCTCGAGGTGTGGACAGCCCTGTTGAGAATAGACTACCTCAGCCCATTCGCCGTGCAAATGCTCACGGTAACAGGGGAAGCGAAGCCCAATCCGAGCCCCAGATTTCGTGGCTGCCCCTGGAAGGGAGGTCAGAGAGTTCCACCGAGCAAGAAGCGCTGATCCCGAGCCTCCGCTGACCAGTGCAAATGTTGCAGCTATGATCCATCAAATTCTGGCAGGTAGCCGTGGACAACGGAATGAAGATTGGGGAATTGACCGCAGTCACACCCCTTTCACTGATGACATTTTAGATGCGACGTTCCCGAGGCGCTTCAACATGCCGTAGATGAACTGTTACGCGGGCAGATCTGATCCCATCCAACATCTGATGAGATATTCTTGGTCAATGACCGCTGCCGCAGCTTCCGACGCTGTCAAGTGCAAAGCATTTCCTATATTCCTGGAGGATGTAGCGTTATTATGGTTTACTTGCTTACCAGCAAGATCAATTTCCAGCTTTAGGGAGTTGAGTGAAAGGTTTGTGGAACAGTTCCGCATCTATGCACAAAGGACGAAGAGTGTGATTGACTTGTTCCTTGTCAAGCAATGACCAGGCGAGAGTTTGAGGGTGTATCTAGACCGTTTCAACCTAGCCGCTACTGAAGTCAATGATCCTCATGAGCCAACTATTGTGGCAGCCCTGATTGATGGGGTAGATAAAGACACCGAATTTGGGAGATACCTGGTCGGCAAGCCACCTCATACTAGAGAGTTATTCTACGAAAAAGCTAACGTGCACTTACGCCGGGAGGAGGTATATGCTAACCGGAAGGCAAAAATGGCAGATAAGGAGGAAATCCAGAGCAATGTCACCATTAAGCAGACAGGAGATAGCTCGGGGAAGGTCGAAGTTAATGTCGGAAACTGGAACCAGGGTGGTCGCCAGTCAGGAAACAATGGTAATAACAGTAATGGCAATAACCGAAAGAGGAATCGAGGGAATGACTCCCAGAGAAGGACTCGTCCCAGGTCTTTTGAAAGTTATATGCCAATAAAAGATACTTTGGAAAATATCTTCATGGATTCGTACAACGTCCTCCAAAATAAAAGGCCTCCTCCTAGAGAGTCGACGGAGAAAGAACGTGAGACGGGGAAGTTCTGTCTCTTCCATCAGATTCACGGCCACTCAACAAATGAATGTCGTCACCTAAGAGATGTGGTCGAGAAGCTTCTCCGAGAAGGAAAATTGGATGAATACAGAGTGACACCCAGAGACAGAGGCAAGCCGTACAGGCCCCAAATCAGAACCAGAATCAACCTGCTGTCCGGCCAACTGCTCAGCAAAAGGGAAAGGACCTTGTTATCAATACCATAATCGGAGGGCTTTATCTTGCCGGGCACGGTTCCAAGGCATTGGATCAGTATGTCAATGCGGCTAAGAAGCACCTTGAGGTAGGAGAGCGTAGCAACCCTGAGGATAATGTCCCGGTAAAGCAACAAAAGATGATGTCCGACGACGTCGTTTTCCGCAAACGAGAAAGCATCGGAGTCCATGCTCCAACCGAAGATCCATTTGTAATCACAGTTCCTATTAGCCCGGCCACTGTTCATAAAGTCTTGGTGGATAACGGGAGTTCTATCAACATTCTTTTCAAAAAGACATTCGACCAGATAAATCTCGAGATAAAAGACTTGAAGCCCTATGAGGGATGGATCCGTGGATTTAACGGAGCATCCACCGCTCCAATGGGATATGTAGAGCTACCAGTTACACTTGGGGAAGGAGAACGCCAGAGAGTCAGAATTCTTCCCTTCGTGATTTTGGGTATTGAATCACCCTATAATGCCTTCTTGGGCCGACCGGCCCTAGCCAAGTTCAGAGCCTGTATAGCCCCCTGGTGCTTTTTATTGAAGTTTCCTACAGAAGCTGGTGTTGGTATTGTCAGAGGAGATCAGGTTGCCGCACAAGCATGTTATATTGCAGAGCTAAAGCTACTCTGCAATAGAGGAGACATAGAAACCAAGGGCGCTTCTCCCCCCCCCCCCCCCACACAAGGGCGGAGACCTCATAGCAATTAAAGAGGATAACCGTAGGTGAGTCGCCCAGAGAGTTGCCCGATGATATAGATCCCAGAGAGGACAAAGAACCTGGGGGCAGAATGGCGACTCCCAACGAGACAGCTGTGGATGCACCGATCGATGATAGTGACCCAGAGAAGGTCCTTAAGATTGGATCCCAGTTAAATCCGAATTTAGCTAAAGAACTGACGTATTTCTTGAAAGATAACTTGGATGTATTTGCTTGGACCCACGCAGACATGTGTGGGATATCTCCATCAATCATGAGCAATTCATTAAGCATTAACCCTAAGCATCCTCCAGTAAAACAAAAAAGGCGAATGCTGGGCCCAGAGAGGTCCGCTGCCTTAAAAGAAGAAGTTGGAAAGCTAAAGAGTAATGGATTTATCAGAGACTCAACTTACCTAGACTGGATTTCTAATCCAGTTCTGATAAAGAAGGCCAACGGGAAGTGGCGAACGTGTATCGATTTCTCGGATTTGAATAAAGCCTGCCCAAAAGACAGTTTTCCGTCACCTAGGATCGATCTGTTGGTGGACTCAACAGCGGGTCATGAACTTCTCTCCTTTATGGATGCTTATTCAGGATATAACCAGATTCCAATGCATGTTCCAGATCAAGAACACACTAGCTTCATTACGGATCTGGGATTATACTGCTACATGGTAATGCCCTTTGGCTTGAAGAACGCAGGTGCTACATATCAACGGTTAGTGAACAGAATGTTCTATAACCAGATTGGGAAAACAATGGAAGTATACGTCGACGACATGTTGGTTAAGTCCAGGCAATCCTCCAATCACACTACAGACTTAGCAGAGATGTTTGGCATTCTTCGAAAGTACGGGATGAAACTCAACCCAATGAAATGTTCATTCAGGGTCGCCTCTGGAAAATTCTTGGGATTCATCGTCAGTTCTCGCGGGATTGAGATTAATCCAGACCAGATCGCAGCAATCAGAGGCATTCAGGAGCCTAGGCAAATTAAAGATGTGCAAAGCCTTGTAGGGAAAGTAGCAGCACTAAGCAGATTCATCTCCAGGGCTACGAACAAATGCATCCCATTCTTCGAATTGATAAAGTGAGGAAAACGCCACTTCAAATGGACGCCTGACCGCATAGAAGCATTTCAGAACCTGCTGAGTCACCTGGAGAAACCTCCGATATTATCTAAGCCGGTGGATCACGAGGACTTATTCGTGTACTTGGCAGTGTCGTCCCACGCGATTAGCTCAGCATTGGTGAGAGAAGAAGATAAAGTTCAAAGACCAGTGTTTTACGTGAGCAAAAAATTGGCGGCAGCAGAGCGTAATTATCCAAGGATAGAATAGTTGGCGTACAGTTTTCTGATTGCCTCTAGAAAGCTTCGACATTATTTTCAGGCTCATCCCATCACCATATACACTGATCATCCACTCAAGCAAGTTCTACAGAGACCAGAAGCGGACTGGAAGACTACTCAAATAGAACATTGAGTTGAGTCAATTTGATCTGAACTTTCAGCCCCGGCGGTCAATACGGGGGCAAGTGATAGCCGATTTCATAGCAGAGTTTACTGTCCCGGAGGAAGATATAGCGAACGAAGAAGCTGGCCCCCCAAAGTTACTTCTCGGTCCCAGTGCCTGGAGATTGTATACTGATGGCGCTAGGAATGACAAGAGATCCGGCGCTGGAGTAGTGCTTGAAACTCCTGAGAAACGGCTGATATCCTATGCTATCCGGATGGAGTTTCACACCACTAACAACGACTCCGAATATGAAGCCCTGATAGCCGGGCTAAGGATCGCAAAGGAGTTGGAAATCACAAAGCTAGACATATTTTGCAACTCCAAGTTAGTTGTAAACCAGGTCACTGGAAAATTCCAAGCCAAAAGCCCAAGATTGATTTTATACTTGGAGAAAGTGAAGGAGTTGCTGAACGGCTTCGATCACTACAGCATATCTCATATTCCGCGGTCAGAGAACCAACAGGCGGATAAGTTGGCAAAGATGGCTAGTTCCGATGATCCTGAAGAGACCGGGCTAGCCCTAGTTGAAGTACTTCGGTCTCCTAGTATAGATCAGATGGAAATTGATCCGGTACTAGAGACGGAACCATAAAGGGAGTCATGGATGACCCCTCTAAAGAATTTCTTGATGAATGGAACGCTTCCGACCAAGAAAAGCGAGAGGCGTGAAGTAATTCGTAAAGCTTCCCGATACGTTCTGCAAGGCGGAGTCCTTTACAGACAGGGATTTTCGATGCCCCTTCTCTGGTGTATAGCTCATGACGACATCAAGCGTGTACTGTAGGAGGTACATGAGGGTGAATGCGGCGATCACACTGGAGGGCAAACATTGGCAAAAAAGGTGTTGCGGCATGGTTATTTTTGGCCTACCATAAACAAAGATGCGGCGAAGTACGCACGACGGTGTGATGCATGCCAGAGATTTTCAAAGATACCTAGGGCACCTCCTAGTCAGTTAAAAACAATGACAAGCCCATGGCCTTTCGCTATGTGGGGAATTGATATCATCGGAAGTCTCCCCATAGCTAAGGGCGGAGCGAAGTTCGCTATTGTAGCTGTAGACTACTTCACTAAGTGGGTCGAGGCTGAGCCACTGACTACAATCACAACCAAACGAGTGATCAACTTCGTCGTTAGGAACATCATCTGTCGATTTGGGATTCCAAAGATCGTTATAACTGACAATGGAACTCAGTTCGATAGCACTGAATTCAGGGACTTCTGCCAGAAATACCACATCGAGAAACGGTACACCTCTGTGGCGCATCCGCAGTTGAACGGACAGGTCGAAGCGGCGAATAAAGTGATTAAGTCCATTCTGAAAAGAAGACTGAAGCGGGCCAGAGCCATGTGGGTTGACGAATTACCCTTAGCACTATGGGCCTACAGGACAACGAATAAATCGGCAACAGGCCATACCCCCTTCTCTCTTGCTTTTGGAGCAGAAGCAGTCATCTCGGTTGAAATAAAAGTACCTTCTCACCGAGTGACTTATTACGATCCGATGACTAATAACGAATTGCTCCTTGAATCCCTGGATATGATCGAAGAGAAGAGGGACGAAGCAGACCTGCGTGCCTTGAGATGCAAGCAACAGGTCGCCCGATACTACAACAAAAAGGTTCGAGCCCGAACCTTTGAACCCAGAGATTTGGTTCTGAAGCGTGTCTTTCCACCCCCAACTCATATGGGTGCGAAGTGGGAAGGACCGTACTCCATTTTGTGCAAGCTTGATAATGGAACCTTCAAGCTAGCAACCGTAGATGGAAAGGAAATCCCCAGAGTGTGGAATGCCCAACATTTACGGCCGTATTTAACGTAAAATGTCAGATCTGTTCTTTTGCTTTATTAAGGACCATGTACAAGGCACGACTTTCTTAGAATAGTCCGATTTCTTAAGAAAAAGATTATAAAGTGGACGTAGGTCATGATTCGACCGAACCACTATAAAAATATTGTGTGTCGTTTACCTTTATTGCACTATTATTTATCTGCCTATCTACTTTTATGGAAATTGCTGTGAACCATACAACGATCACAGGAACATATAATTATAGGTGCCTTCCATCAGAATGGAGTGCAATCAACAGTCAAAACTCTGAGGGTGCGATAAAGTAAATCATATCATTGATAGTGTTCTAACTCTCCAGAGTCGAGAGAGAGCATAACGGACATGAAGGCGATGTCCATGAGTCACGGCGGTGTACCATGATCGGAACCGCCTTGACGGAACTCTAACCTTGGCGACTGCCAGGAGAGTATAAAAGCGTCTCCGACTGAGCGCTGAGAAAGTGCTCTTACCCCGCTGAAGGATCGGGGTGCGACAGAACTGCTGAGCTCGAACTCTAACCTCGGCGACTGCCAGGAGAGTATAAAAGCATCTCCGACTGAGCACTGAGAAAGAGCTCTTACCCCGCTGAAGGATCGGGGAGTGACAGAACTACTGAGCTCGAACTCTAACCTCGGCGACTACCAGGAGAGTATAAAAGCGTCTCCGACTGAGCGCTGAGAAAGAGCTCTTACCCCGCTGAAGGATCGGGGAGCGACAGAACTGCTGAGCTCGAACTCTAACCTCGGCGACTGCTAGGAGAGTATAAAAGCGTCTCCGACTGAGCGCTGAGAAAGAGCTCTTACCCCGCTGAAGGATCGGGGAGCAACAGAACTGCTGAGCTCGAGCTCTAACCTCGGCGACTGCCAGGAGAGTATAAAAGCATCTCCGACTGAGCGCTGAGAAAGAGCTCTTACCCCGCTGAAGGATCGGGGAGCGACAGAACAGCTGAGCTCGCACTCTAACCTTGGCGACCGCCAGGAGAGTATAAAAGCGTCTATGATTAAGCGCTGAGAAAGGTGCTGGAGACTCAGCGCCCCCAGAACTCTCTCCCCGTTGAAGAATCGGGGAGCAGAATGAAAACCAAGCTCGAACTCTAACCTGCTGAAGGATCGGGAGAGTATAAAGGCGCTAGAGACTTAGCATCACGAGAATTTCTACCACGCTGAAGAATCGGGGAGCAAACAGGCATGATAACATATGCCGCTAAAGGGCTCCTATCCCGTTACACGACTGGGAACAAGAATGAAAAATGGAGCCCGAACCCCTCGTCTCTGGGAATGGGGGCGGCACACACATGAATCTAATCAATCCCCAATAAACCCTGACCAGCCACCATATTAATGGTTGATTGGGGACACACCCATACATATATATGCACGTAGATGTGTAGTGCAGAAATTAAAAAAAAGTTTTATTGTTAGAATGATTTGAGTATTTGTATTCGTGACTAAGTATGATAAACTTGCAGGAACACAGCGGTGTAAAAAGAAATAAACTTTCATTCATAAGCTGCAAACCTACAAGATAAAGAGGAACCTAAACAAAAGTGAGGGCCATTCTCATAATTACATTTCATGGCTAGTGGAAAGCCTAAAAAATCCTAAGGACAAAATATGGACTGATATCTGCCGCCTACTTATGTTGGGGGGAGGGGACTATGTAGACTTCTTGCTCTTTTTCTGCTTCCCCGATGCCTCCTTGTCAACATCCAGACGACCACCTTTTTTCCTCTTCCTCTTATCAACGAGAGGCTCCGGTAAAGAACTAGAGGACTGAGAGGCTAGTTGTGAAGTTATCGATCGGGAGGAAAACCTTATGACCAAACCAGTTTTGGGGTCGATCTCAGAGATAGGGGGCACATATACTGGATCCTGTCTCCCTTTCATAAGGAGCAACTGCTCCTCCCCTTTGGCCTGTTGTTCAGCTAAGATTTCCTCATCACCGCCTCTACTCTCTTTGGTGATGGCGACCTCCTCTTCATCACCGTCGTGGCGCCCGTCCATGTCTCTCAAAGCCTCGATATTTTCAGCATCCGGGGGGACATCAGCACCAAAGCCTGGCAGGATGTCAATCTTCTCCGGCCCTGCCTTCTTTTCGGCACCTTATCAATCGGCCCGCTACCTGTATCATGAGAAGCAAATGTTATTTTGGGAGAGAATGCGGTTTGCTCAATTGACTGTCCGACAAAGCGACGACAAGTGACAATTGCTTTGGCAAGTTGCGGAGAAAATATAGAGATACCTTCCGTCGATCCTCCATCCAAGCCAGCAGCAGAACCCCCACAGCTAGGGGAGTCAGACCCAGAGGAATCAATGGATAATCTGGATTGTATTCCTCGATTTCAGAAGCCTTGGGCTCTACGGCTGAGCTCGGGCCTTCTCCCATTTTCTCTTTGCCCTTCGCCTGAGTTTTCTCTTTTTCTATTTCTTCTTGGAGCAGGCGTCTGCCTTTCTCTAAATCCTCAGGCTCATTATCCCTCAGAATGGTCCGCATCAATTCATTCTCATTAATCTCGTCAACTTCTAATCGATGTTTCTCGCTCTCAACGATTGCATCCCATATGTTGGCTAGAGTGACATGATAGTCTGGGATTCAGGAGATATTACGGGTTTTGATGACCTGACCAAGGAAGTCGAATAACATTTCTTCAAATCCTTCGATCTCCTTCTCTCTCTCAAGGAGCTTTTCATTAGAAACAGTGGCCATTTCAATGGCACTCTCCACATTATTTTCAGCAAGAAAAGCGCGCTTCTCTGCACGCGCGAGTTGATCATTCAGGATCACCTTCTCCTTTTCGGCCAGAGCTAAGTTGTCTTTCAAATTTGCCTTTTCTTTCTCCCAAGCAGCTCTTTCGGCCTCGAAGTGATCATGCGTTGTTTCCAGTTCGGGGTTGGCCATCCTAAGATCTCCCGCCTCTTGCTTCAATAACGCTCGTTCTTTGCTATTAGTATCAAGTTCATTATGGAAACGTTGCCTGGCCTCCTCCAGCTCTGTTTTGTAAGCTTTAGCGTCTCGTTGAGCCAAGGCAAGCAGAGATTGTGCGTCCTCTAAGTCCTTCTCCATTTTTGCCCTGGCCCTTTCATTGTTATCTATCTTCACTTTGGATCTATGTGCTTCCATCTCAAGTGTTTGGATGACCTCTGAAAGATTAACAGCATGTTTCTTCATCACTTCATACTGCCTGGCTACATGGCGAATGTGCCCGATGACTTCAGTATCCCAGTTCCTAGGGACTGGTTCCAAGGCTGGAACAAACATCATCCTTTCGAAGAAGATGTCGGGGAATTGTTCTCGCAACTTTTCCAGCTTAGCCTGAGTCTCAGGACCATGGATGTAATCTCGTGACTCGGGGGCAATCAAACCTTGTTGGCTGGAAGGGACAAAGTCAATTTTCTCCTTCTCAGAATCCTTGATTGGATCCTTGCTTTTATCCTTGGGCTCGTAGTGTCTTTTTGATAACCTGCTGTGAGAGGGTGCACTTTTCGGAGGGGTTAAGTCTTTGGGAAGTTGTTTTCCCCCTGTAGGTGGCACCGAATAACTGGGAAGCTTGCCAGAGGTTGGTTTTGATGGAGACCTGGATTGTGAAGAAGTAGGCTTGTGAGAAAGGCCGCGAGCACGCTCAGGATTTGGATGAAGGCTAGGCGTGCCTTCATGGAGAGAGCGATAAGAATAAGACCGCCTGCGAGACATCTTTCCTGCAAAAGAAACAAGAGCATATTAAAACCTTGAATATTGTTGATATAAAAGTGTGGGGTCAGGCAGTGCGTGTGATTTGTGCATCCCATATAATTCCCCCCAACAGACCAGGGCCCGAAGTCAGGATTTGGATGAGTAGTTTCTCGTTCCCCAACTGGAGCGGTTGTTTCCTCAGAAACAGGGAAAAATGGCTCCCCTTCGAAGTCTCCCTGTGTGTATACATCATCAGGCAAAGGAATTTTGCTCAGCTCTTTAAATAGCTGCTCTTCTGTTAAATCATCGGGAGCAGCAGGTTCAACCGGAAGAGAGGCCCTTGAGGGGAAAACCCCGGAGAAACTGGGATTTCCTTAGACTTATCGCCACGGGCCTCATCTCATCTATATATGTTTAGGTCTTCGTCGTCCTGAATGACTATCGGCGAAGGACTCTCACGAAATTTAATTGTTTCTGCTGCCCCTGACGTTCCTTCTCCCTCTGTCGGGGGCACGTATTTGTAGGGTTTGCCGCCCGCACCAAGTCCAAACCTTATATCCAGAAGGCGGTGCTTGTGAAGGTTCTCATCAGTAATGCACTTCTTGATCTTTATAAAATCGGATTTGCTTTGTAGAAGAAGAGACAGTCGATTATTGTATACCGAGCCTTCCGTCTTAGGAAAGGCGTGATCTGCTTAGAGAAAAAAAAGGGCATGTTAATGCTTCGATTTTTTAAACAAGTTATTCAGTAAAAAGTTTAAAGTTTACTTGATTTAACCCATCTTCTTGAACACCCAGCCTGTCTCTTTATATAGAATCAATCAGCCTTGGGATCCCCTATGTTGCTGTGTCCGTCAGACAGAACCTTCCTATTTGCTACCGATTCGAAGAAAGAGAAATTTGGGGTTGCCGAGGAGCAATGCTTGAAAAGGTAAAAGAATTTCAAATCTTTAAATGTGAGCTCGGTATGCAGGATTTCCGCGTGATATATAGAGTGTATAAAGCTGCGTAGGCATTGAGATGAAGCTGCATTGGAGCAATACCCAATCGTTTTAGGGTCTCAATGACTATTGGAGGAAACGGAGGAAAAGCTCCAACCCAGCACATGAGTCGGCTGACTGTCATATACCCCTCCGGAGCCAAATGAGGTTTATCTTCGCTGCCGGGTGTTCTCACATCATCCCAGGGCATCCCATGTCTCAAGAAAATTCTCTTAAGCTTTATGTCATCAAGTTTGGAAGCTAAAGAGTTTGTGAATTTCACTATTTCTATTGCACCAGGAACTTCGTCGGGAGCTCGGTCGTCTACCTCTGACTCTTCATCAAGCGAGCTACTCTCAGACGGATTCGATTCTGTTTCTGCCTCATATTCGGATCCAGAATCCGTACCTCTGGATTAGTTGGAAGAACCTCGGGGTTGAGATGCTCATACACCTCGGGATCCGTCTCTGTGTCAGATCTTGAAGGGGAACGATTATCCGACATTAATGTTTAGGCGAGAAAGCATGAGAAATAAGAATATAATTACCCATCCCCCTGTGTGTGTGTGTGAATGCAAGTGTGTGCCTATGCATGTCTTAAAGAAAAAGCATAAAGGTTGTCAAAATCATGGAAGTATTGGTCGTCATATGCGGTCAAGTTATGCTTCTGTCCAGTCCAGAAAGTTCATCTCAAAGGCTCTAACCTAACTGTCCATTGATGTACTGGAATTTAGTCGCACTGCTTATTTTGTAAGTTCATTGGATCGTTCACTCTTTGGCTTGGGATACCCCTTCGGATCACGGGTAAGGGCTCGGATCGCGCTACATGGTCAGTTCGCGATGAAGGGCTCGGTTTGTGGAAAGGTACTAGTTCAAGGAAGGGCCACGGATCGCGCAACGCTTCACTTCATGGTTCATATCCAAATGGATCGTGGTAACCCTCTGGCGATCCATAACTCACAACCCTCACCACGATCCGCAACTTTGCTCTTCCCCCGATCCGCCACCTCACCATTTCCATGATCCGATCCACTCCCTCACCATTTCCACAATCTGATCTGCTCCCTTGCCACTTCCACGACCCAGTGCCTCGCTATCCACACTCCATCGTTATCTCCTCACACACGAACTGACCATCCCGTTTCCTTCCTTCATCTTCTCCTTCCTTCCTTCTTCTCTATCGCTGAGTTCGAGCGACTAACACCCATGGTTCCACGCCCGCCTCCAAAACCTCAAAACTACAAAGTCCCGTTGTACTTATGATAAACGAGGGCGGAAATGACATGAAAACATTTTCGTCATGATTACCTTTTTAAAATTAGAGGATAAGTAGATTTCCGGAGATTGGAAGAATTAGGTTTCCTGGCGGCGCGATGCAGAAAGAGGAAGAAGGGGTAAAAGTGAAGAGGGTCGGGATTATATAGGAAAAACCCCAACCGTTAGTATTCCCGCTTTTGTCTTATGCGAGCTGTGGGCTTCAGTGGATCGCGGATGCAGGCCCATCGGGCCCAACATAGAAGAAAAGGCCGATCCCTGACTCGGCTCGCTACGATGGATGGCCCACCATACTTAAAGCCTACCACGTTCCGCATAGAAGCCCGTAGCGCTTCGTGAATGATCCCAAAGGTTCACCAAAGATCGGGAGGACAGCTCGCTCCGTGGACCGTAGAGATCCCGTGTGATCCGAACCATCAGCCAATGCAACAAGGTGAAATTTTTAAAAAGAAAAAAGAAAAAGGAAGAATAAATTCAGAAATTTACCTGGTGAATTCAATGACGAAGTCTCCGAAAAATTCCAGAAAAGAATTGTTCAATGAACGAAGAATGATCGTAGACTATACTAATATTTATACCTATCAAAAGATGTGGCTTTTCCGAAGTAGCAAGACTTTTTCAGACAGGCACGACCATTAAATGGCATCACTTTCTGCGACATCGAAGCATGTTCCATCAATGAAACATACTTCGAGGAGGCAAAATGTTGGCTAGCTTTTTGACCAAGCCACCAAGGTTCACACACAATAAGAGAGTATGAAGCTTTGTTCCTCTAGTTCATGAAAGGCCGGATCGCACACACGAATCGCACCCCTCGGATCGCCAGCACAGAACGCGACCCGATCCGTCCATGGGAGCACGACCCGGTCCGCACCTATGCCACCACCTCACTCCGATCCGATCCCCTGCTACGTGGCGAAGTTCCTGACTTGTTCAACCACGAACTGGTCTTCAGCGATCCACAATCCATGGATCCAGCGATACATGTCCACAACTGTCACATTGACCATTTCTTCCACATTGCTTGATCCGATCCGATATTCTCGGGATTTGCGCCACATGTGACCGCGATCCGCCTGACAGAATCAGCTATAAATAGCCCAGAGGTTGGCATTTTTCAGGATCCTTTGACAGTATTGAGCACTGATTCCACCATTACTGTCATACCACTATTTCTTATCAGTTTTACTTCGAGATTACTGAGAGAAATCATAATTGTAAGAGTGAGTTTGAGAGAAATCATTGATTGTACTAGCATTCAAAGTATAATCGATAACATATAAAGTGGACGTAGGCTCGTTAACGCCGAACCACTATAAATTCTGTGTGTTTTCTGCTTTTTCTTCATTCTTCAGTTATAATTCTCCACGAATCAGAACAATTTGGGTGTTAGGTCCAAATTTTGATCTAACAAACACAGACATAACAAAACTAATATCCTTATGGATTCAAAAATGATCCTTTTGTATCATAAGAATAGAACTGATACTTAAGTGTGTACGAAAATGATGCTTATATGCATATAGACATGATGATTTGTAAAACTGATAATTCAATGCATGTAAAAATGATATCGTTGTTTCTTCAGAAAATAATGCCTTCAGAATTGACTCCTAGCAGTAGGAAGAAATGATACTTTCAAACTGAGTATACCAAAAACTGATAATCATGTGTGTTAATCGATAAAAATCCATACGCACATTGGATAAAGGGTATAAGGCGGATATCATCAGGGTCGGCCGTGCACGATGCAACCGCACAGAGCAAGACCCAAATATTAAACCCAAGGCAGGTCAAGTCAACCAATGCGACCTAAGATAACGGCATAACATATTATGAGAAGTGCGACCCAATAAAGATAAAGGTCGCATATCCTGAGAACCACTCAAACACCAAAGTAAAGCAAGTTTCCCATTCAACATAAGCGGGAGCGACCTCATAACATAGCCGTAAAGCCTAAATAGCGCCATAAAAAGGCAGCAAGAAGACGAGCGCCCTTGGACCAAGAAGGACGATCGTGCAAGGAACAAAGGAGAATCAACTCCAAACCAGCATTCCGCGCTCACAAAATCTCCCAAGGCGCTCACTGGACGCTCACTTACATCTTACCCTCTCATCTATTCAAGATACTCGTCCCAACAGCCGAACGCACATGATAACTGGATACAGCTACGGACAGCTAGCTACAGCTAGCTGGTGGCACAGTTGTAATTAACAGAATGAACGATCCACAGCCTGAATAAACGGATTCTAGATCATTTACGAAGGGAGTTTCGCCTATAAATACACCATGGCTACCAACATAAAGGGGGGGCTTGGAAAAAGCCACGAGGTGCTGCTGAATTTCATCCTCAACCACAGATTCAGCCATGGCGTCAAGGACAATCTTACGGTGAAGGAAAATGAAGACATCCTTCTTCTTAATCATTCATCCATCCTTCTTCTCCTCAAATTCTACTACTCTCTTGTATAATTCCTTAGGTTGACATATGAAAACGAGGGTATATTGAGTGGATAAAGAAATGTATGAGAATACAGAGTGGATGTACTTTGTAATTCTCATTAAAAGGCAGGAAATCACCTTCATAGTGGACGTATGCCTCGTTAATGGCTGAGCCACTCTAAATCTTGTCTATACTTTACCTTTCTCGCATTTTTCACTTTTTATTGCTGATTAAACACGGTTCCATTTATTTCTTACCAAATTGGTGAAGTACAGTTCAATACCTTGGTTGTTTAGACCATTTTTGATGTAAACAATTTGGCGCCCACCGTGGGGCCGTGTTCATAAATTCCTTTTGTAGTTCAGCAATAAAAACATCCCAAAATTGTTTTCTCCTTTGAAATCATGGTTGGATCGAAGAAAAGTGGCAAATCTACTAAAGTCGCTGCGATCAACAAGGATGATAATGCTAACGAAGCTGCACCTCAAATCTTGAATCAAGGGGCTGGGGTGGGCCATCTGTAACGGGAGATGAATTGAATGTAGTTGTAACCGGCTTGAATGAGAAAATGGATAATACAGCGAAGATGATAATGGAAATGTTTGATGTCCTGACCAATGGTCAAGCCAATTTGTTACCACCGAATACTGTGGCTAATGTTGATGAAAAAGAGGACTCATCAGCCTCAGACCCTGGACGACCTCATAACCCAGTGAGAGACGGGGAGAGGCCGGCGCGGGGATCCAAAGGTCAGTTCCCCACAGCGCAAGGAAGAACGTGCAATGAGTTGCACTAACATGACCTCCCTCAAGAAGGATGCAAGGCGCCGAAGCTTAAACCACGGTCACGCTGATAAGAACATAAGCATCGATCCCGATGAACAAGCAAGCGACGAAAGGAACATCACAAACTTGATCCAGCGAGTAATGAAGGAGAAGGCGACTCGAGAGGATGAGGAGAAAGAATGGGAGTTTTCCCCTAGCAAAAATCCATTCATAGCGGAGTTCCGTCAAGCGAAATTCTCGAAGAAATTTATACCACCAACAATAGCACCTTATAGTAAAGTTGGAGATCCAACCATTTTTCTGTTCAAATACGACCAGCACATGAATGGAGCTACGGCCACTGACGAAATCAAGTGCTTATACTTTCTCATTTGCCTGGAATGTGTGGTCTCACTATGGTTCACAGACTTCCACCTAGGTGTATTCACCAGTTTGCTGATCTAGCAAGGAGATTTCTGGATCAATTCCTGCAGGCCACCAAGGCAAGGGATGTAATGTCACTCAGTGAGATTGAACAGATGCCTGGAGAAACCATCAGAGCTTTCCTTACACGCTTCCACGCTGCAGCAGCAGAGGTTATAGAACCGGAGCCTTGGTACTTGTTGGCGGCCTTGAAAAGGGCTATCGATAAGATGTCAGAATTCGGAAAATGGCTCAATATGAAGAAACCAAAGACTCTAAAGAAGTTCTACAAGAAAGCCGAGGAGTACACAAGAAGTTAAAATTCTTTAAGAAATCAGAATTGACTCCCCTGAATGAAACCCCAGATAAAATCTACTCCGCCATCAAGGACTCAATCATGTTTCCTCGGGTAAAACCACAAAGAATCACCGAACTGCAGGCGAGCTCTGGAAAATTCTATCGATTTCACAATCAGCCTGGACGCAACACAAATGAATGTCGACACTTGAGAAATTTGATTGAGGAGCTCATCGAAAAAATCAATTGCAACAATATGTTAAGAATCCACAAAACGCATCAGAAAGTCAGAGGCAAGGCAAGGTTGCCGATCAAGCCGGGTCGCGCGAGATAATCCGAACGCCCAAAGACTTACGATCAATCATTGACTAATGGCCACTGGGCGCAATCCAATATCTAGAACTAGATATGTGCAACCCCCATTCTCTTTATTTTCCTACTTCTGTAGTTTGTTTTTTCAATTGTATTTCCATGAAGTGATCTGTGATTCCCCTTTTATTGTGTTAAGTAAAAACTCTACATGATGAAAGATATTCGCTCACGGATTATAATCTCATAAAAGGAAAAAATTATTTACGAACTAATGCTAATATTGGTCTCTGATGTAGGACAAGACGTGCATCGTGCATCAAGAACATTGGTCGAAAAAGGCAGGGTAATCAAACCCATCGTCCTGTAGAACTCAAAAGGAAAGGACCATTCCAAAACAATTCATGAAGAGAACACAAAAATCTGGAGGCTGCGCTCTTTGCTTTGTTTTCTAAAAGAAAAAAAAACCTAGGATGGATAACACCAGTCCTAGGCTCGGAAAGTCCCGTAAAAATGCTGGAAAGACCAGCGCAAAAACAGAAACCCGACCGAAAGGAGGTGGCCATTCTTGTTCTTTGTTGTTAACTAAGTCAAACAAAGCCAAGGATGGATTACAACAGCAGAAATCCTAGCCGAAAGGGGATATCAGAAATCCTAGCCAATTGGGGTATCCAATCTAAGTCTCTATCACTACACTACACAGCCAATTTTGTAACACATTTTCGCTTTCAATTTGTAATGGTAATAAACGTTATAAAGTTCTAACGGCTATTACCATTATAAAGGATTATCACGGTTACAACCGTGACTCATCTGCTGATTTCTTAGATAGCCGGATATAATTGTAATTTTATCTTCTATTATGGCATATCTCATTTCTCATGCATAACATTTCATCATTCAATATTATTCCCAATTTCGCTCCATTCTAGGGTTATTGCCGCTTCGATTTGTTCCTTCACCTCCTCCGTTCCACTGCTGGATCCGTCATTTTGGTACTGCCTCCATCATTTAACCTTCACCAATTTGACGTAGATAAAGGAGGATTAGGGCTTGGGTTATATTTTGGCGAAAGATTGGGAAAGCACTTTTGGTATTTTTCATGGTTTTACAGTTCTGTCGTATTTCAAAACTTACCACTTTGATCATGCTTTTGTTTGGCTAGAAATTGGTCTTACCAGTTGATGTTGATAATAAATTGTTTGTTTGGTTTAGGTTTTCTCCTTTTTTTTATTCAACTGTACTTTGATTTTGAAATATTTGAGGTTATGGACGTTTGAACCATGTGGATATTTATGGATTCTTTATGTTTGCTAAATCGAGTCATGATTGCTAACACATTTTGTTATCGGTTTGGTAACTGCAATAAATGATCATTTATTTTTCATACTTTTCTAATGAATTTAGCGGTGCTCTAAATCAATTAGACTTCTAGCATGTTTTGCATATATAATATCTAATAATACTTCCAAAAAGTCTATAGTATTTAGTCTCCTATTATGAATTCAAATGTGTAGCAAACCGTTTCCAGTCTATATGCACATATATATTGAGTATATCTAATAGGGGATTTGTCTTGAAAATTGTTGCAGACATAGTAATATAACAATTTTGTAAATGATATTTATCTTTAATTTGTGTTGTAAATGATATCTAAATTTATCTAGACCCTTCTCTCTAATGTTTGTATATATGACATTTACTACTATTTCGAAGTAGCATTTATTGACTTGTAATGCAAGAATAAAATTGTCCAGAATAAAGGATGGAACATGCACAAAATTTTATTCATTATTAAATACCTATTTTGTTTTGAACTGTAATCATAAATTTAAAGCATTTTGCTCTATTAAATGAATTGCTTGTTTTATTAGTTAAATTTGTGTAATCAGGAATCTGGAATTTTATTACTAACAAGATACTAGAGTTATTGATTTGATATTGGAAATGCATAGAGTCAAATATGTTTTTAGCAATTTGAACAATTTTTGAACACATTTATTGTGTGAATTAATATTGCTCTATTTGTCATAAAAGGTACTCATTTATATGAAACACAGCTGAACATTAAGCTTTGTCTGCACGTTTATTTGGTTAGTAATTCTACTTTTGTTAGTAACAAAAAAAACTGAACTTTCAGTTTTATTTGGTTTCTATAATTCACTGGTTCATTTTATTACTATCTATATTTATTTAGTATACAGGTGTCTTAGGTCAAAATAATCATCCCTAGAATGAATTTAATAGATCTTGAGTCTGTACCACTATATCGTAAACTTGTGTAGATTAACAATTATTTCAGTTTAAAACTAATATGTTAATATGTTAAAATATAATGATCTAATGAATTAAGTCGTATGCTTCAAAAGACCTTATGAAAAGTTGTCTCCTTTGAAATAAATTGACATGTTAATAACATCATGCTTTATGTTTATATTTATGCTTTGATCTATTGTTTATTATTAAAGCATTTTATTATTCAATACGAGAGAAAGAGAAAAGTAAGAAAGCTATAAATTTAATTTTTGTCGTGGTTTTGTTAGTCAAGGGCAACAAATTTTTGATCATCTCTAGAAATCAGGAAAATGAAATAATCCTGATCTATACATTAATGCAACAATGTATGAGCTAATCCAAAGCACTGATTGTGAGCATGTATAAAGTTATATATACATACATACATATACATATACATATATATATATATATATATAATCATGTTTTCCACCCATTGAGCACACAGTCTAAAATTTATTTGAACTGCATAAATTTGTAAACACTTAGCTTTTAAGTTGCAATTTGTTTTCCAGCAACTGTTTCATGTTTTACTTTACGACCCTGTTATTCTTGGAAAAGCAATTACAACTAATTATGTTTCTTCCTTCAAAAGGTTTGTTGTATTTAAGATACTTGTTCCTTTTGGGATCATAGTGTGTACATTTTACTTGTTCTTCTAGCGTTAGCGACGATACTATAGCATCTATTTTTCTGTAATTTACATGCAATGCAAGAAAACATAGTTAATATTTTGGTTTGATAGATTTACTAATATTTGCAAATCAGAGCTTAAAATTATGCATGCTAATTGCTACAAGTATAAAACTGTTCCCTGTCAAGCTTAATTGTGTCTTTTTGTGTATGTATGTGTGTGTGTTTGTATATATATATTTGTAATACAAATACTTGATTGCTGAAATGTAAGGGGGCAATGGTCTACAATCACTTCCAATACAAATGCTTGATTTCCTTAATAGAAATAATTACAACTTATTCTTTCTTATGTTTCAGTATGTCAAATGCTTTGCATTCTTAATTTTAGGAATCCATTAATTTCATTTAATTCCATGGATGGTCTTTAAACTTTTGACAATAAAGTTTGGTTCATATATATTAAGTAACTGTATATTCTCTATCACTAAGCATTCTACTTTTTTATGCAAACTTACACCAAGTCAGGGAATAATTCATGAATATTATTACTAGGAAATATTAACATATTTATAGATTTAGATTTTAATATATTTATACTTGATGGAACTTTATCTAGGAAAAGCATATGTTTCTTAATTTGTTATATGTATAGGTGTTATTTGCACTTGCTAAATTATTTCATCAGGGTTTCTAGAAATACCTAAATGACCTTAGTATTCTTTTTTCTCATCTTTAGAAGTATGCGATGAAACCAGGATTGCAGCTGCATATATATATATATATATATATATATATGTATATCACACACTTTCCATGTATGATTTGCATTAACTATTTTAAGGATTATGCCACTTCAAAAAAGTTACAGCAAAATGGTGCTAATTTTCCAACTTTGTACATTTACATGCCATTTTTTTCTATTTCAGCAATTGATTTTGTGCAACTTTTACGCATGCATACTTGTGAAATTTACCTGCATAGAAATCTATAAATAATTGCACTTAGCATAATGCTTTTCTAGTATATGCTTGTGTAAAACTGGAAAAAAAAAATTAAAATCAAATTATGTTGGAACTGGCCCAATTGTGAAGTGATTCAACGTGTTTTGAAAGAAACTGTTTTTGATGGTAAATGTAACACCCCGTATTTCTGTTAACACTAAGGTTGCTAAATAAATAATAAATGTGTAAAGGTGAGATGTATCTAATGTGCATACAAATAAATGTGTAAAGGGGAGATGTATCTAATGTGCATACAAATAAACGTGTAAAGGGGAGATGTATCTAATGTGTACGTATTTATATTTGATGGATTGAAAAATAATAATAAATGTTGATAATGTATATTAAGAAAGTAATTATGACATAATTTGAAATAGGAGTAATTTACAACCCTTAAATTGTGAACATAATTGGCTTCTCTTTAGAACGGATGGCTTTGATTAACCCTGGCTTCATCGACGGCTTAAATTAACTTGCAATTCTATATATACACCCTAGGTCTCTAGACTAAAATTCACATAAAAATAAGAACTGTAGCCGCCATGCTGTCGGGAGAAAACTAAGGAGAGCCTCCACTTGAAGAGATGAACAACAAATCAATTCAAAGCTAATCTATTCAACTCATATCAAAGAACAAAGCTTCAACAATGGTTCAAACAATAAATCAGCAACGCCGCAACATTTCTACAACAAAACCAATTCTTAATTCATTAGCCGTGCTATGTAAGTTCTAGTTATTTTCAGATCTAAATACTTAATTATAATATGGCGATGAAATAAAGTGAAATTAATGTAAGTTTAGTTATATTTGTGGGATGCGAATTAAGATTTATGTCATGCCTTGTATTGAAATGAAAATAGAACGATGTTGGTTATGTTATATGTGAAATTTTATAATATTAATTTATGCCTGTGATTTGATTTATCATGATGAATTGGAAATTATGAATGAGCCTATTCATATGTATAGCCTGTTATGACAAGTTGTAGTTTATTATGTAATGCAAGTATTAGGTTGTAAAACCATACCACTTATGTGACCAAATGTTAGATCTATATGTTTAACATGATTTGTATGTACTTGAGATCTCATTTATATATAATTATGTGCTAAAAACCTCTATGCCTACTTGATTAAGTTTACACATATGTTCATATGTTCGCACAAATATTGCTAGTCATAAATTGGATCCATGTCATGATCCACTTTAATACATGCCTTATGTCATGATTTTAGATCTAGTTCATGTGATAAAAATTATACATGTCTTGTCATATGCTAGTTATGTCTAATTCATGAGACACTTATTTGGATTTCCCCTTTTTATGCAAGTTGAAACCCATGAATTATGCTAAGTTGGAAGTTTACACCTCTGACATTATAGTATTCATGTTGGTCATTTTGCAAGTTCACCCCTATAATGTTCATGATGGCTATTTTGCAAGTTCACCCCTATTATATTCATGTTGACTATGTCATAAATGCTTAATTACACCTATGCCATGTTTATGTTGATTTATGCCAATTTGTGTACGCTAAATTAGGCTAAGTTTTTAGCCTAATAATTCATAAATCATGCGAACGGAAAATTAGGCTAAGATGGTTAGCCTAATATTTAGACGGGGTAACTATGGGTAAAATTGGTAATTCTTAGGAAAAATGCCATAAATTAGTCATTAATCACTTAAGTGATTTATGGCATAAAATGGTATTAATTATATACCTAAATTAATAAGATTGATTGGAAATAAATTTGGCAGTAATTTGAATTTGAATAATTTACATAATTAAAATGTAAATTAGAAAATACGAATATGCTTAGCACGAGGTTGGATTTAGTTGTGATGTAAACCTGCCAGGACCCGCCCGGCTGTCCAGTAATCACAACGACACCTATCCAATGTAAGTGACTAAGCATTGGGCCCAATAAAGACCTGAGGTTAGACTGAGTTGTGGCATAAGACTGCCCGGACCCAACCGGCATACAGGCAACCACAACAATATCTGACTAATCTGAGAGGTTGGTGCTCTAATAAGACAATTAGAGCTGAGTTACGACTGATAGGGTTAAGTCAATTTAATAAATACTTAACCAAATTCAACATTTTAACTAAATTGGTGGGTAGGGTTAGGTTAATTTGGACACTTAAACAATTTAATATGTTGACTAGGGGAGTGGGTAAGGTTAAGCAAATGTTTAACCATTATAACATGATTAACTGGACTAGTGATTGAGGTTAAGTTAATTAGAACACTTAACCATAGAAACATGTTAGTTAGACAAGTGATTGAGGTTAAGTAAGTTAGAAACACTTAACCAATATAACATGAATAACTAGGGTTAAGGCCGCTTAACCAATATAACAAGATGGGTGACTGGGGTTAGGTTAACAGGAAACACTTAATCGCTGTAACAGGTTAGTTAAACTGATGGTGAGATTAAGTTAACACCAGGAGGCAACACTTAACCAAGGTAACATGATAAGTAGGAGGGTTAAGTTAACTGGAATTTATTAATGACACTTAACCACAACAGCCTGAGGAACACGTGGGGTTAAGTTAACAATTAAAAACACTTAACCAATATGATATCAGGAATGGGCGGGTTAAATTAACATGAATAAACAAACACTTAACCATAAAATAAATATGATTGAATCAGTGGAAGGGTTAAGTACATATCAGCGTTGGTGGGTAATATCAGTAAATATAGGCCCACAAACTTAACCGTTAATGAACATGCTTGAATCGGTGGGAGGGTTAAGTACATCATGGGTAGGTGGGTAATATCTGTATATATAGGCCCACGGACTTAACCAAAAGGAAACCCTAGTAACAGGGACCCATTTCAGCAGTAACCCAATTAGGTATCAATGATACCCTGAACTAGGCAGGATGGGGCACGATTACTGGGCTGATTGTAAGCGGTCAAAGCGACGGCGGTTGGTGCACAGTGTGGGTTCTGACGGAGTGCGGGCGTGCACACACTTCGGAGCAGACAAGTCAGGGCACTGGGGCATCAGTAGTATACCCTATGCATTCTAGGAATTATGTGTCGGGCCGCCACTATGGGAATTGATACACCCCATGGTGGGACCAGCATAGGTATCTACAATCGAATAGGGCCGTATGACACACGCGACACGGGCGTACAGATAGGGAGCCGATCGATAGGGTAGTAAGGGTACATCTAACATCTTCATAGCAATTGGTCTGATTGGGGTGGAATCCTCATACTAGATGTATACCTAAAGGCTACCACAACTGCGGGGATTGGGATCGCGTTGCAATATTAGCATTTGATATAAATGACTAGTTAGGACACTAGTTAGGTGGTGCAGAGCAATTAGATATCATTTTAATGGTGAAGCCTAAGAAACTTTGCGATGTTATTCTTGATAGAAACCATGCGATGTAATACTTGTGTAAAGACCCGCAAATTCCCGCCCTTTGAATCGACCATAAACCACACAGGTCTGACCCAAAAGGTGAAAATCTACGAATACTTTAACTTTGGGCATACAACACATCAGAACAAAAACACAGAAGACTTTTATAACACTATGATAAATGTTACATCAGAGTACAGAATATACATATCAGAGTACATTGGAATATAATTACAGCGGAAGAATAAATTACAATAAATGAATACATTGCAGCGGAACTAATCTCGGTGGAAGGCTATCAACACTATGGCCACAGCTTCAATCTTCAATCCAGGATCTTGTTTTATCTATCTGTCAAATAAGCTACTCGACTGCCCGTGTGGAAAGAGGGCACCCGAGTTTGCAAAGTGAAACAAACTACAGGTCAGTCGTGGGACTGGTGTGAGAATTCTACTTAACCTATATAATATAATAAGGCTAATCACAGGACCACGCCACTTTCGCGGAACGGGTTTTCTCCTATGGATTGCCAGTGCATGACTAAAGTAAATCGTCAAAATAACGCAATGCTTTTTAGAAAAATGAAACCATTATAAGACCCAAGTCCCATCACACAATGCAACGCAAACTGGAGGATAGGGTTTTACCTTATAATGATCAAAAGATGCTTGATACGAGAAACACGGTATTACATAATAATAGTGTGCAACCAATTTGAAATACATCAAAGTAAATATATCAATCCTAGACGGCATGAGTGCCCCATCCCACTATGTCGCCATGTATAGGTATACAATCAAAATCGCGTGATGTCGTATTGGAAATTTGGGTTTCCATCTGAGTCAAGGCTAGGGAGGAGATCCTTACCGATTCGAGACACTCTAGCAATGCCCCAGGATTGGTACTCTGTCCAACCCTTGGATCCTGCAGGGCCGGTCCACACTTGCTTTTGTGGATTGGTTATGCCTGAACACACGCTTCCCGGTCCTTTTGGACCTATACTACGGCCAGTGGCGACCGCATAAACCCGAGGCCTCGAAAAATCCAACAACCACAATGAATAAATGCCAGCGCTGGTAGGTCCCTGGCACCACTCTAGCTAGAAAGAAACGTGCGCACTCCCTGCGTTCCCTTCTCCCGTTTTAGACTCTACCGGGCTGTGAGGCTCGCGAAGTCACGATATACACAAAGCTATGCCTAAATAGACTGTGCTTTGATCATCAACCACAAGGCCTGCTTTTCAACAAAGCCTTGATCAATTGCATCTTAGCATGCCACATTGTCAGACTCTACCATATCATTGATCATCTACCAATATATATATAACCTCCAAGCTCATACGTCTTAGAGAAGGGTGTTAAACACCAAACAGAAATATATAATTAGTAGCGTTCAACAAATACAGTAGAAAAGAATACAATGTCAGACACGCAATCCATTTACAAGTCCGCTCTGGGTCTGAGTGAAACATCGTGTCCGTCGATCTCCAAATGCGTTTGGACGATCATTACCGAATACCTTGCCTTGGAAGGCCAATCCCAATTCAAGATACCAGTCATCATCATCCCAACGATGTGAAAACCTTCGGTCTTCAATCACCGTCTCAGTCTTCGACTCTTGATCGTCGTGATGATTATTCAGAATGGGTTAAACCCGGTCTTTCTAAATAACTTGCGTAATTTGGGATTAAAAAAAAATTATTGGAAAATCACACATTTCGTCACATCCCAACTCAGAATATTCTTTTAATAAGATATTCGTTTTAGAAGATTCTCATTAATTTTATCAAAGATAAATATTTAAAATAAAATCTATAAATCAATTTCTAAAAATATGGAATTCCACAGAAATCCAATCAATACATAATCGATATAAATTTCTGTATCAGACTAATAGTATAAATGGAATAACGGCAAAGCCTCTTAAATTCCATATATAATATCGGTCTTCTTTTACAGAAGCCCATCTCAATTATTACCAATAGAATTTCCACTTAATTCCTATTTAATATATTAGTTGAAAAACTTGATTTATAGAAAATGTCTTTTTAATTCTATAAAATAGATTTATAAGTTCCAAATAATAATTTCAATGCAAATTGGATTAAAGGATAGATGTCGTTTAAAACATCGTCCACGGTAAACCCACTTCACATCTCAATTTATTTCATATCACAAAATATAATTGCAAACGCTAGTAACCCCTTTAAAAACATATTTTAAAATAATCATAAAAATATTCTTTATATAAAAGATTCTAAATGAGAAGTATTCTTTATTTTACAAATCTTTATCTTTTACAAATATTCCTTGTTTTAACATATACTTAATTAAAAATCTATATTTTTTTTTAAAATATATATACTTTATATAAAAAGGATTTCTAATGTAAAAATAGTCTTATTTAAAAGAACACTTGAATCGAAATGCGACTCAAACATTTACCATATAATTTGGATTATAAGGATTTCACACACATCATATATATGACAATAACAGTATAATCATCAAGTCATCCATTACATCCAAAGTGTAATTTCCACTGTGTAAGCGTTAAAATTAAATAATAACGCTCATCACAGCCTGTCGATCTAACGATCAACATACAACTAAATATTGGGATTAGTGTGTGTAAATCTTCATCCCAACACCCGTGTGGGGTTTTCAACCAATCAAGCAAATGATAAACTAATTTGTGCACTTGGGCGATGTGTGAAAATTATCGTCCCAATCACATACACAAGTCGGGTAACTTGTCTATGGAAGTGTATTACACAATATATAACACGACGATAAAAATGTCTCTTTTATTTATATTCCTTTTATTGCCTATAAACGGTCAATAAAAATGTGATCTTTATTTCTATACTTTTTATTGTAATTTACATTTTTACTTAACAAAATGTCCTTTTTATTCTAACTTACATTTTGAATGTAATTTTTCTTTCTATTGTTTATTCACATTAAAATGTAAATGTTCCCTTTTTCATTGTTTATTATTAACAACAAAAATCTCGTCTTCTATATTTATTCTTTTCAATGAAAGCAATTTTACATAAAATTGTAATTCTTTAATTTTATGCTTTTTATTGTCTCTAGAAAGACAATAAAATGTAACACAAAAATATATTCTTTTTATCGCATCTAAAATGATGATAAAAAAGTAACATTAACATTGCTATTTTTATCGCATCAAAAATGCCGATAAAAATGAATCACTAACATTGTCTATTTTTATCGCACCAAAAATGTCGATAAAATGAATCACTAACATTGTCTATTTTTATCGCACCAAAAATGTCGATAAAAATGAATCACTAACATTGTCTATTTTTATCGCACCAAAAATGTCGATAAAAATGACAACATTAACCATTCTATTTTCACCGCATTCAAAATGACGATAAAATATTCAACATTAACAATTCTATTTTTACCGCATTCAAAATGACGATAAAATATTCAACATTAACAATTCTATTTTTACCGCATTCAAAATGACGATAAAATATTCAACATTAACAATTCTATTTTTACCGCATTCAAAATGACGATAAAATATTATCATAAGAAATGAAAGCAAAATGTTCTTTTTATTACTAAAAGGAAAAACAACAAAGATGCTTCTTTTGTAATGCTAAAAAGAAACATGACATAAAAATGTTCTTTTAATGTTAAAAAGAAGAAGCG
This sequence comes from Allium sativum, assembly GCA_030737875.1. Taxonomy (NCBI): domain Eukaryota; kingdom Viridiplantae; phylum Streptophyta; class Magnoliopsida; order Asparagales; family Amaryllidaceae; genus Allium; species Allium sativum. The sequence continues at coordinate 625,731,634 of CM060913.1, forward strand.
ACAAAATGACCCTTTTCATGTTAAAAAGAAAAGATGACAAAATATGTTTTTAATTCTAAAAGAAAAAGCAACAAAAATTATCTTTTATTCTAATGCAATATCTTTACAAAAGTGTTATTTTAATATCAATGCGAATTTTCAATTTCTTACTACATATAAAAATGTAAACTTTATTTTACAATTATATATCCCATCATAAATTACATATAAAAATGTAATTTTATATTTTATTGCAAATCCCCTTTCTAATTACATATAACAATGTACTTTTTATTTTACATTGTAAATTGCATATAAAAGGTAGGTTCTATCCTTATGTTGTATTTGCATTATAAAATGCAAATGAAAAGGTAAGTTTTATTTTCAATGTTATATTCGTATTATAAAGTGCAAATAAAAATGTAAATTTTATTTTCAAGTTCTATTTTCATTATAGTATGCAAATAATAAAAATAGCTTTGTCATCAAGTCATATTCACATCATGAAATGTTAACAAAAATGTAAGTTTTGTATTCAAGACTCATTTGCATTGTAATATGCAAATAATAAAATAAGTCTTAGTTTTCAGGTCATATTTACATTATAAAATATAAATAAAAAGGTAAGTTTTATTTTCAAGTGATATTTACATTATGAAATGTAAATAAATAAATAAATAAATAAGTAAGTTTTGTTTCAAGTTCATTTGTGTCTTGAAAACACAAATAAAAATATAAATTTTAATGTAAATCTTTATTTCAATACTTTGTTCGCGTCAAGGGATGCAAAAAAAATATAATTCTCTTTTTATTTAAACATTTTGTTGCATTGAGAAATGCAAGAAAAATATAATTCTTTTTATTCTAAATGCAAATCTATATTTTGTCATTTTGTTCGCATCAAGGGATGCAAAACAAAATACAATCTTTTTATTCCTTCGTACATTTCTGTTTGAGAAATGCAAACAAAACACAATCTTTTTTTTTTTTTTTTCCAATGACAAAAGTATGGATTTTTGTTTCATCTATATTCAATGACAAAAATATGAATTTTGTTTCATTTTTACTCAATGACAAAAATATGAATTTTTGTTTGTTAACTTTTAATGCAACAAAATTGAGAGTTTTTGTTTTCTTTTTATGCAACCAAAAATGAGAACTTTGTTAGTTAACCTTTAAGGCAAACAAAAAGAAATATATTTTATTCGTTGTTCGTAGTCTATTGTAAACAAACAAATAAAAATAATATTCTATTTGTCGTTCAAATTTCATTGTAACATCAACAAATACAAATAAAGTTTTATTTGTCGTTCCATTTCTTTGTTCATTTCAGAAAAATGAAAAGGACATTATAATAAAATAAATTAGAACGTCTAGATCTGAATAAAATATGTTTTAAATCTAAATTTAGATTTAATTTTCCAACTGCAATTTAAACTCAATAACATATACAATTTAAAGACGGATTTAAGCATAACATGAACAATAAGCACACCACAAGCAACAATCGATAATTCATACATACCAAACATTTCAGAACTAAATCATCATCCTCATACAATTATTTTAATGTGGGAAAATAAATTAATAATTAATTAAATAATAAAGATTTGAACTCTCACCTTAAATTTTGGCTAAAAATCAACTGTCTCAGAATCAGGTGTGGTCGGCGCCATCGCGAAGAGCTCGGAAAGACGAGTCCAGCGCAATTTACGGTTTGTCAAACGGACCTCGTATGAGAGAGTTATGAATTTTTAAACATCGGATAATTTAAATATTTAAATAATAAAATAATATTAAAAAAAAAACGCACCCATCTCCTTCCTCACGGCCGAACCCATTTTGCTCCTCCCTCCTTCATGTCGCACCCCACCACAAGCACCCGGACCACGATCAGAAGCCACCACCTCGTCGGCCACCTCGAGACACACCTGCGCCGAGACCCGGGCCCCACTCGCACCCCCCTAGGACCCACAAATAACCCATAAACGCAGCCCATTCCCGGTCAAAATTCGCGAAATCCGTGCACCAAAATCCGATCTTAACCGTATAGATTGAAAGGTCTTTGAATTCTCTTCGATTTGGTAGGTCATACGTAAATTTTCGTCGAACGGATTGGGAGATATTAACGTTTGAAGTTAGAGAAATTCTGGCCATCAATTTCTGGGCGGCGGCTGGCCATGAACAGTATTAGGGTTAGGGTTTTCGGATTTTTATATTATTTTAATATTAAATTCCGAATTTCGTGAAATAAAGTGGATTTTTGAACTTTCTCGGATTTGGGCCTGCTTACTGTCGATCTTAACGTTTTGAGGTCTTCTGAACGCGATGGGCTATGTCCCAATGTCCAATTCTGATGTCTACACGTTTTTTTTTCGGTTTTAATTGAAAATACAATATTAAATTAATTATTTAATTCCTACCGTACATTTAAATGTGCCGGGGCCACATACGACCTCAGAAAATTCTAAAAAAAATATTTTTAGCTTTCTTATGACGATACGAATCCAACAAAATTATTTTCGTCGAATTCTGAGACTGTTTGAAAAATGGCTATTTTTAAGGCGTTCAAATTTAACTGTAAATAGTCAAAACACATTTTATTTCGCTACGCTCACATATTAATTCGAAAAAATCTGAAAATTGAAACCTAGCAATAATTTGACATTCCGGTTCCAACAAAAGTGGTTTCGTCGAAAACGGTGGTCGTTTGAAAAATGACTATTTTTAAGGCTAATATATTTAATATTAAAAATACATTTTTTAAACAAATAATTTTCGAAACTCAAAATATATAAGTGTTTACTGTTTTTCAATGTAGAAACATCATTCCGAACTCAATGGAAGTGATTTCGAGTTCAAATTCCTATATATGTGAAAAGTAGCCTTTCGGGCCCTATATATTCTACAACGACCTTTCTAAAAATTGAATTGGCCATAACTTTTGATTTCCGCTATGAAATTTCAATTTTTCAGATTCGTTAGAAAGATATTTTTAAATAGATTCTAATATTTTTGGTTTCACTAAAATTCGTTAAATTTTGCATCCTGTACGGTCAGTCAAAGTTCAAGTTTGACTTTTCAAACTACCGCGTTATTTCTAACTCTTTTGTTAATTAAAATTAAATCATTCATTCTAACTTCGATTTAAATCAAATTTGTGATCATTATTATTTAAATAAATTATTTTATATTGTCAAAACTCATTAAAATTTTCTAAAATAAAATTTTAAATTGGTCCTGATTTTTGCGGGTTGTTACAATCGCCCCCACTTAAAAACTTTTCGTCCTCGAAAAGGAACATAGCTAAAAATTGTAAAATTAACTATCTCAATTTTAATTTTTAATGGTTGATTATCTTCTCAAAATATATATAACTTTATATTTATAAAAATCATATTTCAAAGAATAGATTATAAATATCAAAAATACGTTAATTATAAATTCGTAACTCTTTACTCGTCCTAGGGCATTACTAACCCCATCTCTAACGAGCTCACTCATTCTAGGATACTGCTGATCCTATCTCTAATGAGTATTCTTATTGGATATTACTGATCCAATCTCTGATGAGTCTTCCGTTCAGTTCTAACGAGTTGTACCCCAAAGATTTGAGCTAACCTAAGCTCTGATACCAACTGTAAAGACCCGCAAATTCCCGCCCTTTGAATCGACCATAAACCACACAGGTCTGACCCAAAAGGTGAAAATCTACGAATACTTTAACTTTGGGCATACAACACATCAGAACAAAAACACAGAAGACTTTTATAACACTATGATAAATGTTACATCAGAGTACAGAATATACATATCAGAGTACATTGGAATATAATTACAGCGGAAGAATAAATTACAATAAATGAATACATTGCAGCGGAACTAATCTCGGTGGAAGGCTATCAACACTATGGCCACAGCTTCAATCTTCAATCCAGGATCTTGTTTTATCTATCTGTCAAATAAGCTACTCGACTGCCCGTGTGGAAAGAGGGCACCCGAGTTTGCAAAGTGAAACAAACTACAGGTCAGTCGTGGGACTGGTGTGAGAATTCTACTTAACCTATATAATATAATAAGGCTAATCACAGGACCACGCCACTTTCGCGGAACGGGTTTTCTCCTATGGATTGCCAGTGCATGACTAAAGTAAATCGTCAAAATAACGCAATGCTTTTTAGAAAAATGAAACCATTATAAGACCCAAGTCCCATCACACAATGCAACGCAAACTGGAGGATAGGGTTTTACCTTATAATGATCAAAAGATGCTTGATACGAGAAACACGGTATTACATAATAATAGTGTGCAACCAATTTGAAATACATCAAAGTAAATATATCAATCCTAGACGGCATGAGTGCCCCATCCCACTATGTCGCCATGTATAGGTATACAATCAAAATCGCGTGATGTCGTATTGGAAATTTGGGTTTCCATCTGAGTCAAGGCTAGGGAGGAGATCCTTACCGATTCGAGACACTCTAGCAATGCCCCAGGATTGGTACTCTGTCCAACCCTTGGATCCTGCAGGGCCGGTCCACACTTGCTTTTGTGGATTGGTTATGCCTGAACACACGCTTCCCGGTCCTTTTGGACCTATACTACGGCCAGTGGCGACCGCATAAACCCGAGGCCTCGAAAAATCCAACAACCACAATGAATAAATGCCAGCGCTGGTAGGTCCCTGGCACCACTCTAGCTAGAAAGAAACGTGCGCACTCCCTGCGTTCCCTTCTCCCGTTTTAGACTCTACCGGGCTGTGAGGCTCGCGAAGTCACGATATACACAAAGCTATGCCTAAATAGACTGTGCTTTGATCATCAACCACAAGGCCTGCTTTTCAACAAAGCCTTGATCAATTGCATCTTAGCATGCCACATTGTCAGACTCTACCATATCATTGATCATCTACCAATATATATATAACCTCCAAGCTCATACGTCTTAGAGAAGGGTGTTAAACACCAAACAGAAATATATAATTAGTAGCGTTCAACAAATACAGTAGAAAAGAATACAATGTCAGACACGCAATCCATTTACAAGTCCGCTCTGGGTCTGAGTGAAACATCGTGTCCGTCGATCTCCAAATGCGTTTGGACGATCATTACCGAATACCTTGCCTTGGAAGGCCAATCCCAATTCAAGATACCAGTCATCATCATCCCAACGATGTGAAAACCTTCGGTCTTCAATCACCGTCTCAGTCTTCGACTCTTGATCGTCGTGATGATTATTCAGAATGGGTTAAACCCGGTCTTTCTAAATAACTTGCGTAATTTGGGATTAAAAAAAAATTATTGGAAAATCACACATTTCGTCACATCCCAACTCAGAATATTCTTTTAATAAGATATTCGTTTTAGAAGATTCTCATTAATTTTATCAAAGATAAATATTTAAAATAAAATCTATAAATCAATTTCTAAAAATATGGAATTCCACAGAAATCCAATCAATACATAATCGATATAAATTTCTGTATCAGACTAATAGTATAAATGGAATAACGGCAAAGCCTCTTAAATTCCATATATAATATCGGTCTTCTTTTACAGAAGCCCATCTCAATTATTACCAATAGAATTTCCACTTAATTCCTATTTAATATATTAGTTGAAAAACTTGATTTATAGAAAATGTCTTTTTAATTCTATAAAATAGATTTATAAGTTCCAAATAATAATTTCAATGCAAATTGGATTAAAGGATAGATGTCGTTTAAAACATCGTCCACGGTAAACCCACTTCACATCTCAATTTATTTCATATCACAAAATATAATTGCAAACGCTAGTAACCCCTTTAAAAACATATTTTAAAATAATCATAAAAATATTCTTTATATAAAAGATTCTAAATGAGAAGTATTCTTTATTTTACAAATCTTTATCTTTTACAAATATTCCTTGTTTTAACATATACTTAATTAAAAATCTATATTTTTTTTTAAAATATATATACTTTATATAAAAAGGATTTCTAATGTAAAAATAGTCTTATTTAAAAGAACACTTGAATCGAAATGCGACTCAAACATTTACCATATAATTTGGATTATAAGGATTTCACACACATCATATATATGACAATAACAGTATAATCATCAAGTCATCCATTACATCCAAAGTGTAATTTCCACTGTGTAAGCGTTAAAATTAAATAATAACGCTCATCACAGCCTGTCGATCTAACGATCAACATACAACTAAATATTGGGATTAGTGTGTGTAAATCTTCATCCCAACACCCGTGTGGGGTTTTCAACCAATCAAGCAAATGATAAACTAATTTGTGCACTTGGGCGATGTGTGAAAATTATCGTCCCAATCACATACACAAGTCGGGTAACTTGTCTATGGAAGTGTATTACACAATATATAACACGACGATAAAAATGTCTCTTTTATTTATATTCCTTTTATTGCCTATAAACGGTCAATAAAAATGTGATCTTTATTTCTATACTTTTTATTGTAATTTACATTTTTACTTAACAAAATGTCTTTTTTATTCTAACTTACATTTTGAATGTAATTTTTCTTTCTATTGTTTATTCACATTAAAATGTAAATGTTCCCTTTTTCATTGTTTATTATTAACAACAAAAATCTCGTCTTCTATATTTATTCTTTTCAATGAAAGCAATTTTACATAAAATTGTAATTCTTTAATTTTATGCTTTTTATTGTCTTTAGAAAGACAATAAAATGTAACACAAAAATATATTCTTTTTATCGCATCTAAAATGATGATAAAAAAGTAACATTAACATTGCTATTTTTATCGCATCAAAAATGCCGATAAAAATGAATCACTAACATTGTCTATTTTTATCGCACCAAAAATGTCGATAAAATGAATCACTAACATTGTCTATTTTTATCGCACCAAAAATGTCGATAAAAATGAATCACTAACATTGTCTATTTTTATCGCACCAAAAATGTCGATAAAAATGACAACATTAACCATTCTATTTTCACCGCATTCAAAATGACGATAAAATATTCAACATTAACAATTCTATTTTTACTGCATTCAAAATGACGATAAAATATTCAACATTAACAATTCTATTTTTACCGCATTCAAAATGACGATAAAATATTCAACATTAACAATTCTATTTTTACCGCATTCAAAATGACGATAAAATATTATCATAAGAAATGAAAGCAAAATGTTCTTTTTATTACTAAAAGGAAAAACAACAAAGATGCTTCTTTTGTAATGCTAAAAAGAAACATGACATAAAAATGTTCTTTTAATGTTAAAAAGAAGAAGCGACAAAATGACCCTTTTCATGTTAAAAAGAAAAGATGACAAAATATGTTTTTAATTCTAAAAGAAAAAGCAACAAAAATTATCTTTTATTCTAATGCAATATCTTTACAAAAGTGTTATTTTAATATCAATGCGAATTTTCAATTTCTTACTACATATAAAAATGTAAACTTTATTTTACAATTATATATCCCATCATAAATTACATATAAAAATGTAATTTTATATTTTATTGCAAATCCCCTTTCTAATTACATATAACAATGTACTTTTTATTTTACATTGTAAATTGCATATAAAAGGTAGGTTCTATCCTTATGTTGTATTTGCATTATAAAATGCAAATGAAAAGGTAAGTTTTATTTTCAATGTTATATTCGTATTATAAAGTGCAAATAAAAATGTAAATTTTATTTTCAAGTTCTATTTTCATTATAGTATGCAAATAATAAAAATAGCTTTGTCATCAAGTCATATTCACATCATGAAATGTTAACAAAAATGTAAGTTTTGTATTCAAGACTCATTTGCATTGTAATATGCAAATAATAAAATAAGTCTTAGTTTTCAGGTCATATTTACATTATAAAATATAAATAAAAAGGTAAGTTTTATTTTCAAGTGATATTTACATTATGAAATGTAAATAAATAAATAAATAAGTAAGTAAGTTTTGTTTCAAGTTCATTTGTGTCTTGAAAACACAAATAAAAATATAAATTTTAATGTAAATCTTTATTTCAATACTTTGTTCGCGTCAAGGGATGCAAAAAAAATATAATTCTCTTTTTATTTAAACATTTTGTTGCATTGAGAAATGCAAGAAAAATATAATTCTTTTTATTCTAAATGCAAATCTATATTTTGTCATTTTGTTCGCATCAAGGGATGCAAAACAAAATACAATCTTTTTATTCCTTCGTACATTTCTGTTTGAGAAATGCAAACAAAACACAATCTTCTTTTTTTTTTTTTCCAATGACAAAAGTATGGATTTTTGTTTCATCTATATTCAATGACAAAAATATGAATTTTGTTTCATTTTTACTCAATGACAAAAATATGAATTTTTGTTTGTTAACTTTTAATGCAACAAAATTGAGAGTTTTTGTTTTCTTTTTATGCAACCAAAAATGAGAACTTTGTTAGTTAACCTTTAAGGCAAACAAAAAGAAATATATTTTATTCGTTGTTCGTAGTCTATTGTAAACAAACAAATAAAAATAATATTCTATTTGTCGTTCAAATTTCATTGTAACATCAACAAATACAAATAAAGTTTTATTTGTCGTTCCATTTCTTTGTTCATTTCAGAAAAATGAAAAGGACATTATAATAAAATAAATTAGAACGTCTAGATCTGAATAAAATATGTTTTAAATCTAAATTTAGATTTAATTTTCCAACTGCAATTTAAACTCAATAACATATACAATTTAAAGACGGATTTAAGCATAACATGAACAATAAGCACACCACAAGCAACAATCGATAATTCATACATACCAAACATTTCAGAACTAAATCATCATCCTCATACAATTATTTTAATGTGGGAAAATAAATTAATAATTAATTAAATAATAAAGATTTGAACTCTCACCTTAAATTTTGGCTAAAAATCAACTGTCTCAGAATCAGGTGTGGTCTGCGCCATCGCGAAGAGCTCGGAAAGACGAGTCCAGCGCAATTTACGGTTTGTCAAACGGACCTCGTATGAGAGAGTTATGAATTTTTAAACATCGGATAATTTAAATATTTAAATAATAAAATAATATTAAAAAAAAAACGCACCCTTCTCCTTCCTCACGGCCGAACCCATTTTGCTCCTCCCTCCTTCATGTCGCACCCCACCACAAGCACCCGGACCACGATCAGAAGCCACCACCTCGTCGGCCACCTCGAGACACACCTGCGCCGAGACCCGGGCCCCACTCGCACCCCCCTAGGACCCACAAATAACCCATAAACGCAGCCCATTCCCGGTCAAAATTCGCGAAATCCGTGCACCAAAATCCGATCTTAACCGTATAGATTAAAAGGTCTTTGAATTCTCTTCGATTTGGTAGGTCATACGTAAATTTTCGTCGAACGGATTGGGAGATATTAGCGTTTGAAGTTAGAGAAATTCTGGCCATCAATTTCTGGGCGGCGGCTGGCCATGAACAGTATTAGGGTTAGGGTTTTCGGATTTTTATATTATTTTAATATTAAATTCCGAATTTCGTGAAATAAAGTGGATTTTTGAACTTTCTCGGATTTGGGCCTGCTTACTGTCGATCTTAACGTTTTGAGGCCTTCTGAACGCGATGGGCTATGTCCCAATGTCCAATTCTGATGTCTACACGTTTTTTTTTCGGTTTTAATTGAAAATACAATATTAAATTAATTATTTAATTCCTACCGTACATTTAAATGTGCCGGGGCCACATACGACCTCAGAAAATTCTAAAAAAAATATTTTTAGCTTTCTTATGACGATACGAATCCAACAAAATTATTTTCGTCGAATTCTGAGACTGTTTGAAAAATGGCTATTTTTAAGGCGTTCAAATTTAACTGTAAATAGTCAAAACACATTTTATTTCGCTACGCTCACATATTAATTCGAAAAAATCTGAAAATTGAAACCTAGCAATAATTTGACATTCCGGTTCCAACAAAAGTGGTTTCGTCGAAAACGGTGGTCGTTTGAAAAATGACTATTTTTAAGGCTAATATATTTAATATTAAAAATACATTTTTTAAACAAATAATTTTCGAAACTCAAAATATATAAGTGTTTACTGTTTTTCAATGTAGAAACATCATTCCGAACTCAATGGAAGTGGTTTCGAGTTCAAATTCCTATATATGTGAAAAGTAGCCTTTCGGGCCCTATATATTCTACAACGACCTTTCTAAAAATTGAATTGGCCATAACTTTTGATTTCCGCTATGAAATTTCAATTTTTCAGATTCGTTAGAAAGATATTTTTAAATAGATTCTAATATTTTTGGTTTCACTAAAATTCGTTAAATTTTGCATCCTGTACGGTCAGTCAAAGTTCAAGTTTGACTTTTCAAACTACCGCGTTATTTCTAACTCTTTTGTTAATTAAAATTAAATCATTCATTCTAACTTCGATTTAAATCAAATTTGTGATCATTATTATTTAAATAAATTATTTTATATTGTCAAAACTCATTAAAATTTTCTAAAATAAAATTTTAAATTGGTCCTGATTTTTGCGGGTTGTTACAATCGCCCCCACTTAAAAACTTTTCGTCCTCGAAAAGGAACATAGCTAAAAATTGTAAAATTAACTATCTCAATTTTAATTTTTAATGGTTGATTATCTTCTCAAAATATATATAACTTTATATTTATAAAAATCATATTTCAAAGAATAGATTATAAATATCAAAAATACGTTAATTATAAATTCGTAACTCTTTACTCGTCCTAGGGCATTACTAACCCCATCTCTAACGAGCTCACTCATTCTAGGATACTGCTGATCCTATCTCTAATGAGTATTCTTATTGGATATTACTGATCCAATCTCTGATGAGTCTTCCGTTCAGTTCTAACGAGTTGTACCCCAAAGATTTGAGCTAACCTAAGCTCTGATACCAACTGTAAAGACCCGCAAATTCCCGCCCTTTGAATCGACCATAAACCACACAGGTCTGACCCAAAAGGTGAAAATCTACGAATACTTTAACTTTGGGCATACAACACATCAGAACAAAAACACAGAAGACTTTTATAACACTATGATAAATGTTACATCAGAGTACAGAATATACATATCAGAGTACATTGGAATATAATTACAGCGGAAGAATAAATTACAATAAATGAATACATTGCAGCGGAACTAATCTCGGTGGAAGGCTATCAACACTATGGCCACAGCTTCAATCTTCAATCCAGGATCTTGTTTTATCTATCTGTCAAATAAGCTACTCGACTGCCCGTGTGGAAAGAGGGCACCCGAGTTTGCAAAGTGAAACAAACTACAGGTCAGTCGTGGGACTGGTGTGAGAATTCTACTTAACCTATATAATATAATAAGGCTAATCACAGGACCACGCCACTTTCGCGGAACGGGTTTTCTCCTATGGATTGCCAGTGCATGACTAAAGTAAATCGTCAAAATAACGCAATGCTTTTTAGAAAAATGAAACCATTATAAGACCCAAGTCCCATCACACAATGCAACGCAAACTGGAGGATAGGGTTTTACCTTATAATGATCAAAAGATGCTTGATACGAGAAACACGGTATTACATAATAATAGTGTGCAACCAATTTGAAATACATCAAAGTAAATATATCAATCCTAGACGGCATGAGTGCCCCATCCCACTATGTCGCCATGTATAGGTATACAATCAAAATCGCGTGATGTCGTATTGGAAATTTGGGTTTCCATCTGAGTCAAGGCTAGGGAGGAGATCCTTACCGATTCGAGACACTCTAGCAATGCCCCAGGATTGGTACTCTGTCCAACCCTTGGATCCTGCAGGGCCGGTCCACACTTGCTTTTGTGGATTGGTTATGCCTGAACACACGCTTCCCGGTCCTTTTGGACCTATACTACGGCCAGTGGCGACCGCATAAACCCGAGGCCTCGAAAAATCCAACAACCACAATGAATAAATGCCAGCGCTGGTAGGTCCCTGGCACCACTCTAGCTAGAAAGAAACGTGCGCACTCCCTGCGTTCCCTTCTCCCGTTTTAGACTCTACCGGGCTGTGAGGCTCGCGAAGTCACGATATACACAAAGCTATGCCTAAATAGACTGTGCTTTGATCATCAACCACAAGGCCTGCTTTTCAACAAAGCCTTGATCAATTGCATCTTAGCATGCCACATTGTCAGACTCTACCATATCATTGATCATCTACCAATATATATATAACCTCCAAGCTCATACGTCTTAGAGAAGGGTGTTAAACACCAAACAGAAATATATAATTAGTAGCGTTCAACAAATACAGTAGAAAAGAATACAATGTCAGACACGCAATCCATTTACAAGTCCGCTCTGGGTCTGAGTGAAACATCGTGTCCGTCGATCTCCAAATGCGTTTGGACGATCATTACCGAATACCTTGCCTTGGAAGGCCAATCCCAATTCAAGATACCAGTCATCATCATCCCAACGATGTGAAAACCTTCGGTCTTCAATCACCGTCTCAGTCTTCGACTCTTGATCGTCGTGATGATTATTCAGAATGGGTTAAACCCGGTCTTTCTAAATAACTTGCGTAATTTGGGATTAAAAAAAAATTATTGGAAAATCACACATTTCGTCACATCCCAACTCAGAATATTCTTTTAATAAGATATTCGTTTTAGAAGATTCTCATTAATTTTATCAAAGATAAATATTTAAAATAAAATCTATAAATCAATTTCTAAAAATATGGAATTCCACAGAAATCCAATCAATACATAATCGATATAAATTTCTGTATCAGACTAATAGTATAAATGGAATAACGGCAAAGCCTCTTAAATTCCATATATAATATCGGTCTTCTTTTACAGAAGCCCATCTCAATTATTACCAATAGAATTTCCACTTAATTCCTATTTAATATATTAGTTGAAAAACTTGATTTATAGAAAATGTCTTTTTAATTCTATAAAATAGATTTATAAGTTCCAAATAATAATTTCAATGCAAATTGGATTAAAGGATAGATGTCGTTTAAAACATCGTCCACGGTAAACCCACTTCACATCTCAATTTATTTCATATCACAAAATATAATTGCAAACGCTAGTAACCCCTTTAAAAACATATTTTAAAATAATCATAAAAATATTCTTTATATAAAAGATTCTAAATGAGAAGTATTCTTTATTTTACAAATCTTTATCTTTTACAAATATTCCTTGTTTTAACATATACTTAATTAAAAATCTATATTTTTTTTTAAAATATATATACTTTATATAAAAAGGATTTCTAATGTAAAAATAGTCTTATTTAAAAGAACACTTGAATCGAAATGCGACTCAAACATTTACCATATAATTTGGATTATAAGGATTTCACACACATCATATATATGACAATAACAGTATAATCATCAAGTCATCCATTACATCCAAAGTGTAATTTCCACTGTGTAAGCGTTAAAATTAAATAATAACGCTCATCACAGCCTGTCGATCTAACGATCAACATACAACTAAATATTGGGATTAGTGTGTGTAAATCTTCATCCCAACACCCGTGTGGGGTTTTCAACCAATCAAGCAAATGATAAACTAATTTGTGCACTTGGGCGATGTGTGAAAATTATCGTCCCAATCACATACACAAGTCGGGTAACTTGTCTATGGAAGTGTATTACACAATATATAACACGACGATAAAAATGTCTCTTTTATTTATATTCCTTTTATTGCCTATAAACGGTCAATAAAAATGTGATCTTTATTTCTATACTTTTTATTGTAATTTACATTTTTACTTAACAAAATGTCCTTTTTATTCTAACTTACATTTTGAATGTAATTTTTCTTTCTATTGTTTATTCACATTAAAATGTAAATGTTCCCTTTTTCATTGTTTATTATTAACAACAAAAATCTCGTCTTCTATATTTATTCTTTTCAATGAAAGCAATTTTACATAAAATTGTAATTCTTTAATTTTATGCTTTTTATTGTCTCTAGAAAGACAATAAAATGTAACACAAAAATATATTCTTTTTATCGCATCTAAAATGATGATAAAAAAGTAACATTAACATTGCTATTTTTATCGCATCAAAAATGCCGATAAAAATGAATCACTAACATTGTCTATTTTTATCGCACCAAAAATGTCGATAAAATGAATCACTAACATTGTCTATTTTTATCGCACCAAAAATGTCGATAAAAATGAATCACTAACATTGTCTATTTTTATCGCACCAAAAATGTCGATAAAAATGACAACATTAACCATTCTATTTTCACCGCATTCAAAATGACGATAAAATATTCAACATTAACAATTCTATTTTTACCGCATTCAAAATGACGATAAAATATTCAACATTAACAATTCTATTTTTACCGCATTCAAAATGACGATAAAATATTCAACATTAACAATTCTATTTTTACCGCATTCAAAATGACGATAAAATATTATCATAAGAAATGAAAGCAAAATGTTCTTTTTATTACTAAAAGGAAAAACAACAAAGATGCTTCTTTTGTAATGCTAAAAAGAAACATGACATAAAAATGTTCTTTTAATGTTAAAAAGAAGAAGCGACAAAATGACCCTTTTCATGTTAAAAAGAAAAGATGACAAAATATGTTTTTAATTCTAAAAGAAAAAGCAACAAAAATTATCTTTTATTCTAATGCAATATCTTTACAAAAGTGTTATTTTAATATCAATGCGAATTTTCAATTTCTTACTACATATAAAAATGTAAACTTTATTTTACAATTATATATCCCATCATAAATTACATATAAAAATGTAATTTTATATTTTATTGCAAATCCCCTTTCTAATTACATATAACAATGTACTTTTTATTTTACATTGTAAATTGCATATAAAAGGTAGGTTCTATCCTTATGTTGTATTTGCATTATAAAATGCAAATGAAAAGGTAAGTTTTATTTTCAATGTTATATTCGTATTATAAAGTGCAAATAAAAATGTAAATTTTATTTTCAAGTTCTATTTTCATTATAGTATGCAAATAATAAAAATAGCTTTGTCATCAAGTCATATTCACATCATGAAATGTTAACAAAAATGTAAGTTTTGTATTCAAGACTCATTTGCATTGTAATATGCAAATAATAAAATAAGTCTTAGTTTTCAGGTCATATTTACATTATAAAATATAAATAAAAAGGTAAGTTTTATTTTCAAGTGATATTTACATTATGAAATGTAAATAAATAAATAAATAAATAAGTAAGTTTTGTTTCAAGTTCATTTGTGTCTTGAAAACACAAATAAAAATATAAATTTTAATGTAAATCTTTATTTCAATACTTTGTTCGCGTCAAGGGATGCAAAAAAAATATAATTCTCTTTTTATTTAAACATTTTGTTGCATTGAGAAATGCAAGAAAAATATAATTCTTTTTATTCTAAATGCAAATCTATATTTTGTCATTTTGTTCGCATCAAGGGATGCAAAACAAAATACAATCTTTTTATTCCTTCGTACATTTCTGTTTGAGAAATGCAAACAAAACACAATCTTCTTTTTTTTTTTTTTCCAATGACAAAAGTATGGATTTTTGTTTCATCTATATTCAATGACAAAAATATGAATTTTGTTTCATTTTTACTCAATGACAAAAATATGAATTTTTGTTTGTTAACTTTTAATGCAACAAAATTGAGAGTTTTTGTTTTCTTTTTATGCAACCAAAAATGAGAACTTTGTTAGTTAACCTTTAAGGCAAACAAAAAGAAATATATTTTATTCGTTGTTCGTAGTCTATTGTAAACAAACAAATAAAAATAATATTCTATTTGTCGTTCAAATTTCATTGTAACATCAACAAATACAAATAAAGATTTATTTGTCGTTCCATTTCTTTGTTCATTTCAGAAAAATGAAAAGGACATTATAATAAAATAAATTAGAACGTCTAGATCTGAATAAAATATGTTTTAAATCTAAATTTAGATTTAATTTTCCAACTGCAATTTAAACTCAATAACATATACAATTTAAAGACGGATTTAAGCATAACATGAACAATAAGCACACCACAAGCAACAATCGATAATTCATACATACCAAACATTTCAGAACTAAATCATCATCCTCATACAATTATTTTAATGTGGGAAAATAAATTAATAATTAATTAAATAATAAAGATTTGAACTCTCACCTTAAATTTTGGCTAAAAATCAACTGTCTCAGAATCAGGTGTGGTCTGCGCCATCGCGAAGAGCTCGGAAAGACGAGTCCAGCGCAATTTACGGTTTGTCAAACGGACCTCGTATGAGAGAGTTATGAATTTTTAAACATCGGATAATTTAAATATTTAAATAATAAAATAATATTAAAAAAAAAAACGCACCCTTCTCCTTCCTCACGGCCGAACCCATTTTGCTCCTCCCTCCTTCATGTCGCACCCCACCACAAGCACCCGGACCACGATCAGAAGCCACCACCTCGTCGGCCACCTCGAGACACACCTGCGCCGAGACCCGGGCCCCACTCGCACCCCCCTAGGACCCACAAATAACCCATAAACGCAGCCCATTCCCGGTCAAAATTCGCGAAATCCGTGCACCAAAATCCGATCTTAACCGTATAGATTGAAAGGTCTTTGAATTCTCTTCGATTTGGTAGGTCATACGTAAATTTTCGTCGAACGGATTGGGAGATATTAGCGTTTGAAGTTAGAGAAATTCTGGCCATCAATTTCTGGGCGGCGGCTGGCCATGAACAGTGTTAGGGTTAGGGTTTTCGGATTTTTATATTATTTTAATATTAAATTCCGAATTTCGTGAAATAAAGTGGATTTTTGAACTTTCTCGGATTTGGGCCTGCTTACTGTCGATCTTAACGTTTTGAGGCCTTCTGAACGCGATGGGCTATGTCCCAATGTCCAATTCTGATGTCTACACGTTTTTTTTTCGGTTTTAATTGAAAATACAATATTAAATTAATTATTTAATTCCTACCGTACATTTAAATGTGCCGGGGCCACATACGACCTCAGAAAATTCTAAAAAAAATATTTTTAGCTTTCTTATGACGATACGAATCCAACAAAATTATTTTCGTCGAATTCTGAGACTGTTTGAAAAATGGCTATTTTTAAGGCGTTCAAATTTAACTGTAAATAGTCAAAACACATTTTATTTCGCTACGCTCACATATTAATTCGAAAAAATCTGAAAATTGAAACCTAGCAATAATTTGACATTCCGGTTCCAACAAAAGTGGTTTCGTCGAAAACGGTGGTCGTTTGAAAAATGACTATTTTTAAGGCCAATATATTTAATATTAAAAATACATTTTTTAAACAAATAATTTTCGAAACTCAAAATATATAAGTGTTTACTGTTTTTCAATGTAGAAACATCATTCCGAACTCAATGGAAGTGGTTTCGAGTTCAAATTCCTATATATGTGAAAAGTAGCCTTTCGGGCCCTATATATTCTACAACGACCTTTC
Source organism: Allium sativum (assembly GCA_030737875.1). Taxonomy (NCBI): domain Eukaryota; kingdom Viridiplantae; phylum Streptophyta; class Magnoliopsida; order Asparagales; family Amaryllidaceae; genus Allium; species Allium sativum. Next base: position 625,749,079 of record CM060913.1, read on the forward strand.
TAAAAATTGAATTGGCCATAACTTTTGATTTCCGCTATGAAATTTCAATTTTTCAGATTCGTTAGAAAGATATTTTTAAATAGATTCTAATATTTTTGGTTTCACTAAAATTCGTTAAATTTTGCATCCTGTACGGTCAGTCAAAGTTCAAGTTTGACTTTTCAAACTACCGCGTTATTTCTAACTCTTTTGTTAATTAAAATTAAATCATTCATTCTAACTTCGATTTAAATCAAATTTGTGATCATTATTATTTAAATAAATTATTTTATATTGTCAAAACTCATTAAAATTTTCTAAAATAAAATTTTAAATTGGTCCTGATTTTTGCGGGTTGTTACAACTTGATAGGAATTATGGGATGTTATACTTGATTTATCGTGCCTGTAGCTTACCTTGCCATCATGCTTATGTTTACTTTCAGTTTATTCATGCCATGTTATCTTTACCTATTTTTATGCTGAAAGTCGCTAGGACTTACTCAGTCTTTATGACTGACCCGTTTTGTTTCGCCTCTTTTTCTTTCGTTCCCCCCTCCCCCCCCCCCCCTCAGGTTCACAGGGTGGGAATACAGCTTAGTTCGGATCTTACCAAGCCCCAAGGCTCTTTCATGTAAGCCTTGGATTCCTCTTGACTATGGCTTGCTTTGCTTTATTGGGGAATACTACAGTTTATTTTTATGCTTCTTTGTTTTTGAGCAAGACAGATATTTTAGCTATGTATTTGGGTATTGGAAGTTGATGGGCTTTTATTGTAAACAATTCTACTTAATAAATGATTTGAAGTACTTCTACTTTACTTTCCGCCTTATTTATATATGTCTATCTTGTAATATTTCTGTTCGAGTACCCATAATGCTCCATTGAAGTTAAGGCATTCCCTTTGTGAGTGACCTTAACGGATGTGGGGTGTTACAGTAAATGGGTAGTATAATTGGTTGTCAAATCGAGTTATATTTGGTTGCTTCTTTTTTCATATTTGATTGGATCAGGATTAGTTACATTTTTTTATTGAAAGAATATATGTTAGTTAAGTCAGCCAGTTCTCTAGATAGGAACAAGAAAACTCGGACCAACATCCATATGTACACGTTCGTCGAGTTCAAGTTATAACAAAATCAGAACGGATCGAGCAGGATCCATTTATTATAGTAACTTACACAGGTTTTTTTAATTTGCTAGCAGCAATCCACATGTGATGGGTAACATGCTGTTGCCAACCTGGATTTCACTCTCATGAGTCATGAGACTCATTACCAACATCCATTATAGCATCTTCATCAATTTGTTGTGCACTTCAAAAATCATAAACCTATGCTTTAACATGCTAACTTGTCATGCTTGGTACAGGCTGGTCTATAAGAATAGCTTTCTTATTGGGTTATACACTCATTGTTCATCTACGTACCAATAAAATAATACCATTTCATTTTGAATCATGACCAGTCAATTTTGAATTAAGACATATTACAGAAATTGCACATTACTACCAAGTCGAAAGAGTTAAGATGTAGGGGTAGCCTAAAGCATTTCTTTTGAAATACATGAATGTATTTTAGATACATACATATATATATATATGTGTGTGTGTGTGTGTGTGTGTCCTCTAGTATTATCTATTGGAACGTTTTTTACAGTAACTTTTATTTTCAAAATTCAATGACTATATTAAAAAGCTCGAATAATTCAGAATGAACAGATTTGTGGTTAATATGTGAAAAAAATGAACAAATCCAAAATAAAACAACTTATTATATTTTTCATCAACCAAGCCAAGTTTAGTTTTTGCTCCAGACCTAGAATTCGATGGAATTGCGGCTAGCTTGGATGTATACATGAATTTTTAAATCTTTGTATCTAACCTACCTTTTCCAGTTGACCATGTATAATACATGACTCCCATATCCACCAAACTGGGGCTTGGATAGTGTAGAAAGTTCATTTTCATTTACTAATTATGTCTCTTTATTCATAATATTTACGAAAAAGTCCTTTGAACATTAGATAGCATTTTATAAGCATACGACCTTCTTGAAAAGTCGCTCCTAACTCATTTCACTAACCATAACCTTCTTGAAAAATCATACTAAAAGAGGCAATTAAAATTTAGCATTACCACACTACAATCATTCTCCAAACAGAAATAAAGAACATTGTATTGTTTAGCGTATTACTATTCTTTTTTCATAATAAGCTCCCAACCATGTTTTGCTTCTAATCCAATCAGTTAGTACCAAAATTAAGTTAAGCTGTCGTACGATTAATTTGACCATCGGCAACCCCAGAAGATTGACGTTGCATGAAAACGAGCAACTTGGAATTTCGATAAAAACTACATTAACTTTTTTTAAGGGTTTTATAATTAGTCAATAAAAAAGGCAGATACTGATATTTCACAGTAGAAATAATCGTTTATGTTTCAATATAAATCTTTTTTAGTTCGGTAAAAACAAAATCAGAAAAGCTGTGGTAAGAAAAAGTAAAATCATATCGATGGTGAGTGGAAATGGATGCTTCTTTCTATTCACCTCACATCTACATTTGTACTTCTTTTAGGGATAAATGTATTCAAGCACATAAATTTTGTAGTTGCTCGTGCAAAAATAATTAAATAAGCAAGGCTTATACCTATCACTTTAGGGCCAGGTCGTATTATAGGATCCAGGTCGGCTTTGCTGCCGACTCCGGAAAGACGATTCTTCATAGTCTGATTTATCGGATTCATTATCAGAATTAACAATCTCTTCTTCATTTCCCACTTCACCATCGCTTTTTTCTGTGTACAAGCTCTGCTCCGATACTGAACTCTTCATCTTAAATTTTGAGGTTTTTTTTTCTTCTAGAAATGTCTGCGGTGTATACAATTATCTTAAATGGGTAGTAAAATTGTCTGTTAATTAGAAGAAATGCCGTTCTGCATATTCTGAAACCTTTTTTATTTTTTATTTTTATTTTACACTAACAGATAAAGGATCTGTAGAGGTTTAAAACACATGTTCTCTTAAATTTTATAACATGTGCATTTCACCAGTACTCATATGTGAAATAATAATAATATTAGAGCAAGAATTTTGGGTGCCGATATGGGAAAAAGTGGTTTGCTCTGCAAATAATTTGGAAAGTAACTAATTTTGTTGTAACCTTTTCACAGTGGCCTAAGTAGCGATCCTTTATAATAAATTTGAAAAACTTTTTAACTTTAATAAGACTGATTGTGCAAACTTACGTTTGTAGGTGGTTCATTGATGGTTGATACATCAGTTGAAGGTGAGACCATATTATGTAATCACCAAGTTTATGGTGGTGATATTAGAAGGGGTTTCGTCGTAGCGTGCAACATATAAAACAGTATGAGAAAATGTTGCAGTGCATGATCACACTGTTGATATTGATTTTGACGATGTAACTAAACTAATATGACCATATACAATCCCATTACATGTTCTTATTGCTTACTTATCTAGGAATCCTAATGCGAGTGGCTTCTAGTACAAAGGGGAAAATGCATTAGAACACTATCAAAATTTGTGTGGTTCAAGTTTACAGATGTTGCACGGAAGCTGGTCTTTTTATCAAAAAAAGAAGAAGAAGAGCTATTGTATGTCGAGATTGACATTTTCCTTTTCACCTTATGAATAAATAATTGAATATTTTTCATCCTTGATTCTAGGTCTTTCAATTCTCAATATGTTAGGATGAACGGAGGTTGTTTTAGGAACTTCACCATGTATTGGATTATTGTTATTTTTAACAGCTTGTATGAAGTGCTTCCCTTAAGTTTGATATCCAGTATAGAATACCAAAATGAGTTTATGGTTTAACATATTTGTATGTGTATAATTATTGTAGGGAAAAAAGAGAGCCTTAACTGAACTTGCATCTTAAGATTCTTAACACTGTTAACCCAACCACAGGCTTTGATTTTGCTGTAGGTTGCCAAAATGGTACCACACTCAGAAACTACTCCAGCAGAATTGGGTCTGTTCAAAAGAAGTCAGGGCGTGGTGACTCAACATTGTCTATGAGTTGCTTTGACAAGATAATCCGTTGGAATGTTGTCGGTAGGGCTGTCAATTTCCTACCCGACCCGTGACCCGACCCGAAACCCGCACGGAAATTAGCAGGTTAACCCGACCCGTTTAGTTAGCGGGTCATTTTCGGGTCAACCCGAATTTGACCCGTTTATAAACGGGTGGGTTTAGGGTTGACCCGCTAACCCGATTTTGACCCGGCAAACCCGATTATAAATTGTATCTCTTCCATATTGTTAGTCTTTTATGTATACCATTAGTGTTAGTCTTTTATGTATGCTCGTATATGTAAGATATTATATTTTACTAATTTATTCTTATATGTTGTTGGTTATATTTTACTTATAACAACTATATCTCTTCCATACTGGTAGTCTTCAATTTATGCAGTATGAGAATATATACTTATGTATAGAAAATGATTTTTGAATATGGGGATTTCATGCTTTATATATGTGTTGTCTATTGGTGACTTTGCAACTTGTTGCATGTTGGTGATTATATAACAGTGTGCATGTTGATGATTTGGCTCTTTTGTTGCTTATATTAGTAGGCAATATCTATCAATGGGTCAAACAGGTAAACCCGACCCAACATGACCTGACACGACCCATTTAGTTAAACGGGTTACGCGGGTCAGGTCGGGTCAACCCGTTTATAAATGGGTCGGGTTAGGGTTGGGAAAATATGACCCGTTTAATAAATGGGTTGACCCGACCCGTTTATAAATCATCCCGAACCCGACTTGACCCGACCCGAACCCGACCCGACACGACCCATTGACAGCCCTAGTTGTCGGGGCTCAAGGTTAACTTTGCCAGTCCTCTATTTTACATCATTTAACCAAGGATTCCTTTTTTCTGGATTTACCGCTTTCCTGTTTTGCAGTGCACATTTTTTTGGGTACAAAAATTAACCACTCAACTTTGAATTTTATTACAAATGATAATTGTAGCCAATTCTCCATTGGTATATTATGTTTTAACTGGGCATTAATTTCATTAAGCAGCCTTTCAAACTTATGTCGCATACCAATGGGACAACGTTCATATTTCTTGGTGCAATTTCCAGAACTGGTACAAATAATGTTGCTTAATTCTTTACACATATTTCTTACTTGCTTGTGAAGTTCCAATCAAAATTGAGTTCAGTTCTATATTTTCCAGGGATTGTTTACAAGTACAAATGAATTTTTTTTACCGAAGGAACATTGTTTACCGACAGGTAAACTTATGATTATTTGGTTCCTTTTAACATGTTTTCCCCATTTGGTTATTTGATAAAAAGTCAGCAGGGAAATTTGTAATGTAATATTGCATGAGTTCTTAACTATTCACATGGGATATGCAGCCAAACACAAGAACAATAATAACAGGGATCTTTGGTACAAAGTTTCTCCAGCTGAAACAATGCCTAATACTCAATAATTGGGTGGTTTTATCACTTTCAGGTAATAAAGATAACCCATTATTCTAAATTACTTATCAAATACGATTTGACAAGTGGTTAGCCAGTCAAGGATCTCTTGTGTTTAATAGGTATTAAATAATTCATAATTTACACCTTACAAATATGGTTTCTTGTTGTGTTTTCCGATTACTACAAATTCTCATATGATTTGTCAAAGTTATATTTAGTAAAATGGTTTTCTAGTTACTTTCAAGAGATACAATTTCTATAGGAGATTATTTGCTGGAATGAAATTTGTTTCATCCCCAGCTTATTTAATTTATTAATGTTTTGTTGATAAAACCCTATATCGATTAGAATGAATTATAATGTATAATTTTACACCCAAAAGGTTCAAAGACACTTAAAAAATCATGCATTTCAAATTAGTACAACTTGAAGGGTCTAGACATTCTTTTAGAATTACAACAACAACGGATTGTAATATGTTAGATGATTCCTTAACAGAATGGTCTAGACATTCTTTTAGATGACTCTGTCCCTGACAATTTGTGGAACTATATCATTATAGAAAGTAAGAGCAGTAAAATACCATATTGTTGAATATACAGTTAAACTATAAAATTACAGGTGGTCTAGAAGAACACATATAACTGGAAATATGGATGTAACGTGATATTGTTTACTAGAAGGATTTACCGGTAGAAAGTGAACATGAATTTATTGCTTAAGATAGTATGATACATATTTGTAGTAAGCTCCATGATAATGCAATTATCTTATATTCATGATTCAAACCTTAATGAAGATTAGTACAATGAATGACTCAGATTATAAACTTGATGAATGCACCGAAGAAGGTTATAGGATAGTGTTCTCTCCCCTCACTTCCTGCTTTTTATTTTATACATGCTTGCATTAGAACTAGCATGTATATTTACCCGAGATCATTGCTACTTTCACTAGGACAATGTTCTTATTACAGTAAAAAAAAATCTTATTACAATACAATGAGTTATTATTAATGCTACTTTCATTAGAACAATGTGCTAGAGAGATGAAAATTACTTCAAACTAACTCTCTGTATACCCATTGACTTTGCAGATGATGGTGTACCCATGCGGGAGACATGTATCACCTTGAAGAATATATGAGAAGAAGAATAGTATATGCTGGAGGCATGTACCACCTTTAAGAAGTTTTTAACCGGTTTTAATTTTAACGGTGGGGTATGCATTTTAAAGTACTGTGAAAATTGGCCTGAAGTTAATTTGGTAGATCGTATGTATGTTAAGACCGAATTTAGAAGAAATGTGTTGAATCCTGTTTTAAAACTATGTATATTAATGATGGTGTATAATTCGGTATTTAAACTTGTTATATTTGCTATGTTAAATTTGGTATGTTCAACATGCTATTTGTTCTAATGCTATTACTGTATGTAGCCAATGCTGGTATATATTTATGTATATTTAATATAAAATATAGGTATTTTATGGATGTAGCATGGTGCAATGTGTAGTTTGTCACGGTTATAACTGTGACAAATGTGGCAATAGCCAATGGAATCTTTGATAACGTAACAGTTATAACCATTGGTAAATTTTTTAGTACAACACTTATAACCGTTATAATTCTGGAATTTGTCACATTTAAAACCGTTGGTAGAGAAAATACAATCACGCTTATAACCGTTAGTAGAGAAAATATAATCACGCTTATAACCGTTAGTACATACTAGTATTTGTCACGGTTATAACCGTGATAACATGCGTGATAAAAATACCCAACGCATGTTTGCTTAACGGTTATAACCGTGAGTATTCTACTTCCTCACCATTACAAGCATGACAAATGTGCCTTCCTGGTGTGGTGTATTTGATCATAATACGTCTGCTCAAATAAGATCGAAATTGGGTCGAAAATTGTAACCCAAGTCCTCCCATGGGGGAACGTATCCAAAACCAGCCTCCGAAGGGCTTGGGTCACTGAGTTAGTGAGATATGGGATTGGATACATAAAAAAACACGCAAACTGAACATACAGAACACATTTAATCATGTTTCCAAAGGACTTAGGACGCCAAATGTAACACCTCCTAATTTTATAACGTTAAAATTCACAAATTAAAGTATACTTAATTTTTAGAAGAAGAATTAAGTGAAATGGGTTGCGATATTATGTTCGTCTCAAAATTTTGGATCAAGATAGATATTTGATTTGCATAAAACGAATAACTTATGAAGAAGTTATTAAGCCTTGAAGATTGTATGCATATGAGATACATATATATAATATTCAAAAAAAGTTCAAAACAGCAAATCGGGATGGGGAATAGCCGAACCGCACCATTTTTGGAGTTGACCCGATCTCCGCTGGGTCGACCCGAGCTCTGTTTGGTCGACTAGGAGTCGATCCAGGGTGTTTGGCTATCAACCCGTGGCCCGATTCACCCTAAGGGCTGATGTGGCATCTAAGTGGTCCTAATGGTTCTGGTTATCCCTAGGTTAATCCGACAGCTCTTATTAAATTAAACTTCTATAAAAACACTCCTAAACCCCTAACCCTAATCACATTAATTCAGAACAAGAGCCGTCATGCCATCAATGGAGAACCTAGAGTAGCCTCCATATACTTTCAACCTTAAAGCAAGATAGAAGCTTGAATCAAAATCAAATCAAATCTAAATAACGATTAGTCTACATCAAAGGCGAGCAGTTCAGTTTCAGAATACAGATCCCAAAAAGACAAGGCTATTCTTTTTAATTGTGAGTATGATAGCTTTGACAAAATAATTAATTAATTTAATTATGATAAGATATAATTGGGATTATGAGAATATGATTTTGAATCATGTGATGTAAATTAAATGTATGTTTGTGGTGTTGAACCATATGTTAGTCTTATGCAAGTTTGTGATGATTGGATCATATATTCATGTATGAATCTTATGCAAGTTTGGGTTGTTAAAATATATGTGAGACATGTATATGCATATGCTAGTTTATGTGATATTAACCTTTTTGTCTAGATCCGTATGCAAGTTTACATCTTTATGCTTAGACCTATATGCAAGTTTACATCTTTATGTTTAGATCTATATGCAAGTTTACATCTTTATGTTTAGATACATATGCAAGTCCACACCTTTATGTTTGGATCTATAGCAGTACATAAGTTATGCAAATTTATGCCCATTACATATGCCAGTTTTGTATCATATGCTAGTTTGAATGAAATTCATATGCAAGTTATTAGCTATGTAATCTTATGTCATGATCCTTAGATCTATTTTATGTGTTACGTGATGTTGTTTTTCTTTTTATAAGTTGGACTATTTGCGTGTCTAACATATGTCATATGAAAACGTACGAATAGCATGGGGATGATGGGATAATATAGAATATACATAAATTGTAATTGGCATAAAATGGCCTTAAAAGGCATATAATTAATTTGATACATTAATTGGCATAATTGGTATTTATGGACATAATTTTAAGAGACAATTATGGACATAAATAAATTTGGAATTTATTGACAAATTTGAATAGGGATATTAATCCAATTTGGGGTTAAATAAAGATGTGTAATAATTAACCGCCTAAGACACGAGGTTAGACTCTTTTGTGGTGTAAGACTGCCCGGACCCGCCCGGCAAATCCAGCAGCCACAAATGCCAGTCTAATGTGAGAGGTCAAAGGCACGAATTAAATGCGTAACAATTGTAAAGACACGAGGTTAGGCTCGTTTGCAGTATAAGACTGCCCGGACCCGCCCGGCAAATCCAGCAACCGCAAATGTCAGCCTAATATGGGAGGTCTTTACAAGGTTACGATTCTAATGAATTAAGTAACACTTAACCAGATAAACATGTGGTGGGACATGGGGGTTAAGTGGGTGCCTTGGGTGGCATGTGAAATTAAGTGGGTGCCTTGGGTGCATGTGAAATACGATTAGATCCACTTAACCAAGATTGGAACATGTAAGAAGACATGAATAAGAATGGGGTTAAGTGGGGAAACCTTAGTGGGGACCAAGCATAGGTGGAAGGATTATGTCAAGCATGGGAGCCCTTTTCAAACCAGTAACCCATTAAGTATCTTTATGAGCTCGACCCAAGTCAAGGGCGAGACACGTTTACTGGATTTGATTGTAAGAGGTCAAAACGGGTAAGCCGTGGCAACACAAATCCAACGGGGTCATGTGCGTGCGTGGGACCGGGCTGCTAGGTAAGACGTTATTGCATCGTGTAGATATAAGTCGTGCATCTTTGGTGGTCTCGGGTTGCCACTTTGGTGAGTGATACACCCCACATGGGACCATCATGGGTATCTACGAGTTAGGGAGCCGATCGAATTGGGGTAGTGGGTACAACTAGTGGAGATAGGGGCAGACGACACCTATGAAAGCAGCTAGGGGTACACGAAACTACCATTATCATTATTAAGTTTTGTAGGCAGGATCAACTTTTAGGGTGACTAGTGGTGGAGCAGTATAGTAATTATCCTATAATGATTAGGAACGAGTTTAACGCCAGAATATTCCTCGTATTTGCTTTGTCATGCCCACTTGTTTCATTGTCATATCTTATCTTACCAGTTTATGCCTTATCCTAGTTACTTTAATAATTTTATTGTTAAAGTTATTATACTCGCCAGACTTTATGTCTGACCCCCTTGTTTTCGCCTCTTTTCTTCCTCCCCCCCCCCAAAGGTTCTCAGGATGGGACTAGTACTAGTGGAGCTTTATCTCGGATCTCTTTCTCTCTCTTTTGGAGGTGCTTGGATTGCTGAAAGTAAAGTTCAGCTCATCTCTTTTATGGCTACTTGTTTTGGGGTTTATGCTTTTTATTTTATGTACTCTGAAACAATTTATCAAGATGGATATTAAGTGTACTTGGTTTATGAAGTTGTTGTAATCAAACTATTTCTCCACTGCAATAAAAGTTGTTTTAAAATTTTCAAGTACCATTATTTATATCTGTCTTGTTATATTCTTTTCTATACACTAAATACTCTCCATGGAAGTTAATGCATTCCCTTTGTGAGTGACATTAATCGACGTGGGGTGTTACACGTGGTAATAGAGCTGAAGGTTACTAGACCAGAAATGAATTTTGAAAAACTATTTTTTTCAAAAAGCATTTTATAAAGAAATACTTTCAAAAGTATGTTTTAAGGAAAGTATTTTCAAGAGAAAGGTTTGTTTTAAAAACATAACCCCCAAGGGCCGTATATCTTTCTTTCGAATTCTCCATTTTGAATCTCTTCATTTTCTTTTCATCATGTATGGAATTCACGAGATACCCGAGGGGATACCGATACCAGGATGGTTTAGAAGGTATCTGGAAGCTAGGGCCAATCTCGCAAGCCCAGCAAATGCTCCTCCTCCTCCCCCTCCTCCTCCTCCTCCCCGTGTTGATACTTTTGCAAAGATATGCAAAGATTTTGCGGCAATGGGCGAGAAACCTTTTCACGGATCAGAGGCGTTTGTTGAAGCTCGAAATTGGCTTAAGGAGGTGGAGGATCTATTTGGTATTTTCGAAGTAGAAGATGGAAGGAAGGTCCAATTGGCTGCTTGGTTAATGAAAGACAAAGCCTCGTTTTGGTGGAAGGTCACGAACGGAGAGCGTCCGGTGGTGACATGGATGGATTTCAAGCGTAGGTTCGAAATGAAGTTTCTCTCACGAGCAGAAGTGAATTTATATATGGAAAGATTCTTGGCGTTGAAGCAAGGGGATTTACCAGTAAAGGAGTATGTCAACAAGTTCAATCAGTTGGCGAGATTTGGATTGGAATTGGTAAACACACCTAAAAAGAAGGGCCTGAGGTTCGTTAAAGGTTTGAATGAGCCGCTACATGGGTTGGCGATGACCCACATTCCGATGGGGGCTACCTTTGAGAAACTGGTTGACATGGCTCTTATGCATGAGGAAGAGAAAGGTGTGAATGCTAATAAGGCACCGGAGAAGAAAGGAGACCAGAAGAAGCCACAACAGCAAAACAAGAAAGGCGGGAAGAACAATAATGTCAAAGGAAAGAAGAAGTGCTTTAATTGTGGGACACCAGGCCATCTGAGCGAAGACTATAGGAAAAAGAAGAAGACTGGTTGTTTCCACTATGGAGAGGCAGGTCATCTAGTTAAGGACTGCCCAAGGAAACAGGGGCAAGGGAAAAGAACTTCTGGAGGGCAACTTCAGGCTCTCATGGCACCAGGGCAGGCAAGAGGGCAGATTCAGGCTCTCATGGCACCAGGACAGGAGAGAGGTAGAAACATTTCCGTTGAAAGTTTAGTTTTTCTGTTTGATCATCCTGTTCGTACTCTGTTTGACTCCAGTGCTTCACACTCGTTTGTATCTGCTTCATTAGTTGAAACACTGCAGCTAGATACTAGTCTAGTTACGGATCCCATAGTAGTCTCAAATCCTATTGGTGGTTCGGCTCATCTTTCTATGATTTGTCGGGATTTGAGAGTGTCTATCTTGGGCGTTGGGTTTGAATGCAATGCCTTTGTCCTTGGCTTCATGGGCTACGGCTTGATTCTAGGTATGGATTGGCTAACTAGATACAGTGCCATCCTAGATTGTGAAAGAAGGGTAGTTAGATTGTTGACTTGTTGTGGAAAGACCCTTGATATTTCTTGTGACCCTAGAGGTCCGGTAATGCTTAGCTACCTAAAATCCCTGGATGCATCCAATGGTGATTTGAAATTTATTCGTGTGGTCCGTGAATATAGTGACATCTTCGATGAAGTTCGAGGTTTACCCCCAAGGCGTGAGATAGACTTTCGAATATATCTAGTTGATAATGCAAAGCCAGTGTAACAACCCGCTCATTCCACGATAATGGATTTTAAATATTTTATTTAAATCGATCGTCGTATCCGAGGTGTCACTCAAAATATCGTTTTTTACAAATGATAAAATTAGGATTCAGGACCACTTCCATTGAGTCCGGATTATCGTTTACGACCTTTTTGACTATAAGCATCGATACCTTTTTAGTTAGTGAAATTTGGCCGGTTCTCATTAGAATGTGTGGCCAAAATATCATTTTTCACATACGAATGAATTTGGACTTGAAACCACTTCCATCGGGTTCAAAACGTCGTTTAGGTGTTCGAAAACTATAAGGTTCGATATGTTCTGAGTTCGTGAAAATTGGCACTTTGGGCTAGGGCTTGGTTGAGCTAACCTAGCTCATCATATAATTCACCAAGCTTCCTACCACTCTTCATTCATTCTCCAAACACTTAGAAGAATAGAAAATGGGGAAGGGAATGGGAAATTAGAATTCCTAAGCTAGGGCTTCCAATCTAGAGCTCAATTTTTGTGCAAATCCAATTCTATGACATGGGTAAGCTCTCTCTACTTGTTCTCTACCTTTCTCTCCTCTCAATTTCGGATTTTTATGATGTTCTAACGTCCATGAGTCTTCATATTTGTTCATGAGGTGATTAGAGAGGAGTGACTGAAGAAAGAAAGGTTCTTTGCTTGGATTTGTGTTTGTTCTTCCTCGTTGGAGCTTGTTCTTGCCGTTCATGAGTGAAAGGTGAATTCTTTTTGAACTCACATCTATGACACAAGCCTACGTGCTTGTACAAGTGTAATTTAGTGTTCATATGAGTTGCATTTGCTTGTTGATTTGGTAAGTTTAGTATAACTTAGCCGATTTCATGTGTTTATATTCCGTTGAGTTGAAATTTATGAAAATGATCGTTTATACGATCTAATCCAAGTGCTATGAGTTGATTCGGTGATGTTGTGAAGCACTGTTGTCCCCGGCAAATATCTAAGTCTTCACGAGTCGCTCGAATCGCCTTGTTGTGTATTGGTTTGGAATTTTGTGCATACTTGACTTTATAAATCGAACCATTGAAATCTTATGTATATATATGTTGATCACATGATCATTGCACATGATGTAATTCGAGCAAGTGGTGTTGTAAAGTACTTTTGTCGCTCCCGGCAAGTTCTAAGACTTCACGATTCGCTTATATCGCGTTTCTTCGTTTGGTTCAGAAATTGGGTTCGAAAATCTTCTTTTGCAATTGAATTGAATCACACTTGTCTCCGGCTCCAATGGAAGGTGTACAAGCACCGAAACCAGTCTTCACAAGGCCGGAGAGAAGCATCGGAGCTCGAGAGGTCGCGACGGGGGTCGAATCCCCCATTACTCGTGCCTGGGCATGTGCCCAGGCACTGACCGGTCGACCGCCCAAATAGGGCCGGTCGAAAGGTCCGGGCTGTGCCTGGGCATATGCCGAGGCACAGAGGCCGGTCGACAGGCCCTGGTGGGGCCGGTCGACCGGTCAAGTCTCTGTCCCCAATCGGTCGACCGGCCCCCCTTGGGCCGTCGACCGGTGACAGACCTGGGCGTTGCCCAGGCCTATTCCCCCCACCCCTCTTCTGCAGTTTTGGTCGCGCATCGAGGCGCGCACCTCCGTGTTCTTTGGACCTCCTTCTCAACACCCCCTCGCGCGTATCCCGGCAATCTTGAGTTCACTCGGATTGTCGTAGTCGCGCTGTCTCATTTGGTTTCAAATCGTTTTGAAACCATGAGATGTGAATTTATGATCTATGATGTTTGTGTTCTGTTCGCTTCGGCGACGGTTTTTATAAATAATCAAACCACAATGGATTGAGGGGTTGTATATGGTCAATGGATGCCGAACCAATGTTTAATCAGTTTTTAAATTCAAACCCTTTTAAAATAAATTCGGTTTCTAAACCCAGTTCTGATTCTATTGATTTATATACGATTCCTTATCCTATCAATCGAACGAGAAATCTAGTTTATTTACCTTAGTAAAACCGAGGACTATGACCCCTTAGATGTTTACTTCGGCGAATAACTCTTGGACTCGTTCGCTTGAACATATGTGGCGGTTTTCTCTATTTTGAATAGAAACCAACTATGTGTTCGTAAATATTCGAGAATAGCATGTGGTTATGGGACATGTCGCTATTTCCTTATATTGACTAGCTTGGAGTAATTTCTATTCACCCGGATCGATGTGATCCTTTATGACTTGTGTTTTGTGGTCCTCGATCGCCCTAGTGGGATTTACGATTTTTGGATTTCACCTATGGGACTTCGGTCCAACTTTTATGACTTGTGTTCTGTGGTCATCGATCGCCCGAGTGGGACTTACGATTCTTGGATTTCACCTGGGGGACTTCGGTCCAACTTTCTATGATTTATGATGTTTTCTAGAGATTTCACGATTTACGTGTTTTCTCTCTTCCGGGGTCACGACCCGGCTTCGTGGGGAGCTTCGGCTCAAACTATAGGTTAGCTACCTAGAGATCGTTTCTCATCTGTGAACCTACAGGCCCTCTTTATGATGTTTTCTGTTTTATAGGGATCCACGATTTATGTGTTTCTCTCTCTCCCGGCACTATGGGGAACTTCTTTATGATGTTTTCTGGATTTCGAGTGATTTCTAGATTCTTGATTTCTTTGATGCAAGGCGCATCAATTTGATTTGTATTTGGCATTCCGTTGTCATTCATGTATTCAGTTTATTTGGCATTCCGTTGTCATTCATGGGTTCAGTTTTATTTGGCATTCCACTGTCATTTCCTGTTGTGTGCTTTTATTTGAATGTTGTATTCTATATTAGCTATGAGATTATTTAGAGATATTTGTGTACTGACATTTCATTGTCATTCCCTGATTTTGCTGACTGCCATGTTTCATATTTATTTATGATTAGATGTTATTAGTAGAATCATGTCATCCTGTGTTACATCTCTTGTTATCTCAGTTTATTTGATAAGTACAGCTAGACTGGCTCGTTTATTGTTTATTTCTATAAATAATACTCGGGTCAGACCGAGTCATTTTAGGTACTCCTCTGGGACTCATCGTAGGATTTATCTTCCGCTTTCAGCCTGCTACTCTGTCTCTGCATTTTTATGTACTTTTGTACCTCTGACATTGTCTACCGTTATGTACATATTCTTTTATCTAGATCTTGGTACATGTATTAGTGGATCTTTGTTGACCACTAGCTTTTCGTACACATTCTTGGTTTATTCATATCTATTCCGCCTTTGTGATATGATTATTCTGTGTTTGGCTTGAGATATACCATATTTATATTGTTGTTGTTGTCTATTTTATACTGCTTTCCGGATTGCAAATAGCCGTTGTGTAGTTTCCCTATGTGTCGAATGGTCATGTCGAAATTTTAATCGGTATCAGAATTCATGTGCATTCCTCACATGGAGCAATTATACAATCAGTCGCCCTTCACAAACCTTATTCTCCGTTATGGTCTATGACATTTCCCTAAAATGAACTGGACGATAGTGCGTATACAGGCGGGGCGTGACAGCCAGTTGCATTACTAGTGCGCCACATGGCTCTGAGAGAGAGAAGAGAACTCAGTAAGCAAGTGAAAGAATTGCTTGAGAAGGGGTTCATAAGAAGAAGTATTTCGGAGTAGGTGCTCCAGTCGTTTTTGCTACAAAAGCTGATGGTTCACTTAGATTGTGCGTGGGCTATAGAGAGTTGAATAAGCTAACAAAGAAGAACAGGCACCCATTGCCGAGGATAGATCTATTTTATTGGGTATGTAATTATTGGGTATGTAATTATTGAGTTGAATAAGTTATTGGGTATGTAATTATTAAGTCATGATCCTTAGATCTATTTTATGTGTTATATGATGTTGTTTTTCTGTTTATAAGTTAGACTATTTGCGAGTCTAACATATGTCATATGAAAACATACGAATAACGTGGGGATGATGGGATAATATTGAATGTACATAAATTGTGAATTGGCATAAAATGGCCATAAAAGGCTTATAATTAATTTGAGACATTAATTGGCATAATTGGTATTTATGGACATAATTTTAAGAGACAATTATGGACATAAATAAATTTGGAATTTATTGACAAATTTGAATAGGGATATTAATCCAATTTGGGGTTAAATAAAGATGTGTAAGAATTAACTGCCTAAGACACGAGGTTAGACTCTTTTGTGATGTAAGATTGCCCGGACCCGCCCGGCAAATCCAGCAGCCACAAATGCCAGTCTAATGTGAGAGGTCAAAGGCACGAATTAAATGCGTAACAATTGTAAAGACACGAGGTTAGGCTCGTTTGCGGTATAAGATTGCCCGGACCCGCCAGGCAAATCCAACAACCGCAAATGTCAGCCTAATGTGGGAGGTCTTTACAAGGTTACAGTTCTAATGAATTAAGTAACACTTAAACAGATAAACATGTGGTGGGACATGGGGGGTTAAGTGGGTGCCTTAGGTGGCATGTGAAATTAAGTGGGTGCCTTGGGTGTCATGTGAAATACGATTAGATGCACTTAACCAAGATTGAAACATGTAAGAAGACATGAATAAGAAAGGGGTTAAGTGGGGAAACCTTAGTGGGGAGCAAGCATAGGTGGAAGGCTTGTGTCAAGCATGGGGGCCCTTTTCAAACCAGTAACCCATTAAGTATCTTTGTGAGCTCGACCCAAGTCGAGGATGGGACACGCTTACTGGATTTGATTGTAAGAGGTCAAAACGGGTTAGCGGTGGCAACGCAAGTCCAATGGGGTCATGTGCGTGCGTGGGCCCGGGCTAGTAGGTAAGACGTTGTTGCATCGTGTAGATATAAGCCGTGCATCTTTGGTGGTATCGGGTTCCCACTTTGGGGAGTGATACACCCCACTGTGGGACCAGCACGGGTATCTATGAGTTAGGGAGCCGATCGAATGGGGTAGTGGGTACAACTAGTGGAGATAGGGGCAGACGGCACCTATGAAGGCAGCTAGGGGTACACGAAACTACCATTATCATTATTAAGTTCTGTAGGCGGGATCAACTATTAGGGTGACTAGTGGTGGTGCAGTATAGTAATTATCCTATAATGATTAGGAATGAGATTAACGCCAGAATATTCCTCTTATTTTCTTTGTCATGTCCACTTGTTTCATGGTCATATCTTATCATACCAGTTTATGCCTTATCCTAGTTACTTTAATAATTATATTGTTAAAGTTATTACACTTGCCAGACTTTATGTCTGACCCCCTTGTTTTCGCCTCTATTCTTCCTTCCCCTTCCCCCCCCCCCCACCCCCCCAGGTTCTCAGGGTGGGACTAGTACTAGTGGAGCTTGATCTCGGATCTCTTTCTCTCTATTTTGGAAGTGCTTGGATTGCTGAAAGTAAAGTTCAGCTCATCTCTTTTATGGCTACTTGTTTTGGGGTTTATGCTTTTTATTTTATGTACTCTGAAACAATTTATCAAGATGGATATTAAGTGTACTTGGTTTATGAAGTTGTTGGAATCAAACTATTTCTCTGCTGCAATAAAAATTGTTTTAAAATTTTCAAGTACCATTATTTATATCTATCTAGTTATATTCTGTTCTATACACTAAATACGCTCCATGGAAGTTAATGCATTCCCTTTGTGAGTGACATTAATGGACGTGGGGTGTTACACCAAATCAAGGAGGAACAAGATTAAATGTGCAACAAGAGTAAGTATACAACAAGATGTCTGCGCCCAATAAGGGTACTTATCCAAAAATGAACTTCAAAGGTTTGAATTACCGGACCAAATAAAAACGCGAATGAATGCATATAAGAGCTAAACCCCTCAAAGAAGGGGGCAAAAATGGAAATACGATGTCCCAAATTCTAAGCAAACCAGCAATATTAAACGACGAATGACGTAAAAACGTAATCATCGCGCGACTCATAGAAGCGTAATACGATGCAAACAAATAAATTTACGATAAGTTATTGCATTTCAATGTTAAACGCATGATAACAAAATACAAATTCATCATAAAGATACATGGTTGTAAGGTTGTAACTGAAAAATGCAAAACAACAGCATATCATGTGGCAATTTTTTCAGGAACATCATTGCCATCATGAACCTCAGAAGTACCTTCATTAGCAACGGAAGATCCCGTCAGAGGAATTTGGGATCCCAAAACTTCATCTCCTGCAAGACTGGAGGCATGAACAGGAACAACATTTTGGATTTCTTTTCCAAGGGATTGAGCTCGTTCGCCAGCCAATATTCTCCTACCTTTTTCCAAAGCGTCACGATATTTTGGCTCAAGAAGGGCTTCTTGCAGAACACTATCTTCTTTATCTTTGGAATAACTGAGCACCTCCTCCCAGACAAGGGCTAATGTACGGGGAAAGTCCTTATTTAAATAGCTCAAGCTTCTGCGGGTCATAACATTGAGGGTGTAAAATCGAAATAGAGTCTCTTCAGTTTTTGTTCGGGCTCGTTCAAGATCGCTGGCTAACCTTTCTTTATCTCCTTCTAAAGTTTCAAGAGCCTTACTCTGGAAAGCAAGTTTACCTTCGATCACTGCTTTCTCTTGCTGACAAGAGACCATAGCCTGTTGTACGGAAGTTAATTGAGATTCAGCAAACTCACGCCCAGTTTGAGCCTCGTCAAGTTGTTTCTTGGCGGCTTCATTCTCTTCCTGAAGCCTTCTGTTGTCATCTTCTAAGCTGCTCATTTTGTTGTTCCCATCTTTAAGGAATGCAATTTCGGCCGCTTGACCTTCAATCACACGGCTCAGTTCAATCTTATCGTTCTCCAAAAGTTCAATACGTTCAAGTTGCTGAGTATTCAACTTCTGAAATTCGAAGCAAAACTTATCCCAAGACTCAAATCGCTTTTTGGAAGTATTTTTGGCTTCATCCAACTGAACTTCAAGCTGACCCACCATAGTGGCAAGCTGGGAGGTCACATAGTTTTTTATGGCACTCAACTCCCCAAGAGCGCTCTGGTCATCGTACGGAGACAAATCTAAGCCGAGGTCCATTCCCCTTAAATCCCAGTCTCCGAACCTGTCTATCAACTTAGGATTACCAAGGGCAACTCTGTAGGGAGGTCGGTCAAGAATCGCTTGAACCTAGCAAGGTGCATCATAAATAGAGGATCTAATCAACGGCTTCACAGGGAACAAAGAACTGGGGCATGGAAGTTCAGCTGGTTCAGAAGACCTATCGAACCCAGCCTGTCTTTGTTACCTCCTCTCTTCTCGGTTTCCTGGTTTTCTTCTCCAAATACCTGAGAATGATCATGCTTCTTCTTCTTTAGCAAACTCGCCAGTGGTGCTTCAAAAGCATCTTGGGTTAGAGGATCTGAAGATGGACGGGAATGCTTGAGACAATGAGAAAGGCTAGATTGCAAGATATTTCGTGGATCAACGAGAGCAAATTGCTGAGAGAAATTTTCCGATAGAAGTGACTCCATTCCTGGATCTAAGAAGGAAAATAAAATCTATGCACTACAGTTGTAGAAAGATGAGAAAAGAATCCTAAAAGCTTTGCAAGATATCGCCTTCGCAAAAACAAGGGTTTTTTGGGGTAAAGCTCTCACGGTTAAAACGTAGCAGTCTTACCTTGAACGAGCTCTCCAGCCAAGTCAGGAGGATCAAGTCCTTTGAAATTCTTTGAACCATCTTCATCTTGGTCTTCTTTAAAAGAGTTCCCTCTGCTTCCCAGGTTTTCTATAGAAGTTTCTACAATTTCATCAAACCGCTCCGCTTCCCAAACCTGTTCTGGGGCAATCTTCGAAGGAGTCACATTCACATCTCCTTGAGTGGCTCCCTCTAGCAAAGACCTATCTTCTTCGCGCAAAACCACTGAAGTCTTAGAGCCTTTGCACTTTGAACGCTTGGATACTACCTTTTTGGCAGGGGTCGCTCTGTTACTAAAAGATGCCCCGTTGCTCCCTATAATGCTAAAACATCCCTTTTCCAAAGATTTCTTGGCAAGGGATTTGCTGATAGCTTCCTTTTTCCGGGAGCATCCACCAGGAAGGTACGCAGAGATGAAAGCAGGTTGTATTGCCTTAAGAACCCTTCATTAATCAAGAATTTCCTGTTCCTCTGCCCCTCGTCGACGGCTAATAACGAGTTGCATAGATCTTGATCAAAGAGTATGCTTTGATCGGGAAGCAGTGCAGTATATCCAAAAGATTTTAGGAAAACCAAAACAAAAGGAAGAAAGAGCGAGTTGAAATTCAAGGAATAAAGATACTTACCAATTGCCTTCCAAAGGCTGCAGAAATTATCGGGACATTAGACAAAGAAGTATTGATTGGGAAATCCTCGCATACTGTCCTCTAAACCAGTGATTATTTTCGAACCCTGGCTTTCCACAAAGACAAATGACGGACGCTGGCCTCTTGTCCTAAAAGCATACAATGAGCATATATCCCTAAAAAAAGGAGCCCAATGTTTCTCCCTTAGGACACAAAGGCTTGTCAAAATCGCGTAACCATTGGGATGTAAATAATATGGGGCAATGGCCAAGTTCCGTAGAATCATCTCTATATAAGGATTAAAGGGAGGAACCGCTCTGCTTTTCAACATGCCACAGGTAACAACAACATATCCTTTAGGAGGGATATCAGCGAACTCCCCTTCCATAGGCAGCTTGGCCTCTTCCTTTTCCGAAATCCCAAATTGCTTGCACAGCTGATGAAGCTAACTGGGTGGAAGCTTCGTCGGATGCCTCTCACTAGGCCCTTCAGAAAGCGCACAAGGTGGTGGGATTTCTTGGGCAGCACCCATCGAAGAAACAACATGGGGCGTAGCCGTAACTTGGTCAGAACTTTCTTCTCGATCTAACCTTCCAGCGTGGTCCGACATGGATAACTCCTTGAAGTTCTGAAATTTTAGAAAAGGGAAAACCCTACTTAGAAACCCCAAGATCGCACGATCAAATTCATGCTCCAAAAGTGGGTTAAGATAAAATCAAGGGAGAAATTTGCTTACAGACTAGTGAACAGCTTCAAACCTAGTCAAACAACCTGGCCGAATTGATCTCAAGATTGCAGAAACCATGATGACGATGCCACACACGAATGCAAATTGGAACAATAAAAGAACTGTGATATTCAGGAATTGCAAAAGAGATCCCAGTGGTAAAGAAAACTACTTAAAACGACGCTGCCATTAAAGCTTTCTTTTATTAAAAAAATATGTAGCGAAGTAATATATATAAAGGATAGACGAAAGGGCTGGCAAACCATAATAGTACTTTCATCCGGTCGCTCAACAGCCCAACAGTCAAATCAATAAGCCTAGCATTCAAGCCAGTAGGGAACCACCCAAAACAAGCGCACATAGATGTGTGTGGGAAAACCAATCAAAAGCGAACAGATAAAGGTAAATGAAGAAGATTAAAAGGCATTCATCCAGGAAATTCTCGCCATGTCAGCTTAGTGCCTGACTACACAAGAGTGTCTCATCAAGTCCCAACTGGCATCCCGAAATTCAGCTATTCGCACATTAATCAAAAAGATACATCGAGCCTCTCGCTCACAGGAAAAGACAATACCAATCAGCGATGATGAAGTAATCTTAATATTTGGCATGACCGAGCCCTCAACAAGTCAGGACAAACCCACCAACCAACGTGAGATCAAATATGTCGAAGCCCGTGATTCCATACAAAAGAAACCACGAACTTCGAGGGGCAATTGTTAATCCCTAAAAATCCATACGCACATTGGATAAAGGGTAAAAGGTGGATACCTTCAGAGTCGGCTGTGCATGATGCAACCGCATAGAGCAAGACCCAAATATTAAACCCAAGGCAGGTCAAGTCAACCAATGCGACCTAAGATAACGGCATAACATATTATGAAAAGTGCGACCCGATAAAGAAAAAGGTCGCATATTATGAGAACCTCTCAAACACCGAAATAAAGCAAGTCGCCCATTCAACATAAGCGGGAGCGACCTCATAACATAGCCGTAAAGCCTAAATAGCGCCATACAAAGGCAGCAAGAAGACGAGCACCCTTGGACCAAGAAGAAAGGTCGCGCAAGGAACAAAGGAGAATCAACTCCAAACCCGCATTCCGCTCTCACAAAATCTCCCAAGGCGCTCACAGAACGCTCGCTTACATCTTACCCGCTCAACTATTCAAGAACTCGTTCCAATGAGCCGACCGCACATGATAACTGGATATAGCTACGGACAGCTAGCTACAGCTAGACGGTGGCACAGTTGTAATTAACAGAATGAATGATCCACAACATGGATAAACGGATTCCAGATCATTTATGAAGGGAGGTTCGCCTATAAATACACCATGGCTACCAACATAAAGGGGGGATTGGAAAAAACCACCAGGTGCTGCTGAATTTCATCCTCAACCACAGATTCAGCCATGGCGTCAAGGACAATCTTACGGTGAAGGAAAACGAAGACATCCTTCTTCTTAATCATTCATCCATCCTTCTCCTCCTCCAATTCTACTACTCTCTTGTATAATTCCTTAGATTGACATATAAAAACAAGGGTATACTGACTGGATATAGAATTGTATGAGAAGAGAGAGTGGATGTACTTTGTAATTCTCATTAAAAAGCAGGAAATCACCTTCATAGTGGACATAGGCCTCGTTAACGGCTGAAGCACTCTAAATCTCGTCTCTACTTTACCTTTCTTGCATTTTTCACTTTTAATTGCTGATTAAACACAGTTTCATTTATTTCTTACCAAATTGGTGAAGTACAGTTTAGTAACTTGGGTGTTTTAACCATTTTTGGTGTAAACAATGTGCATGCACAACTGATACTTTGAAGATATATCTTTCTAAAATGACTCCTGGTTGACTAATACGTATAATATCAGTATATCCCATAATTCAAAATATATGATTTTCCAATTCAGTTCATAAAACGATCAAATTAAAATATTACTTCAAATCGGTCATCTGCATACATATTTCATTTCATTCATCTACCATTTTAAACATATTAGCTTAATAATTACAGGACTAATTCATGAACTACTCTCATGGATTCATGCAAATATCATACTTCAAGGCTCTTATCTCCTACTCAAGCATGTTAATCATCCAAGAAAACAACAAACTCCTTAAACCAAATCTACTTAGCTCCATCAATACCTGAAAAAGCATTAGAGGTTGCCTCATTAAAAAATGAGACACCCCATTTGCCATGAGCAAATAAGGTCAGACTAATGCCTAGTATGATCATCCCAGTTAAAACATAATGATAAAATCTAAGACACATTTTTTTTCATGAAGAAATGCTATTAAAAAGGCTTACTCCTTCTCCATGTTTAAAAATACTCTTGTGCAAGTGTACATCCTCTGATTTATGAAACACTTACCATCAGTAATTCAGAATCAATATATACAAATCAATCAAGAATAAATACATAATAGGCTAATTCACCCTGTTAACATCAAGGTTTTAAATCTCGGATATCGGTCGCATTTCGTCTCGGGGATTTTATAGACTCGGTCTCGTATCGGGGGAGATCTCAGACTAGATGAGTCTAACTCGGGAGTTCGTCTTGGATTTTCATCTCAGGTCTGAAAGTTCATATCGGAACAATCTCGGGTTACATGTATGTTAAAAATGATATTTTAACAAAATGATTTTTATGAATGTTATCACAGGTATAGTAACTTAAACTTAAAATGCAAAATAACTTATTATTCTTTATTTT
Source organism: Allium sativum (assembly GCA_030737875.1). Lineage (NCBI taxonomy): Eukaryota > Viridiplantae > Streptophyta > Magnoliopsida > Asparagales > Amaryllidaceae > Allium > Allium sativum. The sequence continues at coordinate 625,773,016 of CM060913.1, forward strand.
GTGAAGGATCATTCATACTCTAAATCGTAATATGCTTAAAAAAGGAATATTGTTAAACATGAAACATTAAAAGGATCCAAAACATTAAAAAAAATTCAGCATAAATAGACCATAAAATACATAATTTCATAAGTAACATGTATGTAAAAAGACAAATATGAAAATCACAAGCATTGTAAAACATGTACGAACATACAATATCGACATTTAACATGCAAAATGTAAAATAACAAAAGATTGATATAGCTAGATTTGAGTTTTTTAATTATAGTTCTAGTTCAGCTACAAATTTAAATTTTAACCAAAAAAACTAAAATCTCGGACGATATTCCAGTATTTCGTCTCGGTCAATGTATCGTTCGATATTGTAATATCTCGGACGATATATTCGAAAGGATATTTAGAGTGATATTTGTTGTTTCGTTTCGGAAGGAGCCTAAAACGAGATCTCGGAGGAGATCTCGGGCGATATTTGCGAGATTTGAAACAGTGGTTAACATCATGATTTGTTTCCATAACTATCCTAGGAAATCTTCCAGGAAAACTCAAGTTCCTTACACACTTATTTCCTAGCAATTTTAGTTATTTAAAGTCCCTGGTCTCATCTGTAATAAGGAATCACTGGGGCACATTGTAGTAATCTAATTCACACTACTGCACAAAGATCTCAGGATCAGAATTAGTCCATGTGCTAGACTTACAACCCAAGGCGAGCTATTCCACAGCATCCTGTCCAAAATAATCCTTAGTTAAATTACTAAGTGTTGTCACTTTTTTCTTTCAGTGACTACTTACCTAAATAAGGTAAGCTAACTTAGTTAGACCCACTATATAATGCTATGGATTTCATAGAAATCACCCGAATAATCAAAACAACCATTCAGACAAGAATATTAACCAATCAAGCAATAAATTCATCCAATACATTCATGTAAAATTCAGGAAATCATCTATCCATGGGTTTACTGAAATAAATCCTTGTATTATTTTAACTGCATATATATAATTATCTGAGTATACATCTGATATTAATCCATGGCTTTAGAAATATTTTTAAGAGACTTTTTCCACTATGCATAAACTGGTTTCAAATGAATTTCAAAACCTAGCCGAGACGTAATGATTGCATTCTTGATTAGAGATCAACACATAGAAGATCTGTTGCTCTCTAAATCAATCATTTACAGAGCCTCAGCACGTATACACTAGTATATTGAAGCTCATATAAATATTTCATGGAAGATTGCCATATATCTATACCTTTTGTATGTCCAGATTTCTATAGAGTTTGGAAATGTATCAGTAAAGGGTTTTTAAGGGATCATAAAACTGAACAGATTTAAATAATGACTTTAGATCCATAATGCTAAGCTCAATAATGATTTTAAATAAAATCAGTAACATTTTTCCAGTCATAAGAAAACAGATGAAATAATCAAAAGATCAATTTCAACTAAAATAAGCATATAAAAATATTGGTTGCCTCTGGAAATCAGGACTTAATGCCATTGTTTTAAGTGAGAATACTCACCAAATCTCCCCCTTCTAAGCTAGAAAAATCAGAAACCCTTGCTTTATATGCAAGCTTCCCTTCTTCAAAATATATTTTTATCTATTTTAACCTTCTTACACTAGGTAGTTTGATTTTTTTTTCCAGCTACCCTTATTTATAATATCAGTTTTCTAGGGTTTCAAAGGTTATATAAAGTCAGTTTTACCCTTCAACAAATCATGCCATATGTGTGAGTATTTTCCACATAATTTTTGCTTTATTTTATTTAAAATGCTCGGGTGTAAAAACTACATCACTTTTCAGAGAAAAAGAAAAAGCATTAAAAATTATTTTCCCTCCAAAACAAGTCATGACAAAATAATGAACCCTCCTTTTCTAATTCTGGTTATACATTGTTTTATCTTAGTGCAATTGTTTTTGCCATTAACATGTATATGCATTGTTTCAAATATCCCTACATGGTGTATTAAAATCAGTCCATAGGATTAAATTAAATGGTTACTGGAAATACACATGTATATTTATATACATGGATCCTATTGTATACATACATATTCCCTAGAATTATGTGTTTCCTTGTGCATATTCCCTTGTTGTACACATGTGCACACACACTCATACATACACACAGTCCAAAACCCAACAATTCCAAATAAAATTCCAGTAAATAATTTTTAACTATAATCTGAAAATTTTACTTAAGGATTTTGGTCATTATAAGTACCCCACCTTTTAGGAATTGTGTCCTCACTATTTTCTTCATATTGAATACGAAATTCTATTTAATTCCGAGATTGCAAACTCTAATCAAACACACATTCATCCAATTATTTAAATTGGCCAAACAAGCATAAAACACCTACTTAAAAAGTAATTTTCAAAAATAAAGTTACCTTAATTTGCAAACATATTAGGATAATCCACTCTAATCTTTTCTTCTAATTCCCATGTGAAATCATTTGGAACATGCTCCATTGCACTTTCACAAGCTTTAAGGTTTTATTTCTCAGTTTTTATTATATCCTTAGCCAAGAATCCCACTAGCTCTTTTTCATAAACCAAAATTGACTTCACTTGAATCTGGGATGGAGTTTCCAGAGTATCATTTTTATCATGAACCCATCTCCTTAGTTGTGATACATGAAAAACATTATGTTTCCCTTACATATCTTCAGGCAGTTTCAATTTATAAACCAGAGAACCAATTCTTTCCAGAATTTGGTATGGTCCAATAAACCTAGGTATCAGTTTTCCTTGTTTCCCAAATCTTAACACCCTTTTCACTGGTGAAATCTTGATGAAAACAAAGTCACCTATCTAGTATCCAACCAGCCTTCTCTTCTTATCTGCATATTTCTTTTGTCTATGTTGTGCGGCTGCCATTCTTTTCCTTATTAATGCAACTTTCTCAGTTGTTTCATTTATGTGTTCAGGGCCTAAAACTGCTCTTCCCCAGTTTCAACACCATATTGGAGATGAACATGGCCTGCCATATAAAGCTTCAGATGATGTTATTCCTATAGTACTTTGATATCTGTTATTGTATGTAAACTCAGCTAATTGAGGTGTTCTTCCCAGTTGCCCCCAAAATCTAAAATACATGCTCTTAATAAATCCTCAAGCACTTTATTAATCACTTCAGTTTGTCCACCTGACTGTGGATGGTAAGCCATGCTCATACAAAGCTCACTTCCCATAGCCTCCTGAAAACTTCTCCAAAACATAGATGTAAAAATAGTGTCCCTATCACTTGCAATGGTCTTGGGTATACCATGTAATTTCACTATTTCCTTCATAAATATTTGAGCCAATTTTGGTGCATTTCTATCTTCCTTCACTGGTATGAAACGTGCTACCTTAGTTAGCCTATCAACCACTACCCATATACTAGTATTTCCTCTACTTGATCTCGGTAGACCATCTACAAAATCCGTGGAGATATCCTCCTATTTCCACTGAGGTATACTTAATGGTTGCAATAAACTTGAGGGTCTTTGTGTCTCTACCTTTATCTGTTGGCAAACTACACACTTGGCTGCAAATTTTGCTATATTACTTTTCATTCCTTTCCACCAATAATTCCTTTTAAGATTATGGTACATTTTGGTGTTTCCTGGGTGTATGGAGTATTTACTCCTATGGAATTCATTCAATATCTCCTCCTCTAACTCTGAATTTCCAAGCACCCAAATTCTATTTTTATTTCTTACATATCCCTTCTCATCAATGTGCAGGTTTTTCACTTTTTTTCCTGCTTCTAAAAGAATTTTCTTTTCTAAAATAATGGGATATTCATTTTGCACGTTTCCTACCTTCAGAACTAAATCAGACTGCAAGGTAATCATGTTCAATTTCCCTATGTTTTATAATGCATCATGCACCTCCATGTGCATATCATTGTTCTCTTTTATTTCCAGATCAGTGAGTATCATCAAGTTCTTAAATTCCTCTATTATCATTAAACTCGCTCTAGCATGTTGTCTACCCAAAGCATGAGCTACTTTATTAGTTTTTCCTGGTGTGTAGAGTATCTCAAAATCATATGCAGCTAAAAACTCCACCCATATATGTTGCCGCATATTTAAATCCTTCTGTGAAAATAAATACTTCAAGGATTTGTGGTCTGTGTAGAGCTCAAGTTTGGCTCCTAACATATAATGTCTCCATAGCTTTAAGGCATACACAACTGCAGCTAACTCTAATTCATGTGTTTCGTACCTGGTCTCATGCGGTCTTAATTGCCTTGATGCATATGCCACTACTTGACCTTCTTGCATCAATATTGCTCCTAAACCATACCCACATGCATCTGTGTAAATTGTTAAATCATGGTTTCCTTCTGGTACTCTCAAGATAGGTGCATTCACTAATGCTTCCTTTAATTCTTCAAAAGCTTCTTCACATTTCCCTGTCCAAACATAGGCTTGATTCTTCCTAGTTAGATTAGTCAGTGGTGCTGAGATCTAAGTAAAATCTTTAATAAATCTTTTATAATATCCAGCCATTCCCATGAATGATCTTGCTTTACTCACTATTTCGGGTTTTTGCCATGTCTATATGGCTATTACTTTACTGGGGTTGACTGAAATTCCTTATGCAGAAATAACATGCCCCAGAAAATTCACTTTTTCTTTCTAAAATGTGCATTTAGAAAATTTTGCCTTTAGATTAATCTGCTCAAAACTAAATGTAAATGATTTTTATGCTCCTCCTTTGTTTTGGAATAAATCAGAATATCATTTATAAAAATTAGCACAAACTTATCCAAATAATCTCTGAATGTTCTATTCATTAAATCAGCAAAATAAGATGGTGCATTTGTCAGTCCAAATGGCATTATTAAAAATTCATACAATCCATATCTAGTGTTGAATGCTGTGTATTTGATGCTAGACTATTTTATCTTCATTTGATGAAAGCCTGAGGCTAAAGCAAGTCTAGAAAACACTATGGATCCAGCTAATTGATCAAAAAGATCATCAATTCTTGGCAAATGATATTTTTTCTTTAAAGTTAATTTATTTAGTTCCTTGTAATCTATACACAACCTTAAAGAACCATCTTGTTTCTTCACAAAAACCACTGGTGCACCCTAACAAGAATTACTTGGTCTTATAAAACCTTTTTCTTCTAACTCTTATAACTGTTTCTTCAGTTCTATAAGTTCACTTGGCCCCATTCTTGTAAGCTTTTTAATCACTGGAGATGCTCCTGGGATGAAATTGATTTGAAATTCTACTGGCCTGTTATTTGGGATACCCTTAACTTCCCCAAAATCATACGGGTACTCATTTACTATGGGTATGTGCTCAATTGAAAACTCAGTAATTTCATCACCTAACCGACATAAATGAAATAACCTTCTTTCCTTAGCTGATTCACAAAGAACTACAATTCTTTGTCTCTTACTGTTTTAGAGTGAAATGGTGGATGTTTCTAAATTAATTATAGCTTTATGTTGTTTTAACCAATCCATACCCAATATAATACCTATATCTAGGTAATTCAAAACATATAAATTAGAAATGAAAACATTTCCTCCTATAATTAATTATGTATCCACACACATCATATCCAAAGCACAAGAACTTCCTAAAGGGCTTTTAACAAGTAATGGTCTCTCTAGAAAAATGCAATTCAGTTTCAGGGTTTTAACTATATCATGGGAGATCAAAGAATGTGTTGCTCTTGTGTCAAAAACTACTGAGATAGGCATTTGGAAAATAAATAATATACCTTCCATTTGTCCAAGATTTTCTACATTAGATTCCATAATGGATTTGCCTTTTGTTTCTAAAGTCGCCACTTTGCCTTGATGCTTATTCTCAGGGTAATTTTTCTTCAAATGGCCTTCTTTTCCACAAGTATAGCACTTGAATGCTCCACCCTTCAACTCTAGACACTTTGGTTTGATATGTCCCTCTTTGCCACAGTGATGACACACTATTTTTTTGCTTATTTCACCAGTTTTGGCCCCACTGGTTTTCTTACTTCTAGCCTCTTCCTGCTTATTTTCATATGGATGGTACTTTCCCTTACCTTTCTTATTATTATTGTTCTTAAAATTCCTGAATTTTTCCCTCTCTTTATTATGTTGTTCAAATTTCAAAGCCAAATCTTTGACTTGATCAAAAGTTTTGTCTACATAGGGTATCATAGCTCTATTTAAGCTTGGACCTAACCTTTTAATATACCTGCCATTTTTGGAAACTTCATCAAGAACTAGCATAGCTCCATACTTTGACTACCCCTCAAACTTCTGAGCGTATTCACTGACACTTAAATTCCCTTGCCTAAGTCTTATGAATTCTTCAAGCAAAGCTGCCTTAGCATATGCAGGCACAAATCCAGCTATGATTGCCTCCCACCAACTCAAAGCTGCTCCTTTCAGTTGCCTAGAAGCTACTTGCCTCTTCCTTTGATCATCTAATTGCATATCTCCAAATATCGTTTCCAAGGTTCTAAGCCAAACCTGGATTTCCATGACACTTTCAGTTCCTTCAAAGCTTTTGCCTCCCAAATTAGCATAAGTCTTTAGTAATTTGGAGAGCTCTTTATGTGGATTCTTAGGTCTATGCCCAACTCCTTCTCTTAAAGCATGTACTAATTCCTGCATATTAACCATAGGTGTTCCCCTTCCCCTTCCTGCCATGTTTCTTTAGTAAAAGAAATCTTTGAGTTAGCTAAAATTCCTACTTCTGTATGGTATTGTTTCCCCATATGTTCATTGCAATCAAACACATACACAAGCAACCAATCATACAATTTTAATTAAGTTATTCTATCACCTAATAATAAACTATTGTCCATGTCTTTAATTAACACAGCTCTGAAACCACAATGGAACGACCCTGCTTTTTTAGATATCCTTTCTGGTGAGTTTTTTTTTTACAAGCATGTAATATAAATGGTTCCCCTATTGCAAAGCTTCAATCCGGAGCCATTCTTCCCTAAATTAACGTCCAGGATCCATACTTTTTACCAATATAAAAATGTCAATACGTATAGAAAATATTATGATATATATATATATATATATATATATAAACCTCTTGCTTTTTATCAGAGTAGAAAGAAAGCAAAAGATCCATTAATCTCATTAAAAATCAATGTTGAACACAGATATAATAAAACTAATATCCTTATGCATTCAAAAATGATCCTTTTGTATGATAAGAATAGAACTGATACCTAAGGATGTACAAAAATGACGCTTATATGCATATAGAAATAATGCTTTCTAAAACTAATACTTCAGTGCATGTAAAAATGATATCGTTGTTTCTTCAGAAAATAATGCCTTCAAAAATGACTCCTAGCGGTAAGAAGAAATGATACTTTCAAACTGAGTATATCAAAAATTGATAATCATGTGCATGCACAACTGATACTTTGAAGATATATCTTTCTAAAATGACTCCAGATTGACTAATACATATAATATCAGTAAATCTCCATAATTCAAAATATATGTTTTTCCATTTTAGTTCATAAAACGATCAAATTAAAATATTACTTCAAATCAGTCATCTGCATACATATTGCATTTCATTCATCTACCATTTTAAACATATTAGCTTAATAATTACAAGACTAATTCATGAACTACGCTCATGGATTCATGCAAATATCATATTTCAGGGCTCTTAACTCCTACTCAAGCATGCTAATCATCCAAGGAAACAGCAGACTCCTTAAACCAAATCTACTTAGCTCCATCAATATCTGAAAAAGCATTAGAGGCTGCCTCATTATAAAGTGAGACACCCCATTTGCCATGAGCAAATAAGGTCAGACTAATGTATGGTATGAGCATCCCAATTAAAACATAACGATAAAATCTGAGACACAATGTTTCCATGAAGAAATGCAATTAAAAAGGCTTACTCCTTTTCCATGTTTAAAATTACTCTTGTTCAAGTGTTCATCCTCTGATTTATGAAACACTTACCATCGGTAATTCAGAATCAATATATGCAAATCAGTCAAGCATAAATACATAATAGGTTAATTCACCCTGTTAACATCATGATTTGTATCCATAACTGCACTAGGAAATCTTCCAGGAAAGCTCAAGTTCCTTATACACTTATTTGCTAGCAATTTTAGTTATTTAAAGTCCTTGGTCTCATCAGTAATAAGGAATCGCTGGGGCACATTGTAGTAATCTAATTCACACTACTACACAAAGATTTCAGGACCAAAATTAGGCCATGTGCCAGACTTACAACTCAAGGACGGCCATTCCACAACATCTTGACCAAAATAATCCTTAGTTAAGTTACTAAGTGTTCTCATATTTTTCTTTCAGTGACTACTTACCTAAATAAGGTAACCCGGCATAGTTAAACCCATTGTATAATGCTATGGATTTCATAGAAATCACCCAAATAATCAAAACAACCATTCAGACAAGATTATTAACCAATCAAGCAAGAAATTCATCCAATACATACATGTAAAATTCAGGAAATCATTTATCCATGGGTTTACTGAAATAAATCCTTGTTTTATTTTAATTGCATATATATATTTATCTAAGTATACATCTAATATTAATCCATTGCTTTTGAAATATTTTTAAGAGATTTTTGCCACTATGCATAAACTGGTTTCAACCGAAATTCAAAACCTAGTTGAGACAAAATGATTGCATTCTTGATTAGAGATCAGCACATAGATGATCTATTTCTCTCTAAATCAATCACTTAAAGAGCCTCAGCACTTATACACAAGTATATTGCAGCTCACATAAATGTTTCATGGAAGATTGCCATAGATCTATACCTTTTATACGTCCAAATTTCTATAGAGTTTTCGTGGATATCAGTAAAGGGGTTTCTAAGGGATCATAAAACTGAACAGATTTAAATAATGACTTTAGATCCATAATGCTAAGCTCAATAATGATTTCAAATAAAATCAGTAACATTTTTCTAGTCATAAGAAAACAGATGAAATAATCAAAAGATCAATTTCAATTAAAATGAGCATATAAAAATATTGGTTGTCTCTTGAAATCAGGGCTTAATGCCATATGTTTCAAGTGAGAATACTCACCAAATCACCTCCTTCTAAGCTAGAAAAATCAGAAACCCTTGCTTTATACCCAAGCTTCCCTTCTTCCTTTAAAAATAGATTTTTATGTATTTTAACCTACTTACACTAGGCAGTTTGATTTTTTTTTTTTTTTTGCCCGACTACCCTTATTTATAATATCAGTTTTCTAGGGTTTCAAAGGTTATATAAAGTCAGTTTTACCCTTCAACAAATAATGCCATACGTGTGAGTATTTTCCACATAATTTTTTGCTTTATTTTATTTAAAATGCTCGGGTGTAAAATCTATATCCCTACATGGTGTATTAAAATCAGTCCATAGGATTTAATTAAATGGTTACTGGAAATACACTTGTATATTTATATACACGGATCCTACTGTATACATACATATTCCCTGGAATTATGTGTTGCTTTGTGCATATTCCCTTGTTGTACACATGTGCACACACACTCATACATGCACACAGTCCAAAACTCATCAATTCCAAAAAAAATCCAGTAAATAATTTTTAACTATAATATGAAAATTTTACTTAAGATTTGGGTCATTACTTCTCATCGGATCCTACTCTGGATGTTCCTCTGCCACTCTGACATCTATACCATTAACTTTCCCTTTTCATCTTCATTGTCCTTCTGATACCTCTCAGCCACACGGTAAAATTCTTTAACATCTATCAACGGATCTTATTACAAATAAATCTTGAAAATTTTCATACTGGCTACTCCTTAAACTGTTGCCATTAGAACCATTTATGGGTCTGACCTATCTATTATGGCAGCCGCTATATTGTCTCTCATCAAAAAGCTCCAATGGGTCTCTTTGACCCTTTACTTCGCACTTGATGTTGTCACTACATTCTTAGGTCATGAAGATGGACCTGGAACTATTTCATGAATTTGTCCACTACATCAGCCCATGTGCTGATGGAACTATTTTCAAGCTGTCTAGATTATAATGTCATCAAATCTATCAGATATAGAGGGAAACATTGTCCCATCACTTCTTTATATGCACCCAACATCTCCATTTCTAGACGTACCTCATTAAATAAATCAATATATCCATCTTTACATCATATGTTTCCAATGTTGCCAGCTTGAAATCAGGAAAATTCCTAGCATATCAAGTATTTGAAGTGAATGGACTCGTGTTCATAACCTCTAGGCTCTGATTTGGTAGCCTACCCCCTCATGGTTTGTAACAGCCCGCATTTTACATCTCAAAAGGTCGTAAAATATTTTTATTTTATTCCCTAAGGGTTGGATCATTCTCATATTTTAATATGTTTCTTATGGGGATGTGAGACATGTCCATAATTTTTACCAATTTTATTTGTGACCATTTAGTCCTTGTCAGTCTTGTACATGGCATAACTTTTGACTCTGGTCGAATTAGGTGTTGAGACCTATGCCATTGGAAATGAAATGATGTTTCCCTTTTCGTAGAGTGGTCACATTAAAGATTTGGCTAAGCGGTTTGGGAGGAATCACTGTATTAGTGGGTTGGTGGAAAGCTACAAATAAGGGGTGAGAGGTATAGAGAATAGTTTACTTTCTCCATTCTCTCATTTGGTGGTCTTGTGTTCCTCCTTCCTCTAACATCTTTCCACCATTAAAATCGAGATCTAAGGAAGGGAATCTAAGATCTACATCATTTGAAGCGAGAGTTCATCGAAGCAAAGGATTTGGATCAAGTTCTTTGCTGTTTGGAATCTAATTTAACCATTTTTGCTTTGATTTGGAGAATTGGTGAGTGATATGCATTTCACACGAATTCAATCAATTATATGAGTGTTTGATCTTGTTTTTCATCAAATTCAAGTGTTTTCTCTTAGATCTACATCATGGTAAGTTTTATTTCATATGAATTGACATAGGATCTAATTTAGAAACTTGAAACCAGTAATTTCTATGTTATTTCATATGTTTATGCAAGTTAGATCAATAATTATGTTCATATGTTCATTTATCATGGTTTTGGTGTAAATTGTATAATTTTGGTGGAAACCGTCATATTCACATTGTTAATGATTTCATATCATGTTTATCATGGTGATTGATGAGTTGGATGAATAGATTTCATTGAGATAGTCGATTGGTGAAGTTTTGGTCGAAATTGAACTTGGATTGGCCTGGTGCAGGTTTTGTGTCAGTCGGTATCCTTCTGGTCGATCAGTCGAGCATGCAATACAACGTACAATGTAGTGCAGGAGGTGGGTCGATCGGTTGAGGTGGGTCGGTCGGTCTTGGTGGAAGAACCAGGTCGGTCATGTTGTGAAGCTTGGGGTGGGGAAGCGGACAGGTCAGGTCGGTTACTAACTCCGTGGATTGGTCGTACTCAATTGGATCGGGTCGATCGTACTCAATTGGATTGGGTCGGTCGAGTACGAAGTGGATCGAGTCGTCATGCTATGGGCCGGTCACAAGATGAGGTTGAACTGGGTCGGTCATGTTGTGAAGTGTCGTGGGTCGAGCTCAAAAGGGACGGGTCGGTCACACTTGGGTCGGTCCCTCTGGGTCGGTCAAGCACACCGAGGGTCGGGTTGGTCGGTGAGCATGGTTGGTCTTGAAGGGTTTTGGCAGTGCTTTTAAATGCTATGATTGATGGCATGAACGCTGTGATTGGTTTCTATAGTGGTTTGTTGAACGTCTATGGATTGTGTTACTGTTCCCTTTGGTACAAGGGTGACGTGATGACTTTGAGGGGAATTCAAGTGGGAGTATTCAAAGTGTTGAATGTGTTCATTGATCGGTGTAGAACAACGAATGAGGTGGCAACTCAAAGGTCATGAGTTGGTGGATAATGGTTGCTCAAGAAGGTTGCTTGATCTATGAAAAGTCGTCAGGTTGGATGACTAGAGATGCGAAGGCCAAGAAGGTACCGTTGTCATAAGTTCTAACAGGCTCAAAGCAGGGGTGCAATAAGAGCACCTAAAAGACCGGAAGATTGTTGGTCGAGTACCTTGGATATCGTTGAAAGGCCTAGTTGTCAAGGTTGGACAAACATACGTATTGTTGAAAGGCATATGGGGTTTACGCTAGAAATAGGGTTACCATTATCCCTTGACATGTGGCAAGGTTGGCTGTCATACGATTAACGATAGTTTCGAAGCAGGATTGACGGTGATAGCTAGAGTCTTTCATGGTTGATTAGTTGCCTTTATTGTACCATCTCACGTAAATTGTCCAATGTCAAAGGAGATTTTTTTTGGGTGCTTGTCTGATATTAGTTTAGGCCTCTAGGGCTTATGCTTGAGAGATGTTGAATTCAATTAGGATGGTTTACGTGAGATGTCTATAATCTGGATGTTATGAGTGCTAGTGGTGTTTGTCTCTAATTTCCATGAATGAATGGTTGTTCTGGTTTCCATGAATGAATGGTTGAAGTGTTTGATGTAAAGGATATCACTGTTTGATGTGGGGAAGACGGAGTTGAGTTTTTCTCTGGTGTTGTGGGTAGATTAGTATGTTTATCTATCCATTGTCATATACTTTATTGTTGATGTTTGTTAGTTGTTTATCACTCACTGAGAATGTTGTATGACTCAAGGTTTTATATTTCCCTCTAATTACCTTGGGTTGTTCATCCGGTTGTGGATGGGCAAACTAGGTGGCAGGTGACAAGTGATATCTTAGTGAGGATGACGTTGCTATTCATAGGTGAACAGGAGGCTGGCGTATTATCTTACTTACTATCTAGTATTTCTGTTTCTGCTGTTTGAGTTTGTCTATGAGTTTTGTAGTGAGGCTTTATGTACAAACTTTGATATTTCTTATGATGTTTGGATAATTTTTTAGGATGTTGTGAAAGTTTCAAAAGTTTGTTATATGATGCTTCACTACTATTACCTATTGTATATTTTCTACTATATTTTATCCTTACGCTGTGGTTCTACGTCAAGTTGCGATGTTTTTATTTACCTATGATGATCATCCACAACTATCTGGCACACGTTTTAGCGCATTATTCCTCTTGTTTAATGTAGGGGTTGTGGGTGGTCATCACATTTGGTATCAGAGCTCTGGCTAACGATTTTAGCTAAAGTTCGAAGACGTAATTAAGTATAAGAGGCGTATTTGTAGATTTCAATTGAATGTATACTATATGGTATTATAATAGCGTCTGTACTTCTTTAGCAGCATTTCTTGCAAGTGGCTAATCATTCTAATTTTGCAGATTTAGAGTGAGTCGACATGCTTCAACACATACTCCTAGGGAAGAGGTTGTGCCTGGAAGGGATAATGGCAGACTACCCAGCCATGATGGAGGCATTATGCGAAGGGTACCCACTCCAGTAGCAGCCACGGTAGATGTAGGTGTTCAATTGCCTAGGGTTGTGGATTTTGCGAAGCTGTGCAAAGATTATACATCTCTAGGAGGAAAGCCATTCAAAGGAACAGAACCGTCTAAAGAGGTTTAGAGGTGGATGGATTTTTGTGTCTGTATTTTTGGAGACTTGGGTTTGGATGATGCAACAAAGAGAAAGCTTGCGTCGAGGCAGCTGCAAGGCAGGGGCATGGAATGGTGGAATTCAGTTACACTTGAGACTTCAAAACGGGAGATTTCATGGGAGCAATTCCAAGCTAAGTTTGAAGCAAAGTTTATCTCCACTGTTCAGAAGTCAGGCTTGTTCAAGAAGTTTATATAGCTGAAACAGAATGGCCAATCTGTGCTTGATTATATTTCTGATTTCGAGGCCTTGTCCAGATATGCTCGTTCATAGATTGATACACCCTATCACAAGAACAAGAAGTTTGTTTTGGGTTTGGATACCTACATAGGAAGACCATTGGTGGAATATCTTGATTATTCATTTGAGAAGCTTGTGGAAAAAGATGTTCGCCATGAGAGATTGTTTCCTAAGGAAGAAAATGTTGTCGCTGCAGCCAAAGAAGTTCAGAAACCACAGCAAGGTGGTAATAATAAGAAGAGGAAGCAGCAACAACAGAAAGGAAAGGATGGCTAGAAGAAGCCTAAGAATGAGGTGCTTTGCTTTAACTGCCAACAGAAGGGTCATTACTCGAATGTGTGCAAGAATCCCAAAGCTAAGAAGAAGTGCTTCAAGTGTGGAAAGCCTGGTCATAAGAAGAAGGGTTGTCCAGAATCAGCTAAGAGCAAGCAGGTTGCGAAGGCATATGCTTTGGAAGTCGTGTCATCTTCTTCAAGAGCTCCTACAACAGAGAAAAAGGGAAAGGGTGTCATCGTGCAAGGTACTCTTTCAGTTAATGGTGTTTCAGTTCGTGTGTTGTTCGATATTGGAGCATCGCATTATTTCAGTTGTAATGAGCTTGTGTGCTGCTTAGGTTTGGAACCCGAGATTTGTGATAGACCATTGATCGTGACTAATCTAGTTGAGGGTTTTTCCAGTTTGTGCATGTTGTGTCGTGGTCTAGTGTTGTCGAGTCATGGTTGCTCTTTTGTGTGTGATCGCTTTGTTTTGAACTTCGCTGGGTTTGGGATCATCTTAGGCATGGATTGGCTCAAGAGGTATGCTGCATAAGTGAATTGTGAGAAGCTAGAGGTGAGGGTCGGGGATATGGAAGGGTGAAAGGTGTTGATTAGATGTAAGCCCGAAGACGGGGTCTTCGTAAGCTATCTATATTCGCTTGTGATACCACATGAAGACTTGTCATCTGTGCTGATCGCTAATGAGTATGAGGATGTCTTTGACGAGGTCAAAGGGTTACCACCGCATCGTGAGATCGAGTTTAGGATCGATATGGTCGAGGATGCTAGACCAATTGTTATTCCTCTTAGGCAGATGGCGCCTAAGCAACAGTGACGGTTAGAGGTGCAAGTTCGTGACCTTTTGAGGAAAGGATTCATTCGAAGGAGTGTTTCCGAGTGGGGTGCACTGGTCGTGTTTGCAACCAAGGCGGATGGCTCATTAAGGTTATGTGTGGACTATCGTGAGCTGAACCAAGTTACCCAAGAAGAACAAGTATCTATTACCGAGGATTAATGACTTGCTCGATCAGCTTCATGAAGACAAAGTGTTTTCTCAAATGGATTTGGCAATGGGATTTCACCAGTTGAGAGTGGCTAAGGATAGTATGCCAAAGACCGCTTTTAGGACACCATCCAGTTAATTCAAGTGGTTGGTAATGCCATTCGAGTTGACTAACGCGCCAGCATATTTTGTGGATCTTATGAATATGTTGTTCAGAGATTAGTTGAACAAGTGCGTGCTTGTGTTCGTGGATGATATTCTGCTTTATTCTTGAAATGAGGAAGAGCATAAGACGCACTTGAGAGTGGTGTTAGAAATCTTCCGAAAGCATCAGCTGAGAGCCAAGTTTTCAAAGAGTCACTTCTGGAAGAAGGAAGTGAGGTTCTTAGGCCATGTTGTTTCTGGTAATAGGATAACGGTTGACCCCGCTAAGGTGGAAGAAATCCCGGACTGGAATCGACCTAAGAATGCGATGGATGTTCAAAGTTTCCTTGGGTTGGAAGGATATTACCAATGGTTTATCAAGGATTTCTCCAAGATAGCTGCACCATTGATAGGATTGACGAAGAAGAACCATGTAACACCCCGTATGTTGAATAACTTATTATAATATAAATCAGGGCAGAATTAAATTTTAAAATCTGAATCAGGGGAAACAGGCTATGCCATTGCGTTCGTCTCGGAAAAATACGCGAAATAGAGTCCGAGTTTTCGAAAATCGGAGTCCGTATGACCCAGTTAAGGCCCGAAGAAGTTTTCAGAAAATTCAAAACAGATTTAAAATATTCAGATTTCACATTTCAGAAGAGGCGGGAAAATTCCCGCCAGACAGAGGGTGTCGACCCTAGGGTCGACATGGGTGTCGACCCCCCCTGTCGGTTTGTGTGACCTGGGTGCACTGATTTGGGATTTGGGCTATGGTTGGTGGCTAGTGACGAGATCTGACGGCTCTAATCTGATTTAGGGTTAATCTAATGGCCTAAAACACTTAACTAATCTATAAATACACCCTAAGACTACCCTAATTCATACTAAAATTGGAGACAACGTCGTTATGCCGTCAAAATGCAACTAGAAGGAGCCACCAACAAATTAAAGAGGAAGATAGCTTCTCAAATAAACTTCTAATCAACTCTAGCAACTTAATCTTCTTCTTAGGAGTGCTAATCAACAAATTGTGAGTACTATAGCCTTAATGACCAATTGTTGAAATGATTATGATAGGATATAATGAGGTTATGGCTATGAATGTGGATCAATGCAAGTTATGTTATCATATGCTATGTGTTCATGATGTTACTTTTGAAAGTTTGATGTTATATGTTCATGATGTTATGCAAGTTATGCAAGTCATATGCTATGAGTTCATGATTGCTAGTTATGCAAATCACTATGATAAACATTGATCCACTATGACACCATGATTATGCAAGTTTGGTGTATGATTATATGCAAGTTCATATATGATATGTTATGCAAGTTTGGTGTTTGATTATATGCAAGTTCATATATGACATGTTATGCAAGTTTGGTGTTTGATTATATGCAAGTAACATGTGCAAGTTTACACCTTTGTATGATATGCATACATATGCAAGTTAACCCCTTTGTATGTCATACATACATATGCAAGTTTACCCCTTTGTATGACATAAGTAGCTTATGCAAGTTACCCTCTTTATGACATATGTGATTCATGCAAGTTTGGGTTGATTATTTATGCTAGTTGGGTTTGATGCTATATGCATGTTGACACCTTTAAAACCCATGTTGATGCTAATGTTATGCAAGTTGAACCCATTGTATGTGTGATGAATCTTCCCTTTTAAGTATGTCATGTTAGCGAATTACGTGGGGAACGATGGGGTTAATATTCATGTTAATAAAATGGTGTGAAGTTGGTATGATTATGCATACCATAAAGTGGATGGACATAATTGAGTCAATTATGTACATCGTTAAATTTGCAATTAATTAGGGATAATTAATACAAATTATGGGGGTGATTAATTAGGTGTAATTAATCGACTAAGACACGAGGTTGGACCCTTTTGTAGCATAAGACTGCCCGGAACCGACTGGCAAATCCAGCGGCTACAAATGATTGGCCCAATGTGAGTGGACTTAGGCATAAACTAAATACGTGACAAGTGTAAAGACACGAGGTTAGACTCGGTTATGGCGTAAGGCTGCCCGGACCCGACCGGCAAATCCAGCTGCCATAAAAGATAGTCTAATGTGAGAGGTCTTTACAACGGTTACGTTCTTAATCAATTAAGAAACACTTAACCAGATAAGCATGTAGTGGGGCATGAGGGGTTAAGTGGGTGCCTTGGGTGGCATGTGGAAATCAAGTAAGTGCCTTGGGTGGCATGTGGAAATCTAGTGGGTTGCCTTGGGTGGCAATAGAAAATACAATTAGAATACTTAACCAAGTGAAGACATGTAATTAAACATGATTAAAGGGTTAAGTGGGATGCACTAGAAAAGGGACAAGCTTAGGTGGGTAGCTTGTGGGGGCCCATTTCAACCAGTAACCCATATGTATCTTATTGGGCTCGACCCATGTCGAGGACGGGACACGCGTACTGGGCTTGACTATAAGAGGCCAAAACGGGTTAGCGGTGGCAACGCAAGTCCAACGGATTTCATATGCATGTGTGGACCCGGGCTGGTAGGTAAGACGTTGTTGCATCGTGTTGGTATAAGCCGTGCACCATTGGTTGTATCGGGTTGCCACTTTGGGGAGTGATACACCCCACCGTGGAGCCAGCACGGGTATCTACGGTAGGGAGCCGATCGCTTGGGGAGTAGTGGGAACACCTAGTGGAGATAGGGGCAGACGGCAACTATGTGGTCAGCTAGGGGTACAAGAAACTACTAGTTATATTTTCTAAGTCCTTGGGTGGGATCAACCTTTAAGTAGGAATGACTGGTGTGGTGCAGTGTAGTAATTACCCTTGGGTGGGTAGATACGTCTTTACCGTTATCTTAGTTCACCCAGTCATCACCGTACCAAGTTTATATCATACCCTAATTACTTTAATGATTGTATTGTTAAAGTTATAGGGCTCACTCAGACTTATGTCTGACCCCGTTGTTTTTATCTTTCCCCCCTCAGGTCCTCAGGTTGGGCCTAGCACTAGTGGGCTTTGATTAGATTTCTTCATCTATCTTTTGGAGCTTGGACCGTGATGTAAAGCCCAGCTTATCTTTTCTATTATGGCTATTAGTTATGTAGTGGGATTATGTACTTATGTTTTATCAGGATGGATATTTAGTACTTGACTCTTGTTTTAGTTGGTTTTGATATGTAACCAAACATGTTTATCTTCTGCTGCAATGAAATGATGTTTTAGATTTCAAGTATTATTTATATCTGTCTTGTTGTAATTTTTCTGTTCTATATTCACTTAAAATACTCCACCGAAGTTAAGGCATTCCCTTAGTGAGTGACCTTAGCGGGTGTGGGGTGTTACACGTGGTATCAGAGCTGAAGGTTACCGGAACAGATTACTATTTTTCTAAAAACATTTTTGGAAGAAGTATTTTCAAAAACATGTCTTTTGAGAGAAAAGTTTTTGGAAGAAAAGCATAATCCCCAATAGCCATATCTTTATCTTTCGAATTCTCTGTTTTGAATCTTTCCTTTTTCGTTTCAGCATGGCTGAAGATCTTAATTTCCCGGAGGGTGTAGCGATACCAGTATGGTATAGGAGGTTGATGGAGGCTAGGGCTGCCACTGCGGGTCCAGCAAATGTTCCTCCACCAACAGTAGCACCCGATCTTCCTCCCCCTCCTCCTCATCGCACGGATACTTTTGCTAAGACTTGCAAGGAATTTAAGGCTATGGGAGGGAAACCTTTTCAAGGATCAGAAACTTTTGTGGAGGCTAGAGATTGGCTTAAGGAGGTGGAAGAGTTGATAGATATCTTTGAGATGGAAGAAGGAAAGAAAGTCAAGTTAGCTGCTTGGTTAATGAAGGGAGAAGCCTCATTCTGGAGGGAGGTCACTAATGGAGAGCGCCTTGTTGACTCTTGGGCGGATTTCAGGCAAAGGTTTGTGGCAAAGTTTCTCTCAAGGGCCGAAGAAAACTTGTATATGGAAAGGTTCTTGACTCTAAAGCAAGGAAACCTACCAGTGAAGGAATATGTCAACAAGTTTAATCAATTGGCAAGGTTTGGCATAGACATGGTGAATACACCGGAGAAGAAGGCTTTGAGGTTCGTTAAAGGCTTGAATGAACCGATGCATGGATTGGCTATGACTCACTTCCCTATGGGGGCCACCTTTGAGAAGCTAGTAGACATGGCACTCATGCATGAGGAAGAAAAGGGTCCCAATGCTAATAAGGCACCCGAGAAGAAAGGAGATCAGAAGTGACCTCAACAGCAACAGCAACAGCAAAACAAGGGTGGGAAAGGCAACGGTGGCAAGGGAAAGAAGAAGTGCTTCAATTGCTGGACACCAGGCCACCTAAGCAAAGATTGTCGGAAGAAGAAGAAGACGGGCTGCTTCCACTGTGGCGAAGCAGGGCATCTAGTGAAGGACTGCCTTAAGAAGGGGCAAAGGACGGGATCTACCTCAGGGGGACAGGTGCAAGCTCTTATGGCACCAGGTTAGGCAAGGGGACAAGTTCAGGCTCTCGCGGTTCCACCGATTCAGGAAAGAGGTAGAACTATTTCCGTTGAAAGTCTGGTTTTTCCGTTTGATCATCCTGTCCGTACTTTGTTTGACTCTGGTGCATCGCATTCGTTTATCTCATCATCATTAGTTGAGTCACTGCACTTAGACACCAGTCTAGTAGACGATCCCTTGGTTGTTTCAAACCCAATTGGGGGCTCCACTTATTTTTCCATGATATGTTTGGGTTTGAAGATTTCCATACTTAGCGTTGAGTTTAGATGTTATGCTTTTGTTTTGGGCTTCACGGGCTATGGGTTGATTTTGGGCATGGACTGGTTATCCAGTAATGGTGCCATTCTTGATTGCGAAAGGAGAGTTGTTAGGCTCATGACCCGCTTGGGTAACACTCTCGAGATCTCTTGTAATCCCATGGATTCTGTTATGCTATGTTATCTTGAATCGCTTGACGCTTCGGTCGAGAGTTTGCGATCTGTTAGAGTGGTCCAGAAATACTCGGATGTGTTTGAGGAGGTGAAGGGCTTACCTCCGAGGCGGGAGATAGACTTCCGAATATATCTGGTGGACAATGCTAAACCAGTATCTTTGCCAGTGCGCCACATGGCTCCTCGTGAGAGGAGGGAACTCCATAAGCAAGTAGGGGAGTTGCTTGAGAAGGGGTTCATAAGACGAAGTATATCGGAGTGGGGTGCTCCAGTAGTTTTTGCCACGAAGGCGGATGGGTCCCTCAGACTTTGTGTAGACTATAGAGAACTCAACAAGCTCACAAAGAAGAATAGACACCCATTGCCGAGAATTGATGATCTCTTTGATCAGTTGGTTGGCGCCTCAGTGTTTTCGCAGATGGACTTGGCCACGGGTTTTCATCAGTTGAGAGTGGCTGAGGATAGCATAGACAAGACTGCCTTTAGGACTCCGGATGGTTTCTATGAGTGGCTTGTGATGCCATTTGGTTTGACGAACGCCCCAACATACTTTGTTGAGTTGATGAGTAGGGTGTTCAGGGAGTACCTTAATAAGTTCGTGGTGGTCTTTGTGGATGACATCTTAGTCTTTTCTAAGAGTGAAGAAGAGCATGCCCTACATCTTAGGGAAGTGTTGGAGACTCTTCGAGCACATAGCCTTAAGGCTAAATTCTCTAAATGTCACTTTTGGAGGAAGGAAGTGCGGTTTTTGGGGCACGTGGTCTCCAAAGAAGGGATATCTGTGGATCCCGCGAAGGTAGTATCCATCCAAGATTGGAAGGTTCCGAAGAATGCTACCGAGGTGAGGAGTTTCTTGGGGTTGGCTGGCTACTATAGGAAGTTTATCAAGGACTTCGCGAAGATATCAGCCCCATTAACTCGCTTGACGAAGAAAAATCTAGTTTTCGCATGGGACGTAGATTGTGATGACGCGTTCCAACGGTTAAAGAGAGCTTTAACCACAGCTCCAGTCTTAGTGTTGCCAGATGGGAGTAAGCCATTTGTTGTTTATACCGATGCTTGTAGGACAGGACTAGGCGCAGTCTTAATGCAAGAGGGAAGGGTAATAGCCTATGGGGGAAGGCAGTTGAGAAAGCATGAGAAAAATTACCCTACCCATGATTTAGAGTTGGCCGCTATTGTTTTTGCGCTTAAGACTTGGCGCCATTATCTTCTTGGCGAGAGATTCGAATTGTTCACTAACCACAAATCATTGAAGTACTTGTTTTCTCAAAAGGATTTGAACTTAAGACAGCAAAGGTAGATGGAGTTCTTAGCATCCTATGATTTCAAGATAGCGTATACCCCTGGTAAGGGTAACGTGGTGGCGGACGCCTTAAGCATAAAAAGGTTGTCCTTGAGTCCATTGTTCGTGGAACGATGAAGCTTGGAATTTATCTCGATGTTTGATTTCAGACCTTCCGTTGACTTTGTACCTGGTTTGCTAGCATCCTTAGAGGTCAGACCTACTCTTTTGGGACGGATTGGCGAGGCACAGCGGGACGACCCACAGTTGGTTGAGTTGGTAGAGAGGCTCATAAGGGGGGAGTCGTCCAGCCATTTGAGTAGGTACACCCTAGAAGATAGGGGGTGCTTGCGTAGAGATGGTAGACTTTGTGTACCGCAAGACGAGGGTTTGAGGAAGGCTATTCTTGATGATGTGCATCGTTCAAAGATGACCATTCATCCCGGTGGGGACAAGATGTACCAAGACATGAAGCGAGTTTTCTTTTGGGCCGGTATGAAGAAAGATGTGGCCGAGTATGTCGCGAGATGCTTGGTGTGCCAACAAGTGAAAGCGGAGCAAAAGAAACCCGGTGGGTTGCTTCACCCATTGGAAGTTCCGCAATGGAAGTGGGATAGCGTCTCGATGGATTTTATTGATGGGTTACCGAGATCGAGGAAGGGTAATACGGGAATTTGGGTTGTGGTAGACAGACTTACTAAGAGTGCCCATTTCATACCCGTGAAGAGTAAGAGGACTGCTCCATGGCTAGCTTCAGTTTACCTTCGAGAGATAGTTCAGTTGCATGGTGTACCTTCTAGCATAGTGAGCGATCGAGATCCTATCTTCACTAGCGAGTTTTGGAAGAGTTTGCAAGAGGCGGTAGGGACTCAGTTGTGTTTGAGCACCGCATATCATCCTCAGACGGACGGCCAGACCGAGAGGGTGAATCGTGTTCTGGAAGACCTTTTGAGGCTTTGTATCTTAGATTTTGGAGGTACATGGGAAGAGCATCTTCCATTGGTGGAGTTCGCGTATAATAACAGCTTTCAGTCTAGTATTGGTATGGCTCCTTTTGAAGCTCTTTATGGAAGGCCTTGTCGATCACCTACATGTTTGTGGGAATCTACGGATAAGATCTTGCTTGGGCCTGATATGGTTAGAGAGACTTTGGAAAAGATTGATTTGATTCGAAGAAGGATGAAAGCGGCGCGAGACAGACAGAAATCTTACGCGGATAAGAGGAGGACGGATCTGGAGTTTGATGTTGGGGACATGGTCTTTGTCAAAGTATCTCCATTACGGAATGTTGTTCGCTTTGGGTCCGTTGGGAAGTTAGCACCAAGGTTTGTAGGACCGTTTCCTATTAAGGAAAGGATTGGACGGATGGCATATAGAGTGGATTTACCCGAAAGACTTAGTGGGGTACATGACATATTCCATGTGTCACATTTGAGGAAGTGCCTACATGAGACCGCAGAGGTGGTAGAGCCGAGCTTGCTTAGAGAAGTGGAGGTAGAGCGTGACGCGACTATTCGACGAGCTCCTACCCACATCCTTGGGTCAGAGGTTAGGAAGTTGAGAAACAGAGAGGTTCGACTAGTCAAAGTGCAATGGGGAGAGGATGAGAGCAATGCTACTTGGGAGACAGAAGCGAAGATGCGTTCATTGTACCCATTCCTTTTTGAGGGTATGTCTTTTAACTTCTCCTTTATCGTTTGCCTAGTACTTATCTTATCTTTAGTATGTCCTCTCATTAGTACCTTTGACCTTTAGATAGGGTAAACCTATGGTTGAAACATGTGTTTGAGACATGTTATGTTTGATGGATGCGTGTGGATGCAAGTGTTTGCTAGTGGTTGCTCGTGGATGCATATACACACACTTTAGACACTAGATCGGCTCAGTCACTTCATATTGCATATTGCATATAATTGTGTGTAGGTAGCTATATTAATGGATGTATAATGGTTATGTTATCATATGGATGATGCATTTTGGTGTATGGTTGTGCACACATGTAGAAATAGTATGTGTAGATAGGGTTCTTTCGCATACATATTGGATGCATGGCACTATCATGGTTTGCATTAAGGAGGTCAACTGAATCAGTAGACCGCCTGATTTTGCATTAGACAGAGAACATATACACACACTTTTTGCATATGTTCATACAGCATTAGAAACTTTAAGGACAATGGATGCCAGTATTTGATGGGTTGAGTAGATGGTTGTTTGGTTGGTAGGATACGTTCTTCTTGACTTAGAAATTTCGAGGATGAAATCCTTTAAGTAGGGGAGAATGTAACACCCTGTATGTTGAATAACTTGTTGTAATATAAATCAGGGCAGAATTAAATTTTAAAATCTGAATCAGGGGAAACGGGCTATGCCATTGCGTTCGTCTCGGAAAAATACGCGAAATAGAGTCCGAGTTTTCGAAAATCGGAGTCCGTATGACCCAGTTAAGGCCCGAAGAAGTTTTCAGAAAATTCAAAACAGATTTAAAATATTCAGATTTCACATTTCAGAAGAGGCGGGAAAATTCCCGCCAGACAGAGGGTGTCGACCCTAGGGTCGACATGGGTGTCGACCCCCCCTGTCGGTTTGTGTGACCTGGGTGCACTGATTTGGGATTTGGGCTATGGTTGGTGGCTAGTGACGAGATCTGACGGCTCTAATCTGATTTAGGGTTAATCTAATGGCCTAAAACACTTAACTAATCTATAAATACACCCTAAGACTACCCTAATTCATACTAAAATTGGAGACAACGTCGTTATGCCGTCAAAATGCAACTAGAAGGAGCCACCAACAAATTAAAGAGGAAGATAGCTTCTCAAATAAACTTCTAATCAACTCTAGCAACTTAATCTTCTTCTTAGGAGTGCTAATCAACAAATTGTGAGTACTATAGCCTTAATGACCAATTGTTGAAATGATTATGATAGGATATAATGAGGTTATGGCTATGAATGTGGATCAATGCAAGTTATGTTATCATATGCTATGTGTTCATGATGTTACTTTTGAAAGTTTGATGTTATATGTTCATGATGTTATGCAAGTTATGCAAGTCATATGCTATGAGTTCATGATTGCTAGTTATGCAAATCACTATGATAAACATTGATCCACTATGACACCATGATTATGCAAGTTTGGTGTATGATTATATGCAAGTTCATATATGATATGTTATGCAAGTTTGGTGTTTGATTATATGCAAGTTCATATATGACATGTTATGCAAGTTTGGTGTTTGATTATATGCAAGTAACATGTGCAAGTTTACACCTTTGTATGATATGCATACATATGCAAGTTAACCCCTTTGTATGTCATACATACATATGCAAGTTTACCCCTTTGTATGACATAAGTAGCTTATGCAAGTTACCCTCTTTATGACATATGTGATTCATGCAAGTTTGGGTTGATTATTTATGCTAGTTGGGTTTGATGCTATATGCATGTTGACACCTTTAAAACCCATGTTGATGCTAATGTTATGCAAGTTGAACCCATTGTATGTGTGATGAATCTTCCCTTTTAAGTATGTCATGTTAGCGAATTACGTGGGGAACGATGGGGTTAATATTCATGTTAATAAAATGGTGTGAAGTTGGTATGATTATGCATACCATAAAGTGGATGGACATAATTGAGTCAATTATGTACATCGTTAAATTTGTAATTAATTAGGGATAATTAATACAAATTATGGGGGTGATTAATTAGGTGTAATTAATCGACTAAGACACGAGGTTGGACCCTTTTGTAGCATAAGACTGCCCGGAACCGACCGGCAAATCCAGCGGCTACAAATGATTGGCCCCATGTGAGTGGTCTTAGGCATAAACTAAATACGTGACAAGTGTAAAGACACGAGGTTAGACTCGGTTATGGCGTAAGGCTGCCCGGACCCGACCGACAAATCTAGCTGCCATAAAAGATAGTCTAATGTGAGAGGTCTTTACAACGGTTACGTTCTTAATCAATTAAGAAACACTTAACCAGATAAGCATGTAGTGGGGCATGAGGGGTTAAGTGGGTGCCTTGGGTGGCATGTGGAAATCAAGTAAGTGCCTTGGGTGGCATGTGGAAATCTAGTGGGTTGCCTTGGGTGGCAATAGAAAATACGATTAGAATACTTAACCAAGTGAAGACATGTAATTAAACATGATTAAAGGGTTAAGTGGGATGCACTAGAAAAGGGACAAGCTTAGGTGGGTAGCTTGTGGGGGCCCATTTCAACCAGTAACCCATATGTATCTTATTGGGCTCGACCCATGTCGAGGACGGGACACGCGTACTGGGCTTGACTATAAGAGGCCAAAACGGGTTAGCGGTGGCAACGCAAGTCCAACGGGTTTCATATGCGTGTGTGGACCCGGGCTGGTAGGTAAGACGTTGTTGCATCGTGTAGGTATAAGCTGTGCACCGTTGGTTGTATCGGGTTGCCACTTTGGGGAGTGATACACCCCACCGTGGGGCCAGCACGGGTATCTACGGTAGGGAGCCGATCGCTTGGGGAGTAGTGGGTACACCTAGTGGAGATAGGGGCAGACGACACCTATGTGGTCAGCTAGGGGTACAAGAAACTACTAGTTATATTTTCTAAGTCCTTGGGTGGGATCAACCTTTAAGTAGGAATGATTGGTGTGGTGCAGTGTAGTAATTACCCTTGGGTGCGTAGATGCGTCTTTACCGTTATCTTAGTTCATCCTATGTCTAGTTGGCTGCTTAGTGTAGTCATTTATCCCCAGTCATCACCGTACCAAGTTTATATCATACCCTAATTACTTTAATGATTGTATTGTTAAAGTTATAGGGCTCACTCAGACTTATGTCTGACCCCGTTGTTTTTATCTTTTTCCCCCTCAGGTCCTCAGGTTGGGCCTAGCACTAGTGGGCTTTGATCAGATTTCTTTATCTATCTTTTGGAGCTTGGACCGTGATGTAAAGCCCAGCTTATCTTTTCTATTATGGCTATTAGTTATGTAGTGGGATTATGTACTTATGTTTTATCAGGATGGATATTTAGTACTTGACTCTTGTTTTAGTTGGTTTTGATATGTAACCAAACATGTTTATCTTCTGCTGCAATGAAATGATGTTTTAGAATTCAAGTATTATTTATATCTGTCTTGTTGTAATTTTTCTGTTCTATATTTACTTAAAATACTCCACCGAAGTTAAGGCATTCCCTTAGTGAGTGACCTTAGCGGGTGTGGGGTGTTACAAACCAAGTTTTCACATGGGATGCAAAGAGTGAGCAAGCATTTGGAATACTGAAAGAGCGATTAACGAGTGCTCTTGTGTTGACCATTCCGAATGGGAATGAAGAGATGGTTGTGTATACCGATGCATGTGGTACTAGACTTGGAGCGATACTGATGCAAAAGGATAAAGTTGTGGCCTACGCGAGTCAACAGCTGAAGACGCGTGAGAGAAATTACCCAACTCATGATTTGGAGTTGGCGGCGATTATGTTTGCTCTGAAGATCTGGAGCCTTTACTTGTTGGGAGTTCGGTTCGAGTTGTTTACGGATCACAAGTCGTTGAAGTATCTTTTCCCCCAAAAGGATTTGAATCTTCGGCAGCAATGGTAGTTATAGTTTCTAGTATCATATGATTTTGGTATAGCTTATACTCCGAGAAAGGGTAACGCAATTGCAGATGCATTGAGTCGAAGACACGCAAGTTTGGAAGCAATGTTTTTGAAATGGAAGAACCTCGAGTATTTGCAAGGTTTGATTTCAGGCCAAAGTGTGAGTTGGAACCTAAAATGTTGGCAAGCTTATTGATAAGACCTACTCTTATCGAAAGGATTGGAGAGAACCAAAAGCGAGATGTGAATCTTGTCGAGTTTATCCAGAAGCTGGAACCAGAGAATAAAGAGTTTGAAGCCGATCGAGAAGATTAGCTTCGAAAGCAAGGGCAATTAGTTGTTCCTGATATCGACGGATTGAGAGATGAGGTTCTGAGAGAATGTCATCACTCAAAGTTGACAATTCATCCCAGTGGTAATAAAATGTATCAGGACATGTAGCGAGTCTACTACTGGGAGGGAATGAAGAGAGATATTGGAAAGTTCATCCAAATGCATGAACTGTCAGTCAGTAAAAGCTGAACAGAAGAAGCCGAGTGAGTTTCTTCAGCCATTGGAAGTTCCTACATGGAAGTGGGAGCATATATCGATGGATTTTATCAATGGACTACCTAGAACTAGGGCCAGAAATGGAGGGATTTGGGTCATTGTGGATCGCTTAACCAAAAGTGCAAGGTTCATTCCTGTCAAGTCGACTAGGATGACATCGAAATTGGCTGAACTTTATGTGAAATGGATAGTTCGATTCCATGATATCCCGAAGAGCATAGTGAGTGATCGAGATCTGTTATTCATGAGTGGATTTTGGAAGAGTCTACAAGAAGCTTTGGGTATCGAGTCGTGTTTAAGTACGGCTTATCGTCCCCAAATTGATGGTCAGACCGAGAGAGTCAATCGAGTCTTGGAAGATCTCTTAACGACTTGTGTGTTAGACATCGGAGGATCGTGGGAAGGCCATCTACATCTAGTTGAGTTTGCATATAATAATAGCTACCAGTGTAGCATTGGGATGGCACTATACGAGGCGTTCTATGGGAGGCCGTCCAATTCTCCAGCATGTTGGTTAGAAACTGGAGATAAGTTGATACTTGGGCCAGAGATGATAAAAGAAACCTCGGAATGTATCGAGATTGTTCGGCAACGAATGAAGGCAGCCTAAAATTATCAGAAGAGTTATGTTGATAGACGTCTAAAAGATTTGGAATTCGACGTTAGCGATATGGTTTTCGTGAAGATTTCGCCATTGAAGCATGTGGTTAGATTCGAAAGCAAAGGGAAGTTAGTTCCTAGGTTTGTTGGACCATTTCCAATAGTCGAGCGTATTGAAAAGCTTGCATATAGATTGAAGTTACCCAAGAAGATGTCGAGCGTGCATAATGTTTTCCATATGTCGTTTCTACGGAATTTCGTGCATGATTCGAATGTGGTGGTATCTCCAGAGCAGTATGAAGACCTAAAAGTAAAGACCATAGTTGCGAGACCTCATAAGTCGCTTCGTGTTGTAAGGAATGACACGGAATAGCTTAGGAGGAAGACGATTAAGCTAGTCAAGTTACAATAGAGTGAGGATGGCGACGATTGTACATGGGAGACGGAAGAGAACATGAAGGCGACCCATCCATAACTCTTCGTCGGTATGACCGGTTAGTATCATACCACCTTGCATCATTGTAACTTGTGGTATGGTTATTTTAGAATTCCGCGTGCTAGGATAGGGCTATGGATGCATGGTCCGATGGCTGCTAGTTTGGATGATAGAATTGGCTGCACATGAGTGATAGGCATGCGAAATTGTTGTGGTTGCTTGCGTTTATTAGAATTTCGGGGGCGAAATTCCTAAGGGGGAGAATGTAACAACCTGCATTTTACGTATCGAAAGATCATAAAATATTTTTATTTTATATCTTAGGGTTGGATCATTCACATATTTCAATGTGTTTCTTATGGGAATGTGAGACATGTCCATAAATTTTACCAATTTTGTTTGTGACCATTTTTCCCTAGTCAGTCTTGTAAAGGTAAAACTTTTAACTCAGGTTGAATCAGGTGTTGAGACCTATGCCATTGCAAGGGAAATGATGTTTACCTTTCCATAGAGTGGTCACATTAAAGATTTTGCTCAGCGGTTTGGGTGGAATCGATGTTTTAAGGTTTAACAGTTAGTTATCCAGGTTTGGGAGCCTTAATGGGCTGATTTGTAGAGACCCATTAGTGGGCTAGTGAAAAGCTATAAATAGGGGGTGAGAGGTATGGAGAATAGTTTACTTTCTCCATCCTCTCATTTGGTGGCCTTGTGTTCCTCCTTCCTCTAACAACTTTCCACCATTGAAATCGAGATCTAAGGAAGGTAATCCAAGATCTACACCATTTGAAGCAAGATCTACATCATTCGAAGTGAGAGTTCATCGAATCGAAGGATTTGGATCAAGTTCTTTGCTGTTCGAAATCTAATTTCACCGTTTTTGCTTTGATTTGGAGAATTGGTGAGTGACATCTCTCACACGAATTCAATCAAGTATATGAGTGTTTGATCTTGTTTTTAATCAGATTCAAGTGTTTTCTCTTAGATCTACATCATGGTAAGTTTTATTTCGTATGAATCGCCATAGGATCTAATTTAGCAATTTAAAACTGGTAATTTCTATGCTATTTCATATGTTTACGCAAGTTAGATCCATAATTATGTTCATATGTTCATTTATCATGATTTTGGTGTAAATTGTATGATTTTGATGAAACCGTCATATTCACGTTGTTAATGATTTCATATCGTATTTATGATGGTGATTGATGAGTTGGATGAATAGATTTCATCGCTATAGTCGATTGGTGAAGTTTTGATCAAAATTGGATATGGATTGGCCTGGTGCAGGTTTTGGGTCGGTCGGTCGAGCATGCAGTACAATGTGTAGTACAGTGTAGTACAGGAGGTGGGTCGGTCGGTCGAGGCGGGTCGATAGATCTTGGTGGAAGAACTGGGTAGGTTATGTTGTGAAGTTTGGAGTGGGGAAGCGGATTGGTTGGGTCGGTCACTAACTCCATGGGACGGTCGTACTCAATTGGATGGGGCCGGTTGAGTACGAAGTGGATCGGGTCGGCATGCTACGGATCGGTCACAAGATGAGGTTGAACCGGGTCGGTCATGTTTTGAAGTGTTGTAGGTCAAGCTCAAAAGGGACGATGCATTGACTTTCTTGAATTTGTCGCATAAGGTCGATGTTATTCCTTAATGCTTGATTGAGCTTGTAACATCCGAGATTTTTGACCGTTCAAATCGACAATGATCCTTAATGTTGACATAAACAGATCAAAAATACGGATAGTTATTGGGATTAAAATAAGAAAAATAAGAAAGAAGAGAACAAATACAGAATCTCGCAGTGGAAGGACAAAATATAATAAATAAATAACAGTTCATGAAGTTATTAAACCATACATTTTATTATATTTTACAACGATTATCGGAGTAAATTAACATACAACATACCAATGCATTTGTAGTGGAATAATAATAATACGTCTGTTGAGCTCCATCTTCATCTTCATAATGGTATCTTCAAAGCAAGTGAAACTTCGCTAACTGCAACTCAGTCTGACCCGAGCGTATTGCAAAAAGAAACACAACAAACACTCGGATCATAACTAAATCATTCTCATATTAGTTAAATCAAATTTCATGTAATAATATGAGTGCAATTACTTAAAAGATGTTACGGGAATTTCCATCTCTTAAGGATCCGTCAAACTAATACTATATAATATAATATGCTATTATAATAATGTCTATGGTTAAATATAACACAATAAAATAATGTAAGTGGGATTACCATTATTACCCTTACACCGTTTATACTGTTGCCATTCAGTTTGCATATAACACACCAATACGTCGGCGGATAGGGATGCGCCGTGATACGACAATGTTAAATCAAAAACGTAGGGGGATCGATCAGGATAAATATGACAAGGCATCATGGTAATACCCATCAGTAGTGATTCTACCTAATTGCAGACCCAGGCCGTTGGTAACGCATAGCCGCAACTACCGCCCACCCCAGACATATCCCCAAAATCAATAAAGGCGCCAATCAATCACAAAGTATATATATATATATGGTATCGAAGAAGTATGCCTGCTCAGAGTAGCTAACTCAATTAACCTGGGTACGGCTCCTGTTTTAGTCATTTCAATTATGACCCGAAGGTCAATGCTATCCATCATCGTTCTCTTTCTTCAAATCCAGTAATCGCCTCCAATCCATCCAACACCATTTCTGGAACTTCACCGCGTACACAATTGTTAAAGTGGTTTTCGGTATTGGCAGAGAGTATGACAATATCCAATCCCGGTCTCTTTAACAACCTAATGTTTACATTTTTCACACCGGTCGGTTCTTTTACATTTCGAAGAGGTTCATACTTCATATCAAAATATCAGATTTCCAAAACCATTCAATATTCAAGGTAGAATATTATTCATACTAAATCTCCATTTAAACCAATTAAAATCTTGAAACAATTCCAACTTTAATAATTTGAATATTAAAATAATTAATAGTATATATAAAATAGTTTAGATATATAATTGAAATAATTTGAAAATAAATAGTTTGTAATTAAAATAGAATTTATCAAATTTATTAAAATATATAGTTAAAACATCAAAGAAATTTATAAAATAAATAGCTAATTACAAAATAATTTATTTAAAATAATTTATAAAATAAAATAGTAAAAAAATAAAAATTATTAAAATAGTTTATAAAATGGTTTATAATGCTATTTTGGAATTAGAATAGTTTCTCTAAAATTTAAATTAGACTTGAAGTCATATTCCAACTTTCAAATCAATCAACTCAAATTAATATTTCAATCGATTAACTTTCTATACATTTCAGTTTAATCCATTTACTCTAATTTTTAACTTCAATTTACACATCAAAAATTACTTTAGCGTTTATTTCCAAAATCCAATTTTCATGTCCAAAGGAAAACAGTTTATAAAACAACGTCTAAACTGTCTTTAAAACAATATTTTCAAATTTCATGGTTAAAAAGAAAATATTTAACCGACTGGTGTCCGTATATAATTTTCTATCCTATGCCTAAGTGATATTTAAAATTTAATTTTAGTACTTTGGGAAAGGATATATATCATTTCAATCCAGATCAGGGTCATAGGTATTTATCATTTCAACCTACGTTCTTAATTCATTTTAATGATTAACCTCGGGTTTATTCGATGCCCGTAACATCTAGGGTAATGATTAGGATTAATCAACAGAACAATAGTCATATATAAATAAATGTGAATAATTGGTAAATTCACACAATTAACGTCAATATGTCAAACATATCAAATTCAAGTCGTTCATCACATCAATACATACAAACAGTCAAATATCATATAAATTTACCAATTATTAGGTGTCAGGTTTTAAACAGTAACTAAATGTCAAATTTTAACTTAACTGTAAAACTAATCTAACAGTTGAATTAAACTACACTATCGATGCAAATCAATATAAATATGCAATTTAAATTATCAAACATCAATCCAAACAATCATATCATGACATAATATTATTTTAACTAATATTAGAATACTTTAGTTAAGCGTGAGTGGGTTAAATCACTCACCTTGGTTTCAAACGAGATTGAAATTCCAATTTTAGCCCAAAATCAAATACTCTCAGAATCAGTCCAAATCAATGTTATCGGGAAGAGCTCGTCGATATGATTCCAACGCAACAAACTGCGTGTCAATTGGAACTCGTATGAAAAAGTTATGTACGTTAGAACATTTGAATTTTAAAATATATAAGATAATAAATAAAATTTTCCACTTCTCACACGATGCCATGTCAGCTGTCATCTTCCCGCCTGTGTGAACAGTACTGCGCATGCAATCTCTGTTTTCACCGTAACTTTGACTGCTCATAACTTCTTGCTCCGACATCCGTTTGACACAAGACCACAACCAAATCGAAGCTCTCGACGAGCAGCATCTTCACAAGAAATCTCAAGACCTCCGACCCCATACGGGCCCCGCTACGTCTAGTCAAAGGTGCAGATTTTCGCATCTTAAAACGCATATTCCCGGAGCTTTCGACCACCAATCGACACGAGACCACTTGTGAAACACCCCACCACCGTTAAGGTCACTCACAAAGGGAATGCCTTAATTTTGGTGGAGGTTTATAAGTAAAAGCCACAGATAAACTCAAGACAGATATAAATACACATATTTTAAATAGCGGAAACCAACAGACTTTTATTTCATCAATATGTGTTCAAAAAAAAACATTCTGTAATTGTCTCAAAATACTTCCAACATTACAACATCATAACTGTCTTGATTATTAAAGAAGCATAAAACATAAATAAAGTGACAAAAATCCCTATAGTGATATCCAAAGCCATAATCCGAGCCAAGGAGATCCAGATCATACATCTACGGTCTTGGTGCTTGTACAGAGCCTGATTGAGCTGAGTTGTTTCCTCCCTGAGGACCTGGGGGGAAACGGAAGAAAAGAAGACGAAAAGAAAATAGGGTCAGACATAAAGCCTGAGTAAATCAAGTAACTCTTCAGTATGTGAATAAGAAAAGGGCATGATAGATATAAACTGAAAATAGGAAAGTGTCACACGCTAAGGAGGTGACGTTTGGAATCGAATGTATTATCGCACCCACACTATATATCTCTGCACCTACTTGAGTTTATTCCAACTGGCACCCCGTGCTGAGGGTGAAGTGATCCCCATTCTTATTAAAAGATCGGCTCCTACTCGCATTAACATGTGTCATACGACCCCCAAGAATTGTAGATACCTATGTTGGTCCCACCATGGGGTGTATCAAGACCCGTGGTGGCGGCCCCGACACAAATTCTAGAAGGAATAGGTTATACTACTGGTGTCCCCAGTGCCTTGGTTGTCTGCTTCGGAGTGTGTGCACGCCCGCACCCCGTTAAACCTGCACTGTGCACCCACCGCCGTCGTTTGACCGCTTACAATCAGCCCAGTAATCCTGCCCCACCCTGCCATGTTTCAGGGTACCGTTGATACCTAACTTGGGTTACTGCTGAAACGGGTCCCTCGTTACCAGGATTTTCTAGTCAAACATGTTAAGTGGTTAAGTGTCTATATTAACCTAACCCTAACCATCAACTCTTGTTAACATGTTGAATTTGGTTAAGAGTTATAGTTGACTTAACCCTACCATCTGTCCTTAGCCTCTTAGGAGAACCTGACCACTCACATTAGACAGGTATTGCTACGGTTACTGGATATGCTGGTCGGTTCCGGGCAGGTTTACACCGTAGCTCAGTCTAACCTCGGGT
This sequence comes from Allium sativum, assembly GCA_030737875.1. NCBI lineage: Eukaryota > Viridiplantae > Streptophyta > Magnoliopsida > Asparagales > Amaryllidaceae > Allium > Allium sativum. The sequence goes on from CM060913.1 coordinate 625,807,335, forward strand.
CATTATTGAGCTCAATGCTTAACCACCCACATTGGATAGGTATTGTTGTGACTACTGGACAGCCGGGCGGTTCCGAGCAGGTTTACATCACAACTCAATCCAACCTCGGGTTAAGCATATCGTGTTTTCTAAATTTACATATTTATTTATTATATATGTAAACGTCATATCTTTTATGCTTGGGTATATCAATTCATACCGCTTAAATGTCATTGGCATGTGCCAAACATGCCAACATATATTTTCATGTTTTACACTCAACGTTATTACCTCCATTTATACGTTCGCAACGTTATAACAAATGTTGGGCTCGACACAATTCAGCCCAACTTTATAAGCGTAAGAAAAGGGGAAATCAAGAACATGAAATATTTTACAACATATAAGGGTGTGTGGCACATGAACTTGCAATTTAGCGATACTAACATAAATGATGGGTCATGTGAACTTGGATTCAAATCAAAGTATAACTAAGTAGGTGGCATATGAGATGGAATAGTTTAGGCTAATACAAACTTGTGTTTAAACATGTTTAACTTGGCATAATGTCAAACACAAAACTAGCATGTTGTATATTCACCAAAATGTCCAATTATAGCATCTAATCACATAGCCTATTTCAACATGAACTTGCATAGTTTATGAAACCCAAACGATACTTAACATAGATCCAATTATACTTGCAAATAAACATGAACTTGCATAATTTATGGAACCCAATCGATGCTTAACATAGATCCAATTATATTTGCAATTAGACATGAAAATGATATCATAGGTTTTGGGTCATGTAGGCATAAAAGATTTCAAATCTAGAACATGTTTACATAAATTCTAATTTAGACTAAGGGAATATACATAGTCCATGCCATCGACATATACATAAAGGGGTCAATTTCTAATTTTTGCCACAAACTTGCAAGTGTCATTGTTTTCATATACAATTGTTCAATAGGCTTGCATCAATTAATTTATGCCACAAACGTCAATACACAAGTCACGATAGAACCATCACAATACATAGAATTTTATACAATACAATAACACAATTCTATTTTCATTCACATCGAATCACATCACAACTTTTATTCATATTCTGAAAGGTCACTATACTTACAACGAATGCAGAATCTTGAATTCTGGATTCTGAATTCTGAAATTGAGATGCGCTCCTTTGGGTAGACTAACATTGCGTTGATAAATTTGATTAACTTAAATCTTCTTCTTAATTTGATTTGTCACTAGGCTTTTCTCTCTTGACAGCTATGTTCAATTCCTCCCTAGCAGCATGACGACTCCTTTCTCATTTTTTTGTGTGAATTTTCAGTTGAGACTTAGGGTGTATTTATAGATTTTTAAGTTGTTTTGAGCCGTCAGATGAAGACAGGAGGAATCTAGGCCATTCAAAGTTCAGAGAGCCAATCAAGAGGTGATACGTCAGCCCTAGTCACACACAGAGCCTCAGAAATTCGAGCCAGAGTCAGACCTGGCCAGCCAGGTCGACCAGGCAGGTCGACACCATGGTCGACCTGGGGGGGACCAGGTCGACACCATGGTCGACCCTATGGTCGACCTGGTCTCTGGGCGGGAATTTTCCCGCCCAGCCCAGTTTGAACCTGAAATTCGAATTTTGAAGTTTAAATTGAGCTGTTTGAATTTAAATTTGATTCTGAAACTTCCGAAGGCCATAACTCCTTCATACAGAGTCTGATTCATGCAAACTCGGACTCTATCTCAAGCAGAATTCCGAGACGAACGCAATGGCATAACCCATTTCCCTTAATTCGTTCATCTAGAATTAATTACACTTAAAATTTGTGAAGTTTAACGTTATAGAATTCACGGGGTGTTACATTCTCCCCCCCTTAAAAGGATTTCGTCCCCGAAATTTTTAAGTTAGGAAGAATGTATCTCCTACCATCCAACAATCCATCTACTCAACCAACAAACACAGGCATCCATTGTCCTTAAAAGACTTCTAATGCTTCATGATCATATGAATAGTGTGTGTACATGTCCTTATCTAATGCAGAAATCGGGCGGTCTACTGATTCAGTTGACCCCCTTAATGCGAATCATGTAAGTGTCATGAATCCATTATGTATGCAGATTTTTCCTACTCATAATTCTACATGAGTGCACAACCATTCATACAAATGCGACGACCATATGACTGCATATCAAGTTTCAATCATATACAAGTGAGAATACATATATATGAATATGCAATATGAAGTGACTGAGCCGATCTATAACCTAGGGTGTGTGTGTATATGCATTCGCGAGCAGCCACTAGTAATCACTAGCAACCATTTGCAGCCATCATCCATAACATGTTTTCAAATACATGTTTGCATCCATTTGTTTTCTACCTAAGGAGTTAGGAAAAGGAACGAGGAGATATACCTAAAAAGACAGATAAAGCATAACTTAAGGAAAAAGAGAGATCAAAGATGTACCCTCAAAAAGAAGAGGGTAGGCAGCGTGTATTCTGTCCTCAGTTTCCCAAGTCGCATCTTCCTCGGCGTCGCTCCACAGAACTTTAACGAGTTTGACTTCGCGGTTGCGTAGCTTTTTCACTTCAGTTCCTAAGATGCGGGTTGGAACTCTCCTCACAGTTGCTTCACATTCCACTTCGGCTTCTTCTAGAATGCTAGGTTCCACCATTTCCGATGACTCATGCAAACACTTCCGGAGGTGAGAAACATGAAAGACGTCGTGAACTCTGACCAGTCTCTCGGGTAGCTCTAACCTATAGGTCATCTTTCCAACCTTCTCGATGATAGGAAACGGTCCTACAAATCTTGGTGCTAGCTTTCCGGCAGATCCAAAACGAACGACGTTCCTTAAAGGTGATACCTTAAGGAAAACCCTGTCCCCAACCTCAAACTCAAGGTCGGCCCTTCTTTTGTCGGCGTAGGATTTCTGTCTGTCTTGGGCAGTCTTCATTCTCCTACGTATCAAGTCCACTTTCTCCGAAGTCTCTCGAATCATGTCTGGCCCAAGTATAAGCTTATCTGTAGACTCCCACCAAAAATTTAGTGATTTTCACGGTCTTCCATACAAGGCTTCGAAGGGTGCCATATCGATGGTAGCTTGGTAGCTGTTGTTATAGGCAAATTCCACTAAAGGAAGGTGATCCTCCCAAGTCCCTCCAAAGTCAAGAACGCAAAGTCTTAAAAGATCCTCTAAAACTCTATTCACCCTTTCCGTCTGGCCATCGGTTTGAGGGTGATAGGCCATGCTCAAACATAACTGTGTGCCTACAGCTTCTTGCAGACTCCGCCAAAACTCGCTTGTGAAGATAGGGTCTCGGTCACTAACAATGCTGGAGGGTATCCATGGAGTCGAACTATTTCCTTTAGATAAAGAGATGCTAAAGATGAGGAAGTCCTTTTACTTTTGATAGGTATAAAGTGGGCACTTTTAGTAAGCCTATCCAATATTACCCAAATGCTAGTGTTGCCTCTTCTCGACCTAGGCAGTCCATCAATGAAGTCCATTGAAATGCTCTCCCACTTCCACTGTGGGACCTCCAAAGGATGAAGTAGTCCTCCAGGCTTCTTTCTGCTTGGGAGAGGAATTTCATCTCAAACCTTGTCCTGAAGTCTTCCCATGTTTCCACCGCCCTTTGGGCATTGGTAACTTCCCACCAATAGGAAGCTTCATCCTTAAGCAACCATACCGCTTGTTGTATCTTTTGCCTGTCATCAACCACGAAGATGACAAACAGATCCTCAGTCTCCTTTAGCCAGTTTCTTGCCCCTACAAAGGATTCTGTCCCATAAAAATCTTTTCCACCCATAGCCTTGAAGTCTCTACATGTTTTTGCGAACGCATTTCCACGAGGAGGTGGAGGAGGAGGAACCACGACCACTGGAGGAGGGATGTCTGCTGGGCCCGTGCCATTGGCCCTTTCTTCTAAGTACCTCCTAAACCAGCCGGGAATCGGCACTCCTTCCGGGAGGTTAAGCTCTCCAGACATGCTGAAACAGAAAGGAAAAATTCAAAACGAAGGATAGAGATAGATAGATGGGGCACATGGCTTTGGGGGATTTTGTCTTTTATAAATATAACACTTTTTCTTGAAAAATGCTTCTTTAAACTTTCTTTTTGAAAACAATTTCAAAAACTTTTATCTTGTCTGGTAAACCTATGCTTTGATACCAAGTGAAACACCCCACCTCCGTTAAGGTCATTCACAAAGGGAATGCCTTAATTTTGGTGGAGGTTTATAAGTAAAAGCCACAGATAAACTCAAGACAGATATAAATACACATATTTTAAACAGCGGAACCCAACATACTTTTATTTCATCGATATGTGTTCAAAACAAAACATTCCGTAATTGTCTCAAAATACTTCCAACATTACAACATCATAACTGTCTTGATTATTAAAGAAGCATAAACATAAATAAAGTGACAAAAATCCCCATAGTGACATCCAAAGCTATAATCCGAGCCAAGGAGATCCAGATCATACATCTACGGTCTTGGTGCTTGTACAGAGCCTGATTGAGCTGAGTTGTTTCCTCCCTGAGGACCTGGGGGGAAACGGAAGAAAAGAAGACGAAAAGAAAATAGGGTCAGACATAAAGCCTGAGTAAATCAAGTAACTCTTCAGTATGTGAATAAGAAAAGGGCATGATAGATATAAACTGAAAATAGGAAAGTGTCACACGCTAAGGAGGTGACGTTTGGAATCGAATGTATTATCGCACCCACACTATATATCTCTGCACCTACTTGAGTTTATTCCAACTGGCACCCCGTGCTGAGGGTGAAGTGATCCCCATTCTTATTAAAAGATCGGCTCCTACTCGCATTAACATGTGTCATACGACCCCCAAGAATTGTAGATACCTATGTTGGTCCCACCATGGGGTGTATCAAGACCCGTGGTGGCGGCCCCGACACAAATTCTAGAAGGAATAGGTTATACTACTGGTGTCCCCAGTGCCTTGGTTGTCTGCTTCGGAGTGTGTGCACGCCCGCACCCCGTTAAACCTGCACTGTGCACCCACCGCCGTCGTTTGACCGCTTACAATCAGCCCAGTAATCCTGCCCTACCCTGCCATGTTTCAGGGTACCGTTGATACCTAACTTGGGTTACTGCTGAAACGGGTCCCTCGTTACCAGGATTTTCTAGTCAAACATGTTAAGTGGTTAAGTGTCTGTATTTACCTAACCCCACCCATCAACTCTTGTTAACATGTTGAATTTGGTTAAGTGTTATAGTTGACTTAACCCTACCATCTGTTATTAGCCTCTTTGGAGCACCTGACCACTCACATTAGACAGGTATTGCTATGGTTACTGGATATGCCAGTCGGTTTCGGGCAGGTTTACACCGTAGCTCAGTCTAACCTCGGGTCATTATTGGGCTCAATGCTTAACCACCCACATTGGCTAGGTATTGTTGTGACTACTAGACAGCCGGGCGGTTCCGGGCAGGTTTACATCACAACTCAATCCAACTTCGGGTTAAGCATATCGTGTTTTCTAAATTTACATATTTATTTATTATATATGTAAATGTCATATCTTTTATGCTTGGGTATATCAATTCATACCTCTTCAATGTCTTTGTCATTGGCATGTGCCAAACATGCCAACGTATATTTTCATGTTTTACGCCCAACGTTATTACCCCCGTTTATACGTTCGCAACGTTATAACAAATGTTGGGCTCGACACAATTCAGCCCAACTTTATAAGCATAAGAAAAGGGGAAATCAAGAACATGTAACATTTTACAACATATAAGGGTGAGTGGCGCATGAACTTGCAATTTAGCGATACTAACATAAATGATGGGTCATGTGAACTTGCATTCAAATCAAAGTATAACTAAGTAGGTGGCATATGAGATGGCATAGTTTAGGCTAACACAAACTTGTGTTTAAATATGTTTAACTTGGCATAATGTCAAACACAAAACTAGCATGTTGTATATTCACCAAAATGTCCAATTATAGCATCTAATCACATAGCCTATTTCAACATGAACTTGCATAGTTTATGAAACCCAAAAGATACTTAACATAGATCCAATTATACTTGCAAATAAACATGAACTTGCATAATTTATGAAACCCAATCGATGCTTAACATAGATCCAATTATACTTGCAATTAGACATGAAAATGATATCTTAGGTTTTGGGTCATGTAGGCATAAAAGGTTTCAAATCTAGAACATGTTTACATAAATTCTAATTTAAACTAAGGGAATATACATAGTCCATGCCATCGACATATACATAAAGGGATCAGTTTCTAATTTTTGCCACAAACTAGCAAGTGTCATCGTTTTCATATACAATTGTTTAATAGGCTTGCATCAATCAATTTATGCCACAAACGTCAATACACAAGTCATGATAGAACCATCACAATACATAGAATTTTATACAATACAATAACACAATTCTATTTTCATTCACATCGAATCACATCACAATTTTTATTCATATTCTAAAAGGTCACTATACTTACAACGAATGCATAATCTTGAATTATGGATTCTGAATTATGAAATTGAGATGCGCTCCTTTGGGTAGACTAACGTTGCGTTGATAAATTTGATTAACTTAAATCTTCTTCTTAATTTGATTTGTCTCTAAGCTTTTCTCTCTTGACGGCTATGTTCAATTCCTCTCTAGCAGCATGACGACTCCTTTCTCATTTTTTTGTGTGAATTTTCAGTTGATACTTAGGGTGTGTTTATAGAGTTTTAAGTTGTTTTGAGCCGTCAGATGAAGACAGGAGGAATCTAGGCAATTCAAAGTTCAGAGAGCCAATCAAGAGGTGACACGTCAGCCTTAGTGACACACAGAGCCTCAGAAATTCGAGCCAAGTCAGACCTGGCCAGCCAGGTCGACCAGGCAGGTCGACACCCAGGTCGACACTATGGTCGACCTGGGGGGACCTGGTCGACACTATGGTCGACCTGGGTGACCAGGTCGACACCATGGTCGACCTGGTCTCCGGGCGGGAATTTTCCCGCCCAGCCCAGTTTGAACCTGAAATTCGAATTTTGAAGTTTAAATTGAGCTGTTTGAATTTAAATTTGATTCTGAAACTTCCAAAGGCCATAACTCCTTCATACAGAGTCCGATTCACGCAAACTCGGACTCTATCTCAAGCAGAATTCCGAGACGAACACAATGGCGTAACCCATTTCCCTTAATTATTTCGTCTAGAATTAATTACACTTAAAATTTGTGAAGTTTAATGTTATAGAATTCACGGGCTGTTACAACTTGCATTATCTTCGTATGAAGATTCTCTACAATACCCATAAGTCTTTTTCTTCAATTGAGCCCTAAATCAAAAAACCCCCAAATCATAGCTTAGGATTTCATTTTCAGCAACTTTGACTGCAAATTCCCGTTGATTCGAGCGTAGTTTCGCAAAACAAACGCTTCTCGTCAGCTCGTATCGTCGAGACCTTTCCGAAAACATATAATTCGATATGGTTTGAGAGATTTGAATTTTTATTTTGAATCAAGGGTTTAGAATTTTTATTTCTACCATTAGAGAAAGAAATGAGCAGATGGAAAATATATGTACAATTAAAATTGACTGATGAGGTGGAACTGAATTTTATTGGCATACATATAGAGGGTCCAATAGGAGAAATAAACAATTATCCCATTGCATTGATTCCTATTAATTACAATTTTGATTGATTATCCAAATTCAATTTTAATTCCAATTATAAATTAATTAATTCCATTTCATTCAAATACTTAAATATTAATTTTAATACTTACCAAAATAAACCAAATTTTAATTCCAATTATAATCAATAAGGTTACTATTGTTCAAGTAAGTCGAATTTCGTTATTTACAAATTCAAATTTTTATTTCAATTATTAATTACACCAATAAATTTTCACAATTAATTATAAGAATTAAATTATGAATTTATTAACCCAATTTAACATAAAAAATTTAATATCAAATCTCAACTCTCAATAATTACCATGTAAATCAATTTATAATTTATATTTCCAATTCACATAAATAATGACACTTATTACCAGTCGACCTTCATTACACAAACAATGAATGTATACTGTTACCATATAAATTAACTTAAAATTTCCAAATATATGAAATTTAAAATGAGCTAATCTATTTTATATATTGTTAATTAAATATTTATTAAAATTTCAATATAAGTAACTTACCAATCACAAGTTATTATCGTATATAGTTATTGTAATTCATTGTTTAACAAATCAAGTAAAATTTATATCTTAATAATTTAAGACACAAATCATTAGATTCCATATTTATCCCACTATGGTTCAAAAATCACATTAACTTTAAAATTATATTTCAATTTTAGAATTAATTTGTTCGTTTTATTGTATTAACTCAACATTCATTACAATTCCGTTACTTCCATTTGTTTACTACATTACATTAAATGTCAACAACAATTTAGCCATCATAAAAGAAAGTATAAAATTCGTTGACCTGAGAATATGAATGCTCCACTTTTAAATCTATTTATTCTATCATTGAAATTTGTAATAAAAATGTGCATGACCATTCAAGCATGTACAACAATTAATGATGTCAAATATTACAAAACTATCTATACATGAAAACGTAAGTAAATAGACATGTCCTTAAATTTTGTTATTTTAACCATACCGATAATCAAAGATCACATTTAATCGAATATTTCCATTTCCAAATAATCATCTTTACCCAAATCAAAAATATAATTCAAATTAATTTCATAAATAAACTTTGTTTTTGTTTACATTCCAATATTGATTATTTACCACTTCAATTTTTGTATTTCAATTATAAATTACATAAAGCAAAATATTTCAATATTAAGTTTCAACTTTCATTATTTTATCAATATAAACAGAATAAAAAATTTAACATTTAAAATAAATTTGTTCAAAGACACACTAAATTTAATATTCTAAATTATCGCAAAATCTAGGGATGTTACAGAGCTCGACCGCCATGTTCTCATATTTTTCATTAAGCATGCGGACCTGAGTTTGTGTTGCGGGTGCTTTGAGGTCTATAATAGGAGGGATGCTTTCATTAGTGGTCGGGATGTCTGCCGGTTGAGGTTGTTGGGAGGTCCCGGCCTCGGTTGCGGCTGAAGAGCCGACCATTGCGTTCTTTGGTCACTTTACCATCGTAAGCGGACTCGGCAGCAGGTTTAGAAAAGGAAGCTCAAGCTTGTCGAAGTCGAGATGATAACGTGCGACAAAGACGCAAAACTTGAGTTCAATTCTTAGTGAATGCATCAAATGTTGATGGCAAAAAATGTCGTAAACACCAAAGATTCCAATTACTAGGATTAATTAATTTGGTCGTATTACAAGATCAGAAAGTAGTAAATAACACAAGAGATTTATAGTGGTTCGACCTCGTGAGAGGCCTACGTCCAGTTTGAAGCGTTGTTGGAATATTATTGATCACAAAAGATTACAAGGATAAGACCCTCTCATAACATCTCATTACATTCATTTCAAAGCCATATGATGTCATCTCTAAGCTATATGATGTCATCTCTAAGGCTATATGATGTCATCTCTAAGACATGATGTTATTACTATCATATATGATGTCATAATTATCATACATTTAACATATTAGGAAAATGACACTTTTGCCCTTCTTCTTCCTCAAATGGGAGATGCCATTAAATTAGCTCTCTAGAGGTCTTGAGATCACAAATTCCAACCCCTTTCAAGTGTGAAGTCATGGGGTATTTATAGGAAAAGGAGTAGGTAGGAGTAGGTGAAAGCAGGTAGAAATGGGGGACCACACCCAGAATTTCGCACCTTAAACCTACACACCCGCTTTTTTCGCACCCTGTCCCGGGGGTATGAATTTCGCATCTCGGGGAGTGCGAAATTCGTACCTCCTGGAGTTGCGAAATTCGTGCCTCGATATGAATTTCGCACCCTGCAGGGTACGAGTCTCGTACCCTTCGGAGGTACAAAATTTATACCCCGAAGGGTTCGAATTTCGTACCCCTAAGGGTACGCGAACACCCCGAGGTACAAATTTCACACCTCGCTGGATGCGAATTTCGCACCTTGTAGGGTGCGAATTTCGCACCTCTTAGAGGTGCGAAATTCGCACCTCCAGGGGTACGAAACTCCCGTTTCGAGAGGTGCGAGGCCCGACCGAATGGATGTTTGATGGCTCGAGATTCTGGCTTGTAAGTCCTGGGGTTTCGACGCCTTGGTTCAGAAATGCGCTGGTGGAGGCAAGAGGTCCTTAGCGGCTCGGTCCTTCTTCAACTCTTTCCCCTTTGCTCCTGAGCATCCCTTTCGACCTTAGTTCCATGCGATGTGTTGAGTCGAGCGTGGCTCGTGTACTTTTGGGAACCAAACCAAAAAGCCGGTTAACAATCCATAAGATAGCTTTGTGGCTCATTCCATTGCTTTTTATTATGGCTACATGTTGTTAGCTTCGTTTTTTCCATTTTTTTGCATTGTTAGAAACTTGTTTCTAAATTAAAAAGATGTATCGATAATGGAATTAAGCTGTTGATGCCATGTGTTCAAGGAGATTGATAACTAATAGCATGAGATTAGTTTTGAGAAGCTTGAAATGGTTTGCTAACATCAAAGACACGAGTGTAAAGGAAATTTGAGGTTGCATGGAGGAGTTTCTATGGATTAGTGTGTACCATTAGGATGGATAGGTATTGATTCATCACTTCAGCTGTAATGTGCTTTTTGAATCATGAGGTGGCTCTGCATTTGTCCGGTGATTGCTAATTTGTTGCTCGAAGAGGCTGCTGGTATCATAGCTTATGAGTGCAAGAGATTTGAGGTAATTTGTGTACAAGTTTATGGATCAATATCGATCCATAAAGATGGGTAGGTATCAATCCTTTACTTGAAGGATTTCGGTCTTATGATTTTTGAAATGGCCCTGCCTTCATCTTATGTTCCTGATTATATTTCATTTCTAGGCTTGTTTATTGGATTTGAAATGGTACTGGGAAAAATGTAGGGATTGGTACCGAAACATAGGTATTATTTTATATTAACGCATAACTTAGCCTGAATATTGGACTCCAGTACTATGCTTCAAGCAACATGGTGCATGGGCCAATTTGAGAGGTTTTTAACATATTAATAACCTTGTCTCTTAAGTCTATCTGGAATTCAAGTTTAATTGTTATCGTTCTGAATTCCTACTTGATCGATTTGATTTTTTGAATATGACATGTCTAAAAGGTTGGATAACATAAGTCACATCAATAATCTTCGCATATTTCAAATTGCTACAAAAATGCATTGATCCCAATGTAGAGGGGGGTGGATAATTCACATACTAAGTGAAAAAACTATTGCACTTTTCTATATGGAAGTTCAACTCATTAACGTCATATTGTGTCTACTTGCCATTATAAAAGTCTTTTGACTTCAGCATAAACTGTAAAGTAGGTGAATGTAAAATGGATGTAAGGCTTACACCTGAACAGCTATGAATTTATGTGTCTTATTGCTTTCAACTTCTGCTTAATTAACAACATTAGCCTCGATAACTAATTAGACAAGACTCAACCCCATGATTACTTATAACCTTCGTTTACCAATTTACCAAAGCAGTTAGAACTTGTTGGAAAGATTGAAGCTAAGCCCTCGATTGATTTGTTGGTGTAACAGAACACAAAAAAATGACACAATGGCTAGTTCAGTCTAATATGAAAAATTAATAAACTGCAATTTTTGTTTTATATTTTCAAAATAGGCACATAGAAAGTGTAATTCAACACTGCACACATAGACAAGGTAGCGTATAGTTTATACTTTTATACAAACACAAGGCAGCATCGACCATAAATTATGTTTATATAAGGATCAATGCAGTGATAAAATTATCAATGTTTGAGCCCTCAAACATCAAATCAAATCATCTGCCCTGGAGTTACCTTTCTTATGTGTTCACAAGATTTTAGTTATTGGTTTATAAATCATCCATCTTCATATTATGCGGTGACTCTCACCTAATAATAAAAACACTGCGATAAGTGGATGACATTAAACGAGACACGTGGGTAATAAAACCGCTCGTTATTACACTGAGACATATATTGTACATAGGTTATCGGGCTGGGCTTGTGGCCCAATATCTATTTGTATCATTAACGTTGGAAACGTTGCACTATATATTGCCAACGCTGTAAATACTTTGCATTATTCAGTCAATACATTATTTTCTTTACAATCTGATTTCCAATACGGTATCAGAGCAAGAAAGCCTAGCGGCATAAAAGATCAAATTTACAAAATACAAATTTGATTTCTTAAAAATTGAAAGAAAGTACATTCACGTTGATTCTCCTCAGACATAGTCCATCACTGGAGATCAGAACTGCCTCGCCAAGAGGTAGAATCAGAGAGTTTTCATCATTTTCTACAATCTTGGCTGTAGTTTCAGCCATCAGACTTTAAAGTCTTCCTTTGGCACAAGATCTGGTTGTAGAAGTCACCATTTCTGGTGATCTTGCCATCTTAGTACCTCGCTTTTGCTGAAACTCTCACACTCTCTTACCTTTATACTGGTTGCGAAATCACTCAACAGTGATTTCACCGTCCAAGTATCATCACTTATCATTCAAGAAAGCTTTTCTTGGTTTATCATATGGCTGGAACAGATAAGGCGCCCAGTTCAGCCAATTCATGCACCAATCCACCAACAATTCCTCCATCACCGAGCTTCCAATTGATAAAGCCCAAAAGTCACATAATTACCATCCCATTAGATGATGATAATTACATGCTTTGGAAATTTCAAGTAGAAGCGGCATTGAAAGGATATGGACTTCTTGATTTCATCAAAGGGACAGTGCTGATCCCACCTGCTATGATTCATGATAATGATGGGAATCTAGTCAGTAATGAAGATTACTTGAAATTTTAGAAGCAAGACAATCTTCTTGTGTCATGGTTGATATCATCAATAAGTGCAAGCGTATTACCACGTGTGATTTGATGCAATACATCATATGCTATTTGGAGTACAATTGAACAAACATTCAGTGCTCAATCAACAGCAAGATCTATGTTATATAGAAGGCAATTACAATGCATAAAGAAAGATGAGATGTCCATGAATGAATACCTAACCAAAGTAAAGACCCTATGCGATAAACCGAATTATACTGGACACATGATTAGTGAAAGTGAACAAGTCCTTTATATTACAGGAGGATTAAATGAGGATTATGAGTCTATAGTCACATTTATTGCTTCTCAGAAGAGTGTACCTGATTTACAATACGTGTATTCATCTCTTCTTGCACATGAAGGAAGAGCTGAACAGAAGAAGTTATCTCAGTCAGAATTCTCTGTCAACTATGCCTCCACAGCAAGAAACAAAGGCCAGCAAAAGGGAAATACTGGTCAATATAATAAGCAAGAAAATCAGTTTTATAGAGGAAACACTAGCCAAAGAGGAAGAGGCAGAGGAGGAAGATTCAATAATAATAACAGGCCAAAATGCCAAATCTGTGAGAAATTTGGCCATGTAGCAAGCAGGTGCTATTTCAGATTTAACACTGAATACAATGTGAATCAACAGAATCAAAGGGCACCAAATGTCAATGTAACTCAAATGGGACAGCAAAGAACCAATGCAGAAGGGTCAAGAATGCAGAAACAAGGACCAAATTATGATGATTCCAACAAGTCAGATGATATAAATCTTGATGACTAGTACCCAGACTCAGGAGCGACAAACCATGTTACAAATAACCCACAGAATCTAAATCTTGGAAACAAATGCTATTCAGGTATGTGTTCTGTCTCTATGGGTAATGGTGAAACTATTAGTATATCATATGTTGGTTGTGGTTCTATAAAAGGAAAGAGGGAACTCTATTTAAATAACTTACTTAGAGTCCCCAAGATTAAGAAAAACTTGATTAGTGTGTCACAATTTGCTAATGACAACCATGTATACTTTGAGTTTCACCCAAACTATTGCCTTGTTAGGGACTTACTAAATAAAAACATATTACTACAGGGTAGTTTGGATAAAGGGCTATACAAGTTCAAGAATTTGAAGTCCAGGGATGCCAGTGACAATGGAAATCATTGCTATAATGTTGAATCTATTACTGATAATCATGTTAAAACAGTTGATAGTCATGTTGAAACTATTGCTAATGATAATAACATGTACAAAACATTTGATGAATGGCATAGCAAATTGGGGCACCCAAATATTAAAACTGTCAAACATATTCTGAAAGAAAATAGAATTGATTGCAATATTATACTTGATCATTATATGTGTAAACATTGCCAATTTGGTAAGAGTCATAAACTCCCCTTTACTGGGTCTGATACAAAATAAAGCAGACCACTTGAACTCATTGCTGCAGACCTGTGGGGTCCCTCTCCAGTAAAAACAGATCATGGATACAGGTATTATCTTTCCTTTGTTAATGCATTTACTAGATATACTTGGATTTATCTACTTAAAAACAAATCAGATGCATGTAATATGACAATACAGTTTGTGACTCTAGTTGAAAATCAGACAAACTGTAATGTCAAAATTATGCAAACAGATGGTGGTGGTGAATTCAAGTCTTTAAAGAAATTCTTTGATAATAAAGGCATACTGCACAGAATGACCTGCCCACACACTTCAGAACAGAACGGACTGGTTGAGAGAAAACATAGGCATATAGTTGAGATTGGGCTTACACTGATATCACAATCCTCAGTACCCTTAAAATTTTGGTCAGAGGCTTTTGTGACATCAGTGTATTTGAAAAACAGGATGCCTACTAAAGTTTTAAAATATAAAAGCCCATATGAAATGATGTACAATACAAAACCAGACTATTCTGAACTAAAAACTTTTGGTTGCCTATGTTTTCCCTGCCTCAGACCCTATAATAAGCATAAAATGAGCTTAAGATCAAGTCCTTGCACATTTCTTGGTTACACTGAAAACCACAAAGGGTACAAGTGCTTAGATAATAGTGGGAGGTTGTACATTTCAAGGCATGTTGTATTTGATGAACATGTATTTCCTTTTGCAGAAAAGGATATTAAAACCACCAAGAGAATAACTAACACTGAAAGGTGTACTCAAGCACCACCAGAATTAATTGAAGATATGGTAAACAACAACAGACAACAAATCAGCAGTAAACAGCAAGTTCACGATGAAGAAAAGGATGAGGAGAGTGTGCCTAGTACCAGATCTAGTTACAGTCCAGCTAATTCTATTATTGGTGAAGTGATGCTAATCACAATACTGATGAAAATGAAAGTACTGACACAGATTCAGGAAATGGCAACAGCAACACCACAATAAATACAAGCAGTGATGATGAACCACATGATCAGAATAGACATCACATGATGACAAGAGCTAAGCAGGGTATATTCAAACCTAAGGTGTATTCTACAGCTATAGAAGACAGAGAGCCTATCAATTACAATGAAGCTGTGAAATGTCAAAAATGGAAAACTACTATGGATGAAGAATATGGTGCTCTAATCAAGAACAAGACATGGAATTTAATGACTGCTCCAAAACATAAAAACACCGTAGGATGTAAGTGGACCTACAGATTAAAAAAGGCAGCAGATGGTAGCATACTAAAACATAAAGCCAGATTAGTGGCCAAGAGATATACACAGGAATATGGTTTTGACTTATAGAGACATTTTCCCCAGTAGTCAAGCATTCTACTATAAGAATAATCATTTGTATTGCCTTACACAAACATTGGTGCATTAGACAACTGGATGTTTGTAATGCATTTCTAAATGGGGAACTACAGGAGGATGTATATATGGAGCAACCAGAAGGATATAAAACTGATCACAACATGAATTATGTGTGCAAACTAAACAAGGCCATTTATGGGCTAAAATAAGCATCTAGAGTTTGGTATGACAAACTTAAAGATACATTCATGAGACTGGGGTTCACTACAGCTAAGTCAGATAACTCACTGTTGATGATATTTTAATCACTGGCAGTAATCAGGCAGAAATTAACAAGATAGTTCAATATCTGGATCAAACTTTCTCTATCAAAGACTTGGGAAATCTAAACTACTTCTTAGGAATACAGGTCACTCAGAATTCCAAGGATGAAATTATACTATCTCAAAGCAAATACATCACTGAACTACTTGTTCGAGCTAAGATGGACAAAGCAAAACCTATGCCAACTCCCATGACCAGTAACCTAAAACTATCTAAGCATGAGGGAGTGGCTATTCAGAATGTCAAAGACTACAGGAGCATAGTGGGTGCATTACAATACTTAACAGTTACCAGACCTGACATCAGCTACAGTGTGAATAAAGTGTGCCAATTCATGCAATCACCGCTCAATAAACACTGGACGGCAGTGAAAAGGATTCTACGCTATCTAAGTGGAACTATCAATTATGGAATCAAGCTAAAAACCAGCAAAGATTTATATATACAGGCTTACAGTGATTCAGATTGGGCGTCAGACCCAGATGACCGCAGATCGACATCTGCATATTGTGTGTTTATGGGATGCAATCCAATCTCTTGGTGCTCGAAGAAGCAGCCAACAATTTCACGATCAAGCACCGAGGCGGAATATCGATCGTTAGCAAGCACCACAGCCGAAGTGATGTGGATAAATTCATTGCTTAGAGAGCTAGGGTTTCTCCCCAGTAAACGACCGGTGGTGTGGTGTGACAATTTGAGCACGGTGTCGCTATCTGCCAACCCAATTCAACATGCTCGTGCAAAACATATTGAAATCGACTTGTACTTTGTACGAGAACAAAGTGCATCTGGAAAATTGGATGTAAATCATGTTCCTGCTCAATTCCAGAGAGCTGATGCACTTACAAAGCCCTTGTCGCTGAGAAACTTTGCGAGATTTAGAGATGAGATGAAGATTGAAGAAGGCAACGGCGCTAAAGGAAGAACGAAAACCCTAGATAAAATTGAGGGTGGGTAATAAAACCGCTCATCATTACACTGAGACATATATTGTACACAGGTTATCGGGCTGGGCTTGTAGCCCAATATCTATTTGTATCATTAACGTTGGCAACATTGCACTATATATTGCCAACGCTGTGCATACTTTGCATTATTCAGTCAATACATCATTTTCTTTACAATCTGATTTCCAATAGTGGGAGAAAGAATTTGGTCTCTCAAACATGTTCGTTCTACATTTACCAAAACATATCCACGACGATAAAGACTTATGGTGCGCTAACGATGAACATGAGCAAGATATCAAGTGGGATATCGAGTGAAGTATTGCACGGATACGCGTTTGCGGTTAAGAAAGAGGTATTTGAGTGTGGTCCTTTTTGCAGGAAAAAAGGTATTTCAGCATGGTATTGAATGAGGTACTTAATTTCTGATTTTTAATTTAATTGTATCATTATTAATTGATTATTTGTTTTGTTGTATAATGTACGATTAATTAAAATGAAATAACAGTATATAAAACGGAAATACATGCAAATTAATTATACAGTACTAGTAAAAACAGATAAAGTTATAATATCATTCAGTGCAGTCGTGCCACAACAACCTTATTTCTTACAATATCATGAATTGTTGTCATTTCACTGTTCATACATTGTTTAACCTGCTCAGTTTCCCTATGTTGGATTTCATATACAAATATATTCCTTAGGGTATTTCTCTAAAATAAGATCGAGATCATTGCCACAAGCCATAAAATATGGATAATCTTTATTGTATGAAATTGCAAATAACGGATAACCATTGTAGATACAATATTTTTTGATTGTCAAACGAGTACGTTGACATATTCTTCAAAATAACAAACATGTCCTACGCATCAACCGACAATGGCTCAATTTCCTCCAAAAAGCTGAAGGTGACTCGAAGAGAGTGTGGAACATTAGTGCTTCTGACACACATTCAATGCATCATCAACGGCTACGTGATACAAAACCACTAGGACTGGATTCGTTACCGAAGATTCATGTTCATAACCATTACCATACCAATATACATGGTAATATAAAAATCGTACTATTACCAACCAAAGTAATCGGTAAACCGATAGTTCGATTTTTGGCTGGTAAAGGTCAGTAATTACGTTTTCCCGCTTGCAAGTATGATATCTATTTGTTTATAATTTTCATGCTAAGAGAGTAAATAATCAAAGTTATTATTTTCTACTATATAATTATTTAACACTTTTATTTCATGTAGGCAAAAAACCAAAATATTGAACAAAATGATATTGTCTTTAAAAAATACAATATGTAGGTAATATGTGTGTGTGTGTACGGATACATATGTAGGTAATGGTAATTATCATATTCAATAGTTAATTATCATTACTATGGTGCATAATGTCATGCGGTTCGGCAAACCATACCGAACAAATTGATTACTAATTTTTTAGTACCATTTAAATTAGTAGTGATTGGTAATGGTAATAAATGATGATACGGTAAAAATGTCCAGTTCTAGAGGCCCTAAAGTGTTGAAGGCATGATCATAATTGGTTATTTGGATTCTATCCATGGCTGATCCTTTTTGTCGTGAACCCAATCCAGCCATCAATGTCAGATACGCATATCCTCATCGTTCGAGTATCCATCGAAGCATAGCTCAATGTTTAAATGCGAAACCGACAAAAATCAATTTGCGAAGAAACAGTCATATGGAAGGAGCTTTTGTCCCATTTAACTGTGAGCCAAATTAAAACGGCTACTTTCCTTTCCAATCAAGTTGTTTTAGCATGCACTATCACTGTTCTCGCACATCAATCAACTGTTCCCCCCGTGACCGCACTTTTGTCGGTTACCAATTGTTCATAGCTTTATATTATAAACCCTGCTGTTGGACACGGTGAGTGTTTGTTCCCAGTGTTTTTATGAGTGTAAATCAAAGAGATTTATATAGGTCTTCTGATTTCCATCTACGGAGAGTAATGTTTTGTTCACACAGTTTAAAACAGTATGAACAAACTTGCTCTCATTGCTAGAAAGCCTGTCTAGAAAGGAGCCAAATCACATCAACCGCACTATCTTTTGGCAACTCCGAATTACATCCATCCGATCTAAATCTTACGTTTTATGTATAACTTAAAAAGATAAAAGATATTTTTTTTTCTATAAAAACGGCTTTAAAACTAATTATTCTATAAAAAAAAATAAAAAAACCTTTCAATTTAATTTCCACTATTTTTACAAGTTCACATGTTTTCGATTTGTGCTCTTTTGGGATGGTGTGATTGTAATCCAGGTTTAGAAAAGCTACAAAGTTTCCTAATAATGTTGTTATAAGAAAAGTCTCTGTATAAATGATTTTGTAAGTTTGATTTATGTTTCTGAAACAACGAAGAAAATAAAATTTTATAATAATTAATGGTAGAGAAAATGCAATTACTTATTTAAATTATAGTTAAGTAGCAATTAGTACTATTTACGAATATTTCTTTTCTTTTTATTAATTTAAAAAAACTTTTGAAAAGCAAGTTAATTTGAATTTTTTTAATAAAAAAACTGTAGATTAATTCGAAAATGCTAGAAGACAATGTTTTTTTTGTTAGAAAATGTGATAAAATAATATTCCACTGCTGAATGAAATGAAAACAAATAAAATCAAGTATTCTTCTTGAATTTAGACAATTCTTTGACATTACCTTTTCGGGTCTCGTAGCAAAACTGAAATTAATTTGCATGTGGTATCATGGGTGGAGTATGACAACAATATCAGTATTCTTACTTTCAATCAAACAGTCCTTTAAAAGAAGAAGTATGGTTTTCTTATCCCTGTTTCATTCAAATGAGTTGCAACATAAAAGCAAAACTTGCCACTTGAAAAAGGGAGGTTCTCGTCTCTTGTAAACTTATTATCATAGCGCTTTCTTTTTGTCTGCTTTTCTCGGATTGATTCTATTCTATCTTTAAAGTTTCAAGCTAATTAACGAGCATGCTTATGAGTGCGTTTTTAACGAACGCGAGCGAGACATTTGAGCGGGGCATTTGAACGGGGTATTTGAGCGTGGTACTGTAGCGAACGGGAAATGTGTTTTTAGCTACGAACGGGGTATTTGAGCGAGATATTTAATTGTTAAATTAATTATTTTGAATTAATTAAATACTAATTGCATAAAACAAAACAACTACATTTTTCATCACACGAACAGAAATACAAACATAAAGAACACAACAGGACTGAAATTAAAACAAATACATGAAAATCTAAAATAAACAACGATGGGGCAATAAGCTCAACTCCGCCAAAATAAATCCACGTATGCCCTCATCGGTAAGCTCCTGAACAATATCCACATTCCGCAGATCATTGCGGAAAATCGTCAGAATCTCCCAAAGCTCCACACGCGTACCCGATCCCAAAGCGAGGTAGCAGAGGTGGAAGACGAAGCCATTTGCATAACCAAAAAAAAAATTCGAAAAAAACATATGTTATAGAAAATTGAAAAATTTACACAACCGTATAAAAAATTATCATTTTTGAAGCTTGAAATTGCTCGAAAAAAATGAAATTCGGAGGTTAGGAGGAGAGGAATCGGACCGAGGTGGGGGGAAAAGGGGGAGGCGGTGCGGTTTTATAGAGCAAGAAATGATACGTCGGAAGCGTCGGACGTCAACG
The DNA here is from genome assembly GCA_030737875.1 of Allium sativum. Taxonomy (NCBI): domain Eukaryota; kingdom Viridiplantae; phylum Streptophyta; class Magnoliopsida; order Asparagales; family Amaryllidaceae; genus Allium; species Allium sativum. The sequence goes on from CM060913.1 coordinate 625,827,981, forward strand.
GTTGATTTTTCAACGTTCATCGCGCTATCTGAAAGGGGGAAAAGGTACTTGCGTCGGACGCGAAAAAAATATATGAGCGTGCCTAAATTTGACTGCGAACGCACCTATATATTTTTTTTTTAGTTCAAAGATTCTCATTCCAATGCACCGTATATTCAGAAAGTTTGGACTAAATATCTTATCTAACTTATCCTGCTGATTTTTGTACATTTATAATTCTGTGCATGTCAGCCAATTTATGCATCTAACACTTAAATTATTGTTCTAGCCCATGTCAGTGGTTAAACTATCCATTGTTTCATTCTTTTCATGTCTGCTACTTTTTATGGGTAGCTCTTGTTTCTTTCTGTTCATCATTTAATTATACTGAAATAAGTTCTGTCTTCTGTGTTACTTACGACCAAACACAACCCTTCGAATGGATCAGTCAATGTTACTGTTTATAGTTTATACTTTATCTACATATAAATAAGTTCCTTTCTTGATTTTTAAGCCATTTCTGATTCTGTAGTTTCTAATTTGGTGCTAGAAGCATTATTTCATGAATAACGTGTTTTGGTTTCCATGGTTGCTTTACAGGTTAAGTTGCAGAAATATGCTTCGTTTTCATGTTTCCTTTCACTTTTGTCTCCTTTCCACCTGATTTTCTGATCATTTAAGGTTTTTGCAATGTTTGGGTAATTTTGCAATGTTTGGGTAATTTTGCAAATTTGTTCTGAGAGGGTTCTATCTGAGTTTTCTTGTCTATAAACAGAAAGTTAAAACCAAGTTCTTGAAAGTAAATACATATCTTCAGGTCCACTATGAGGATGGTTTTCATTTATTTCCTCATGTTTCTTATATATATCAGTGTTTCAAGCATAAGCAGTAACACAAACAATGCCACAATTAGACCTCCGATTTTGAATGTTGGAGCAATGTTCGCATTCAACTCAACAATCGGCAAAGTTGCCAAAATCGCCATTAAAGCTGCGGTTGCTGATATCAATGCTGATCGTAGCCTTCTTCCAGGCTCCCGACTTAGAGTCCGAATGCAAGACTCCAACTGCAGCGCATTTCTTGGCATTGTCAAAGGTACTCGTTTGCTTTCATTTTCAAGTTTCTCCTCCTCCATATTGTTTAAGATTTCGTATTAAAAACCAAAGTGTGATACTCGCCTCTAGAGCCACTAGATCATAGTAGATGTGTTAGCATTGTTATCAGCGTGCAAATGCTTTCATTGGTGTAGCTTGTAGATCAAGATGTAGGTCAATGCATAGCATCGATTGTTAAAATACAAGTATCATTTATGAAAGTAGATTCACGCCAAATGAGAGTAATGGTAGTAATCTTCTTACCAGTATCAGTTTAGTTTACGACTCACAAGTTAAAAGCAGCTTTACAGTTTATGGAATCGGACGTGGTCGCGATCATCGGGCCTCAATGTTCAACCGTAGCCCACGTTGTGTCCCAGGTCTCAACTGCACTCCAGGTCCCATTAGTGTCCTTCGGTGCGACAGACCCCACCCTATCATCCTTGGAGTACCCCTTCTTCGTACGCACGACCCAAAGCGACGATTTCCAAATGGAGGCCATAGCCGATCTATTAAACTTCTACCAATTCAAAAAAGTCATTGCCATCTACATAGATGACGACCACGGTAGAAATGGACTCTCTTCTTTATCTGACAAACTCAATGATATACGATGCAAGATCTCCTACAAAGCCCCTCTTGCTCCTAAAGCTGACAGAAGCGACATTTTAAAATTACTAGTTAAACTTAATACAATGGAGTCTCGGGTATTCGTGTTGCTAGCAAATCCTTCTATGGGACGCGACATTCTAGAAATTGCAAACTATCTTGAAATGTTGGGCACTGGCTATGTTTGGGTAGCAACCGACTGGCTCACGTCTCTACTAGACACTTACTTTCCTCTGGATTCGGATACGATGAGCACAATGCAAGGTTTACTTGCATTGAGGCAACATACACTACTTACCTCCAAGTTGAAAAAAACATTTGTTTCTAGATGGAAGGGGCTAAACAAGAAAGATAATTTTCACCTTAACGTTTACGGGTTATATGCATATGATACAGTGTGGGTCATTGCACATGCGATGCACAAATTTCTTGAGAACGGAGGGAAGATTTCATTCTCTAAGGATGTGAGATTGCATAAGCAAAATGGGAGCATCCTTGAACTTGACGCGATGTCCATTTTTGATGAAGGGGAGAGCTTAGTGAAAGCTATTCAGAGTGTCAATTTCACAGGGGTGACAGGCCGGGTAGAGTTTGATCTGCATGGAAATCTCCTACAACCCGCTTATGACATAGTCAACGTGATTGGAAGTGGTGTTAGAACAATAGGGTATTGGACTAATTACACGGGTTTATCTTCTACGACTCCTGAGAAGATTTACACTAAACCAGCAAATCGATCGAAGCAGAATTTACTAAGTGTAGTATGGCCAGGGCAGACAGTGGTGAAACCACGTGGATGGGTGTTTCCAAACAATGGGGTGGAGCTAAAAATTGGGGTGCCTAGAAGAGTTAGCTTTACAGCGTTTGTTTCAGTGCCTACAAGTACTGGAAGAGCAACTGGCTTCTGCATAGATGTGTTTACAGCTGCTGTTGGTTTGCTACCTTATGCTGTTCCTTTTAGGTTTATACCATTTGGGAATGGCAGTCAGAATCCAGATTATAATGCTCTTGAAAGCATGGTTTCATCAAATGTGAGTATATATTCTCTGTTACTATATCAACTGAAAGCTTCAGAAAAAGAATATGCAGTGTAACCTTGTACAATTTCGCGTGTTACAGAGTTTCGATGCTGCTGTAGGAGACATTGTGATCACGACGAACCGCACAAAGAATGTGGATTTTACACAACCATTTATCGAGTCAGGCCTGGTCATAGTAGCACCCATCAAAGAAGACAGGTCCAATGCATGGGCTTTTCTGCAACCGTTTACACTGGAAATGTGGTGCGTTACAGGCTTGTGTTTTATAGTCGTTGGAGTAGTAATTTGGATTCTTGAACATAGAAGCAACGACGAGTTTCGTGGGCCTCCGAGCAAGCAATTTGTTACTGTGTTTTGGTAAGACTCTATAATCGTTCTCCCAATGCATTAAAAAGACCTGAATGTAACTCACTATTCTTCTTCGTTGCAGGTTTAGCTTCTCAACTTTGTTTTTCTCCCACAGTAAGTTAACACACCAAACTTACCTTTTCGTAAACATGTAAATGGTTCTGATTTGATTTTGATTTAGGAGAGAATACAGTGAGCACATTAGGAAGAATACTGCTCATAATATGGCTCTTTGTAGTGTTGATAATACAGTCGAGCTACACTGCAAGTTTAACTTCAATCCTCACAGTTCGACTGCTATCATCACCTGTTAAAGGGCTCGATGAACTAATAGCGAGTGGTCAACCGATAGGGTTTCAAGTAGGTTCATTTGCTGAGAACTATATGGTGGAGCAACTTCACATAGCAAGAGGCAGACTGAAGCCTCTTGGTTCTCCTGAACAATACTCTGCAGCTTTAAAGCTTGGTCCTGATAATGGAGGTGTTGTTGCTGTTATCGACGAACGCGCTTATGTCGAGCACTTTCTTTCCACTCATTGTGAATTCACTATAGTTGGCTCTGAGTTCACCAGAGCCGGATGGGGTTTTGTAAGTTCTTTTTTAAATGGTTTTATGGTATGTTTTTGGTACACTGATATGAAAATTGAAGTTAATTTTGATTGCAGGCGTTTCCACGGGACTCTCCTTTGGCGATCGACATGTCGACTGCGATCCTTTCCCTATCCGAAAATGGCGACCTTCAAAGAATCAGCGACAAATGGTTAAGGACAACTGCATGCAAGCTAGAAAGGGATGAGATCGACTCGGATCAAGTTCAACTATCGAGTTTCTGGGGATTATTTCTTATATGTGGTTTAGCTTGCTTTCTGTCTCTTCTTGTGTATTTTGTCCTCATGGTGTCTAAATTTTCAAGGCACGTACCTCAAACGTCTCCTGAACTGGCTTCTGAAGGGACTTCTAGTTCAAAGTCAATGCGTAGTCTTCATTCATTTTTATCTTTTGTTGATGATAAGGAAGAAGATAGGAAAACTAAGGCCAAAAGGAAGAGAATGGAGAAGTCTAACCAATGTAGTGCAGTTGATAACGAGAGTGAGATGACTTAGTTTGTGATTGTAACACTTTGGAAGTGCAAAGAGAAAAAACGTGGTGTTAGCTCGTCAGTAGCCTGCGACCTTTTTTGTTCTGCTGACAATGGTAGAAGATGTTAACTAATCAATATTATACTGTACTCTCATTTTGGGCATTCCAGACCAAATTGATTCATTGATACTTTCAGTTATAACTTATAACCGAGAATTTCCAACATACAAGCAATCGGTATAGCTCTTCGGATTATAGACAAGGCAAAACTATAAGAATGTTAACAATTTAATATTAACATATCACAAGTTTCTTTACAAATAGGGCTGCATAGCCATAGCACTCATGATCCTGAATGTCATTATTGAGTACATATGAGAAAATAAGTACAATGTTCACACTCAGATTTCAGGCTGCAGCTTCAACCTCATCGGAAGCAACTGCTGCCCCATTAGGAGCATCCTCAGCTCGCAGCTGAGATGACACATCATCGATTGCAGAATTTAATTGTGCAATTTTTTCCGTCAATATTTTGCGGGTTCTCTGAAATTTATTGGATCACAAAATAATGTCAGCAAAATCAAGTATATTAAGCATTTTAGGAACGAATGATTATCTAATGAATAAATACGTACTGACTTTATTGCTTGAGATTAAGCAGAGTGGGTTACATCGAATATGTGCAGATTATAGTTATAGAAGAAGAAGAAGAAAAATTACACGGCAGCAATAAGAATTGTACCAAATCAGGCAAAATGGGTTAAATAAACAGAACAAGCAAACCAAAAAGATAACAATGTTATACTTTGCAGTATTTAATGTTATAGTTTTTAAGAAGACCATGAGCCTTAAGATAGTTCTCTTTTTATTTTTCCTACCCTGTCCTTTGCTCCTTATTTTATTTTATTTTGTGTGTGTGAGTGAGTCGAGAAAATATATAAGATGCTATCTTACAAGCATGTAACGTGATCTTTCAATGAATATATTCCAATTACGACAAAAGTGGGAAGAAAACTTGAATAACATGCGGACATAAAACCCTTCTAACTGGATCAAACGTTGATATTTATATTGAAGATTGAAAGTTCTGTTGCTATTGTTGCTCTGGTGTGGTCTAAGAAAATAAAAGGCAGACCTCAAGAGCTTTTTCCTCATCATATATAAATTTTGGCAGCTTCCTCATCAGATCCTTTTTGTCAGTCCCAGCCAAAGCTCTGCTGATCTGTGTTCAAAGAATAACGTTCAAAGGAAAGTTACAGGAATAACTGTTAGCAATTAAATTGCCAGAACACATCTACTTCACATTCTAACTAATAAGCAGTCCACAAATTTTTAAAAAAATTAATCAAGAAAACTGGCCATTACATGTTCTCGAAAGAAAGATAACACGCCATCAGCATACCTGAGGTGCATAGACCGCACCAAGTGTTCCTACAATTATTCCTCCAAGGATAAAGCCACCAATAAAGACACTTGAACTGCTTGGTCTTCCACTTTCACTAGAATGATGCACAAAAGTGGAGCTAGAATTATTGTCATTATTAGAGAATTATATCTAATATACCAAAATATAGAGGAATATAAAAATAAAAGAACAGCTTAACCAAATGTTGCATGCAAATAATGTAAACATGGTAAGGAGAGTAAGGTAGAGATATAAACTTCATTTGGGCAAAAGCTTAGAAGTTCCTACTCTTCTTAGGAAATAACCAATATTATGCACAAAATCAGCTAAGATGCAAATTTAAGTACATAATATGCTTTAACATCGGTGGAAAAAATAAAATTAAAACATCGTCATTAACCACAAATGTTGAATCGTTACTCTACAACTGGTATTCATGGCTACCTAACACCAACAGATACCCGTTCAATTGTTTACATACTGCAAACTCAAATGAGTTTAAGCAAGCGTAATCGTATTGCCATCGACAACGGAAACGGCAAAATACAACGCAATATACAAGTTAACTATATAGAATCCCTATACTTCACCGCTTGTCGTTGTGGCTACCATGCACAACACTCGCCTATCCAAAATCGGTAGAGAATCCTTTCAATTTTTCTTTTCGTTTCACCCAATATACAAAACCACAAATGCCACATTAGAAGAGAAATCGACCACTAATACATATCAGTTATTGTTACGATTGTACAGGCTTCTAAAGGACGATCATGAGCTTGATAACCAACTGGACAAACCTAAAATATGCTCACCAATCTGAAAGAAGCTAAACATTAATTTGAGAATGTAGAATTTAGCCAAGTTGAACGTAATCAAAGTTTAGCTTGCTGAAGTCTTGACATGTATTATGAAGATCAAATTAATATTTCCACTTTTATGCAACATATTTCAGAAAACATCCAAGGAAAATATTTAAAAAAACTAAGTTTGGCTTGTTATCTTAACAAACTTAC